>JAJJWX010004157.1:0-1200000 GCA_023529315.1 Papaver bracteatum
TGTGTATAGAATCATTATGATTGGACGGCTCCTAGACAGCTTGCCTTCTAGTATAGAGCGATAACGTCTCCAGGAAGCAACAACGTGTTTTCCCTGACTATATTATACATAATAAATATGACGCTTCAACTAGCTCATATCGCTCAATTCTCGAATAATTAGTGCTCCTAGACGATTATGCTAGTATAGAGCCATTAATTAATTATTTCTAAATCACTAGATTCATTAACAGAATCCCTAGAAAATATTCTACATTCTTCATAATATTTCATTACTTTAATTCTTGGTCTTTCCAGCAGAATTCCATGGGTTAGTGATAAATAGTCAACGTACGGGGAGTAAGCCCCGTCCAAAATGGTGTAAATGTATTCGACAAATAATGCATTAACAAACACCTGAATTAACAAACAAGTATTTCAAAATACGACGAGACGATGAACCTATGCAAATAGGAAATAAAATAATAAAATATTCACCATGGCACCGAGGGACTGGACCCACCGGTCGTCCAGTCATGTCGTGGCCAGTCCCACGCCCAATTCTATATTTTATCATATTTTTATCTATTTTCTTTGATCTCATGAAAATCCTTTCAGTTGAACAAATATCCTTCGTTTTAAGGAAACTCCTCAGTTTCATGGTGTTTCCTTCGCATCAAAGACATAATATAAAATTGGGAAAGGTGTCATGGGACCGTGTCTACTAGCCGGCCGGCTATACCCTAGTTGTGGACGGTCCCACACCTCATGATTCCCCATTATTATTTTATTATTATTTCCCTAATTTCATGAAAACTCCTTAATCTCATGATATTTCCTTGATCCCATGAAAAATAATATAAAATTAGGAAAACCTGTGTGACCGGACCCTAGCCGGCCGGTCATGCCCTAGATGGACCACACGTCCCATTTTATTATTATTATTATATTTTTCATGTTTCCATAATCCCATGAAATTTCATGATGTTTCCTTCAAATTATGAAAATTCCTTCAAATCATGAAAATTCCTTCAAATCATGAAATAATACATAAAATTAGGGAAAAATCACGGGACCGGGCCCTAGCCGGCCAACCATGCCCAAGACGGTCTCACACATCCCTTATTCTAGTATTATTATTTTTTATGTTTTCCTCATCTCATTGAAACTCCTTGATTTCAACAAAACTCATTGGTCTCAACAAACTCCTTGGTTTTATGATATTTCCCTAAAATCATGAAAAAATATTATAAAAATAAAAAAAATGATGTGGGACCGGGATCCATGGCCGGCCGGACATTCCTTGGCCATAGCCGATCCCACACTTCATGATTCTCTTATTTTTTATTATTTTCCTTCATTTCATTAAGGTTTTTGACGGTTTCAGCAAAAATCCATGATTTCTTCATATTTTCTTAAAATTTTGCTCAAACGCACACTAGAAAATATCAAAATTCTCAAAATTGAGACACAAACACTTTGGTGACATGATCATGTTACCTTGAATGAACAAGGTTGGCTCTTTGGCTTGCAAGGATCCGGTCCCTCATATTTTCACAATTTGACCTAATTTGCGCAATTGCACGTATTAGGTCCAAAACTCTTCCAAACAATTTGGAACTTCATGGAATGATCATTATTTAATCTCGTGACCACCCAGGGCCAGTTTCATGACCCCTTGGTCGGTCCCTCATCTCTTCATAATTAATTAGGTTTTATCACCTAAGGCTCAGACGAGCATTACTTTAATAAATGATTAAACCAGCATTTAATCATCCTTTCATCAACAAACCAACTGGTCTTCAGGAGATCTTGGTATTTGCTCACATGAGCATCTGGGAGCTACATGGTCGATCCATAATCCCATGTATCCGGTCCCTCTTCACTCCATGGTTAATTTTCAATAAACCGTTAGTAAATCATCAATTGATCAAATTAGGGTTTTGAGTCCAAGGTTCATAATTCCAGATTCAAACGCTAATAATTTTACATTGATCTCATGATCAACATTTTATATATTATACTCGGACCAGTTTCCAGTATTCTAATTTAATATTTTCTTGGTCATGCTGTCATATCCCATGTTAGAGGGCACCCCCTATGAGCCAACCGGTGTAGTTAGTAGTGTGTGAGTGTGAGGGCTGGCACGTGTGCCTTGTAAAACCTAATATGTATGAGAATGCTTTCCCTGTTGGAGGCGAATAGAATTGATATTGTTTTCTAGTTTTGTTCTCTGCCTCTTTGAGGTTTTTATCTTCAAATATGCAGTGTAGATCCTGTAGGTTGAGTTTGATTATCGCTTGTAGTGTAGATCATTACAATTGGTATCAGATAAGTTCGATCCTTGGCGTAATTATGGCAGACGGTACTAGATTGAAGTTATTGGATGATTTAACGAAGAAATTGAGTATCGAATTGAGAGATTTAAGTGATGAAGTTAAATCATTGACGTCTGTTAAAGGTGATATGAAAACGATGAAAGGTGATATCGATAATCAGTTGCACCTTCTTCGTACTAACCAAACTTCAATCGATAAGAAATTGCAACTGCTTCTCGATAGAACTATTGTCTTTCCAGATAACACACAAGACGCAGAAGCGAGCGGTGATGGATCTGATTCGTTTTCTGTCAACAAATCACATGGGTACAAATCTTTTCATTCTCATCAGCTGGGTGAAGGTCAATTTCCCAATTATAGGCCTAAAGTGGATTTCCCTCGTTTTGACGGCACCAACCCTCGAGCTTGGATTCAGAAATGTAAGAAATACTTCTTCCTCCATCAGATGAATGATGAACATAAGGTACATCTAGCTACTTTATATTTGGATGGCAAAGCTGATGTCTGGTTTCAGGACTATCAGACAGGTAAAGACACTCTTTATTGGGATAATTTTATTATTGATATTTGTACTAGATTTCAGGAATTAGGTCATGATAATGTTATCGGAGAGTTTAACAAACTTGATCAGACTAATACCGTTTTAGAATATCAAGAACAATTTGAAGAATTAAAATCTTTGATGTTAGCTAAGAATCCATCTCTCACTGACGAGTATTTCATTCATAGCTTTATTAGTGGCCTTAAAGAAGATATCAGGATGGTAGTTCAAATGTTTACTCCTAACACATTACAGCAAGCTATTTTTCTAGCTAGGAGACAAGAATGTATCTTGGATAAGGCTGTTAAAAATCAGCCAAGGGTTACCAATAAGTTCACTTATCAGGGTAAAAGTCAGTCTACTTCTACCAGGGCATCTGTTTTAACTCCAGTAGTTACTACACCAACAGTTACTAGCCCCATTCCCAGTCCTAAGATACCACCAATACAGAAGCTTACATATGCTGAGATGCGAGCAAAACGAGAAAAAGGGCTCTGCTACAACTGCGATGAATTTTACACCAAGGGGCATAAGTGTAACAAGCAACAGTTATATATGATTGTGGATGATGACGAGGATGAACAACAAGATGGTGATGTCGCAGATAGCTCTAGTCCTGCTATTGTGGAATTGGAGGAAGAGATGGAAATATCAGTTCATGCATTAGCTGGTCACATTTCTCCCACCACTATCAAACTTCGCGGACAAGTTAAAACACAAGGGATGACTATTCTGGTGGACAGTGGTAGCACCCACAGCTTTCTCAATCCCTCTGCAGCAAAATGGTGTGGTTACACTATTACTCCAACCCAGACTCTCCAAGTCATTGTAGCAGATGGCAGCAAACTGATTAGTCAAGCCAAATGCCATGGGTTTACATGGATTATGCAGGGTCACACATTTTCTCATGACCTGCACCTTCTTGATTTGGGTGGATGCGATATGGTTCTAGGTGTGGATTGGATGCGCGACTTGAGCCCAATGTTGTTCGATTTCAAGAAGCTAACTATTCAATTTAAACACAGAGGGAAAGATATTGAATTAACAGGCCATAAAGACAACACAGCTCATATATCTCTTATGTCAGGAAAAGCTTTTCGGAGACTACTTCGCAGCGGTGAACCAGTCTTGTTTGGTCAGTTATCTTCTATAACAGGTGCAGTTACTTCACCTGATATTGTTGCTCCCATTGCAGAGGTATTGGACGAGTTTCCTTCGGTTTTTCAACTGCCCACATCACTTCCACCAGAAAGGGCTCATGATCACCATATTTCGTTGATCCCTAACTCAGTTCCACCCAATCAACGGCCCTACAGAGTTCCATTTGTGCAAAAATCTGTGATTGAGAGACTAGTGCAAGAGATGCTCACAGCTGGAGTTATTCAACCTAGCCACAGCCCGTTTTCTTCTCCAGTGTTGTTGGTCAAGAAAAAGGATGGCGACTAGCGTTTTTTGCGTGGATTATCGCAAGCTCAATTCGATCACTATAAAAGATACATACCCCATTCCTCTTATTGATGAGTTGCTTGCTGAGCTTCATGGCTCTACCTTTTTCTCTAAGATAGACCTTCGGTATGGGTACCACTAGATACGAGTACACCCTGCAGATGTACAGAAAACTGCTTTCCGTACCCACCATGGTCATTTTGAGTTTCGTGTCATGCCATTTGGGCTGACTAATGCTCCGGACACTTTTCAATCACTTATGAATGACATCTTCAAACCTTATCTTAGGAAATTCATCCTTGTATTTTTCGATGACATACTAGTCTATAGCCCTGACTTAGCATCTCATTGTGAACACCTTCGTATCACCCTAGCTATTCTACAACACCATTCACTCCTTGCTAAACGCAGTAAATGTAGTTTTGGTCAGCATAAACTTGAATATCTAGGTAATCTTATTAGCAATGAGGGGGTAGCTGTAGACCCTGCCAAAATCGAATGTATGCTTAACTGGCCAAGACCAACAACCTTAAAAGGATTGCGCGGGTTTTTGGGGTTAACCGGGTATTACCGTAAGTTTGTGAAGAGGTATGGACTCATTT
The DNA here is from genome assembly GCA_023529315.1 of Papaver bracteatum. Taxonomy (NCBI): domain Eukaryota; kingdom Viridiplantae; phylum Streptophyta; class Magnoliopsida; order Ranunculales; family Papaveraceae; genus Papaver; species Papaver bracteatum. The sequence goes on from JAJJWX010004157.1 coordinate 4,907, forward strand.
TCCAACCTATTACTGCTTTGTTAAAGAAGAATAGTTTTCTTTGGTCCCCTGAGGCTGAGGTGGCTTTCGAACAATTGAAGAAGGTGGTCACTACTACCCTTGTCCTCGTCTTACCAGATTTCACCTTGGAATTCGAGCTTGAGACTGATGCTAGTGATAGCGGGGTGGGTGCTATGCTTATGCAACATGGCAGGCCTATTACATTCTTTAGTAAGGCTATGGGACTCCGATACAAGGCGTTTTCCACATACGAAAAAGAGTTGTTGAGTATTTTTATGTCTGTTCAGCATTGGCGATCCTTCCTAGTTGGCTCTCATTTTAAGATTTTTACGGACCATCAAAGTATTAAATACTTTATGGATCAACGACTCTATACCCTATTTCAGCAGAAATGGCTAACCAAACTTCGTGGTTTTGATTATACTTTGTTTTATAAGAAAGGCACAAATAACAGAGTCGCTGACGCTCTGTCTCGAGCTTCATGTTCTTCCCTCACTATAGCTCAACCTCAATAGTTGGATGAAGTTCAGGCTAGTTATGCAGATGACCACTTGGCTCAAGAACTGATACCTAAACTCATGGTGTCTCCATTCCATATGGATGGCTACACCTATTCACAAGGCATTCTACGACAACATGGCTGCATCTACATTGGTTCCTCTGGTAATGCTCGTCAGAAAGTTCTTACAGCTGCTCACTCATCAGCTATCGGCGGTCACTCGGGGATACAAGCTTGTTATCAGCGCGCTAAAGCTTACTTCCAGTGGGTTGGCTTGAAGAAGGACTTGATCAAATTTATACGTGAATATGCAGTTTGTCAACAGAATAAGGTGGAACACACTTCACCAGCAGGCCTACTTCAGCCCTTACCTATCCCTGATCAATCCTGGAAGCATTTGAGTATGGATTTCATCATGGTTTTACCCAAGTCAGAGGGAAAGGAGGTAATTTTAGTTGTTGTTGATCGTTTTACCAAGTATAGCCACTTTACTACATTACGCCACCCATACACTGCACAAACAGTTGCCAAGGTGTTCATAGACTCTATTCTCAAGCTCCATGGAGTTCCATATACTATAGTATCTGACAGGGATGCCGTGTTCTTAAGTGGATTTTGGCGTGAGTTGTTCAAGGCTATCGGAACTTCACTGTACCTCAGTACTTCTTATCATCCGAAGACGGACGGCCAAACAGAGCGTGTCAATGCCTGCTTAGAGTCCTACTTACGTTGTATGTATAGTTACAAGCCTATTAAGTGGGATTCTTGGCTCGCATTGGCAGAGTGGTGGTTTAATACCACTTACCACACCAGTCTCCGCCTCACCCCCTTTCAGGCCTTATACAGGTATGATCCACCCCAGTTTGGTTTACACTCTTGTTCTTATATTTCCAACTACACTGTTGAAGATTACATGCATCAGTGTAAGGTACTGGCAGAGGTATTACAACAGACTTTACTTGAAGCTTATCATCGCATTAAGCAGCAGGCAGACAAACACAGAGTTGAGAGGTCATTTTCGGTAGGTGATTGGGTCTATTTACGCCTGCAGCCGTATCGACAGACCTCAGTCCAACTGCGTAAGAACCTCAAACTCTTTGCTAAGTTTTTTGGTCCGTATCAAGTCATAGAACGTGTTGGCCAGGTAGCATATAAACTTCAATTACCTCCTACTTATCGCATTCACCCTGTTTTTCACGTCTCACAATTAAAGAAGAAGATTGGTCAGGGTATTGTTCTACAGACATGCTTACCTTCCTTGGACAAGCATGGGCTAATGAAGGTTAAACTAGTGGCTGTGCTGGATTCTCGCGTGCTTCTTAAAGGCTGTCAACAAGTCCCATAAGTGCTTGTGCAATGGTCTCATACTGCGTAAGGTGATTATTGTTGGGAAGACACTTCTTTTATCAAGGCTAAGTTTCCCAGATTTATCCTTGAGGACAAGGATACGCTGTAAGGGAGGGGCATTGTCATATACCGTGTTAGAGGGCACCCCCTATGAGCCAACCGGTGTAGTTAGTAGTGTGTAAGTGTGAGGGCTGGCACGTGTTCCTTGTAAAACCTAATATGTATGAGAATGCTTTCCCTGTTGGAGGCGAATAGAATTGATATTGTTTTCTAGTTTTGTTCTCTTCCTCTTTGAGGTTTTTATCTTCAAATCTGTAGTGTAGAGCTTGTAGGTTGAGTTTGATTATCGCTTGTAGTGTAGATCATTACACATGCTACCAATGATTCATCAAATGAGCAATATTTGCTCAAACCAAGAAATATTGGTTCAACTATCAATATTTAACAATTCATCGAACTAGAAATATTTGCTCACGTTAATTATCAAAGTTTATTCATGTATTATACCTCTGTCTCAACAATGGACATGTCCAAGTCTCAGAACATTCTAAATAACGTTCGACTCATCGTCCCATGAAGTCACGAAGTCAGCAACTGACTAACTAAATACACGTTTGCCTTGCAGACTCCATAATCACACGAGACATCAATCATGTCACATAGGGGACATTAACTAGGGTTTTGGTATGGCGGTCTATGGAACGTGTGTTCATATACACGATGAGAATGTGAGAAAGTCGTGCAATCAGTTGGAGGAGTTAACAAAGTAGTGGATGGAAAATAAACCAAGTCTTCACACGTTGATCAACTGGTTTTAACACGATTTCCACTTCTCCACTCTTTGATTCCATCAACTTTCACACTTCATGGAATCATGGTGTTTACAATTCTAGCAATATAAATAAGTCTCTGAATTATGATTGAAACAAGGATAATCTCACGTCAAACAGACAACACGAGATTAACAATCCAACTCTCAACATAGAAAATTCAATCATTCAGAACTTATCTTATTTTCAGAATACATAACACACCTACTATCTTCGATCACCATTGATCTCACACATTCCTCATCTTCCCTTCTACAGATCGACCCATCCTCTCTTGTGACTGAATTTACTCTGGAACGACCATTGTCTTGGTTTAGGCCGGAGTAATACAGATTGATCTCTCGAATTCAAAGCACTCCCTTCCTACAGTATATCTGTGTGAGGTTAAGCATTTCTATCGGTTGAAGGAGTCTCCTCCGCACAGTCGTTTCCTCAAATCCCTAAAAACCAGCAAATCGTTTTGCCCCATCTAAAAAGAGACATTAATAATTTGTCGAATGGCTAATTTTGATCACACGGGTTCGAGTTCAGAATCTTGGGTTCAAGATATAATGGAAGAGATTGTATCTTAAAATAATACTAATCAATAGGATGGGTTCAACACCCAAGAACGAGAGAAAATATCTTTAAAAAGGGGACTTGATATGGTAAATCCTCATCCTAATGCTTAAACACATTAGATTGTGCATCCTTACTTTGCCCAATCTTCGGATGTAAGGAAGCACATGTAGCTGGGCAATCAAAATCCTGATAACATCTCTTATTCAACGTAAAGACATTACACGATCTACTTTAAATACTTTGATAATCTTATGAGTAGAAAGGTTGTGTTACAACAACTCATGTAAAAAGGATTTGTGGTCTGAAGTATCTCTTGATACTAATTTCGTAGATAATCTCTTTGAGAAAAATGTATGTAACACATTAAATGCGAAAATCTTTTCAAATTTGATCAGAATTATTTATTTAAGGTTGATATCTATGTTTGGTATATGTTAAAGGCATTTCAAGTATATGTACTCAACGTGTCTGAAAAAGTATACTAAAGGATGTATTCTCAAACCAGATCTCAGGCGAATCTTCTGAAAGCCGTGAGTGGAATGACTTCTAAGGAAATAGTTCATCTTGATAATACCTTCAAGAAATCTGGTTGTGAAGATACACAAAATGAAAAGGAAGACGTTACTAATCTCCTTGTCTAAAACAGTTTGGATGCCAAGATTGATATTATCAATCTTCGTCAGGTTCTCCTCGGTACTATAGAAACTAATCATAGACAGGAAGCACTATTAAGAACTGTTATCCATAACCAAAGGAAGCTGATCAAACTTGGAATCGGTAACATGGAGTACTTTCATAATATTAATCGAAAGGTTAATGCTCTAGCCTATGAACATAATCAATGTACTTTGTGCAGAATCCGAGATATCAGTTGAGATGTTGTTGATGAAGATCCTGAAAATTTTGAGGAAATTGAAGATGATCTTTGAAAAATAAGACAAAAAATATACATCAATTTTTGATTTCTTTCATTTATTGTATAAGTCTATTATGAATAAAAACTATTATGAATAAATTTATGATTTATAATTTTTCTTGTGATAGTTTTTGATTTACATAGCAAGTGCTTGGATGCTTTATTATTTTCTATGGATGTTTATGATATATTTGATTTCGGTTTTATTACCTTGATATTCGATCTCATAATATGTTGTGAACCCTTATGGTTTGGGTGACTTTTTGATTTAGCAGGATTAAGTTCTAGCCCATGTTGGTAGTCTTTATCAAAGGATCATGAGGGGTTCATGTAGAAACAATATGTGAAAAAGTCACAATATATTGAATCGGTTTTGGTTTAGCATAAAAGCATATGTGTTTCGACGGTTTTCAAATTTTGCTTGCAATTGATAAAACCTAATTTCAACCTTTCTCTGGTAAAGGTTGGTTGTTGTTATTATTTTGTTTTTGCATAAGGATGAAAACATAATGGTATTTCGATATCAATTCTCCCTGGAAGAAGAAGATGCGATCATATTAGAGAAGTTGGATGCGAAATTGAGGTAACAATCTTGTTAGTTAATTGTTTTCATGTTTAAGAAAAGCCTATTTTTATTTGATATATTTATTGCTTTTGATTAAACGAAATTGTCGGTACAATTAGGGCTGCACAAGACTCGCCCATGATACCCAAACCCGCATGTACCCGCTAAATCTATGGTTTTTTTTTCCAAACCCTCCCGTTGTGGGTGCGGGGTTGGTTAAGGGAAAAAAAACCATTGTATGTGGGTGAGAGGTTGGTTTTAGCTAATACCCGCCCATACCCGCCTAAAAAACCCATAAATTATATACCATTAGATAAATCTAATCCTACCCGTCCATTATGAAACCCTAATACTAGTAGATATGATAACTGATAACCCTCATTCACTCTTTTCTCTGTTCAGCCTCTCCTCTTCTTCCTCCTTAGTTCTTCTTCTTCACCTACGAACGATAATTACCAGAAATATTCACCAGAAATCGACAACAACAACTTCGAATCTTCACCAGAAATTAACAACAATCGAAAAATCACCAGATTCAATACTTAATTTTCATCTGTGAACTTCCTAGGTATAAAATTTTTGGGGGTTTTGGTTTTTTTTCTCACTTAATCAAGGATAAGTCAAGTGAGAATAGAAATATGAAGTTACTCTAAATACTTGAATGATTATTGCGGGTTTAAGCGGGTTTAAACCCAAACCCTCCCTAACCGCAGTGGGAGGGTAACAAAACCCGACCGTTGTTTGCGGGTGCGGGGTTGGTTATGAAGAAGAAAAAACCCGCAGTCTATGGGTTCGAGGTTGGTTTTAGCTTATACCCGCCCATATGCATCCCTAGGTACAATTGATGTGTTTATTCCATTATGAACGTGTGGATGCATGTGTGATTCAATTGGTTCCGGTTAAGTAAAACTATTGTTATCTTGATTTGTTGTGTGATATCAATCGTTTAGGCTTACAAAATTTTGGTGTAATTGGGGTGCTTTAATGTCTATGTTATTTCAATTGCTTCCAGTTAAGTAAAACAATTGTTATTTTGCTTTATTGTGTAGTATCAATTGTTTAGGCTTATAAAATTTCGGTGCAATAGTGGAACTTTTTATATGTTGTTTCAATTGCTTCCGGTTGAGGTGAATAATTATGCAAGTTCATTTATTGGTTTGTATGAATTATGTATGGCTTAACGAATGAATATATTGATGGGATGAGTTATTTAGTCCAATTCGATTCCGGATAAGATAAACTAAGTTAATTATAATCTTAGTTATACTTATCAAAGTGGAGGTTTCGGTTATTCAAGTCTATCTGAATGCCTAAATAAGTAAATGCTAGTTAACTAACCTAGTATTTGGCTTGTTTAAAATCTAAAGGTCTAAGTTATATTGATAATTAGAACCTGATAAGAAAATTGGAGTTTATCTTTGTTTTGGTCTTATCGAATGAAGCGGTTATATTTATACAATTGGTTTAGCAAAGGAACTAAGCTGATGAGAAAAATGGAGTTTATCTTTGCTTTGTTATTATAACGTTAACAGCGGCATTTTAAGGATTGAATTAATGCAGGTTATGTGATGTTGAATTCGGGAATCAAGCGTATGTGTAATGAATTATTGTATTTTGTTTATCTATGATTGTAAGAGTTTTGTCACTAAAATTGACAAAGGGGGAGATTGTTAGAGCATAGCTTGGTTGAACCCACCAAGCGTTGGAATGTCAAGTTTGGTTATCATATTTTAGTAAGCCAAAACTCATTTAAGAATCGCTTGATTTAAATGTACTAGAGTCAACTTCGTATAGGTTAGCTTGAAAGTATTAGGATGAGACATTACAAGTATTGCGAAGACTTGAAGAAGTGAAGAAATACGGAGCTACAACCACAACATCATCCTTCCACTTGAGGTTAGTGATATTTGACTTAAACTGTTTCATTACTTAAAGTATCTTTCAAGTCGTGCATATTGAAAACATAAAACTGCGAAGCATGAACACTCTATATAGACATAGTATTAATGAATACAATATGAGGTTTATTGATTAACCATCAAACTTTGTATTATAAGACATCAAAAAAATCGTATGAATGCTATTGTGATTATGTATGGGTATGAGGTGAGGATTTCATCTTAGGAAATAATGTTTCTACATGTGTTTTAAGGAAGTAAGTTCATGATATGTGTTGTGAATGGAAAAGGAAATCTCCAGGCGTTATTGGGGTTGTTCTTCATTGCATATCTTATGAACGACCAATATGTGTGATTAGTATAACCGCTCATGACTTGTTTGTGTTCTTGGTAAAACTATTCACATGAGGCCTTATGTATTGGTATGACTTTTATTAGTGAAATCGATCTTAAGTAATCACCTGGGGTATGATTGGGTTTGTGTGTCTGACCAAAATTGGGAGAGGGGAACCGATCCTAGTAAGAGGTGCAGTACGTCACAAGGGGAACTGATCCTTGTATGAGGTGCTACAAGGTTTCTAGTAGAAAGGGGGAACCGATCCTATGAACATGTGAAACACATTTTTAGGAAAAGGGGAACCGATCCTATGGACATGTGCAACACATACAAGTTAGATACCAAATATATGTGGGGAATCGATCCTAGTACCTAGTCAACCGAATCTTTGGTAAGCTAGTGTGACTATGCACAGTACTCACATGGAGATAGAACCAAAACATTTTTTGGTAGAACCGTTACACCCATGACTTGAGTGTTACTCGATCAATCACATAGTTCTTCAAAGTCAAATGAACCAATTATAAACTTGTTTGGAAGTGTGGTAAATCAGTTTCAAGTGAGTAAGTATGAAAAATGACTTACAAAAGGAAAGATGTCGACACATTTTGAACACGCGCATTAATGTGTATCTTTTATTGTTCAAAGATATTCCTTAACAGCTAAGAAGGAAGTAAATCCCAAGATCGAATTTAAATAAGTTAAGAATCTTTTAATTAAGGTTTTTAATTATATATGAAAAAAATGAATTAGTAATGTGCATTTGCTAATTAAAGATTTTCCAAGGAGATTTCGATCATAAATTTGGACAGTGCATTCTCAGGAATTATGAAAACCGAATTTGGAATTATATTGAATATCTTGAGAATATTTCCGGTTTTGGAATTTCCTTGGTGTCCAAACTTCCTTGTCTATAAATACTTTGAGTTTGCATTTCTAGCAAACTAATGCTTCATGACAGTAAACTTCCTTTGTTGTACTGTTACTGGTGAAGCCGCCTATTCGGAGAGGAGAGTAACCTAATTAGGCGAAATATCTTACGGCCGCTCAGTTTAAAGTCTTCTTTGGGATTGAGAAGCTCTAGTGCGTACCGTTGGTGGGAAACTATATAATTGTGGTTTATCTTTAGTTTTCATATTGATTTGATTGCCTAACGGTGGTTGAACTTTGATTGCACCTGGTTTGTTTATGCTTGAGAATCTTCTCTTCTGATATAAGATTCACTCAAACTAGTTCAAGATTTCGACAAGGATCTTTAGACTGTTGTAAGATCTAAATACGATCTTATGATAATCTATTGTTAACATACTCCGTTCTGTGTATGATTGATCATAAGAGATTCAAGTAGTTGTGTGCAGGTGTTTATTGAAGATCTAAGAAGATTTGAAAACAAAGAAGAGATAAAAGATTTCAGACTTGGTTTTATAATCTTTGGTGTGCACAATACTTGTTTCGGTAATAGAGGATCCAACTATAATCGATCTATCCTTGTGGTATTTTGATAGAATAGTTGAGAAGATCGGCATCAATACATTTCCTTGGGATTAAAGGTATTGATAGAAAAATCTTAACGATTACCTTTTGGTGATTGAAAATAAGATAGATCTTGGAACCTGGAAAAGGAGTTTATGTTAAGATAAATAGAAGAGCCTTTGCGTAGTTCATATCACTTGGTTGAAGAGAGTTGATACCAAACAGATTTGTTGTTCCTTTACTGTTTGGAATACGAACCAAAGGAATTGGTCCAAGTACGTGACTTGTTTACAGGTTGGAGGCGTGGGAATACAGACGGAACTACGTGAACTATAAGTTTAGTTGCTTGGTCTCAACTATACGAAGTTGGTTTATTTTGTATAGCGGCTTAATCCTGAGAGTATTCAATTCTGGACTAGGTCCGAGGGTTTTTCTGCATTTGCAGTTTCCTCGTTAACAAAATCTTGCTGTATCATTTACTTTATATTTATGTATTATAATTGTTTTATTATAATTAAAGTAAATTGCACAAACTTTAATTCCTATTTACTTGATATGCAATCCTATTGAGTTTGGTTAAGTCCGAACCTTTGTATCAAGTAAACACACTTCGTTGTTATATTGTCTCGATCTCGTATATAGACAATCACACGAAGTGTGAACCGATTTGTTGTATTGTCTCGACTCAGTCTATAGACAATCACTTTTGGAGAAAGGGCTTATATGAAGGAAAATATATAGCTTGAGGTATATTTGGGTACCCTCGGATTTTTACTCGCAGATTACTATTTGCTTGAGTACGTACTGAATCGATAAATTGAGATATAACTCCGTGATATACTTTTTTATTAAGATTGAGTCTGACTGTCTAGTTGATTCTCTTAAAAGTATATTGGAGTTAGTCCATACAGATTGCTAAGCGAATTATTAGGTGAGGTTATTGTACCCCCACTTTTTCAATTGGTATCAGAGAAGGCAAACATGTTTAATACCTAATAAGTCTGTGTTTGTAGCGATCTGACTCTATGGACAGAAATTCTATCTCCATAAACGTACCACCAGTCTTCGATGGCTCAAACTACTTATGGTAAAAAATTGTTATGCGTGCTTTTCTTCAAGCTCATGATTTTCAAACATGGGTACGTGTTGTTAATGGCTATGTTTCTTCGGATAATACAAAAGGCGACGTATCTATACCTAAGGATATTGGTAGATATAGTCCAGAAGAAATCCTTGCTGCAAAGCAAAATTCTGACGGTTTAAATTCTATCATACATGCTATTACCCCAGACCTTCAGCATCATGTGACTACTTGCACGAAGTCTAAAGATTCCTAGGATATCTTAGAAACCGTATTTGAAGGGAATACATGTGATAAAGAAGCTAGGCTTCAAAACTTAAATTCTGATTGGGAAAACCTTCGTATGGCAGATGAAGATTCATTTGATGAATTTAATCACAAAGTGTCTGAAATTTTTAATGCATCTTTTGCATTGGGTAAGACTATTCCTGAAAGAGACATTGTGATGAAGATTCTCATATCCCTGCCATCTAGATACGTTTCTAAGAAGCATGCTATCGTTGAAGGAAATAATCTCGCAATGCTTTCTAGAAATTCTCTGGTTGGGAAGTTAAAGATCTTTGATCATGAGCATACATCCAAATCTGGAAAGGATGTTGCTTTCAAAGCACAAAAGAACACTAAATTACTTGATAAACGTAAAACTATTTGCATCTCTGAAGATGATCTTTCTGAGGCTGATTCATCAGATGAAGATCTTGACATGTCAGTCTCGTTGATCACAATATAGTTTAGGGACCTTCTTTTGAAGAAAAGTAAACGGTTCTCCAGAGAAAAATCCAAGTCATCAGATAAACCCCATAATCGTGTTCCTATTAAAAACAGAGATATGATGAAACTGATGACGAGGATATGCCTCGTTGCTTTAAGTGTAAAGGTTTTGGTCATTTTTTAAATAAGTGTCCAAATCGTAAGAAATATACTGGGAACAAAGGTTTTGCTACAACGCTTGATGAAATATCTGAAAATTATGATTCTAATGAAGATGAAAAATCAAGTATTGCACTTCTTTGTGAAAATATTGATTTTGATAATTGTAGCTATACATACATCAATCGTGATATTCTTTCAGAAGAAAACTCCACCAATCTGGAAGGAAAAGTTAACCTTTCCTTCGGAAACTCTCTGTCTAATTTTTCAGGTTCTACTATATGTCTAGCAGCTTGCACACCTCGGATACCTGAATCATATTCCAGGTTGGCATGCTCATATTGTTCGCTCAAGGGCCATGAACTGTCAAAGTGTTTCAAGTATAAAAACAAATTTAGACATGCCAATAAACTTCAACGAAGAGCAAATCGATTAGCAAACATGCTCAAACTTGTTCAGAAGACTGCTGAGGTATGTAAGATTTTATCTTCGTCAAAGAAGTTAGTTTCCAAGGATAAAACAAGACCATTGGAAAGAAAGTTATGGTCTAAAAACTATGAGAAACAGGGTTCTATGAATTTCGACCGAAAAGGATATGGTGGACAGATTATTGTTCACCCCAGCACAACTCAAATTATGTTGGTTAGTGCATCTTGTCTCATGTGCCTGATCAAAAGATACAAGGTTTTGCACATCTCAGGCTTTATAAAAAGAAAAATAGTTTTAAATTTGTCTTCTTTTCTTTTTAAGCTATGCCTGTTTTTGCAAGATTGGAATTGTTCCATATCTAATTGATATTGGAAAGGTCTTCCCTGATTAATCAATAAAAGAGGGTTAAAATTGACAATTCTACCTTTTATAGGGTAAGAGTTGTACGTACGTGAATCCTTTGAAGTATAAAAGTTCTGTAACTCTACATTCCTTTTTCCTTCTCTGAAACTCTTTTTAACTTAGGACTGCTTGTTAAAGTGTGATTTCCTCTCACAAATTCGTACGTTTATGGATACTCCAAGCATCATGTCTTCTGATGGAAAATATGTTAATATGATTGTTAAGCCATCAATCATGAAGGAAAAAGAAAGATATCTGTTACCTCCAACTTTGAAAAGAAAAAGAAGGAATGTGAGGAAGCCAAGAGCCGTTCCTTCAAATTCTCAGAAGTTTTCTGATGTCTTTGAAGAGTTAAAGGTGACAAGAAAAGAGATTTAACAAATAAAGACGTATATTTAAGAACTCTCGAAATTCAGAAATCCCCGGTTCGACATCTTCAGCCGAGAAGATTTTTTGGAATTGACTCCTTTCTTCACGAACCATATGTTCCCATGGTTGTTGACGACAAGGAGTTTGGTGACGATAACGAATTTTTCAGAGGTATCATTGTCTAGGAAACTTCTTGTGTTTTTAAGAAGAATAACTAGAGTTTGGAATGGCCATTATTGTGATTACACATATCTATGTCCAACGTTTTTCATCTTTAATGTTTTTAGATTTATTTATTTAAATTCTAAAGTTTGTATGGAAGATGATTTTGCAGTATTAATCTTTATGGTTTTATATATTGCAACTTGTTATGGGATATGCGTGTTTGCGTCCGTGAACTATGATTGTCCCATACGTGGTCAAAAGTTTAGTCCTTCGTATGTCGATATGCAAGTATTGATAAAAGAATGAACTAACTTTTGACAAACAAAAGTTAAGTCTTCTATGTCATTATGCAAATATTTATGGAAGAAATGATGAGCTTTTGTTTATGAAGATTAAGTCTATTATATGTCATTATGCAAATAGTGATGAAAGATAGAATGAATCTTTGTTTATTCTGCAATATTGATATTCCCTGATCCATATTTTTATGTATATACGGTGAGGTTCCATAAGTTCTCTTATGTTGAGCATTTCCTATTAAATTAATCATGGGTTCTCTTGTGGTTAATTTAATTGAGTATTTTGGATACAAATTCATATTCTTATGTGATTTGTTGTTGTCCAAAGAAATCCTTCTTTTGTTGAGAAAGTAAGGTCACTCTTTTTGTTCTTTTGGGAATGACATTTTATGGGGGAGAGTTCTTAATTGAACTTGTGCTTAATTGCCAATTTTTTTTTGGAAGTGCAGTTGTGGAATATTATAGGGGTTATCTTGTATCTTTATAAACTCCTTGATGAATGCATTTAGTTTTAACTATATGATTGCATCTAAAAAGTGGATATGTGCTTTCTTTTGGTCATGAAATGTCTCTATGGAAATTTTATTAGGATCCCACTAGTTTTCGTACCTTTGCCAATTTTATTGACAAAAAGGAGGAGAATTAATGTGTAGTTCACACTACAAATACATATGGTTTTCGGATCATTATGTAAGGGGGGTGGTTTCCATGTGAGATGGAGTATTGACTAAGGGGGAGTGATACATATCACCATAGTATTGTTGTCAAAGTTGTGATACAATTGAACTTTGATGTTGTGTACTGATACTATGACATTATGTAACAATGATTGAGAGCTTTTGTTTTTTCATTGTTATGGCCACGGATTTTCAACAACGATGATGCTGAACTTACAACCTTTGGAATCATTGGAGTACTTGGAAATGACGAATATTTCGAGTAATATTGAAGAACCAAGGAGATCATGCATGTGAAATAGAAGCTGCAAAGTTTATTTATTTTGTATTCCATATGTATTGATAGTTTTGTCACTAAAATTGACAAAGGGGGAGATTGTTAGAGCACTGCTGATTTAAGATTTTTCTTAAAGTTTTCGTAGTAGTAATTAAGTTTCGTTCTCTCATACTTGTTAAGATTAAATTTAAAGGTATTACGAAAATAATAAAAGAGAGAGTCACTGGGTCTAAGATTCCACCGAATTCACAACACGAGGTCCAATTATTTATTCTCAACAATTATCGCTCAGTAAATAAATAAAAAATCGACTCTTGTTTTTCCAAAATAGATCCTCAAAATATTAATTGTATCCCCTAAGCATAGATTATCTAAACAAAGCATAACCTATCTAATTGAATCACAACTAATTTTATCGAATCATAAATCAATTCAAAATAAGTGCAAAAGTCAAAATAGAAACCCATGTGTGAAGTTCGGCTTCCTCCGTCGACCCAGTGTAGGGGTTTAGCTTCTCATAACGAAAACACACTCAAAAATATAATTATTAGCACAAATGATGTTTTATTAGAAATATAGTAGAAAACAGAGATTTCCAATGGTGCAAGACTGTTACAAAAAACTGTTAGAAAGAACGATAAATGAAAAAAGCCACTGTCACTGTAGAAAATACAACGCCTCAGTCTTGTCATTGTCGCTATTGATAAACGACTGTTCTTTGGCGTCTAAAGTTCTTCGTTCTCTCCTTTAATGGCAGCAGCAGAGACAAGCTCTGCAACTTCCTGTTCTACGCTCTGTTTCCTCCCCTAACTCTCCATCTCCCTCTATGAGCTCCGTAAATCCTTTTTATATCCAACTTCCCCTCCAAATCACTGCCATAACTCCAAAATATTCCTCTTTCCTTCTACAGCAAGATACGAGAATAATTTTATGTTTCTTCCCTCTCACGCATCTGTTGTTGCTTAACTCACGCTAAACTCGTGGTAAACAAGTCCCAGAAGGATTCAACACACATTGTAGCCTCATGTAATCCCCAAAATATAGCAGAAAAATATATCGAGTATTTCTCCCACACACGACTTGTTTTGTTTTCTTGTGGTTGCACGTTCTAACCCTTTTTATCGAAACTACACACGTTAGCAGCCATGTTTTGTCTTAACATGGCACTCCTAGTCAAATAAAATCCAAAATATCGCCAAAAATCTCCACAGATCTTCACAGGATAAATGCAAGAATATCCAAGTTTCCCCTCACTCCCTGTTTTGCTTCCACACGATTATTCGGCCAAATATAATTGATTCCAAGGATCTTACCATCCCTGTTTAGTCGAAACATGATCTTCTAAGTCAAATCCAGCTATTTAATCTCCTTTAAACACGTCCAAAATCTTCCACAGAACTTTCGCACTTTCAAACAAATTTTCCCGCTAAAACTGTTCTTCACGAGTAAGAAGATGAGGGTGCCCTTAGAGAAGTTTGAGGTGCCGATAGCAGGGAGGTGCCCCTTATCCAATGTGGGAGTCCGCTTAGCAAACTCTCTCCGGGGGTACTTTTAACAACTTTTCGAGCTGATTTTTCCAAGAAAGCTTATTTGACAAAAACACCTACAAACAAGATTATTAGTAATAAAATGAGTCCTAGCTAATGTATTTATGGGTGAAAATGCGTCGCACTTTCGTGCTCATCAAATTCCCCCACACTTACATTTTGCTAGTCCTCGAGAAAAACATAAAATTGACCCGCTACACAGCTGGTCATATAAAAAGAGACTTAGACCCGCTACACAGCTGGTCATGACATGCAAAAAAAGAAAAGACCCGCTACATAGCTGGTCATAACCCGAACAATCATAATATTATTTTTCTTATTTTTATTTTTTTTGGACCCGCTACACATCTGGTCATAATAAAGAAATGCATAAAAATAGACACGCTACACAGCTGGTCATAACCCGAACAATCATAGTAATTTTTTTTTTGTATAGACCTGCTACACAGCTGATCATTCATATTTTTTTTAACTTTTTTTTTAGAGACCCGCTCCACAGCTGGTCATGATTTGCAAAGAAATTCCTGAAAAATAAAAATAAAAAGTTAATAACCACTCCCCCACACTTAAACATTACATTGTCCTCAATGTAATTGATTCATTCAATGCAAAACTTAAGATGGGAAATTCAAAAAAAAAAAATCAGAATTTTAAAATAAAATAAAATAAATATATATATATATATAAATAAATAAATAATTATACCTACTGGATGTACAAAAACGGATCCCCATAAACTAATAACCTGAAAACTTGGAGATCGACCCAAAATACAAAATTTACAAACGGTAGCTTCACAATTATTTTATGGAAAAATTGGGACACTGAAACTGTCAGAAAACAAAATTTACCCCTAAACCAAGTTTTTACTGCACATGGAAGTGCGTAAAGAACAAAATATGGGGATTCTATTGAGACTGGGGAAATATCAATTGATTCATTCAAGATATCAGGAACAGGCAAGTCCTATGTGTACTTAGATGCAAAGTAATCCAACAACACTTTAGAAGCACACAATTCTAACCCTAAATTAGGCAACTTTTGGAAGTCTAGGGGTCTAGAAACAACCTCTAAGTCAGGTGAATGATCTTGTGAGGTAGATTCATCTATGGAATTAGGAAAATCATCCACACAATCATCCACAAGGTCATCAATATGTTTTGTTTGGAATAGTGAGTCACTACAAGACTGATCATCATCATCATCATCATCATCATTAAATAATCTTTAGCATTCTAGAATTCTCAATCTTTGTTCCAAAGTAGGTGGTGTGTGTTTGTAATACTTCTCATATATAGTTTGATGTGATTCTTCACTTACCTCATGTGGAGCAGAAACTCCATACCATTTCCTACGCCTATATTCAACAAGCGTCATCTCAGATGAGGTTTCCTGATAATTTGACTTTTTACGCATATATTCCGCCAGCGTCATCGTAGGTGACGTCTCCTCAGAAGAAGTCATCATCCTCAAAAAGTCCCTGAAAAGAAATAAAAAAAGAAACGCATAAAAAGGGAAAATAAAAAATAAAATACTGTACAAAATAAAAATAAAAATAAACCTAAAAACAAATCCGCGTCACAACGGCGCCAGAATGATTTAAGATTTTTCTTAAAGTTTTCGTAGTAGTAATTAAGTTTCATTCTCTCAGACTTGTTAAGATTAAATTTATAGGTATTACGAAAATAATAAAAGAGAGAGTCACTGGGTCTAAGATTCCACCGAATTCACAACACGAGGTCCAATTATTTATTCTCAACAATTACCGCTCAGTAAATAAATAAAACATCGACTCTTGTTTTGCCAAAGTAGATCCTCAAAACATTAATTGTATCCCCTAAGCATAGATTATCTAAACAAAGCATAACCTATCTAATTGAATCACAACTAATTTTATCGAATCATAAATCAATTCAAAATAAGTGCAAAAGTCAAAATAGAAAATAGAATAAATTCACCCATGTGTGAAGTTCGGCTTCCTCCGTCGACACAGTGTAGGGGTTTAGCTTCTCATAACGAAAACACACTCAAAAATATAATTATTATCTCAAATGATGTTTTATTAGAAATATAGTAGAAAACAAAGATTTCCAATGGTGCAAGACTGTTACAAAAAACTGTTAGAAAGAACGATAAATGAAAAAATCCACTGTCACTGTAGAAAATACAACGCCTCAGTCTTGTCTTTGTCGCTGTTGATAAACGATTGTTCTTTGGCGTCTAAAGTTCTTCGTTCTCTCCTTAAATGGCAGCAGCATAAACAAGCTCTGCAACTTCCTGTTCTACGCTCTGCTTCCTCCCCTAAATCTTCGTCTCCCTCTATGAGCTCCGTAAATCCTTTTTATATCCAACTTCCCCTCCAAATCACTGCCATAACTCCAAAATATTCCTCTTTCCTTCTACAGCAAGATACGAGAATAATTTTATGTTTCTTCACTCTCACACATCGGTTGTTGCTTAACTCACGCTAAACTTGTGGTAAACAAGTCCCAGAAGGATTCAACACACATTGTAGCCTCATGTAATCCCCAAAATATAGCAGAAAAATATATCGAGTATTTTTCCCACATACGACTTGTTTTGTTTTCTTGTGGTTGCACGTTCTAACCCTTTTTATCGAAACTACACACGTTAGCAGCCATGTTTGGTCTTAACATGGCACTCCTAGTCAAATAAAATCCAAAATATCGCCAAAAATCTCCACAGATCTTTACAGGATAAATGCAAGAATATCCGAGTTTCCCCTCACTCCCTGTTTTGCTTCCACACGATTATTCGGCCAAATATAATTGATTCCAAGGATCTTACCATCCCTGTTTAGTCGAAACAGGATCTTCTAAGTCAAATCCAGCTATTTAATCTCCTTTAAACACGTCCAAAATCTTCCACAGAACTTTCGCACTTTCAAACAAATTTTCCCGCTAAAACTGTTCTTCACGAGTAAGAAGATGAGGGTGCCCTTAGCGAAGTTTGAGGTGCTGATAGCAGGGAGGTTCCCCTTATAAACTGGTTGCCCATTATCCAATGTGGGAGTCCCCTTAGCAAATGCTCTCCGGGGGTACTTTTAACAACTTTTCGAGCTGATTTTTCCAAGAAAGCTTATTTGACAAAAACACCTACAAACAAGATTGTTAGTGATAAAATGAGTCCTAGATAATGTATTTATGGGTAAAAATGCGTCTCACTTTCGTGCTCATCAACTGCTTGATCGAACTCACAAGCGTTGCTATCTCAAGCTTGTTTGTCAAGTTTAGTTGCCAAAACTATAAGTTTTGATTTCTAGTCTACTTATAGCTAAGTCTCGGACTAGGATAGAAAGTGTAGTTGAGCTCTATACTCCTCGGCATTCATCATACAAAGACGAAGAACTACTCAAGGAACTGGTGGAACTTCATCAACTAAAAGGTATGTGGAGACTTGAACTTATCTATCATTCAAAAGTCTATCTACTCTATCTCATATCTTGAGACAAAAGTCGTATTGCTATATAGACTTCGATTATACATATTTACTATTTCGAGCCAAGTTTATCTCGCTTATCCTTTTCTCAAAATATGTGTCGGTAAGCTTTCGCTTTGGCCAAGTTCATCTTTACAAGTGACAAAAGTTATGTTGACTATTTCAATATCTTGAAAATTGCTTTGATGAAAAATAGTGTGTGAATAACCTCTATTTAACATCCTCTAAGAATTTTTCAATGATTGAAATGAGAGTTTAGAGTATATAACCTAGAATGAATATAAACATTGTATGTGAACTCATACTTGTGTAAGTCCAAATCCTTGAACTAAAGTATGCGTACTGCTGGAAGTTCGCATACTAGAACTAAAGTGCGCATACCTGTATGCGTACTGCTGGAAGTTCACGTCCCGTGAATTTCTGTTAGAGTTTTTGAACCGAAAACAAACTCAATTTGGGTACTTAAGTATGCGTACCGGTATGCGTACTTGAGTGGGTTATTTTCTAAAAACGGTTTATTCATTAACTTAAACTTATATAAACTAAGGAATGCATATTTGCAAACCGTGGCTATAAAGTTCATGAATCGATTTGAGTGAATCAAAATCGTTTTTGCTTCGATTGTGTCTTGTATACTTCTATGAGATCTAAGCAACTGAAAAACTCTCTAACTAGTTCTTTTGAGTCATTTGAACTAGTTATGGTATAGATGAATAAGGTTGATATAAAAGTGCTTATATAGGTAACCATTTGGTTAAGTACTGTTGAACCAACTAGGTGTACATGTTTAGGTACGGTTACACAAACCTAAATGAACGTGCATTTCATTTGTGTATAACAAGCTATGTTCAATCTAATGGTTGAAACATATTAGCTTGAATCTAATCAGGTTTTCATCTAACAGTGAATATTGAATGCTTTGTTACCAAGGTAACTTATATTGCAAACCCTGATTTGGAGACTATATAAAGGAGAACTCTATTAACTGGGAAACCTAATCCCCATACCTCCTGCGTGATACTAGTTGTATAAGCTAGATTTGATTCTCCTTTAATTTTAGGTTTCTACCGAGACCCTGTAGGTTAATGACTTAAAGACTTCATTGGGATTGTGAATCCAGACCCAACTATTCTCTTTGTATTTGCGTGATCTGATCTTGATGTTTCTATCATATTTGAGTACAATCGTAAGATTGGCTTGAGATTAATTTCTCTGATAGGCAAGATAGAAAAGTAGTCACAAACATCTTCGTTTCATCATTTGTGATTCTTCAATATCTTGTTTCGCTAATCGATTAAGATTATTGTGAGGTGATTGATAATTCTAGGCTGTTCTTCAGTAATATAAGTCTGGGTTATCGATTGGTTCATGTTCACCTTGATTTATCAAAATACGAAACAAAACTTGTATGTATTTCCGTGGGAGACAGATTTATCTATTCCTATAAACTTTTCTGTGTGACACATATTTTTTTATTAAAGTCTTCGATTTTGGGTCGTAGCAACTCTTAGTTGTGGGTGAGATCAGCTAAGAGAATCAAGTGCATAGTATCCTGTTGGGATCAGAGACGTAAGTAGTGTAACTGTAACTTGGATCAGTGTGAGATTGATTGGGGTTCAACTATAGTCCTTACCGAAGTTAGTTTGTAGTAGGATAGTGTCTGTAGAGGCTTAATGCAGTGTGTGTTGAATCTGGACTAGGTCTCGTGGTTTTTCTGCATTTGTCGTTTCCTCATTAATAAAACTTCTGGTGTCTGTGTTATTTCTTTTCCACATTATATTTTGTTATATAATTGAAATATCACAGGTTGTGCGTTAAATCGATCAATTGGTAAATCCAACATTTGGTTGTTGATTGAAACAGATTGATACTTGAATATTTATCTTTGGTACCATTGAAGTTAATTTCTCTTGTATTCAATTAAACTCGCAGATTTCTATTTGCTCAAGTAAGTATTGCATCGAGAAATTGAGATATAACTCCTTGATATACTTTTTATTAAGATTGAGTCTGACTGTCTAGTTGTTTCTCTTAAAAGTATATTGGAGTTAGTCCATACATATTTCTAAGCAAATTATTGGGTGAGGTTGTTGTACCCACACTTTTTCATAAACATTTAAGAATCTTAAACACAAATCAAGTTAGGTAGACATGAAAGATACACAAGGTACATGGATCATTATAAGTACTTTAAGCAAATAAAAAAAAAAACATAAATCTTGCTCAAGTTTATAGACATACCTTTTTAGAGGAATCCATTCGAAATCTACGGCATTACCAAAGATTCAAAATCATACCTAACACAATATGTGTGCCCCAATTCTCGTGCTTCCCTCACCGTATACATAACAGGGCATTCCTTGTTGAGGATGCACTTACAACACAATCAATTTGTGTTAAGGTGAATAATATCTTGCTCACCACAAGTGACTGAAACAAACTTTTTTGCAACTATGGATTTTTTACCATCTATAGTTTTTGGCCTATTTTATTTCACTTTTGGATTATCATGAAGGAGATCGCTTTTAGAACCTTTCACATCCAAATCCATCTTTCCAAAGAACTTTTTAAGTTCCAACATCATGGATACTTCCTTCTCCATAGTCATGGAATTTTCTGGGAGATCATTCCTTTTCACACTCAAAGCGTCATTGACTTTCTTTGGTATCCACTTCTGAGTATGTTTAGGAACAACCGGAACCTTCTTTCCATTACTCTCTTCTAGAATTCTTGGAAGAGAATTGGATTGAATATTCTTTTGTAAGTTATTCTTTCTCCGATTGGGAGCATCAGATATTGTCTTCTCCTTCATGAAGTTATCCTTTTGATAACCATTGCGATTGTGAAAATGATTTGTATGATATTTATAGGCAAATCTAGGTTTATCACAACACTGGTTCCTTTGCATAAAGGTTGGATAATTACAACCTGTAATGTTAAGAGGATTATCCTTAACATAAGATCTTGGTTTCACAACTTCTTGTGATGCCCAAACAAGAACATCATGAAATTTCTCATTCCTTATACGAAATCGACATCTCCTTTCCAGTTGACCTTTATTTCCACAATAATGACAAATATAAGGAATGTTCTTACCAAGATTCGTATGTGATGTTTTTGGAGGTTGATATACTTTGTTCTTTCGAACCTAAACTGCCGTTAAAGGTATTCACTTTTGCCATCAGTGAAAACCTTTTGTTGAGAAGAATCACTAGCCTTGGCAAATTTTACCTCTTTTCTAATACTTGGAGCATCTATTCCCTTATAGCCCAATCCTCGTATATCACGATGATTTTTACTTGCTCATAGCATTGTGGTTAATTGGCTTGAACTGGTATTGAACTTTTTCAAGTCATCTTCCAAGATCTTGAGAAGCAGTCAGCCTCAAGGCATTTTCTCGAACGAGATAAGTGCTTTCTCTGTCATCAAAACTTGCTTGCCGGGAGTTAATCCTTGCTCAGTTTCTATTCCAATAAGAAGCATTTTTTATAAACATTATCACATTCAAGTGATTTTTTACTCAGGTTTTCCTCAGAGTCTTAGAGGATCGATTCACAAAAGCGATTCCAAACATAAAGACCTCCGTAAATCCTTTTTAATTTATTGTTTTCTCCACAGAGAGGAGCCAGAAGAGGTTTGACATGAGAAGTTGTCATCTACTTCTTTTCCAATGAATTAATAATCTTAACATACTCCAAGACTTCCTCATCAACATCTCTATCAATATCTGAATCACCTTCATCATAAAGTTTATCCAACTGTTCTTCTAGGCGTGTTTCCCAATTATCAACAGTTTCTACATCAAGAGAATTTTTAGGTATTGACTTAGATATGACAGTTTTCTCAGGTGAATCCAAGCTTTGAAAATTATCTGGTAATTTCTGAACTGGAACGTTATTAGAAATAGACTCATCCATATAGTCAGATTGTTACAAACATAGACTTATGAGGTTTTAGCATGTTTTCCTGCTCTGATACCAATTGAAAAGGCGGGGGTCTAAGAACCACACCCAATATTTCATTTCGGTAATCTGTATGGACTAACTCTAATATACTTCCAAGATAATCAACTAGACAATTAGACTCAATCAAGGAAAATACATCCAAGAGTTATATCTTTGTTTCTCAATGTAATCAGCAAATCAAACAAATAGAAATCCGCGAGCCTGATTATTATGAGAAACAACTTGAACGGTACCATAGACCAATGTTCAAGTTTCAATCAATTTATATCAACAACCAAAGGTTGGATTATCTAATTGATTTAAATACGCACAACCGGTGATATTCCAATTATATATAAAATATAATGCGGAAAAGAAATAACACAGACACTAGAAGTTTTGTTAATGAGGAAACCACCAATGCATAAAAACCCTGGGACCTAGTCCAGATTTGAACACCACACTGTACTAAGCCGCTACATACTCTAGCCTACTACAAGTTAACTTCGGGATGGAATGTAGTTGAGCCCTAACCAATCTCACACTGATTAAGGTACAGTCGCGTTCTTTACGCCTCTGAATCCCAGAAGGACTCTACGCACTTTATTCCCTTAAAGTCGAAGACTTGATAAACAAATCTGTCTCACACAGAAAAGTCTATTGAATAGATAAATTTGTTTCCTATAGAAATACCTACGAGTTTTTGTTCCGTCTTTTGATAAATCAAGGTGAACAGGAACCAATTGATACACCGGTCTTATATTTCCTAAGAACAACCTAGTAATATCAATCACCTCACAATAATCTTAAATATATGGAAGCGGAACAAGATATTGTGGAATCACAAAAAATGAAATGAAGAGCTTTGTGATTACTTTTTATATTACCTATTGTAGATTAACTCTCGAGCAAATCTTAGAGGAAAACCTAGGTTAAAGGAGAATCGACTCTAGTCGCAACTAGTATCACACATGAGGTGTGGGGATTAGGTTTCCCAGTTTCTAGAGTTCCCCCTTATATAGTCTTCAAAGCAGGGTTTGCAATCAATGTTACCTTGGTAACAAATCATTCAATATTCACCGTTAGATTAAAACCTGATTAGATTCAAGCTAATATCTTTTAACTGTTAGATTGAACTTAGATTGTTACACACAAATACAATATAATTTTATTTAGATATGGGTGGATGTACCTAAATATGTATATTAATTTGGCTCAATAACAATTAGCCATATGAACACTTTCATATCAACCTTGTTCATCTCAATCACAACTAGTTCAAATGACTCAAATGAAACTAGTTATAGAGTTGTTCAATTGTTTATATTCTCACAGAAGTATACAAGACACAATTGAAGCAAAATAGGTTTTGATTCACTCGAATCGATTCATGAACATTATAGCCACAGTTTGCAAAGATTGCATTCCTTATTATATAAATGTATTTGTTCATGAGTATGTAAACATACATAACCGATTTTAGAACTAAACCCACTTAAGTATGCAAACGTGTACGCATACCTAATTTCCCGGACCTGGTCTTGTTCTCCCGTATGAAAATAGGTACGCATATTGTCGTTCATAACCGAACTCATTTGAAACCAGTATGCATACAAGTATGCACATTATAGTTCCCGGTCTTTAACTCTTGAATTAGTACGCATACAGGTATGCATACTCAATTCCCGGACTTGGAATATATTTGCAACAATTAGCATACAAATACGCAACTGTGTTATATCCAATCAAAGGTTAATTGTTCTAAACTCTCATTTCAATTACTGAAACATTCTTAGAAGACGATAATAGCTGTCTCACACAAACTATTAGCTTCAAAGCAATTTTCAAGTGATGAAATGATCAATACGAAACATTCTGAGTCTACATCAAATGACTGTCTCACGCAAATCATGTAAGATGTTACTAGGTAATTTTCACATGATCATCTTTTGGCTTTCGTCAAGAACCAAAAATGAACTTGGTTAAAGCGAAATCTTACCAACACATATTTCGATAAATATGTAAGCAAGTTAAACTCAGCTTCAAATATCAAATGTGTATAAAATAAAGTCTATATAGCTATACGACTTTTGTCTCAATAGGAGATAGAATATAAATATAATTCAGAGTGATAAATGAGTTCAAGTCTCCACATACCTTTTGTTGATAAAGTTCCACAAGCTACCCTTAGTAGTTCTTCGTCTTCAATCGATGAGCGCCATGAAGTCTAAAGCTCAACTACACATTCTATCCTAATCCGAGACATAACTATATGTAGACTAGAAATCAAGACTTATATTTTTGACAACTAAACTTGACAAACAAGCTCGAGATAGAAACGCATGCGAGTTCGACCGAGTATTGCTCTAACAATCTCACTCTTTGTCAATTTTAGTGACAAAACTATCAATACATATGGATTACGAAATAAGTAAACTTTGTAGCTTCTCATTCAAATGATTGATTTCCTTGGTTCTTCAACATTACTCAAAATCTTTGTCACTTTCAAGTACTCCATTGATTCTGAACGTGTTCAACTCAGCCTCATAGTTGTTGAAGATACGTAGCTATAACAATATATAAAAACAAGATGCTTTCGTATTGTTATACAGTCTCATAGTATTATTACACAACATCAAAGTTCAATTGTATCACATATAGTTAAAGTGTAAAGTGGTGGAGTTAGCATATGCTCGATGAAACAAATCATCAAAAACCTTTAACAGATGCATTGTAGGCAAATGCTTTGAGTTCGAGACATCAATATGTAAGACTCTGGACTAAACCAAGAAACGATCGTTCTAGATTCAATTCGGTCACAAGGAAGGAGATGGGTCAATATGTGGAGAGGAAATCTGAGAATATATTGAGATCTATGGTAATTGATTGATTGTGGATGATGTGTTGAACTTCTTTGAAGATGATTTCTCTGTTTAGACTGAGATAAAGCTTATGTGTGATAATTATAGACTATCATAAATTGAAGTTATTTGTATCATAGTTTGAGGAACCTATTTGTAGCAGAGGTAGTTAATACATTGATCTCTAGTAAGTAGTGATGGTTGAAGAGGAGTAAAAGAGTAAGAAAGTGGGAAATTGTGGTTGAACCAGTTCCGCTTTGCTAGGGAGACTTGGTTGATTGTCAGACCGCTACCCAATTTACTATTTAACCTCCGGCATAATTTACTCACTTTCTCATCGTGGATGTATTGCTATATCACACGCGATGTAGGCTGCCAGACCAAAACCCTAGTGAATATGCCACTATGTGACATGATTGATGTCTCATGTAAATTCTCATTTACATACGTATTTAATAGTTTAACTATTGACCTAGTTAGACTATGAGCCTTAACAGATTAATTAAGTATGATTCTCAATGATGAGTGTGTGTGACATGCTTTATAATTCATTATTATGATGGAAAAAGCATATAATGTCTGTTGAGATAGCAATAATGCTCTGTGGACCATAAACAGTGAATCTGATAAATTATTAATGATTGCGATATATCATTGTGTCAGTTGAGAAAGCAATGATATTCAAATAATTTGGTTTCATAATGTTTGTACCCAGAAATATTTCCAGGCACTAAACACGATTATCCTGGTGATGATGATCAGATCTAGGGTTTTACACAAACTAAGCATAAATATGATATACACGAATTTAACGTGGTTCAGCATGGTTTGCCTACATCCACGGAAGAATCCCTATAGGGAGAGATATTTTATTGATGTATGGGTTACAACGATTTCTGATCCCTTTTAGGGTTTGCTGGTGTATTTTTCTATATCAGGGTGTATCCCTATTATGGTTGATATCCCCATCTATTTATACAATTGAATACATGTGTTAAACCCTAATTTTGATATAATCTTCCTCTATAAGTAACTTGACCAGGAAGACATTTGGAATGTTCAAGAACTTTCTATGCAGCTTGGTCATCAAGTCATCCAAAAACTTCCAGAATCTTCTTCCAGGGTTTATGCACTAGATCGCTGGAAACGGGCCAAATCGACATGGGCTTGTGGGTTTGACCAAC
Source organism: Papaver bracteatum (assembly GCA_023529315.1). Classification (NCBI taxonomy): domain Eukaryota; kingdom Viridiplantae; phylum Streptophyta; class Magnoliopsida; order Ranunculales; family Papaveraceae; genus Papaver; species Papaver bracteatum. The sequence goes on from JAJJWX010004157.1 coordinate 30,897, forward strand.
GACATTGACTTTGACTGGCAGGGTTGACTTTCGCCGTTGACTACGATTATCGATCTTTGACTGGAAGACAATCTTGACTGGAGACTGGATGGTTGGCAACATGGATGGAGACTGGCTGACAGCATGACTAGCAACAAGTCTGGAAACTGGTTGGAAATCTGGAGGTAAGACTTCACATGTGCATAAGGCCGGGCTATATGGCCAGCGGACTTGGTCGGGGAGCATGGCTGGCGGACTTGGCCGAGGGACATGACCGGGGAGCATGGCTGGCGACATGGCCGGGGGACATGACCGGGGGGATCATGGTCGGCGGACTTGGTCGGGGGACTTGGTCGGGAAGCATGGCCGGCGGACTTGTCCAGGAGCACCGCTGACGGACTTGGACACGCCCGTTGACCAACTGTTAAAATTTTCGATTGACCTATCGTTGACTTTGACCGCTGACTAGTCGTGGACTTCATGTAATACTGGGCTGGCTGGTGAGCTGCGTCTGTTGACTGGTTGGCATGCTTGGATGACGGTTGAATGGTGGCCCATACAATATTCTGGCCCAATATGTGGTAATTTTATCATGTTACAAATATCGCCCCCTCTTAACCTCCAACTTGTTGCGGGGTTAAGAAGTTAGTTTTCCATTTTGTATTGACAGACAATGATAAAATTCTCCCCAAAGTGTGGATTATTGATGTTGATGTGAATATCAACCTTCCCTTCCTATTTGCGGAAATCATAATCAAGACGCCCCCAAGTGAGGATATTGTGATTGGAAGATTGGTGGCCAATAGTTGAGCATGAATTATTATTGTATGCAAAAACTGGACTGAAGGCTGAACTGGTCTACAACGGAGGCGTGATCCTAGAGAAGAGTAGTGTTGAAAGTGAGCTACAACTATTGATGTAAAACTGAACTGTAGAAGTTGCGTAGAACTATACTGGTAATAGTTGTTGGAAAAGACGAGCTATGTTTGAATTTATTCAGCTAGAATCTGTGTCGGTTGTTGTTGTAAGGGAAACTTGTATTTGCTGATTGGTAGTAATTTTTGACCAAACTGGGTAGCAGTAGCTGTTAGTAATGTATTGCTATCAACTTTAGGATGAGATGCAGTACTAAAGGCGACAGCCATTGGTGAGACCCTTAAAACATTGAGATGGTAAAAGACTTTGTGTACCGCTGGACCTCCTAGCGATCTTGGATTTTCTACTGGTCTTGACAACGATCTTCATATGTCGTTAATAGTTATATGAATTAGGATAACAACAGTGATGTAAAACTAGACCACAACAGTTTCTGTGGAACTGGAATGCAATGACCATTGTAAACTGGACTGCAATGGCCATATAAAGCTGCCCTTCAGTAATGGCCAAAACTGGGTTTCCACAGCTTCGATCAAAGATGGACTGCAACAGCTGCGTTCAATTGGACTGCAACAGATGTGAGTGAAACTGTATTGCAGTAGCTACGTTTAGCTGGACTGCGGGAGCTGTGAGTGAAACTGTATTGCAGCAGCTGCGTTCAGCTAGACTGAAGGAGCTGCGAACAAATATGGATTGTAGCAGCTTCGATCAACTGTCTATAAGAGTTTTGAGTGAAACTTGACTGCATCAGTTGCGTCCAACTGAGTGCAGCAGTTGCTTAGGAACTGGACTACAACAGTTCGATTAACTGGACTTTAGCAGTTATTAACGTTTCTGCTTACGATAATTTCATCAAAATATTAGGGTGTATGCTCGCCCCCTCTTAATCTTGTAACTCGTTTGGAGGATTAAGAAGTTCGGGTTACCATTTGTTTCGATTTCCAGCAGATGAATTTCTCATTGTATTTAACTGCTATGCAACTCTCCCCCAAGCGTGTGGAGTGTTACACAGATCGTCCCAAAAGAGTCACTTTAGACCGTGAGGTGTTACATATCTTGCCACCAAGTGATGGTCAGCCACGTTGAAGTGATATGTAACTCGCCCCCAGAAGATAGTGATTGTCATGCTGCTTAATGCTCGCACAAGGGTGCACTTCCTTGTTGCATCTTGCTCGTGTGTATGTTATCTGGAATACGCGTAGGGGGCCTGTCCCACTATTCTATATACACGCAGAATTGAGATGTGTGCATACCCACGTGACTTGGCATGCCAAAATGCTCGCAACATTGTATGCGTCTCATTGAATAAAAGAATGTATGATTCAATGAAATGATGCGAAAATATTTAAATTGTATTCGTACCTTATGAGAAGTGATACTGCGACTTTGTTTACATGGTGATTAGGATGTCCGCTAGCTATGTTGATATTTCCCAGTGGTGATGACTGTCGAACAATGTATTGCCAAAATCGTTTCAGGAAATAACTCCTTTGAACTGTAAAATCAATCGAGTTGCTCGAGATCGATCTTGCCACCGACGAACTTTCGAGGCAAAAATCACCACAAACTGTGATCTCAAAGATGTTATGAACAATAGTCGACATAATGGTTAGAACGAACTTTCTGAAACCGATCATGTTGTGGACTTGAAGATGATATGGAGTTTTCACTTAGCAGTGGTCGATGACCATTTCTGATGTAGCCGCACCAAGCCTCCAATTAAATGTTTCAAACTATTTTCACTTCCATATTGGTGGGGATTGAGAGACGGATATGACGAACGACTTGATCATTAATGTGACTATGATGACTGTAGAAGGTGCTGATGTGATAGCTTATTTTTTGCTGATTTATGATGATAGTGTGCTAACTGAATTATTTGGATTGATGTGGTCTAAATCCTCATGCTTAGGCTTTGGACGAAATTCTGTAAAAGTTGGATGCAAACATCCATGAGATGATGGTTATGTTCAGGAGGCTCTGTCGTGGCAGTTCGTCGAAGGTGCATGCAGCTCGGTTGAAAGAACGGCGTGGTTGTAGGTGTCGATCTGGTGTATCGTCTTGGCTTCACTTAATGACCTTTAGACCGCCACTGAAAAAGTCTGCCGGCCTTGGTGGCCGAACATGAAGAATATATTGGAGATGAGGTGACTTTCGATGACGAAGATGACTTGGAAATAACGCCAACGTCATGCTGTGAGTGGGAGATGGCGTCATGACGATACAATTCTTGTGAATGGGGGGTGGCTTCATGACGACGTTATGATTGCTCGAACATCTCATATTTGTAGCAGCGGTTATGCCTGAAGTATGACTTAGAAAATGTACTTTTCTGTGGGACTAGAGTGCACCAGTTTAATCGAAACTGGATTGCAGACAGTTGCCATGGAACTGGACTGCAGTAGATGCGATCAGCTGGACTGTAGTAATTATGAAAAAATGATTGTTGTAGTTGCGGTCAACTGGACTGCAACATTTATGAGGAAAACTGAACTACAACAGTTTGATGAACGGGACTGTAGTAATTATGCAGAAAAGGACAGCAGTAGTTCGATCAATCGATGCAGATTTCGAGGAACGCCTACAATCGTTTGATCAATCGATCTAAAGATTGCTGAGGAACTGGACTATAACAGTTCGATCAACTTTACTATAGCAGTTATGCGGACCACCGAACATGAGCGTACTGAGGATGCATATCGACATAATAGCATTCAAAAACTTTGAGGATGGCTTCATTTGGTGGTCAAATGCGTATTTTTTGGATGTGGCCACTCCAAACTCAAAAAATAAATTTTCTCCAAACTTTGAAATTCTACCTCCATGATGTTGGAAATTGACATACGATCTCAACGGACCAAAAATCACTTAATTTGGATGCACGACGAAGAAGTTATCAAAGAAACTAAATTGCATGTGGAGTAATCCGGGTGGATAGATTGCTAACGGGGCAGGAGAGGCACAATTTCTGCTGATATGGCACATCACATGGTAGAAAATTTCTAATGTGTCAATTGATATGGTTAGGTGATAACTGTTTTGGCACCCGGTTGACAATGTTGAAGACGTGATCCATTTTTAATGGCTTGGCTTGGTGAGCACCTTGCTCCAAAAATGTTGATGATGTGATTGCTTCATAATTATTCTCCTTAAAACGTAAAAACTTTACCTTCATGATATCGGATATAGAAATACGATCGAAACGAGCCAAAAATCATCCAATTCGGACGTCATATGAAGAAGATATCAAAGAAACAAAATTGAAAACCAAGCCCTAGAAGAATAATGGGTTTAAGCCCATAGTGGGGTAGAATAATCCGAAGAAGCAAATGGATGGGGCTCAAACATCCTCGCCAACATCTTGGATCGGTTAGGGCGTAAATATCCATCAGTAGAAAGCAGCGGGGCAGAAATAACCATGAACCACTAAAGTATGTTATGTCGAAAAGCATATGATCACTACTGCCGGATGGAGATGTAGTTTCCGGAGTGAACCGTCGGGGTGAGACGCCGGAGTCAATTGCCGAAAAAATCAGCTGAGACATGCTGCCGGAGTGAGCCGTCGGGTCGGTTCGTGCCGTCGGGAATAGCCGCCGGTAAGTGTAGGTTTCTGCTGACGTCATGATGCCGCAATGATGACACAACGACATATTAAACAATGATGACGCAGTACTTGCTGATGCAATGATGAGGCAATGACTGCCTAACGTGGGTGATGAGAACCTCTGAAATGGTGAAATAATCTTGACGTGGGTGAAAAAATCTTGACGTGGGTGAACTGCATTTCTGATGTGGGTGAACAACACTTCTGATGTGGGTGAACAAGGTTGCTGCCGAATTAGTCGCTGTGAAATTGCCGTCGGGCATTTTTTTTTTTTTTTGAAGCCTTTCGCAATGCTTTTCTCAATTGTGGTCTTTCCATTTGAACCTTTTGTAATAGTTTCCCTGAACTGTTGTCTTTTACATTAAACCTATGTTGCAACGGTTTTCTGCTTGAACTTGCAGCAACAGTTTTCTTTGACTGTTACTGTTTCTCATGAATTTTATATGGAATTTTAACAACTGTTCTGTACACTGTTGCCGCTTCTCATGGACTTTTCCGCCACTGTTTTTGCTATATTTTTGTGACTTTTTCCGAAACTTTTTTAAGATGCTTTCCTGGGGATATTCCTTAGGGTTTTCCCCTCCCATATCTGTCGTATTATGCAGTTGGTGTTATTGATGTTGAAAGAAGATGTAAGCGGATAGAGATTGTAGGATCAGAATATCGCAAGAAGGACATATTTGCGAATGTCACAGGATGATTTGAAGAATGACGTAACAGATGACGATGGCAGAAACATGAGAAAAGCGTGATGATTCTGCGAAGTTTAGAGTGTTTGCGAAGATTAACATTAGAACTCTTGCGAGAATACCGCAAGTCAGATCCGAAATTAAAGGAAAGCTGTAGTTGCGGATTATCTCACAACTACACCCTCATAAGAATCCATTAAAATGATTCCTAAACCTAATTAATTTGATATGAAACTAAGAATTTAAATACTAAGATTGTAAAGAAGACACAAAGATTTTTACGTGGTTCGATCAATGTGATCTACATCCACGATGCTTCACTAGTGATTGTATGTGATTACATGATTTTGCAATTGAGACTCCATTAATGAATATTTGGAGCTCTAGAATTTTGGGGAAGAAGATGATAAAGAAAATAAATCTCTCCTAACATTTTTCTCTCTCCTCCTAAAATTATCCTCCTCTCTCAAATTGTGTCTCTCCTACTTCTCATGCCTAAATGGCTATTTATATGATTTTACAATAGATGACAGTTGTGTTGTCCCGCCATTTCGGATTTGAAGATTATCTTGCGAACCTTCGTGGCTTCCTTTGCTCGCAAAATGTCCTTCTTGCTCGCAAAATATTCTTTGCTCGCAAAATGTATTTTCTCTCCACAATTTCGTAAGTTATTATTTGTTGTGATATTCCGCTCCTACATCTTGCCTCTTTTTTCTTGAATATTGCTTGAAGAGCGATCTTTAAGAAAAAATCACTTGCTGTGGTTGTTGGAGTAGTCTTTGATCTTTGTTGATGAAGGAACGAGCTAAAGAATATCAAACTCAAAAAGTATATACTTGCCTCTATTCTTTTGCGAAGTTCTGAAGCTTTAAGAAGTAATTAGAAGTATCATCTTGCGAAGTATGAAGTATAAGAAATATAAAATATCCTTGAAGAAGTATAAGAAGTACTTAATCCTCGAATTATATAAGAAGTATAAAGTATCCTTAAGAAGTATAAGAAGTATTTAATCCTCGAATTATATATGAAGTATGAAATATCCTTAAGAAGTATAAGAAGTATTTAATCCTCGAATTATATAAGAAGTATAAAATATCCTTGATGAGAGTGATAAATATTGCCTCTGTTCATGTGAAATTATTATTCCACTTTTGGTGAGGATTCTTGCTGAGAAGATAAAGAACATCAAATATTTTCTTGGGTATCCATAGTTGCCTCCGTTCTTTATCTATGAAGGAGAATTCTTGAGAAAATATTGAATAATTAAATTGCATCTCTATTGTTATGTTGCCTCTGCCTCAAGTGGTAACCCTGTTATCTTCTGAATATTTCTACGAATTCCTGAGTTTTTCTGCGCATTTTTGAACTCCTGAATAGTGTTGCGAATAGTGCTGTGAATAGTGCTGCGAGCATACTGTTGCGAATGTACTATTGCGAACATACTGTTGCGAATCATACTGTTGCGAATATAGTGTTATGAACATAGTGTTGCGAATATAATGTTACGAATATAGTGTTACGAACTATGAATAGTCCTGCGAATTATGAACTTTTCTGCGAAGTTTCGTGGTATTTTCCTGTAAAATTTTGTTCAATTCTTGTGCGAATATAATATTTATGTAATGATTATGTTATGAAATGCGTATGCGATTCTTATGCCATGAAATGTTTATGCAATACATTTATGATGCAAATATGATGCGAGTATGATGCTTGTATGATGAAAATATGATGCTTGTATGATGCAAGTATGATGTTTGTATGATGTGAATACTTATCTATTATAATGCATAGCTAATGTTTGTGTTACTTAGCTCATTTTGCTGCGGTAAAATTGATATATCTTTGAATTGCCTCTATTCATATAATTATCTTCGTAAGTTTATTTGTGTATTTTCTTATATAAATTCTTCTTTGATCGCGAATGAAATCGCCTCTTTTGCTATGACTTCATGATATGTATTCTTGTAAAAATTCTTCAATGATATTGATGGAATTGTCTTCTTTGATATATATTGTCTTCAAAATTCTTCAATGATCTTGATGGAATTGTCTTCTTTGATATATATTCTCTTCAAAATTCTTCAATGATCTTGACGAAGTTGTCTTCTCTTCAAAACTTCATGATGTATATTCTTGTATAATTTCTTCAATGATTGTAATGAATTTCATTAGTTGATGTGGTCTTATCATGCTTTCCTAAGTAAAGGTCTTATTTTGCCACCTCTTTTGTAGTAAACTTTTGTATTTGCGATAATATGACAAGTCTGAATATTCTTACGAACATACAACCTCGTGACATTATCGTCTTGCGATGAAATCGCAGGACGTTCTTACACTTTCATGCAAAAACCCATTGATCTCATCTTAACTTCTTTGAATAGTATTTTAGCCTCTTCAGTAATTGTTGCGACAATATGACAGGCCTAAATATTCTTGCGAACATAAAGCCCCATGACATTGCCGTCTTGCGATGAAATCGCAGGACGTCTCTACACTTTCATGTAGTGACCCATTGATCTCATCTTAACTTCTTTATTATTTTCTGCGAGTTCTTTATTCTTTTCTTTCTTTTTTTTTTTTTTTTTTTTTTTTTAGAAGGCTCACAGAACTTCATTTGTTGCACAAATATGACAAGCCTTTATGTTTTCGCAAACAAGAAGCCTCGTGACATTTGCGTCTTATAGCACGTATCGCTCCCTAATGGAGGGTGCTGCCCTTTATCTTCCCCATGGTTGCCCCTTCAAGGAAGCGTACATCGACCATACAAGGTTAGCTCTTCCCATCCGGTTCGCCAACAAACCACTTTTGATCGCAACCTCTTATCCTTTTTGCCTATAGGGCTTATAGTTACGAGGTTGCACCCTATGGGGTATCTTTGGGCCAAGTGCATCATTTGCCAAGACTTGTCAAAAATGGCAGATGTGGTTCAACCTCACACGGCAAACTTGACTCAACCGTGTACCTCGGCGCCTTGATCGTTTTCTGCACTTCTTGGGAAAGACAATATGCCTTAGTCGCCCAACCTAAATCCTCTTACACCGCATTTTATATTGCGTAATGTCGCTAGATTAGGTGAGAATCCAAGGTGTCTAACCCGGATAGGTACCCCATTATTGGGTTGTACCCCTAAATTTTTACCATGTACTAAGGGCCCTTGGTGGTGTTCCGGTTACCCTTAGCCACGTTATAGGTACCCCCTTAAATGACGTACTTTAGGACTTTGCCTCTTACGAAATATAGCTTCGCGAACTAAGGTGTACGCCACAAAGGTTTGCCTGTATAAAATTTTATGCGGCTCTCTTTATTTTTTTGGAGGCTGATCACAGATTGCGGTCTTTTATTCGCAAGTTAATCGTAAATGGCGGTATTTTTTCGCCTTTTAAAAATTCATCGTAAATTTTTCATGTACATAAAATGTTGAATGTTTTCATGAAATGTTTAGTATAAGAAGTATGAAAAGTATGAGAAGTATTAATCAAAATTGTTCTATAGAAATATAGGAATTTAATTTTCTCTATTTTTTGTAATTTTGAAGTCTTTGAAAAATTTTGAGATCTTTAAATTTTTGTGATGAAGTCATTTTTGAATCTTGCGATTGTGTCGTTTTTCACCAATCTAAAAAATCTTTGAAATGTTTTGAAATTTTAGAAATTGTAGAAATCTTGCGAGTATATCGCTTTTGGTAGATAACATCAAAAATCTTTTGTCTTCTGTAAAATAAATATTCAAGGAAATGGTACTTACCTTTTTACGGCTTGTTATTGTCTCTTGCGAAGTATATGACTTGCCATTTCTTGCGAAATAATCTCCCACTTTCTTCTTGTGAAATATCCAAAAATCTTGCGAAGTAATAATTTGCACGAAGTAAACGAACATCTTGTACGTTTTGATTAATTCACCTTGTGAGCTCGCAATGACGGAGGTTATCCTCTTTTCCTGTTGAAATGAAAACGTCCTGTTGAAACTCTTTTCATAGGTTATCCATTTGAAAACGTCCTGTTGAAGTAAAAATCTCTTTTCCTGTTGAAATGAAAACGTCTTTCTTTTCCTGTTGGGTTACGATGTGTTGGCTTTTCCTGTTGAAACTCTTATTATTCACTCTTACGATATAAACAACCTCTTACGATATTCGTAAAAATTTTCTGTTGGCTTACGATGTAAGGGCATATCACCTCTTACATATCAAGATATTTGTTGTCTTCATTCTTTGTTGGCAACTAAATGTGATGTCCGTTGTCTGCGAAATGAACACTCCATGTTGAAACCTTAATTCACCAAGTTTTCTCTTTTCGTATTTTGTTCTTCTCAAGAATCTGTTCATCAATGTTGATTAATTTTCCCCGCTCCTCACGCTCTGTTTTATTCATTCTCGTATCCTCTCGGTTCTCCTTCCTTTTTTTTTTTTTTTTTTTTTTTTTTACTGTCATTGCTGCTTATCTCTCTATATGCTTATTCTTACGAACTTCGTATAAAGGCTTGCGAACTTCTCCCATTTGGTTTCTTCTTCGCAGAGACGTCCTGTGTATCCCTACCCTTCTATGCATTAACTTCTTTTTTGTATAGATGGTTCCTTCCTTGGAATGATATTTCTTCGCAAAATCCTTCCTTGTTGTTCAAACTGAATTGTTGCATAGCCCTTTTTTAGCTCTTCTGTGCATTTTATATTTCTTTCCTTCCTATACTAACTTCTTTACTTGTATGTCTTCTGTGTTTCCTTTTTAATGTGATAAGTTTTTGTGACTTGTCCATGATCCTATATCTTCTTCGCATCATCTACACAGCACTGATGCAGGTCACTGTACATCTTCTTCCTATACTTTCCATCTCTTGAGCTCCTCTTCACAGTATCCATTAACTTCTCATACAAAATAGGCTTACGAAGATTCGCAAATTAATATTTGCAAGTATAATATTGTTGCTTCGCAAATCTATACTGTTTCAGCATTCTTCACAAGTTTGTTTCTTTATTAACTTCTCTTCTTTTATCCAGGACTTCATTTCTCTTCGCATGTGTTTTATCCATATTGGTTATGCTCGCACGTTCTTTAAGGTGCCATTGACTTGCTGCTGTAAGGTAATAGATATGAATGTGGGCTTTGGAGAATTGAGCTTTATATGCTTCGTGAGTAGAGGTGCTTTCATAGAAATGTAATTTCTCCTTTGCGTTCTTTGATTGGTTTCATTTTTCTATTTTCCCTTCATCTCCTTCCTGTATACCCTCTCGCAAATTGGCTTAATATTGTAAGAAACAATTCATTGTCAATCTCACAGAAATTTTTAGTCATAAATGTTATTTCTCCCATCCTAGGAAAAAGGACTCTAACAATCGCAAAAGTGAACTTCACAGAATGAAAACGATCAATGAATTTGGTTAGTAAGATGTATGGTATTAAGATGAATAATTTATCCCTACGAAGAATGAAAACTTTCAATAAAATATTTTTAATTTTGTTTTTGCGAAATGTAAATTTCTAATCAACAGAAAATCTCGAAGTTTGACCTTTTTAGAAATTCATTAAACAAATTTGTAAAACGAAGTTTCGTTACTACAAATTCGTAGCAAAACATTTTTAAATTCAAGATTTCCACAATAAATCAAATTTCTACAAAAAGCAAAGTTTAGATCGCAAAAAATTATTTTTCAATTTATGTTTTGAAATTCCCAAATTTTGAAAAATGAAACAAAGAATAAGAAAAGTGAGAAGAAATTTGTCCTTTTTGGAAGTGATTGTTGACGTAGCCTGTGTAAATTTCATTTTGCTTGATGATTTCTCCATATCCACATCTCTCTTCCTGAACTACTACTAATGTGTTTGTTGTTTGAAGATGGCAATAAAAGAACTTCCATTTCTGTCTTCAAGACTCATAGATCCGGTACAATTCATCACCATCAATAACCAATTTTTCGAACTTTCTTGAACCAACAAGGTTAGTCCCTGTTTCTAGCGCCAATTATGTAGTTTCGGATTATCTCACAACTACACCCTCATAAGAATCCATTAAAATGATTCCTAAACCTAATTAATTTGATATGAAACTAAGAATTTAAATACTAAGATTGTAAAGAAGACACAAAGATTTTTACGTGGTTCGATCAATGTGATCTACATCCACGATGCTTCACTAGTGATTGTATGTGATTACATGATTTTGCAATTGAGACTCCATTAATGAATATTTGGAGCTCTAGAATTTTGGGGAAGAAGATGATAAAGAAAATAAATCTCTCCTAACATTTTTCTCTCTCCTCCTAAAATTATCCTCCTCTCTCAAATTGTGTCTCTCCTACTTCTCATGCCTAAATGGCTATTTATATGATTTTACAATAGATGACAGTTGTGTTGTCCCGCCATTTCGGATTTGAAGATTATCTTGCGAACCTTCGTGGCTTCCTTTGCTCGCAAAATGTCCTTCTTTCTCGCAAAATGTATTTTCTCTCCACAATTTCGTAAGTTATTATTTGTTGTGATATTCCGCTCCTACAACAGCTTAGTTGTCATCCACTATGTAATTACCCTATATAAACAAGCCAAATAGGCATAAGGAAGGGGGATCTTTTTCGAGTGTTGAGCAAGTCATTAGGAGAGATAAAGTCCAGAGCAGTTGTTAATTTCTTAGTTTCATTTCTTTCCTTTTTTGTAAAATTTAGAAGATTCATCAATAAAGATTGTGATTGTTCATCTTAAAATGACTTAATTGTATGAATTCTTGTGAGGGGTGTAGTGTGGGATTTCCTGCTACTACATATTGGTGCTAGAAACAGGGAAACCGTGTCTGTTTTGAAGATCAAGATTGAAAGTGTGATTTGGAAGAATTTGAAACAATTGGTGAAGAATTTTAAATAAATTTTCAATAATTCGTCCAGATTGAAGAGATGGCTAGAAGAAGAAATGCTTCAAGACAACCAACAACTGTTAGAAGGAGTAAGAGACTTGCTGGAGAAAGAAGGTATGAAGTTGGAGAATCTTGAAGAATGAACGCAAGAAATAATGAAGAAAATCAAGTTCAACAGCCAATTCAGCGTACGCCAACGCAAAACATAATTATGGATTATGATATAGTGAGTGTACACACATGGCAGTCAGATTCAGCAGATGAAGTAGAGGAAGAACGATAATTAAGAAATGATAGACGAGTAGAGGAAAATCAAGAAGCAGTTGGAGGAATAATTCATGAAAATGAAGAGATTGAAGCATTAGAGGCATTGAGACAAACAATACATGAAGAAAGGAGAATAGAAACAGAAGAACGTGCAAATTTGACAAGGCAAAATCATGAGTTGAGAATGGAAAATATGAGACTACAGAATAGAAGGTCAAGAAGCACTACAAGATCGAGTTCAAGATCGTTTAGAAGAGAAGAAAGATTAAATTCACCTGTAGAAAATGTTGATGGAAATATTCAGCAGGAGATGCAAAATCTAGATGAAGAACATCGCGAAAATAGAGAAATGATTGAAGATCGCTACATTACACATGGAAAAATTATCCAAAACAGGCAGCATCAAGAACGAAATAATCAAGATGGTGAAGAAAATCAAGAGGAAGGAAGGAGAATATTACACGGGAGAGAAAATCGCAGGAATCAACATGTAGTTGCAGGAAAACCTACACTACACCCTTGATGAGAATTTACAGTAACTAACACATATTTGAAGATTAAAAACAACACTTTCTTATTTGATTCTTAGAAACGTTTACAAGGAATGAAAGAAATCAAGAATACAACCACTCTCTTGAATTTTCTCTCTGTTCAAGACTTTCTCAACACTCAAAAAAATATATCATCCCCTCTCTGAATCTACTGGGTCTCCTTATATAGGGTAGTTACATAGTGGATGACAGCTAAGATGTCCTTTAATTTCGGATCTGACCTGCGATATTCTCGCAATAGTTGTAATACCATCCCTCGCAGGTATTTGTGAAACTCGCATTATCATCATGCTTTTTCCGTGTTTTAGCTATCGTCATCCATTGCGTCATTCTTTCTGTTATCTGTAACGCTCGCAATGTGTTGTTAATTAAATCGCAGAAGTGTTGTTAATCTCGTAAGAGTAATATCATGGCGATAATCTGGTCCTACATCTTGCCTCTTCTCATGTCTTTTCTGCTAAGGAGGAAAGATCATGAGAAATAAGATGTCGCATCTATTCATCGTTTCATCTTCTGCGATCAACAAAACTTCATAAATTAAGTGTTACTGCCTACACGTGTCGAATATTCCTCTTTTTACCGGTTAATCTTTTATTACCCGGTTACCATCCTTCTGTCTATAAAAGAGAGAATCTATCAAAGAAATATTTTTTCTTCTTTTACTTCTTCGTCTTCTTCACCTCTTCACTCTCTGCAAATTTTTCCTACCTGCAGCTTTCTTCTTCTCGCAAATTCACACGATCTTGCTTCAATGGAATCTTTAAGGTATGTGTTCTTCTGACGTTATTAAACTCGATTTTGATTGTCTAAATCATACTTATTCACTTTATTTGATCTTTTTTTCTTGATTCTATATAACTCCCATACTATGTTTTCTTTTCAGTGGAACTGCATTCAATACCAAGTTTGTCGACGAAAACCCTAATCTTCTCGAAGATTCACAACAAATACTTACTGAAAAGAAAAGGAAGTATGTGAGTCATAAGGTAGTAAGAAACATTTCTTTTCTTAATAACAATATTGTTGCCTCTGTTTCTTATCTATGTTATTACTCGCAGGGTGATGAAAATGTTGTTAAACCTCGCAAGAAACATCGCAAAGCCAAGACTCTTGAGATTGATATTGCTATTCCCAAATTTTCGTCTTCAAAACCTATTTCTACTACTTCGCAGATGGAACCTCCATCCTCTATTTGCGAGAATGTCATCATTAATACTCCCAATGCCATTAATCCTCCAATGGATGAAGCTCCCCAAACTGTTATGAACAAAACCTCTTCCTCTCTTATTTTACTTCCAACCGTTACTTTCCAAGATACTCCAGCTTATGGTGATGCAACCATCGCAAATGACTCAAATCTCCAACTCTCCATCATTACTACTTCACCCTCTGCACCTCTTCCCTCATCTAAAGAAGCATCAGTAGGGGTCGATGTTGCTTTTAACATTTTTTCTGATATTTTAGATGATGCGGAAATCTTCTATTGACCCTTTCAAATATGATGTTTGTGAGACTTTAATCAAATATTTTGGTTCTGATCGAACTGCTTCGCAAGCATTTTTAGAAAATAAAGTTGAAGTTTTAAAGAGAAATCTCCAAGCCAAAACTTCAGAATGTGATATTCTTGATCACTAGCTTCGCAACTCTTTTCTTGATTGAGAAAATCTTCGCAATAAAAACAAGAAGTTAAAAGGTATAGTTCTTCTGCCTCTGCCTCTAATTTTTCCGTTTTAGTAGATTTTCATCTTTTATGTACTCAATTCCTTTTTAAATATTTGGTTTGCCTATTTAGCTTTAAATCAGAAACGATTAATGAAGATATTTCAATTTGAGTTTGTTGCTGAAGAAGATCGTGCTGAGAGAGATTCTTGGATGGATCAATATAAGAGATTAGAAAATCTTTACACATATTCAATCGATCAAATAGATAATCTTACCAATGAGAACGACCAATTAGCGCAAAGGCAAAATCTATTAAGTAATGAAGTTACTCGCCTCTCATATTTGTTAACCCAAGCTAACTTGGCGATGAAATCTTTATTAGATGAAAACAAAACTTTATCTCAGGAGAAACGTAGTTTTTTAAACAAGATGGCGATCTCCTCGCAGCAAATAAATATTCTTCAGAAAGTGTGTGACAACCAAGAACAATCTCTTCGTTCACTAAAATATGAACTCAAGGAAGTAACCGAATCATCTGCCGCTGAGAAAGATAAACTTATCAAGGGTAGGCTAACTCTAAGTTTAAAGGCAAGTAAACTCCAAGATCAATATTCTCAGATAGAAGAATCTTACTCCTTATTAGCAAAAGAAAATACTTATCTCCACTCCAAAGAAGAAATTATAAAGTCTCGCCTGAAGGGTATAATTGGAGATAACTTTGATGATGCCATGAACCAATGGGAGAATTGTTTCTTAACATTAATTCAAAACTTAACTTTTCAAAAAGAAGGTAGTCATTTTGACTGCCTTAACTGTTAATTTATCTATTTCAATTTCTTTGCTATATTTGTTGCGAGATTCTCATCTGAATATTTTCTTGTCAACTTATGTTTCTCGCAGAATCTTAAAAATGCCTTCACTCTACCATTTCTGATCTGACTAAAAAATTGGCTAAAGTTCGCAAAGAGAATGGAGTGCTCACCGCCAATATTGTTCAATCTCGTGATCGAGCAGAGAGGAGATATGACTACCTTGAATACTTCAAAAATATAGAGATCAGAAATCGTGATAGAGGTTTCCTTTGCAAGGTTCATCTTAATGCTGAAGTTCTTGTGAATGATATTCTGATATCTAATTCTCTGCCTCCTGTATCCGTTGATCTTTTAGAAGTATATGATGATGAAATTCCTCTTCCCACTGATAATGATCTAAACTATGCAAGTGGTGAAGAAGAAAATTCAACATAAGAAGGAAAAATCCCTCCTAGAAAAATTGCTGCTAGTGGTGAAGCAATTGCTGGCGAAGAGCTAGAAGAAGAGGAAGCTCGAATTAATCATAATGAGTAGAATACTGATGAAGTTGATAACACTGGAAAGAAGAATGAAGTTGGCAAGCCCAATTCTGAAGCTTGAATTTTGTTCTTGTTTTCTTTTTCTTTTTCTTCTTCTTTCTTGCGAGCAATGTATCTTTATGCGACTTTGGAATTTAATTTTGTTTCTATCATTTTGAATATTCTCAAGGAAGATAATGATATTTTATTTATCAATTCCCATACTTGCCCCTCATTGTATTTCTTGTATTGAACAAGTCTTTTCTTGCGAACTTTGTTGTGAATAGTACTTGCAAAATTATGGATAGCACTGCGATATTACTAATACTTTGTGAAATTATGAATAATCCTGCTGTGTGATTATGAATAATATTTCTGAAAAAATTCTGAAGGATATTATTTATCTCATCATCTCTTCTGTGATAAACAAATCTTTCCTGCATTCTTAAAAGAAAATAGTTAATGTTTGGGATTATTTTGTTGGTCTTATTTTACCTTCCTAGTTAAAGGTCTTATTTTGCCAGATATTTGTTTCTGCGATAAAATCGCAGGACGTCCTTACATTTGCATGTATTGACCCATTGATCTTGCCTTATCCATATTTTGTCACTTTCTCTGCGACAATATGACAAGCCTAATTTCCTTGCGAGAACAAAGTCTCATGACATTGTCATCTTGCGATGAAATCGCAGGACGTCTTTACACTTTCATGTAAAAACCCATTGATTTCATCTTAACTTTTTCTCATGGATTGTTGCCTCTATATAATTTTCATCACGCGACAATATGACAGGCCTAAATGTTCTTGCGATCATAAAGCCCCATGACATTTCCGATTTTAGACACTTATCAGCTCCCTAATGGAGGGTGCCGCCCTTATCTTCCCCCTAGTTGCCCCTTCAAGGAGGGAACATCGGTCATAAAAGACTAGCTCCTCCCATCGGTCTTAACAACAACCAGCTGTTTTCGCATCCTCTTATCCTTTATGCCTATATGGCTTATAGTTTCAAGACTGCACCCTAAGTGGGGTTTTCTTCGGGCCGAGTGCATCATAGCCAAGACTTTCCAAGAACGGTCAGGGCAGTTTCGTACACCCCGGGCACCCTTGGCTCAACCGTGTACCTCGGTACCTTAGTCATACTCTGCACTCCTTAGAAAAGACCCTCGGTTGTCCAACCAGGGTATAACCTTATATAGTTGGAAATCCAAGGTACCTCCCCCGGATAGGTTTTCTTTAACCCCAACATCTCTGTAGTTGCAGGAATTCCCACACTACACCCTTGTTAAGATTCTATAAAAATCTATTGGAAATCGATTAAACTTCAAAGATTTAAATGACACTTTACTATTCAAATCTCAGAAATGCTTACAGAATTGGAAGAAATCAAGATTACAAATATTCTCTTGAAGTTTCTCTCTCCTAAAGACTCTTTCAACTCTCAAAAAATACATCATCCTTTTCTGGATATATCGAGCCCTTTATATAGGGATTTACATAATGGATGACAGCTAAGTTTTCCTCCTATTTCAGACCTGTTTTGCGATCTCATCGCGATCGCTACAATATTCTCTATCGCAAGAATGATGACCATCGCAGGATCAACATATTCTTCTTTTATTTCTTCCATCGTCAGTTTCTTTTGGATATTCTGTGACGCTCGTGAAACGTTGTTAAAGAATTGGTAGTAACGCTCGCAGAAACGTTGTTAATATCGCAGGAATAGCATTGTAGCGATATTCTGGTCCTACATCTTGCCTCTTCTCATGTCATTTCTGCGAAGAAGAGAAGATCATGAGAACTTTTTTTTTAAATGCCATAACTGCTTATCTTTTCAGACTTCTCCGTTCTGACACGTTTCTACGTCCTTCGCCAGCTGTTTTCACGAATTCTTTCTTCCAATAAATTTTTGACACGTCTCCTCTAACCGCTACGATCTGACCACCCACGTATTTTCTCTGTATTAATTGCCTTTGTCTTCTTCGAGGAATTTCTTATTCTATAAATACTCTTCTCATTCCTTTCCATTTTCTCTTTTACTTTCTTCTTCTTTCTCTCCATACCCTCTCTGCAAATTTTGTTGTTCTTCCGCGAATTGCGCTTCTATTACTGCTATGATTTCTTTCTTCTTTTCAACCTTTTCTTTCATTCCCATACTCAAAAATGGATGCTGCTGGTACCAAAAACTTAAAGGCCTTTAATGAGATGCACGAGAAACTCAAAATTAAAGGTTTTAACTTGTCTTTAATTCCAGATCAGGATTCTAGATCTGAACTTTCTCTTAAATTATTTACTGATGATCAATGTTCTCGCGAAAAGATCATAGTATCGCTAAGCCAACTTGAAGATGGTCTTCCCCTTCCTCTCTATAACCAGAACTCTCATTATTCTACCAAATAATATCTGATGAGAGGTTCTCGCGAGCAATATATCAATTAGGTGGAGATTGCATTAGATTGCTTCTTGAATATGCTTATCGTGGTGCTGGTAAAGGATCGCTCTATTCTGAAGATGCTCAAAATCCTCTTTACAAACATATTCCAATTAATCCTGCAGATTATACTGTAGAAAACTTTTTCAAAAATTACAAGATACTCCCTATGAAGAGGGACAGCACCTGCTGGGGTGTTCGCCTGAAGAAACTCGTTGTTGAAGAAGCTCTCATGCTAGATATTGACTTTCATACGAAAACCAATCACGTCCCTTGCCATTCTAACGATGAAAAGTGGTTTATTTTTCCATTGTGTCTCGAAGGTCCTTATATTTCTGGTTCTCGCGAACTTCCCGCGAATCTTGCAGAATATCAACCTTGGGTCTTTAATTGGCCTGAGAGAACTAAAGAGGTACTAATATCTCTGAATTTTCATATTATTATTCATTATTTTCCTCGCGTTTTTATATTCTCGCTAATTATTTTGATCTTTCTCAGATTGAAAGAATGAAGCGCAGTTACCAAACTTTTAGGAAGCCTAGCACTTTCTTGGTTTTGAAATCTTTCACGGATGAAGTAAGAAATATCTCTTCATAAATTTTAACAATATATTGTTGCCCCTATTTCTTATCTTCATCTGTGCTCGCAGGTAATCGAAAAGTTAAAACCATTAATACCCGCAAAAACCAAGGAGAAATCTGCAAAAGAGAAATCTGGGAAATCTTCAAAGGAGAAATCTTCAAAATAGAAATCTGGGAAATCTTCAAAGGAGAAATCTACTGCTCCTTCCAAGGGAAAGTCTTCTATCCCTCGTAATGAAGAATCTAGCGATCCTCCCCTAGAGAGAAGCAAAACTCAACCTTCTTCATCTTCAATTCCTCAACTAATTCCAGAAAATCCAAGTGTTGATCTTGATAAGGATAATAATGATGAGGATTTTAATGCTAGCGGTTTTCCTTCAATAAAAAATTCTTTTGATTATGATTCCTCAATGACTCATTTATCTAGAATTTTTGGCGATATTTCCCAGAGAATAACTTGTAATGATGAAGATGAAGTTATTAACAATACATCCCAAGCTCTCGCTAAAGTTTGCGATGCCCCTATTCTGGCGGATAATGATTCTCTCCAAGGAATCTCAAGATCGCTGACTCCCAGTCTCTTGAATTCTCTTGGTGCCTTGGTATGTTTTCTTTTCTTCAGTTTGTTCATATATTTTCTCCATCGCTATATCTTAATTTATATTTTTCTTTCACAGGTTGGAAGAGCTTCTTTTGCTGTTGCTTCTGATTTATATAAAATATGTGCCAACTCTGAAGAGAAAGTTGCTAAACTTCGCCAAGATAAAGAAAAATTAGAATCTGAAGTTATTGAGCTTCGCAAGAAGAATAAACAGCTGGAGACTGAAACTTTAGTTGATAAGCAAAAGATCTCTGATCTTGATAGAGCTAACCAACAACTCTATGGTATGACTGATTTTTCTTCTCTCTTAATTCTTTTTACTCTATCGCGGCTTATTCAAGCAACCATTTTTAACTTGCAGATATTTATGGTCTCACTGACGAGGCTATACTCTTTCAATATTTCCATGAACCTGTAGATGATAGTACTCTTCTTTCCTGCCTTAATAATTCTTTAAGTAATTTCTCAGATGATAAGATTAAATCCCTCTCCATAGATGAACTTAGATCCAAGCTTAATCTCTTAAAAATTGAACACAGATTTAATTTAGGTTTGACTGAAAAATATTAGCGCTTTTATCTTGATTCAAAGAAAGAAATAGATAGATAGATTAAGACAGAAGAATAGCGATCTTATTGACGAGAAAGATCTTGCTATCAAAAAGGGATCCAAGACCCTAGCAGACTTTCATAAGACTCTCCTTGATGTTCAAATGGACAGAGATAAACTTATCCGCGAGAATGAAGATCTTCTTGCATGGGAGACTCAAGTTCGATCTCGTCTTCTTATTAATAGAGATGATGAGTTTTCTTGGGCTACGAAGGTTCTTGGTAATGCCAGAAATAACTTAGGTGTAAATGTTAGCCTTCAAGTTGAACAAGCGGCTTTAATTAGGGATATGATTTCTGAAAGAGAAGGTTGTTTGGTGTTCTTCTTCTCGCTAGTTTCTTGTTTTTATTACTCTTCTTTACAAAATTTCTAACTTGTTGTCATATATTCTCGTAGGAGATGAAAAAAGATATCTTGAAAGAATTGGGGAACTTGAAAATGAGAAGAATCATCTCGCGAATGCTCTTGCTGCTCGCAATAATAAATATTCACGATTGAAAGAGCAGTTTGACATTACCACCGCGAATTTCAATAGATCTCTCATTGTTGTTCGTAATGATTCTGTTAAGTTGGTCTGCAATGATCATGGAATTTCTCCTTCTATATATCCTGATCTTGCAAAGGAAATCCCCGCAATAATCTCAAATCTTAACATCTCTGATAGCGAAGCTGAGGATTCTGACGAGGATGAAAATGATAATGATAATGATAATGACGAAGGAGAGAAATTTGGTGGAGGAGAAGAATCTGATAATAATGAAGATAGTGATGATAATGATGAAAGGGAGAAATTTGGCAATGAAGAGAAGTCTAATAAATAGGATGGCGATGAGTCCAGCTAGTTCCTCTTTTTCCTTCTATCTTCTTTGTATATTCATTTTCTTCTTTCTGTAACATTGCTATGAGTTTCTCCAATTTTGTGAATTTATTTTGCTTCTACCTGTACGAATTAGAAAATAGTTCTTTTTCTGCATGTCAATCAATCAATATAATTATTATCCTTTAATTATCTGTGTGCACTTATCTATGCAATTTTTTATATGATAGATGAATAATAATTTCATCGTTCTCATGCATTCCCATACTTGCCTCTATTATTCATCTGCAATATAAAAAATTGATTAAAGATTAGATATTAGTGGTAAATAAAATTTTCCTTAATATTGGCAATATTATCGCCAGCAATAACTTGCGTGAAATCGCAATTCTCATAACATCTGCGAGTATTATCGCAGTAATCTTGTGGTCATATTACGCCTCCCTAATTAAAGGTCTTATTTTGCCACGCTCTTTCTTTCTGCGACAAAATCGCAGGACGTCTTTACATTTGCATGTATTGATCCATTGATCTTGCCTTATCTGTATTCTTTTGATTGAATTGCGACAATATGACAAGTCTAAGCTCCCTCGCAGGATCAAAGCCTTATGATATTGCCGTCTTGCGATGAAATCGCAGGACGTTTTTACACTTTCATGTAAAAACCCATTGATCTCATCTTAACATTTCTCTTGTGGCTTGTTGCCTCTGTATCATTTACGTCACGCGACAATATGACAGGCCTAAATTTTCTTGCGATCATAAAGCCCAATGACATTGCCGTCTTAAGACACTTATCAGCTCCCTAATGGAGGGTGCTGCCCTTATCTCCCCCTGGTTGCCCCTTCAAGGAGGGCACTTCGGTCATACAACACTAGATCCTCCCATCCATATTTACCAACAACCAGCTGTTTTCGCAGCCTCTTGTCCTTTATGCCTATATGGCTTATAGTTACAAGACTGCACCCTAAGTGGGGTTTTCTTCAGGCCAAGTGCATCATAGCCAAGACTTACCAAGAATGGCAAGGGAGTTTCGTACACCCTTGGCACCCTTGGCTCAACCGTGTACCTCGGCGCCTTGGTCATACTTTTCACTTCTTGGAAGATATTCTCGGCCGTCCAACCAGGGTATAACCATATATAGTTGGAAATCCAAGATCTCTCTCCCGGATAGGTTTTATTTAACCCCAACATCTGCATGACTCAGGATCCAGCAGCGGTATAACCTTACCCCTGAATCATGTCAAGAGATACCCCCTCCTATGACGTGCTATTAGGTCTTACATTTTCCTCTTGTGAAATTTTATTCGGGAACTAGGGTGCACGCCATAAAGGTTTATCCCATTTTTTTATTTCTGCGAAATTTTATTCGCGCTTCTCGCGAGTATTGTAACTCTGATAGAATTTCATAACTTTGAAAATCTTGCGATTCTTTCAAGCAGAATATTCTGTTCAATTACATATTCTTCAAACAAATCATTCATAGAGTTCTCTAAAGTTCATCATTTTACCTCTCTACTTACTATTTTCTGATTCTACTTTTCTGCTACATTTTATTGTTGTTTCTTTTTCTGCGAGACGCTCGCCATCAGCTTTCACATCCTCTTTCCGCTCTATTGTACCAATCATTAACCTTTCACATCTCTGTTGTTATTTGAATTTGTACTTCCAATTGCTATTCTTTTCATCTCTTTCCTCGCAAGACTTCATATCGATTTCGTAACATTTCTTACTTTCTCCCCAATCTCCTTTAATTACTCCAACACCATTAGGATGAGGAAATTTAACACATTGGTGGAAATTAGATGCTACACCTAATATTCCGTGTATCCAAGGTCGACCAATCAGAGCATTGTAAGGCGATTCAATATCAACAACACAGAACATGATCTTGGAAGTTATCCCTTTCAAGGGAATCCGCATCTCAATTTCCCCTTTTGGTTTATTGGCAGTACCATTAAAACCATAGATTTTATATGTTGAGGGAATTATATCTTCGTCTCTTCCACCCATTATTTTATAGGTATGATAAAATAGTATGTCAACAGAGCTGCCTGTGTCTATTAGAACTCTATTGATAGCCCAAGAATCTTCATTTTCATCACCATTTTCTTCATCTTCTTCCTCCATTTGCTTTGGGTTTATCTCTAGTCTTACCACCAATGGGTTATCATGCTGCTCGCCTGGTTCTGGTACCTCTTGTGCACTGAAAGATATAGTTTGTTTTTGCCATTCTTCTAATGGCGAGACTCTCGCGATATTCATTATCTCTGTTCCATCTGTGTCTCTTGCGAAGACTCTGCTTAGAAAATTGTCGTGGAAATCTTCTATGGTTCTGTGTGAATGTACAATGGAATTAAAAAACAAATTCTTTTCTTTAGCCCCAACTTCTATTACGAATGATTCGGCTCCATTTACAGTATTTACTCTGCGAATTTCTGGTGCTGGAGGCAATCGCTGAGATTGTGTTTGTCCTACTAAAAAGTGATTTAGCTTTCCTTGTTTAATCATCCTTAAAATTATTCTCTTTACATTCCTGCAGTCATTTACTGTGTGGCCATGAAAGTGATGGTAATGACAAAATTCTTGACTGCGATTGTTAGGATGTGGTTCTTTACCCATGTTTCATGGAGATGGTATATTTTCCATTAAAATGATAGCCTCCCAAATTTTTTATATACTAGCATTTAGAGGAGGCATCTTAATTTCTTCCCATATGATCTTCTGATTCCCTTGACTTCTGAAATTGTTTTCCCTCTGTCCACCATAAGTTTCTTGCGGATGATCAAGCCTTTGAATCTTATTATTTCCACCGCGATTGTAGTAATTCTTCTCCCTTTCATACTCTTCTTGATCTCTACTACCCATATCTACCAATTTTTGCTGGTTGTCAGTTTCTACTTTTTCTTGCTGCACTTGCGAGCTGCTCGCTACATTGTTTATCATTTTAGGAAGTAAACTCCCATTTGCTGCTCCGGAATTGGTGCTCGCGATGGGATATGATTCCATATCATTTTGTTTCTCCTCCAAAGCAATGTATTCTTCATGTAATTCTCGCAGTTCAGTCATAGTGATTGTATTCTTGACTCTGAAAATTTGTCTGTATAGTAGATTGGTCGTGAACATTGCATTGATAAAAGACAAGATAAGATATCTCTCGTCAACTCTTCCTGCCATCTCACTGCACATTGTCTTCCATCTTATGGTTAAATGTTTCAGACTCTCGCTATTTCTCTGTTTTAACCCAAAAACATCTTCAATACCCGGCCGCGATGAATTGTTACTAATATACGCTCCTAAAAATGTAGCTTGTAAATGATCAAAAGAAGTTATGGTATTTTTTGGTAATCCCTCGAACCATTTCAGCGCCTCGCCAGTTAAGATGGATGCAAAATATTTGCATAGCACAGCATCATGATTTTCCCACTGTAGCATACATCTAACATAAGCATTGACATGTTGAACAACACAAGTAGTTCCATCAAAAATGTTGGTTAATGCGGGTAAATTGCATTTTGGAGGTATCCCTCTTAACTATACTTCTTGAGTAAATGGAGTCCTCGCAGCTTCTTTAATGGCTTCATCAAGTTTCCTTCTACCTCCTTCTATTCTATTGTTTATCATTCCTCGTATTTCTACTAATTCTCTCAATATTTGCTCATTCTCAGCTGAGTTTTGTTCCATTGGCCTCTTTAATGTTGTTTCCCTTCTTCTCCGTTCTTGCCTTTCTTGTCTTGCGAGATTTTGTGTATCTTCTTCTTCATCATCATCTCGTCTTTCTCTGCGATTTCCTCTTTCATCTTCCTCTTGATATCGTAACTGCATATCTTCTTTGCGGATTTCTTTCTCCTTTGTATCCTATCATACTCCTCCTGAATAGTACCATTGTAGCGATTTTGCGTACGTCTCCTTTCTCGATTTTCATGATTATTTTGTCGCACTTCTTCTCGAAATTCATGTTCTTCTACTTCTGCCCTTAATCTTTCCCTCTCGCGGGCTAGACGTGCTTGTTCAGCGTAATGACTCTCAATTTCTTCTTTAATCATTCTTTGATTTCTTTGATTCTCTCGCCCATGCAATATCCTCCTACCTTCTTCTGGATTTTCTTCTTCAATCTGGTTGTTTCTTCCCTCTTGATTTCTATTGTCACGCGGATTATAGCGATCACCAATTATCTCTTCTTCTCTATTTTGCATTTCTCTTCGAGTATTTTCTCTAACATTTCTTATAGGGGAATTTTGCCTTGGTTCTTCTCTGAATGATCTTGAATTTGATATAACAGTACTTCTTGATCTCCTTCTTTGTAACCTCAAATTCTCCATTCTTAGCTCATGATTTTGTCTTGTTAAATTCGCACGCTCTTCTGCCTCTAATCTTATTTCTTCATGTATTCTTTGTCTCAAATCATCTACTATTTCACGTTCTTCATGAATTAATCCTCCAACCATTTCTTGATTTCTTTCTCCTTCTTATCAATTTCATAATTGTCGATTTTATGCTTCTTCTATCGAATCCGACCTCCAAGTATGCACACTCACTCTATCATAATCCACATTCCTATCTTGTGTTTGTGTTTGCTGATTCGTCTGTTGAATTGAACTTTCTGCTTCATTTCTTATTCTATTTCTTCCTGATATTATCCTTAAAGATTCTTATAATTCACTTGTTCCCTCACCTGCAAGTCTTTTACTTTTCCTCACAGTTGTCGGTTGTTCTGATGTATTTCTTCTCCTTCTAGCCATTTCTTCAATTCTAACAATTTTTTCAAATCTTCAAGTTGTAATTAGAGATTTCTTAGCTTGATTCTCCCTGTTTCTGGGCGCCAAAATGTAGTTGTAGGAATTCCCACACTACACCCTTGTTAAGATTCTATAAAAATCTATTGAAAATCGATTAAACTTCAAATATTTAAACGACACTTTACTATTCAAATCTCAGAAATGTTTACAGAATTGGAAGAAATCAAGATTACAAATATTCTCTTGAAGTTTCTCTCTCCTCAAGACTCTTTCAACTCTCAAAAAATACATGATCCTTTTCTGGATCTATCGAGCCCTTTATATAGGGATTTACATAATGGATGACAACTAAGTTTTCCTCCTATTTCGGATCTATTCTGCGATCTCATCGCGATCACTACAATATTCTCTATGGAAAGAATGATGATCATCGCATGATCAACATATTCCTCTTTTATTTCTTCCATCGTCAGTTTCTTTTGGATATTCTGTGACGCTCGTGAAACGTTGTTAAAGAATTGGTAGTAACGCTCGCAGAAACGTTGTTAATATCGCAGGAATAGCGTTGTAGCGATATTCTGGTCCTACAATCTCCATGACTCAGGTTCCAGCAGCGGTATAACCGTATCCATGAGTCATGATGTAGCGCCCCCAAAGCTAACAGCTGACTAATCTAAGAAATTAACTAAGTAAAGAGGCACTAAGAATCTGAATCATTCACTTAAGCATTCAATTAAGAAATCTGCGACAAAACTTAACCCAAAAACTAGCCCCACTCTGAAATACATAAACAAGAACTCCTCTCAAATGATACATATTCAATAGTGAGTTGATTTACAAATGGAATACAACCACATAATAAATATAGCGGAAGCTAACTAACTAACGTAAATAATTCTTCGAAGCTTTCATCGTCACATGCACATCTTGATATGTCTCTGAAACTAAAAGTGGGAATGGGTGAGCACATCGTCCCTAAAAAGGGTGCCCAGTAGAAATAACAACTAGATTTCAAGTAAACATTAATATGATTCGAAGACAATACAAGTTTTATCGAAAGTCGGTAATACAAGGAAAGACATTAAAACATAAAGTATAAACTTCTTCATAGACATTCATAAATAATAGTAAACATCCATGTATGAGATGTGTGTTGCTGCACATAAGGGAAGAATAATATTGTGGTGCATCGCCCTAGACATAATAATATTGCGGTGTATCGCCCTAGCCATAGAATACTGATATATATAAAGGAAGATTAATATTGCGGTGTATCGCCCTAGCCGTGTAATATTGTGGTGTATCGCTCCAGCCATAGAATACTGATATTGTGTCGGCACACATCTCATACCACACAGAGCACACAAATATATGTATGAATTTCACAACACAAAGATTGATTTGTAAAACAATAATGAATACAAGAGAGTTTGTTATCGATTCCCACCTCTTTTGATGACAAGCCTTGCATACCTTGAGATCCATAATCCACTGGTTCATTCTTTAGAACGATCGTTGTTAATAAAGATTAATTGTTAATCACACAAGAAGTCTAAGAAACTATCCAAAATGGCTCACACAAGAATCATACAAGTCTGATTACTGGTTCTAGGTCCATTTATGACTTTTACACATTTTATTATCTATCTTTAGTACATTTAAGGTCTATTAATTCAATTAGATTGTATCTAAAGTCCATTACCTAACTTTTATGAATATCTACAACTTTGTAGAAGAAGTCAAAAGCTAATTCGGACCACAAGAGGTCCAAATTATCAAACTAGTAAAACTAGTCCTAAGCCCAAGTCCACTAAAACAAACCCATTACACAGGATCTGACTCAACTAGGTCAATCTAACGGTCAATGACGGTAAAACGGGTCAACTAAAAGTCCACGTCCAGTCAAGGTCAAGTCCAAGGTAATCAATCGGTCAAGGTACACTGAGTCAATTCTGAGTCAAACCGATCCAACTCAGATTAACAGGGTTAACTCAGCTCATTCAGATAAACTGAGTCAGCTAAACTGACTGGGATGACTAATAGGTATAAAATCAAATACAGATTCACTTCAATTCTAACACTTACAGCTCTAACTCAAGTTCGACTTCAATCTACTAATACATTCATTTAAAGAAAACATTAACTCAAATACAAATGTAATCTAAGCTTACCTTGATCTGCAATTGCAGGCTTTCACACTCTACCGCCATTTCAGCAATACAACTACTCATATCAAATCTTTCTCACAACTTAATTCTGCTCAACTCCATCTCCACACTCAGTGTGACCTATCAAAAGTTCTTGTATTCCATAAACACTATTCATATCAGCAGCACCGCAACCATTACTATCTCATTAACTAGCCATGACATCTGCATCTGCAATTCCAGTCACAATCATAACCATTTCAGAACCACCAACTCCATAACACAAACATCACCACTAATCTTTAACCTATCACATATCCAACAACATTCTCTTCTCCACTCAACAACACCCATCTTCATCATTCTCTGGTCACAAAACATTAATTTTAAACCACAACCAACACATTCATTCCCGTCATTCAATTCTCAACACCACTACCTACATAATTCAGCACCAACAGTACCTCCAACTTCACATTATTGCACTGGTAATTCATTAGATTCAAACCAATACAATCCACCTCATGTAACTCTTAATTCCCAAATCACCAACAAAAGACAATTCCAAGAAACTCAAAATAACAACCTACTTCATTACATACCCAACTAAGACCTTAATTTGATCATCAACTACATATTCAATTAATGAAACTAATAACTTCACCAATTAATTTATAAGAATAACTACCTCAAAGGGATTCCTCTCAAGCAATTCAATTTAGCTTCTTATTCTTTCTTGAACTTGATTCAGCAATTCATCTCAAAACTGAACAACCCAACAATTCAATTCTATCTTTGATTCACAGAGAAACCCTAATTCTTAAATCATCTCCAAAACGACTTCAGAAATTCAATTAAACTACAACCCTTTTGTTATTCATCCAACATCAACTCAATTCACCTAAGAACTCGAATTCCATTCAATCGATTCATCTTTAACCAACAGAAACCCTAACTCACGATCTCGATCTTCAAATCAACACCATGTCATAAATTAATCGATAACTCCTTTATTCTTCATACATCTGCTACTCAATACATGAATCAATTCAATATAATCTCAAACAATTCTTGAACCCTAAATTGATTCTCTCGGTTACATCATCTCAAACAGAAACCCATAACTCTCCTCCTTCTTATTTAACCAGAACATCATCACTTTTATCGATTGAACAACTTCACCAAGCGCTTCTCTCAAATCGATTCTCAGAATATCCTCCACGGAAGAAGATAAAGAGAAAAGAATAAAGAAGAAGAAGAAGAAAACGAGAAGAAAAAGAAAGAAGAAAGAAAGAAAAGAAGAATAAGAGAATGAAATTATCTTCGGTGGTTTTGGTGATAAGACCAAAGATAAAAACTAGGACGCTACTTTCTTAGAAAACGGCAGCCGGAACGTGTTTGTGTTGTAGTAAAACCATTTATATGAGAAATGACAATTTTACCCTTTTTATTAAACTGATGATATGATATTCGTCGGATATCCGAATGACATGATCAAGTAGTCCATTCCGCACAACTTTTTGAGATCCATCTAGTGATACTAGTTTCGTATCTAGTTTGTTGTTAGATTAATTTCTATTAATTAACGTTCGTGTTAAACTAATCGAGTTATTATCGGCTAAGTAGTCCCTTGACTAGTCTAATAGCGTTGATGTACTTTAGGGTCCTTACATTCTCCCCACCTTATTCATTTTCGTCCTCGAAAATCAAACCATCCTTCTGGTCTTCAAAACTCCCCACCTTATAGAATAATCTTATTTCTTATCAAAGCGCAAATAATAAGAAACAAAGCACAAACCTAAATGGATTTCTACAACTAAAATTTGTGGCTCTAGGTTCAAATACTAATTCCCATTCCAATAAATTACTGGTTCTAATTTCGAGAGAAAATATTCTATAAATAAGTTTCTAAGTAAAATTTGGGATCTATCGGTCCACTAATAGAAGTAAGTCTCCATTCTATGCCTAGTGATAGAAAAATGCAGTTGCCCTGTCTAGGTTCATGACGCCTGACAATGCCTACTACGTAACAAGTATCACCTGAACACACAAGAATTACCAACCTCACTATTCCCCAGTGCTTGATTAACTAAGTATTAATTTATTATTAAAATTAATTAGTCTCTAAACTTTTATCGTAATTGGTGTAATTCTGATAAATTTACTTTGTAAAATATATAAATAGTTCACAGCATTGTAAACAATTGAAACATCAAAATTTATTTTATTTTTATTTTATTTATTATTATTATTTTATTTTATTTATCAATATAAATAATCCAATTTTTCGATTTCGCGTCAATTTAGAATATATGATATTTTAAGTTTAGTGTAATACCATATATAAATTTTCCAAATATTATATACCATTGATTTGCTATTAGCTTACTTACAATAATATTATTAACTGTGTTATTATTCTCATTATTCTTGAGTTAATAGTTCAATTGGTACACTAAACCTTAATCTTATAAATATATTTCTACTTTTGCGTAAAGATTGATATAACAGATTTTATTTATTCCGATTGAATCCAATTATATCTTGTTAAATATTGGCGTTGATAAATTAATATTATTTGAATTTTAAGTCTGCACAAAATTTATAACATATCCTAATAGTCTTTAGATTTTGCTATTAATGTGAAGTATCCTATATATATTAATAAACGAATTTATTTTATTTCAATTCTAATATCATACTAAACATCTGAATATTATTCTTACTACTTCATGTATATTTGTTCCATTTTATAAATTTACTGGATCACTTGTTAGATTAAAGATAATTTGTAATTAGTTTAATTTACAAAACTTAATCGTAGATAAGCGTAAATAATTTTCCATAGTTATTTAATCATAATTATTATTTCTATCGTTATACATCTTTAATGAAATTTTTAGTTAAATTAAGTTCAATGTGATACTAATTGATAAATGGTAATCATTACTTTATTAAAGTTAACATTACTATTATTTTCATTTATACCTAGTATTATAATATTTTATTGTTAACATTAATGGTTGAACTTATTCTAACTACTCTTCCAATTATTATTAAGTTCCAAGAATATTATTAACATTTATGTGATTATAAATTGTTGATTCCATTGATAAGTCAAGATACTCCATAAATTTCTATGTGTCTACCAACATTTATCAATTGTATTAATCTCACTATTTTTAGTATTGAATTGTGTACGTGTTCATACTTTTTAGATTAAGTATTCTCAAATCCTTATTAGCTAAAGTTATTGGTGTACCCTACAATTTTTACTTCATTACATATACAAACAAACAAACAAACAAACAAATCAATCAATCAAATAAATCTTTTAATTATTAATAGCTTTTAGTGATTACAATTTATCTCACAACCCAACCCAGTTCTAAACTAATCTAGTTCACTTACTGACACTGGCTATTTCTATCTTTTCCCATATAAGATCTAATAGTGAGCTCTGATACCAACTTGTAGCGCCCCCAAAGCTAACAGCTGACTAATACAAGAAATTAACTAAGTAAAGAGGCACTAGGAATCTGAATCATTCACTTAAGCATTCAATTAACAAATCTGCGACAAAACTTAACCCAAAAACTAGCCCAAGTCTGAAATACATAAACAAGAACTCCTCTCAAATGATACATATTCAATAGTGAGTTGATTTACAAATGGAATACAACCACATAATAAATATAGCGGAAGCTAACTAGCTAACGTAAATAATTCTTCGAAGCTTTCATCGTCACATGCACATCTTGATCTGTCTCTGAAACTGAAAGTGGGAATGGGTGAGCACATCGTCCCTAAAAAGGGTGCCCAGTAGAAATAACAACTAGCTTTCAAGTAAACATTAATATGATTCGAAGACAATGCAAGTTTTATCGAAAGTCGGTAATGCAAGGAAAGACATTAAAACATAAAGTATAAACTTCTTCATAGACATTCATAAATAACAGTAAACATCCATGTATGAGATGTGTGTTGCCGCACATAAGGAAAGAATAATATTGTGGTGCATCTCCCTAGCCATAATAATATTGCGGTGTATCGCCCTAGCCGTGTAATATTGCGGTGTATCGCCCTAGACATAGAATATTGATATTGTGTCGGCACACATCTCATACTACACAGAGCACACAAATATATTCATGAATTTCACAACACAAAGATTGATTTGTAAAACAATAATGAATACAAGAGAGTTTGTTATCGATTCCCACCTCTTTTGATGACAAGCCTTGCATACCTTGAGATCCATAATCCACTGGTTCATTCTTTAGAACGATCGTTGTTAATAAAGATTAACTGTTAATCACACAAGAAGTCTAAGAAACTAGCCAAAATGGCTCACACAAGAATTATGCAAGTCTGATAACTGGTTCTAGGTCCATTTATGACTTTACACCTTTTATTATCTATCTTTAGTACATTTAAGGTCTATTAATTCAATTAGACTGGTTCTAAAGTCCATTACCTAACTTTTATGAATATCTACAACTTTGTAGAAGAAGTCAAAAGCTAATTCGGACCACAAGAGGTCCAAATTATCAAACTAGTAAAACTAGTCCTAAGCCCAAGTCCACTAAAACAAACCCATTACACAGGATCTGACCCAAATAGGTCAATCTAACGGTCAATGACGGTAAAATGGGTCAACTAACAGTCCACATCCAGTCAAGGTCAAGTCCAAGGTAATCAATCGGTCAAGGTCCACTGAGTCAACTCTGAGTCAAACCGATCCAACTCGGATTAACAGGGTTAACTCAGCTCATTCAGATAAACTGAGTCAGCTAAACTGACTGGGATGACTAATAGGTCTAAAATCAAATACAGATTCACTTCAATTCTAACACTTACAGCTCTAACTCAAGTTCGACTTCAATCTACTAATACATTCATTTAAAGAAAACATTAACTCAAATACAAATGTAAGCTAAGCTTACCTTGATCTGCAATTGCAGGATTTCACACTCTACTGCCATTTCAGCAATACACCTACTCATATCAAATCTTTCTCACAACTTAACTCTGCTCAACCCCATCTCCACACTCAGTGTGACTTATCAAAAGTTCTTGTATTCCATACACACTATTCATATCAGCAGCACCGCAACCATTACTATCTCACTAACTAGCCATGATATTTGCATCTGCAATTCCAGTCACAATCATAACCATTTCAGAACCACCAACTCCATAACACAAACATCACCACTAATCTTTCACCTATCACAGATCCAATAACATTCTCTTCTCCACTCAACAACACCCATCTTCATCATTCTCTGGTCATAGAACATTAATTCTAAACCACCACCAACACATTCATTCCCGCCATTCAATTCTCAACACCACTACCTACATAATTCAGCACCAACAGTACCTCCAAATTCACATTATTGCACTGGTAATTCATTAGATTCAAACCAATACAATCCACCTCTTGTAACTCTTAATTTCCAAATCACCAACAAAAGATAATTCCCAGAAACTCAAAATAACAACCTACTTCATTCCATACCCAACTAAGACCTTAATTTGATCATCAACTACATATTCAATCAATGAAACTAAATAACTTCACCAATTAATTAATAAGAATAATTACCTCAAAGGGATTCCTCTCAAGCAATTCAATTTAGCTTCTTCTTCTTTATTTAACTTGATTCAGCAATTCATCTCAAAACTAAACAACCCAACAATTCAATTCTATCTTTGATTCACAGAGAAACCCTAATTCTTAAATCATATCCAAAACGACTTCAGAAATTCAATTAAACTACAACCATTTTGTTATTCATCGAACATCAACTCAATTCACCTAAGAACTCGAATTCCATTCAATCAATTCATCTTTAACCAACATAAATCCTAACTCACGATCTCGATCTTCAAATCAACACCATGTCATAAATTAATCGATAACTCCTTTATTCTTCATACATCTGCTACTCAATACATGAATCAATTCAATATAATCTCAAACAATTCTTGAACCCTAAATTGATTCTCTCGGTTACATCATCTCAAACAGAAACCCATAACTCTCCTCCTTCTTATTTAACCAGAACATCATCACTTTTATCGATTGAACAACTTCACCAAGCGTTTCTCTCAAATCGATTCTCAGAATATCCTCCACGGAAGAAGAGAAAGAGAAAAGAAGAAAGAAGAAGAAGAAGAAAATGAGAAGAAAAAGAAAGAAGAAAGAAAGAAAAGAAGAATAAGAGAATGAAATTCTCTTCGGTGGTTTTGGTGATAAGACCAAAGATAAAAACTAGGACGCCACTTGCTTAGAAAACGTTAGCCGGAACGTGTTTGTGTTGTAGTAAAACCATTTATATAAGAAATGACGATTTTACCCTTGTTATTAAACTGATGATATGATCTTCGTCGGATATCCGAATGACATGATCAAGTAGTCCATTCCGCACAACTTTTCGAGATGCATCTAGTGATACTAGTTTCCTATCTAGTTCGTTGTTAGACTAATTTCTATTAATTAACGTTCGTATTAAACTAATCGAGTTATTATCGGCTAAGTAGTCCCTTGACTAGTCTAATAGCGTTGATGTGCTTGAGGGTCCTTACACATGCAAAGAGATACCCCCTTATATGACGCACTTTAGATCTTACATTTGCCTCTTGCGAAGTTGTATTCGCGAACTAGGGTGTACGCCATAAAGGTTCGTCCCATTCTTATGTCTCTGCGAATTGTATTCGCGTTTCTTGTGATATTTTCGCATTTCTTATTGGAAGAATCTCGCAGTTTTGATAGAGAAAGGAAAATTTATTATCCGTCTCATTATTTAATATACCAGCATTTCTAATATCGCAGAATTTGTTATTGATAATATCTTTTCAGATATAATCTATTCCATGGTCTATCAAGTCTTTGACCAACATCTCTACCTTCTGGGTCCATTAATTTGCATGCCCCGATTCCAACTATCTCTTTAATGATGTACGGTCCATCCCACTTTCTCGCCAGCTTTCCACCATTTTCTTGCTGATACACTGGTGTTTCTCGTAACACTAAATCATCTGGTTGGAACTCACGTATTTTGACATGTTTGTTATACTCGTGAGCTAATCTCCGTTGATAATTTTCCATATGTTGTAGGGCTTTTTATCTCTTTTCTTCTAACTCATCAAGTTTATTTAGAATCATACCAGCACTAAGATTCTTCTCCCAAATTTATATTTTTGTTGTAGGAATAGCAACTTCCGTTGGTAATACAGCTTCAACCCCATATGTCAGACAAAAAGGTGACATTCCAGTAGCTTCCCGTCTAGTTGTATTGTAAGCCCATACTGCATTATGTACTTATTCACTCCATGCCTTGTGGTGTCCCTCTAATTTCTTCTTCAGTATATCTGCAATTGTCTTATTTGATGCTTATGCTTGTCCGTTGGCCTGTGGATATAGTGGTGTTGATTTTCCACATTTAATCTTAAATGCATTAAGTAACAATTCAATATTTTGTCCTTCAAACTGTTTTCCATTATCAGATACCAACTGTGCAGGAATCCCAAATCTGTAAATTATATTTTCAAATATGAATGTAAAAATGTCTTTATCGCAGATGTGTTGCACTGCCTTTACTTCTCCCCATTTTGTGAAATAATCTGTAGCGACAATTAAATATCTTCTTTGTCCAGAACCTAGTACAAATGGTCCCACAATATCCAATATCGATGTAGGACCATAATATCGCTACAACGCTATTCCTGCGATATTAACAACGTTTCTGCGAGTGTCACTACCAATTCTTTAACAACGTTCCACGAGCGTCACAGAATACCCAAAAGAAATTGACGATGGAA
The DNA here is from genome assembly GCA_023529315.1 of Papaver bracteatum. NCBI lineage: Eukaryota > Viridiplantae > Streptophyta > Magnoliopsida > Ranunculales > Papaveraceae > Papaver > Papaver bracteatum. Next base: position 66,445 of record JAJJWX010004157.1, read on the forward strand.
GAAGTAAAAGAAGAATACGATGATCCTGCGATGGTCATCGTTCTTGCGATAGAGAATATTGTAGTAATTGCGATGAGATCGCAGAATAGATCCGAAATAGGAGGTAGTTGTCATCCATTATGTAAATCCTTATATAAAGGGTTCGATAGATCCAGAAAAGGATGATGTATTTTTTAGAGTGGAAAGAGTCTTGAGGAGAGAGAAACTTCAAGATAATATTTGTAATATTGATTTCTTCCAATTCTGTAAACATTTCTAAGATTTAAATAGTAAAGTATCGTTTAAATCTTTGAAGTCTAATCGATTTCCAATAGATTTTTATAGAATCTTAACAAGGGTGTAGTGTGGGAATTCCTGCAACTACATTTTGGCGCTAGAAACAGGGATTGAATTAACAAAAATTGAAGAGAAAGTAAAGAAGATAAGAATTGCTCAAGATTAAGGAAATCATTAAGTAAATTGGTGAGATAATTGAAGGGAGAATGATCAGAATCAAAGAGGATTGTAGAAAATTGGAGAGTGATGTGGTAACAAGAAAAATGATTGATAGATTTCATGAAAATATTAAGGGGAAGATACATAAATGATATTTTGAAGGAAGGAAGATTATGACAGTAGATAAGATATCATCATTAAAAGATTGGGAAAAGCAGGAGATCACATTTACAGCATCAGAAATACCAGAAGAAAATCTAAGTCATACATCTTCTTTGGTAATTACGATATACCAGTGAGAATGGGAGAATCAATAAAATCTGAAGAAGAATGGGCTATGAATAGAACTTTGGTAGATGCAGGAAGTTCTGTGGATATAATGTTCTATCATACTTTTAAGAAAATGGGATATAAGGATGAAGAAATGTCTCATTCAACATATCATGTTCATGGCTTTGGAAAATCGTTAACAAAACCTAAAGGCGAGATAATGGTACGAATTCCATTAGGAAAGATTGAAACACAAGTAACGTTATGTGTGGTAGACGTAAAATCACCATATAACATGATATTAGGAAGACCATGGATACACGCAATCAAGGTTGTAGCATCAACGTTGCATCAATGCATCAAATTTCCTATACCCAGTGGAATTGGAGAAATTAGAGGAGACACAGATTTTGCGAAATGTGTTACCAAATTGAAGTAAGAAATTGCGAAGAACGTCCAAAACTGCGAAAAACTCGCAGAAAATTGGCGAGAGAAACAAAGAAGGAAGAAGAATTTAAAGTTTACATGATAAGAGCAAAGGAAGGAAAAGGAATACCCAGTGAAATTCCACAAGAAGGAGATGAATCCGGGAGAATTATGAAAGCACCAACACCAATGGGAGAACCTGAAGCCAGTTATGTCGCAGCAGAACCAACAAAGGAAATAAATATTGGGAGTAAAGAAGATCCTAAAATGCTGAAAATAGGGACTAGAATGGAGGCAGATGAGGAAGAAAGAACTATAAATCTTTTGCGAGAGTATGCAGATATCTTCGCGTGGAGCATGGATGAGATGCCAGGGATAGACTCGTCAATAGCATGTCATAAATTATAAATCAACAAAAACATAAGACTATTTAAGAAAAGAATAAGGAAGATCGCAACAACATATCATTCTCAAATAGAAGAAGAATTACAGAAGATGCTCGACGCAGGAATAATAATGCAAGCAAAATATCCAGAATGGATTGCAAATATGGTAGTGGTCCGAAAGAAGAATAAGGGGATAAGAATTTGTATAGATTTCACTGATTTAAACATGGCTTGTCCAAAAGATAGTTTTCCATTACCAGATATTCCACAGATGGTTGAATCAGCAGCAAGAAATGCTAGAATATCATCGTTGGATAGGTATAAAGGATATAATCAAATCCCTCTCGTTGAATAAGATCAAGGACATACTGCATTTTTTGCTCCAAGAGGATTATATTGTTATACAAAGATGCCATTTGGCTTACGAAATGCTGGTGAAACGTATCAAAGAATGGTGGAGAAGGTGTTTGCAAAATGGATCCACAAAACATTAGAAGTGTATGTAGATGATATGTTGATCAAAAGCAAAGAAGCTGAGAATCATGTACAAGATTTGAAAGAGATTTTCGATCAAATGCGGCAATTCAATATAAAAGTGAATCCTGATAAGTGTACTTTTGGAGTAAGTTCAGGGAATTTTTTATCAAAAGAAGGAATACAAGTTGATCCAGAAAAGGTACAAGAAATTCGCGATATGCCAACACCTGCGACGGTAAAATATGTGCAAAAATTAAATGGACTCTTAGCCTCGCTGGGAAGGTTCATTTCACGATCTTCAAACAAGTGCAAACATTTTTTCGATATACTCAATAAGGGAGCAAAGTTCAAGTGGACAGATGAATGCGAAAAAGCTTTTCAAGGAATAAAAGAACTTTAACGAACATAACTATTTTACAGAAAGCAGAACCGGGAGAAGAATTATTGATTTATCTTGCAACAACCACATATGCGCTAAGTGATGTGTTGCTGCGAGTGGATGCATGGGTAGAAAAACCAATTTATTACATTAGTAAAGCATTCAATTCTGCAGAGAGAAATTATTCAAAGATTGAGAAACTAATTCTAGCATTGGTGCATGCAACCTTCAAACTTCGCATCTATTTTCAAGCACATAAAGTCAAAGTGTTAACGAAAGTGCCAATTGAGTCAGTAATGAAAAATTCAAAGAGATCAGGCAGAGTTGAGAGATGGAATGCACAAGTAGGGCACTTTGATATACACTATGAAATTTTATCCTCGCCAAAATCACACGTCATCGCAGAATTCTTAGCTGAATTTCCTTTAGAAGATGATGAAGCTGTGGAGGAGATGATAGATGTAGAAGAGGAATGTGGAGATCCAAAAGAACTATTAACAGAACCCAACAGATGAGAAATATTAGTGGATGGATCATCCAACGGAGAAGGAAATGGAATTGGAGTTGTTTTCATATCGCCAGAAGGAGAAAAAACAACTTTTTCATTTAGATTAGAATTTGCATCCACTAATAATGAGACAGAGTATGAGGCTGTGATCCATGCTTTAAAATTTGCGATAGAAATGAATTTGGAAAATGCCAGAATCACCAGTGATTCAGAATTGGTTATTCGTCAGATAAAAGGAGAATACACAACAAATGAACCATCCCTGAGAAAATACAAAAGACTCGTTGAAGAATTATTTGCGAGAATTCCAAAAATAAAATGGAGACACATATCAAGGAAAGATAATAGGATCGCAGATGCTTTCGCTTTCATATCTAGTATGATAACAAATCCATAGGAAAGATGCATAAAAATTCAAACACTTTCATTTCCATCGATAAACAAAGAAGAAAAAGAGACAGATGTAATAATGGTAGAAGCTGGCGATGGAGAATCCACGAGCAATATCACGGATTGGCGAGCAAATCTTCATGCATACTTGGCGAGAGGATAAATTACAGGAAATAGACTAGAAGCACACAAGTTAAAAAGTAGGGCAACCAATTATGAGCTAAGAGATGGAGTGTTATATCGCAGATCTTTTAATGGACCATCGCTAAGATGTTTGACGAGAGAAGAAGGAAAAAAAGTATTAAAGATGTTACATAGTGGTGACGCTGGTAATCACAGTGGAGGAAGATCTTTAGCATATAGAACAAAAATGCAGGGTTATTACTGGTCGTATATGCATGAGGATGCAAAGCAACTCTCAAGGCGTTGCGAAGATTGCCAGCGATACGGAAAAAAGATACATGCACCAGGAGCACCATTATCATCTTCAATAAGTGTATGGCCTTTTGGAAAATGGGGGTTAGATATTGTGGGACCATTTGTACCAGGTTCTGGATAAAGAAGATATCTGATTGTCGCAACAGATTATTTCACAAAATGGGGAGAAGTAAAGGCAGTACAACATATTCGCGATAAAGATATTTTTACATTCATCTTTGAAAATATAATCTGCAGATTTGGGATTCCAGCACAATTAGTATCTGATAATGGAAATTAATTTGAGGGACAAAATATAGAATTGTTACTCAATGCGTTCAAGATAAAATGTGGAAAGTCTACTCCTTTATACCCACAAGAAAATGGTCAAGCTGGGGAAACTAATAAAACAATCGCAGACATCTTGGGATACCACAGAGCATGGTGCGAGCAAGTACATAATGCAATATGGGCTTACAATACAACTAGAGGAGAAGCAACTGGAATGTCACCATTTTGTTTGACATATGGGGTGGAAGTTGTATTACCAACAGAAGTTGTTATTCCTACAACAAAAAGAGAAGCATGGGAAAGAAATCTAAGTGCCGGTATGATACTGAATAAGTTGGATGAATTAGAAGAAAAAAGAGAACAAACTCTACAACATATGGAGAATTATCAACGCAGAATAGCTCGCGAATACAACAAACGTGTTCAAAAGCGTGAATTTCAGCCTGGAGATTTAGTTCTGTGAGAAACACCAAAGTATCAGCAAGAGAGTGGTGGAATTGGCGAGAAAATGGGATAGACCATACATCATCAAAGAGATAGTTGGAAATGGGGCATACAAATTAATGGATCCTGAAGGAAAAGATGTTGGCCAAAGACTTGATAGACCATGAAATAGACTATATCTGAAAAGGTATTATCAATGACAATTTTTGCGAGGTAAGAGGTACTGGTATATTGTCTGATGAAACAAATAATAAATTCTTCTTTCTTAATTGCAATTTTGGCGATTATAATCGCAAGAAAAACGAATCAAAATTTCGCAGAGACATAAGAATTGGACGAACCTTTATGGCGTGCACCCTAGTTCGCGAATAAAATTTTGCAAGAGGCAAATGTAAGACCTAATAGCGCGTTATATGAGGGGGTATCTCTTGACATGATTCAGGGGTAAGGTTATACCGCTGCTGGATCCTGAGTCATGCAGATGTTAGGGTTAAAGAAAACCTATCCGGGAGAGAGATCTTGGATTTCCAACTATATATGGTTATACCCTGGTTGGACGACCGAGAATCTCTTCCAAGAAGTGCAAAGTATGACCAAGGCACCGAGGTACACGGTTGAGCCAAGGGTGCCAAGGGCGTACGAAACTCCCTTGCCATTCTTGGTAAGTCTTGGCTATGATGCACTTGGCCTGAAGAAAACCCCACTTAGGGTGCAGTCTTGTAACTATAAGCCATATAGGCATAAAGGACAAGAGGCTGCGAAAACAGCTAGTTGTTGGTAAATCTGGATGGGAGGAGCTAGTCTTGTATGGCCGATGTGCCCTCCTTGAAGGGGAAACCAGGGGGAAGATAAGGGCGGCACCCTCCATTAGGGAGATGATAAGTGTCTTAAGACGGCAATGTCATGGGGATTTATGATCGCAAGAACATTTAGGCATGTCATATTATCGCGTGACATAAATGATACAGAGGCAACAATCCACGAGAGAAATGTTAAGATGAGATCAATGGGTTTTTACATGAAAGTGTAAAGACGTCCTGCGATTTCATCGCAAGACGGCAATATCATAAGGTTAAATTCTTGCAAGAGAGTTTATGCTTATCATATTGTCGCAAAGATTTTGAAAGAACATGGATAAGACAAGATCAAAGGGTCTTTACATGCAAATGTTAAGAAATCCTGCGATTTTTTGTCGCAGACAGAAAAAATTTGGCAAAATAAGACCTTTAACTAGGAAGGCAAAATAAGACCAAAAGAATAATCTTACCAATTAACAATTTTATTTTAAGATTGCAGGAAATATTCATTCATCGCATAGCAATGTATAAGAAGGCAAATATTCATTGTAGATTCCTTCAGAATTTTTCAGAACATCGCAACAATATTCATCGCATCGCAGATACAAATAAAGGGATAATTCACCATTTCAAGAAAGATAATAAAGGGCAAATAGGGGAATGGAGAAGTAACATTTCATTATCTTCCTTGAAAATATTCCAAGTAAACTAAGTTGAAAGTTAAATTCTAAATGTCTCAAAAGTAACATCGCTCGCAAGAAAGAAGAAGAAAAAGAAAGCAAAGATAAAATTCAAGTTTTAGCAATGGCTTCGCCGGATTCATTCTTCTTGCTTTCCAGAGTTATCAACTTCATCAGCATCCTTCTCATCGAGAGTCTCTCCTTCTTTTGATTCTTTATCAGCGATTACTCCGCCACTTACAGTTACTTCTCTGGGAGGACTTTTTTCTTCTTCTTCACCATCTCCTTGGGAGATATTTTCATTAGTAAACTCTAAATCTTCATCCATGGGAAGAGGAATTTCATCATCATCAACCTTTAGAGGAGGAACAGATACAGGAGGGAGAGAATTGGAGAGTAGAATCTCGTTCACAAGAACTTCAGCACTGAGGTGGACCTTGTGAAGGAAACTTCTATAACGATTCCTAATCTCTATGTTTTTAAAGTACTCGAGATAATCAAGTCTTCTTTCAGCTTTGTCGCGGGCATCAACATAATTGGAAAGAAGAGACTTGTTTTCTTTGCGAACTTTATCCAATTTAGAGGTCAGATCAGCAATGGTAGAATGAAGATTTCTTTCGGATTCTGCGAGCAACAAAATCAGTTAGACAAAAATCTCACAAGGAATATAACACAAAATTTTATAAGAAGATCAACAAGAGAGGCATTCAATTGACTACCTTCTTTTTGCGAATTTAAGTTTTGGATCAATGAAAATAAACATTTCTCCCATTGGTTCATGGCATCATCGAATTTATCGCCAACCATACCCTTCAGACGAGATTTCATGCTTTCTTATTTGTTGCGAAGATATGAGTTTTCCTTTGCTAGTAAAGAATAAGATTCCTTTAATTGAGAGTATTGGTCTTGAAGTTCACTGGCTCTTAAACTAAGAGTTAGTCTACCCTTGATAAGTTTATCCTTCTCGGCGTGAGATGATTGATTAATTCCTTGAGCTCATTCTTGAGAGAACGAAGAGATTGCTCTTGATTATTACATGTGCTTAGAAGATTACGTAATTGCTGCGAGGAAATCGCCATCAAGCTTGAAAATCTATGTTTTTCTTGGGACAAAGTTTTATTCTCATCTGATAAATATTCCATCGCCAAATTAGCCTTAAAAAACAAATATGAGAGGCGATCAACCTCGCCACTTAATAAATTCTGCCTTTGCAATAATTGATTATTCTCATTAGTAAGATTATTTATGTGATCAATTGAATAAGTGTAAATATTATCTAGTCTAGTATGTTGATCCATCCAAGAATCTCTTTCAACGCGAGCTTCTTCAGCGATAGATTCAAATTTGAGTCTTTCTATGAAACGAGTCCGATTTGAAACTAATATATGAATCAAGAATTTAAGAAAGAAGCCTGAGTATAGAAAATATGAAAATAAAACAAAAGAACAAGGGGGTAGAGGCAAGAAAAATGTACCTTTCATCTCGTCATTTTTTCTGCGAAGATTCTCGCAGTCTAGAGAAGAGTTGCGGAGCATATGATTCAAAGTATCACATTCAGCAGTTTTAACTTGAAGGCTTTTCCTCAGAGCTTCAATCTCTTTTTCCAAAGACGCTCGCGAAGCATTACAGTCAGAGCAAAAATACTTGAGTAGAATCTCGCAAGCTTCACGTTGGAGAGGATCAGTGGATGACTTTCTAGCATTATCTAAAATGTTAGACAAGATTTTAAAAACAACATCAACACCTGCAAAGGTTTCGCTTGATGAAGGAAGAGGTGTAGAAGATGAAGTAGTAATGAGAGCAAGTTGACGATCATTTGTGATGGTTGAGTTTTCAGGAGGAAGAGTATGTGGAAAAACAACAGTTGAAGGTCGTAAAGGACTATAAAGAGTCTCAGTCGCAGCAATTTTAGGAGCCTGATCTGTCAAAGGGTTAGAAGAAGTAGAAGTATGGGTAGCGATATTCTCGCAAACAAAAGTAGAAGGATTCGGTTGCGATGGGGTGGGAGAAATCTTCACGGATGTTAGCGTGGGCATCATGAGACTATCCCCAAGAGTCTTAAAGTGGCGAGATCTTTTGGGAGGCTTAACAGGATTCTCGTCATTCTGCGAACAATAACTTAGATAAGAAACAGAGGCAACAATATTGTTATTAGGAAATAGAATATGTTTCTTACTACCTTATCATTCGCAGAACTCGTCTTCTTCTTTTCTACTAGTCTTTTGCGAGTATTAGGGTTTTGAATCGTGGATTGTGTGTTATAAATAGTTCCGCTGAAGAGAAGACATAACATGGAAGTTATGAAGAATCAAATAAGAAAGATTGAAGAATGAAAGTAAAAATTGGCTTAAATAAATGTCATAAGTCAAGAAACATACCTTGATGACTCCATTAGAATAGTAGTAGAAGAATATGAAGAAGAAGAAAAGTTGCAGACGGAAGACGAAGTAGAAAAATAAAGAAGATAAAGAAACGGAAGAAGAAAGTTAGTTTTGAAACTTAATTCTACCTTTTATAGGCAAAAGGGGTGGGCCTATTGAGCAGAGACGTGTCAATAAATGAAGGAATTCACAACACGTGTAAGAAAGGCTAGATTAACGGAATCTTGTCGAGAAGAAAGTATAAAAGAAAAAGAAATTGCGAGGGTAATAAAGAATATTGGTTCTCATGATCTTCTCTTCCTCGCAGAAAAGACATGAGAAGAGGCAAGATGTAGGACCAGAATATCGCTACAACGTTATTCCTGCGATATTAACAACGTTTCTGCGAGTGTCACTACCAATTCTTTAACAATGTTCCATGAGCGTCACAGAATACCCAAAAGAAACTGACGATGGAAGAAGTAAAAGAAGAATACGATGATCATGCGATGGTCATCGATCTTGCGATAGAGAATATTGTAGTAATTGCGATGAGATCGCAGAATAGATCCGAAATATGAGGAAAACTTAGCTGTCATCCATTATGTAAATCCATATATAAAGGGTTCGATAGATCCAGAAAAGGATGATGTATTTTTTAGAGTTGAAAGAGTCTTGAGGAGAGAGAAACTTCAAGAGAATATTTGTAATTTTGATTTCTTCTAATTCTGTAAACATTTCTGAGATTTGAATAGTAAAGTATCGTTTAAATCTTTGAAGTCTAATCGATTTCCAATAGATTTTTATAGAATCTTAACAAGGGTGTAGTGTGGGAATTCCTGCAACTACAATCCATTTTCCAAAAGGCCACACACTGGTTGAGGATGACAATGGTGCCCTGGTGCATGTATTTTCTTTCCATATCGCTGACAATCTTCACATCGTCTTGAAAGTTGCTTTGCGTCCTCATGCATGTATGGCCAATAATAACCTTGCATTTTTGTTCTGTATGCCAAAGATATTCCTCCATTATGATTACCAGCGTCTCCATTATGCAACATCTTTAACACCTTTTGTCCTTCTTCCCGTGTCAAGCATCTTAGCGATGGTCCATTAAAAGATTTGCGATATAATACTCCATCTCTTAATTCATAATTTGTTGCTCGGCTCTTTAACTTATGTGTTTCTAATCTATCTCTTGGTGTCTCCCCTCTTGCCAAATATGCATGAAATTCTGCTCGCCAGTCTGCAATATTGCCTTTTGGTTCTTCTTCACCACCCTCTATCATCATCACATATGCTTCATCTTCTTCTTCCTTATTGACTGAGGGTGATACAAGTGTTTGAAATTTTATGCATCTCGCAACTGGATTTATCATCATGCTAGATATGAAAGCAAAAGCATTTGCGAGTCTGTTATCTTTTCTTAATATATGTCTCCATTTAATTTTTGGAATTCTCGCAGATAATTCTTCAACAAGGCTTTTGTATTTTTTCAAAGATGGTTCATTTATTTTGTATTCTCCTCTTATCTGGCGAATAACCAATTGCGAGTCACTAGTAGTTATAGCATTTTCCAACTTCATTTCTATTGTGAATTTCAATGCAAGCACTACAGCTTCATACTCCGTCTCATTATTAGTGGATGCGAACTCCAAACTAAATGAAAAAGCCATTTTTTCTCCTTCTGGTGAAATAAATACAACTCCAATTCCATTACCTTCCCCATTTGATGATCCATCCACCAATATTTCCCACATGTTGGGTTCCTTTAATAGATATTTTGGATCTCCATGTTCTTCTTCTAGGTTTATCATTTCTTCTACAGCTTCATCATCTTCTAGAGGAAACTCTGCTAAAAAATCCGCTACAGCTTGTGATTTTGGCGAGGATAGGATTTCGTATTTGATTTCAAAATGCCCTACTTGTGCATTCCATCTCTCAACCCTGCCTGATCTTTTAGAATTCTTCATTACTAACTCAATAGGTACCTTTGTTAATACTTTTATTTTATGTGCTTGAAAATAGATGCAAAGCTTAAAGGTTGCATAAACCAATGCTAGAATTAACTTCTCAATCTTCGAGTAATTTTTTTCAGCAGTATTAAATGTTTTGCTGATGTAATAAATTGGTTTTTCTATTCCTGCGTCTACTCGCAATAATACTGCACTTAATGCGTGCGAAGTTGTAGCAAGATAAATTAATAATTCTTCTCCGGGCTCTGTCTTCTGAAAGATAGATATGTTCATTAAATATTCTTTAATCCATTGAAAAGCCTTCTCATATTCATCTGTCCACTTGAACTTTGTACCCTTCATGAGTATGTTGAAGAAATGCTTGCATTTATCAGAAGATCGCGAGATAAATCTTCCTAGCGAGGCTAAGAGTCCATTCAACTTATGCACATCTTTTACTATTGCTAGCGTTGGCATGTCGCGAATTGCTTGTACTTTATCTGGGTCAACTTGTATTCCTTCATTTGACACAATGTACCCCAAATTTTTTCCTGAAGCTACTCCAAAAGTACATTTTTCGGGATTTACCTTAATGTTAAAATGTTGCATTTGATCGAAAATCTCCTTTAAGTATTGCACATGGTTTTTAGCTTCTTTACTTTTGACTAGCATGTCATCTACATATACTTCTAGTGTTTTATGGATCCATTTTGAAAACACTTTTTACACCATTCTTTGATATGTTGCACCATCATTTCGTAAACCAAAGGGAATCTTTGTATAACAGTACAATCCTCTTGGAGCAAAGAATGCGGTGTGCTCTTGATCTTCTTCAGCGAGAGGGATCTGATTATATCCTTTATACCCATCTAATGAAGATATTCTATCATTTTCCACTGCTGATTCAACCATTTGAGGAATATCTAGTAATGGAAAGCTATCTTTTGGACAGGCTTTGTTTAAGTCAGTAAAATCTATACAAATTCTTATCCCTTTATTCTTCTTTGGAACCACCACCATATTTGCAATCCATTCCGGGTACTTTGCTTACCTTATAATTCCCGCATCGAGCATCTTCTGTAATTCTTCCTCTATTTGGGAAAGGTATGTTGTTGCGATTTTTCTTATCCTTTGTTTAAATGGCCTTACCTCTTTGTTAATTTCTAACTTATGACATGCAACTGATGGGTCTATTCCAGGCATCTCATCTATATTCCACACGAAGATGTCTTTGTATTCCCGCAAGAGGTTTACGGTTCGCTCTTCCTCATCTGCCTCCATCTTCGTTCCAATTTTCACCATCTTAGGTTCTTCTTTACTTCCAACATTTACTTCTTTTGTTGGCTCTGATGCGGTGTAACTGGCTTCAAGCTCTCCCATTAGTGTTGGAGTTTTTACAACTCTTATGAGTTCATCTCCTTCTTGCGAGATTTTGCTGGGTATTCCGTTTCCTTCTTTTGCTCTTATCATGTAAACTTTAAATTCTTCTGCTTTCTTTGTTTATTTCCCCATCTTTCTGCGAGCTTTTCGCATCTTTGGATGCTCTTCATAATTTATTACTTCAATTTGATAACACAGCTTCGCGAGATCAGCATCTTCTCTAATTTTTCCAATTCCATCGGGCATAGGAAATTTGATGCATTGATGTAATTTTGATGCTACAACCTTGATTGCATGTATCCATGGTCTTCCCAATATCATGTTGTACGGCGATTCCACGTCTACCACACATAATGTTACTTGTGTTTCAATCTTTCCTAGCGGAATTCGTACCACTATTTCGCCTTTAGGTTTTGGTAAAGATTTTCCAAAGCCGTGAATATGATATGTTGAACAAGACATTTCTTCATCTCTGTATCCCATTTTCTTGAATGCATGATAAAATATTATATCTACAGAACTTCATGCGTCCACTAAAGTTCTATTTACAGCCCATTCTTCTGCAGACCTTGTTGATTTTCCTTTTTTCATTTGTATAACGGATACCGTAACTACCAAAGGAGATGTATGATTTAAATTTTCTGTTGGTAATTCTGCTGCTGTAAATGTGATTTTCTGCTTTTCCCCCTTCTTCAATTGTGATATTTTCTCCACCGTCATAATTTTCTTTCCTTCAAAATCTCGTTTATGTATTTTCCCTTTAATGTTTTCATGGAATTTGTCGACCATTGTTCTTGTTATCATACCGCACTCCAATTTCCTACAATTCTCTTTAGCTCTAACCATTTTTCCTTCAACCATTTCACCGATTTATTCAATTATCTTCTTAATCTTGAATAATTCTCATCTTCAAATTCGCTTTTTCTATGATTTTCGTTAATTCAATCCCTGTTTCGGGCGCCAAAATGTAGTTGCAGGAAAACCTACACTACACCCTTGATGATAATTTACAGTAACTAACACATATTTGAAGATTAAAAACAACACTTTCTTATTTGATTCTCAGAAATGTTTACAAGGAATGGAAGAAATCAAGAATACAACCACTCTCTTGATTTTTCTCTCTGTTCAAGACTTTCTCAACACTCAAAATAATACATCATCCCCTCTCTGAATCTATTGGGTCTCCTTTTATACGGTAGTTACATAGTGGATGACAGCTAAGCTGTCCTTTAATTTTGGATCTGACCTGTGATATTCTCGCAATAGTTGTAATACCATCCCTCGCAGGTATTTGTGAAACTCGCAGTATCATCATGCTTTTTCCGTGTTTTAGCTATCATCATCCATTGCGTCATTCTTTCTGTTATCTGTAACACTCGAAATGTGTTGTTAATTAACTCGCAGTAGTATTCGCAGAAGTGTTGTTACTCTCGTGAGAGTAATATCATGGCGATATTCTGGTCCTACACAACAAATTGAAGAGGAAATTGAAAGGCATTAAGCTGAACAAATACGCCTAGCTTGCGAGAGGGAAAGACTGAGAGCAGAAGTGGAAGAACAAGAGCTTCAAGAGGAAATACGCCAAAACAATCATGACAATCGAGAAAGAAGACGCGGACAAAATCGCAACAATGACAATATCAATGAATAATATGATAGAATACAAAGGAGAATCGAAAGGCAACAAAGAGAATTGATGAGGAATGAACGTAATCACAGGGGAGAAAATGAAAGGCATAATCATGTGCGAATTCAAGAAGGAGGTGGAGGAGAAAATCGCAGAAGGAGACAAGATGAAGATGATGAAAAAACACAGAATCTCGCAAGACAAGACAAGCATGAACGCATAAGAAGGGAAGCAGAACTTAAAAGACCAATGAACCAAAATCCAGGTGTAAATGAACAAATCTTAAGAGAACTAGCAGAGATGAGAGGAATGCTAAATAACAGAAGAGAAGGAGGCAGGAGGCAATTAGATGAGGTCATTGAAGAAGCTGTGAAAACTCCATTCATGCAAGAAGTACAATTAGGAGGAATACCCCCAAAATTCAATCTTCCTGCGTTAACTAGCATTTTTGACGGAACGACATGTGCAATTCAACACATCAAGGCGTATGTGAGGTGTATGCTACAGTGGGAAAATCATGATTCTGTATTGTGCAAGTATTTCACATCTAGTTTAACAGGGGAGGCACTAAAATGGTTCGAAGGTTTGCCCAAGAACACGATAACATCTTCCAACCACTTGCAAACTACGTTCTTAGGGGCATATATAAGTAACAACTCTTCGCGACCAGGGATTGAAGATGTATTTGGATTAAAGCAGATAATTGGAGAAAGCTTGAAGCATCTAACCATAAGATGGAAAACAATGTGTAGCGATATGGCAGGTCGAGTGGATGAGAGATATGTCATTTTATCATTCATCAACTTAATGTTCGCAACCAATCTGTTATACATTCAAACTTTTAGAGTCAAGAATACAATCACAATGACTGAGTTGCGGGAGCTGCAGGAGGAGTATATTTCCCTTGAAGAAAAACAGAATGAAATGGAATCATATCCAGTGGTGAATACAAGCTCAGCAGCAGCGAATGCGAGTTTGCTACCAAAATTGATAAACACAGTGGCGAGCACTTCGCATGTCCAACAAGAAAAGTGTATGGAGAATAGTCAGCAGAAAATAGTAGCTATGGGAAGTCATGACCAAGAAGAATTTGAGAGAGAAAGAAACTTCTATAGTCGAGGTGGAAACAACAAAATCCAAAGACTTGATCAGCCGCGGGAAAATTATGGAGGACAAAGACAAAATTATCATAGAGGATCGGGAAGTCAAAAAATGATATGGGAAGATATCAAGATGCCACCTTTGAATACTAGTGTTGAAATTTTTTGGGAAGCTATGATTTTAATGGAGAACATACCAGCTCCCTGGAACATGGGAAAAGAACCACTTCCAAATCACAGAAGTCAAGAATTTTTCTCTTACCATCATTTTCATGGACATTCTACAAATGACTGCAGAAACATAAAATGAATCATTCTCAGAATGATAGACCAGGGAAAACTAAATCATTTCCTAATAGGGCACCCTCAATCTCAACTCTTACCACTACCACCAGAAATTCGCAGAGTAAATACAACAAAAGGAGGAGAAACATTTGTCATAGAAGTTGGAGCGAAAGCAAAGAATCTGTTTTGTAACTCTATTGTACATTCGTACAAAACAATCGAAGATTTCCATGACAATGTCCTAAGCAGAGTTTTCGCAAGAGATGCTAATGGGAAAGAAATAATGAATATTGTGAAAGCTTCGCCATTAGAAGAGTGGCAAAAGCAGACTATTTCTTTCACTGTAAAAGAAGTACCTGAGCCTGGAGAAATGCATCACAATCCATTAGTGGTGAGACTAGAGATAAACCCAAAACAAAGAGAAGATGAAGAATAAGATGAGGCCGAAGATTCACGGGCAATCAATAGAGTTTTAATTGATACTGGGAGCTCTGTGGATATCTTGTTCTATCATACTTACAATACAATGGGAGGCAGAGATGAGGATTTAATACCTTCAACCTATAAAATATATGGTTTTAACGGTACTGCCAATAAACCTAGAGGGGAAATCACTATGCCAATTCCACTGAAGGGGATATCTTCTAAAATTCTATTCTGTGTTGTCGACGTTGAATATCCATACAATGCCTTAATTGTCCGACCTTGGTTACATGGGATTCTAGGCGTGATATTAACTTTCCACTAGTGCATCAAGTTTCCTCATCCAAGTGGTATTGGAATCATAAAAGGAGATTGGGTAGAGGGAAAGAAATGTTATGAGATTGATATGGAGTCATGCGAGGAAAGAGCTGCCAAGAAGGAGAATTGGAAGTATAACATTAAACAAAGAAAAAGAAGTGAGAGATTGATGGTTGACGCAATATAGCAAAGAGAAGAGGGATACTGCGAAGTCAGTACTTGATGAAAACAACAAGTGGCGAAAATTTCGCAGAAGGTGAGAAAGTAGAAAAAAATTCGCAGAAGCAGAACGCAGTAAAGGTAAAAAATTTAAACTGTAAAATGAAAGAAATATCGAGTAAAAAGAAAAATATGTATGATTAATTTGTTGCAAAAAATTCCAAGCATATATTTTTCTTAATGATAAAAATGAGATTGAGAAATTACAGCAGAGATGAAATACAAAAGAATAATCCTTAGAATGGGATGAACCTTTATGACGTACACCCTAGTTCGCGAATAAAATTTTGCAAGAGGCAAATATAAGACCTAAAGTGTGTTATAAAAGGGGGTATCTGTTGCATGGCTCAGGGATAAGGTTATACCGCTGCTGGAACCTGAGTTATGGAGATTTGGGGTCAATGAAAGCCCATCCAGGAGAGGCACCTTGGATTCTCAACTTGAGCATATGACTTAAGTTGGGAGACTAAGGTAATAAGAACTCTCCTAAGGAGTGCAGAGTATGATCAAGGCACCGAGGTACACGGTTGAGCTAAGAGTGACCGGGGCATATGAAACTACCCTGGCCATTCTTGGCAAGTCTTGACTATAATGCACTCGGCCCGAAGAAAACCCCACTTAGGGTGCAGTCTCGTAACCATAAGCCATATTGGAAAAATGGATAAGAGGTTGTGAAAACAACTGGTTGTTATTAAGACTGGATAGGAGGATCTAGCCTTGTATGGCAAAAGTACGTCTCCTTGAAAGGGCAACCATGGGGAAGATAAGGGCGGCACCCTCCATTATGGAGCTGATAAGTGTCTTAAGACGCAAATGTCATGAGGCTTTTTACTCACGGGAGTATTAAGACTTTTTATATTTATGCAACAATCCTGAAGAGGTAATAATACAAAAGAGAAGATAAGACGAGATCAATGGGTCATTGAATGCAAGTGTAAAGACGTCCTGCGATTTCGTCGCAAGACGACAATGTCATGGGGCTTTAATTTTGCAAGAAATTTTAGGCCTATCATATTGTCGCAACAAAAATGACAAAAGAACAAAAAGTTAAGGCAAGATCAATGGGTTTTTGCGTGAAAATGAAAAAACGTCCTGCGATTTTGTCGCAATGAAAAAAGGTGGCAAAATAAGACCTTTACTTAGGAAGGCAAAATAAGACCACGTCAGAATACAAGAAAAAATGCAATCTTACAATTTGTAATTGCGAGATTATGCAGAGATAATTGCGAGATTTTCGCAAATTATTTTATTGAATAAAGGTAGCTTGCTCAATCTCTCATCTGAATACAAATAACATAGTGGTAGATTACAAGAATAGAAGATCAAAGAACGAATGTACAAGTTTTACAAAAAATCGAACAAGGAAGCAAAATCTATTTCTTGCTTGGTTCTTCATTGTCTCCAACAAATTCTTCACCAGAGATTTTTTCCTTATCTTCATCAGACTTTTCTTCTCAATCTTCTTCAGATTCTTCTTCTTCGTCAGCCTCACTATCAGAGATGACCAAATTAGGAATATTCTCTAGAACTTTATCTAAGAGACAAGGATATTTGGAGTGAGGAATCTTGTTGTCATCACAGATCTTCTTAATGGTGTCATTACGGAAAGAAATTGCATCATTCTCAAAATTCACAATGGTGATCTTCATTTGAGTCTTCAATTTTGAACATTTCTCATTGCGAGAAGAAAGATCCTTTGCGAGCTTTTCTTTTTCAGATTCCAACTCTCCAATTATTTGGCGAAATCTTCCTTCAGATTCTGCAAACAAATGACAACAAATTACTAAAATAGTGGAGATTTAGTCAAAGAAAAGGGTTAGACAAACAGCAGTAATAACCTTCTCTGTCAAAAATCATATCCTTTATCAGGGATGAGTGATCAGCTTGAAGACTAACGTTTACACCTAGGTTATTTCTGGCATCATCAAGAATTTTTGCAGCCTAAGCAAACTCATCATCATGGTTTATAAGAAGGCGGGAGCGAACTTGATTTTCCCTCTCAATAAGAGTAGCATTTTCTCAAATAAGTTTATCTCTTTCAATTTGAACTTCAAGAAGAGTCTTGTGGAAATCCACCAAAGATTGAGCACCTTTCTTAGCGATACGGTCTTTATCATCAATAAGACTATTGATCTTAGTTCTTAATTTCTTCTTTTGAGTCAACATAAAAACACTTAAACTTATTGGCTAATCCCAAACTGGATCTATGTTCAATTTTTAAGAGATGGAGTTTGGACCTAAGCTCATATATGGAAAGAGACTTAATTTCATCATTTAGAAAGATGTTTAAAGAATCATTAAGGTGTTTAAGAAGGGTGTTATCATCCATAGGGTTTGGAAAAGAATGAAGGAATACAGCTCCATCAAAGAGGCCATAAACATCTGCAAAGAGGATTAATCAAATAAGATAACATAGAGGAATAGAGGAATAAAGGAGAAAAAAAAAAATTTATTACAATAAAGTTGGTTGTTCGCCTCTTGAAGAGTGGAAATTGTAGTCTTCTGATGGGTAGAATCATATTCCAACTACTTGTTCTTCTCGCGAAGGCTAATAGCTTCAGCTTCAAGTTCTTCGTTCCTCTTGCGAAGAATGATGGCATCAATTTATAATTCCTCATTTTTCTTGCGAAATTGAACATTCCTCTTCTCAAAAGTCACACCCCTCTTTTCCAGATCTGACGCCACAGTGAATGAAGCTTTTCCAGCCTACAATAGAATGGGAAAAATCGTCAAAACATAGTGTAATTATGAATTGAACTTGCAAAGAAGCAAAGGAATAAAAACCTACCAAAATGCCAAGTGAGTTCAAGAAGCTAGGAGTCACTGATCTAGAAACTCCGTAAAGAGAGTCATTTTCGACCAGTATGGGAGCATCACAGATGCTTGCAAGAGCTTGGCACGCATTAGTAAGAGCGCCATTCCCAATCCCATGCATAGTATTAGAAAATATACTGGACAGTTGGGCCATAGAAGACTCAGGTTGAGAAGCTTCCTTCGCAGAAGAAATATCATCATCATTATGATCACTAGAACTTTCGTTACATTGAAGAAATGAGGGTGAGGGAGATTGGACTTTTCGTTTCTTTAGAGGAGGGATAGTAGACTTCTCCTTGCGAAGAGCACCTTTGCCTTTACCTTTATTCCCGGTTTTCACAACTTTGATAGGTTGTTCCACTTCAGCGATAACCTACACACACAGATAAAAATAAGAAATAGAGGCAACAATATATTGTGAAGAACCATAAAAGAATATTTCTTACTTTATCTGTGATTGATCGAAGAGCTGATAAAGTACTGACTTTCCCAGTCTTGTTATAGTTTGCTTTCAACATTTCAATCTGATAATTTCACAAATACACGAAAACATTGGAATGGTCAGAAAAATTATATATGAGAATGAAAATAATAACAAATCAAATAAAGTTTGGAAATACACCTCTGCTTCCCTTTCCGGCCAGCTGAATACCCAGGGTTGATACGCTGCGAGATTCGCAGGTAAAACATGAGATCCGGGGATGTACGGACCCTTTAGGATTAAAGGGGAGATACGACACTTATCATCGTTAGAATGACGTGGGGTTGTATTATTGCCAGGATGCCAATCAATGTCTTGCATAAGTATCTTGTCATCAGCAACATCATCCTTCTTCTTTAAACGAACGCCCCAGCAAGTATTATCTCTCTTCATGGGAATTATCTCATAATTCGCAAAGAAATTTTCTACAGTATACTTCGCAGGAACAATATCAACTCCAGCGAACTTAGGATTTTTAACTTTTAAGGGATAAAGAGATCCCTTACCAGGACCACGATTGGAGAACTCGAGCATTAGACGAATGCAATCCCCGCTCAATTGATATACAGCTCGTGAAAACTTCGCATGGGAAAGTATTTCATAAAATAAGGGAATTTCAGGATCATAAAAGGGAAATGGGAAGGCCAGCGAGAAGCTGACCTAGTGAGACTATGATATTCTCATGATTGCAAGGATGATCAGAAAATAAATTAGCAGAAAGCTTAGATTTAGGGTTTTGACCAGGAATGGGAGATAAAGTAAAACCTCTGGTTTGAAGTTTCTTTAGAACTTCTTCAAAGGCAATCTCATTTTTACGACCGGCTGGAGGCATTTTTAGTATGGGAATGAAGAAAGGTAGTAAAAATCAAAAGAAAAAGAATCACAAAAAATTACAGTAGCAGAAGCGGAATTTACGGAAGAACAGTAAGAT
Organism: Papaver bracteatum; assembly: GCA_023529315.1. NCBI lineage: Eukaryota > Viridiplantae > Streptophyta > Magnoliopsida > Ranunculales > Papaveraceae > Papaver > Papaver bracteatum. Next base: position 86,241 of record JAJJWX010004157.1, read on the forward strand.
TGCAGAGAAGCTAAGAAGAAAGTAAAAAAGAAGAGAAGAGAAGATTAAGGAGAATATATATAGAGAGTAGAAATTTTTGAGAAGGTAAGTGCATTTAATACGAAGAGTGGACGTGAGCGGTTAAAAAGCAGCGGTTGAAAAAGACGTGTCAAGAGATGGATGGAAGAAGAGATACGTGTAATAAAATTCAGAATCGTATCAGTACAGAAGAATATGAAAAGATGAACAGTTGTGGCATTTTGAAAAACGGTTTCTCATGACATTCTCTCCTTCACAGAGAAGACATGAGAATAGGAAAGATGTAGGATCAGAATATCGCAAGAAGGACACATTTGCGAATGTCGCAGGATGATTTAAAGAATGGCGTAATAGATGACGATGGCAGAAACATGAGAAAAGCGTGATGATTCTGCGAAGTTTAGAGTGTTTGCGAAGATTAACATTAGAAATCCTGCGAGAATACCGCAAGTCAGATCTGAAATTAAAGGACAGCTTAGCTGTCATCCACTATGTAATTACCCTATATAAAGAAGCCGAATAGGCATAAGGGAGGGGAATCTTTTTCAAGTGTTGAGCAAGTCATTAGGAGAGAGAAAGTCCAGAGCAGTTGTTAATTTCTTAGTTTCATTTCTTTCCTTTTTTGTAAAATTTAGAAGATTCATCAATAAAGATTGTGATTGTTCATCTTAAAATGACTTAATTGTATGAATTCTTGTGAGGGGCGTAGTGTGGGATTTCCTGCTACTACAGAGATTCAGGTAGCTAGACAGCCCTGCAAATATGGTAGTAGTGATTTTGACAAACTACGAGCTTGAATATGTTGACGCTGCATTATCTGGGAAGCAAATTCTTCAAACTTTGGATTCAAACATGCGGCGGATCGATTATCCATCCAACAGTTTTAAAAATATTTGTAGTGATACAGTTCTGGTAGCTTGTGAACCTGACAGTGTCATCATATCTCAAATTGCGAAGCTGGATTGCAGCAGTTGTGAACAATTGGACTGCAGTAACTGCGATTAACTGGACTGCAGCATCTACGATCATCTAGGCTGCAATGATTGCGATCAAAATTGGATTGCATCTGTTACGATCAACTGGACTGCAGGAGTAATTGTTGAAGGCATCCAAACTGGAAGTTTCTGGATGCTTTTCAAGAGACTTTTTTTTAGGGTTTCTCCTCTTGTCTTAGTCATATGCAATAGGTGAAGGTAGTTGATGGAAGAGGCTACAAACGTAAGCAGCAAGTTGATTCTAACGAAACGTTTTAACAGCAATCTTGACGATCCTTGATGAAAGTTGCAATGAACTCTGGACCTTATCATATTGCGAATTGAACATCCTGCAATAGTTTTGATGATGTTTTTACGCCATCTGTTAACGTGGACCGAACTTCCTGGGAGCGGTTTCATCGGCCTTTGTAGTGATGCACTTTCAATGGTTTCTGAATGTAATAGTTTTTGAAGATCCCGAACAGCGAATCTGGACTGCATTAGTTACGATCAACTGGACTGCAGTAACTACAAATATCTTGTTTGCAACAGCTTTGATCAGCTGGACTGCAACAATTGCGATTGAACTGGACTGCAGCAGTTACGATCAACAAGACTGCAGTAGTGATTTTTTATGGCGTCCAAACTGCTCTCTCACGAATACGATTTTGAATATTTCTGTACCACTTTTCTCAATGGAAAAACACGATTCCTTTTCTCGTAGTTTCCCCTTAGTCGGCGCCAATGTTTGTACCCAGAAATATTTCCAGGCACTAAACACGATGATTTTGGTGATGATGATCAGATCTAGGGTTTTACACAAAATAAGCATAAAGATGATAGACACGAATTTAACGTGGTTCGGCATGGTTTGCCTACATCCACAGACGAATCCCTATAGGGAGAGATATTTTATTGATGTATGGGTTATAATGATTTCTAATCCCTTTAAGGGTTTGCTGGTGTAGTTTTCTATGTCAAGGCGTATTCCTATTAGGGTTGAGATCCCCATATATTTATATAATTGAATACATGTGTTAAACCCTAATTTCGAGATAATCTTCCTCTATAAGTAACTTTACTAGGAAGACATCTGGAATGTTCCAGAACTTTGTCTGCATCTTGGTCATCAAGTCATCCAGAAACTTCAAGAATCTTCTTCCAAGGTTTATGCACTGGATCGGTGGAAACGTGCCAAATCGACATGGGCTTGCGGGTTTGACCAACGACCTTGACTTTGACTGGCAGGGTTTACTTTTATCGTTAATTGCGACGATCGATCTTTGACTTGCAGACAGTTTTAACTGGAGACTGGATGGTTGGAAACATGGATGGGTTTTAGGCTGGAAACGGTTGGCAATTTGGATGGAGACTGGATGGTTGGAAACATGGATGGAGACTAGCTGACAGCACGACTAGCAACAAGGCTGGAAACTGGTTGGCAATTTGGATGGAGGACTTCGCAGTAAACACATAAGAACCCATTGCTTAGATGCATAAGCTTATTTTTCTCTGCTACATACAGGGCGAACTTGAATCATGGCAAAACCCGACTCCTTCTCTGCTCTAAAATGACTTGGCCCGGGCTACATGGCTAGCTGACTTGGCCAGGGAGCATGGTCGGGGGGAATGACCGGCGACATTGGCCGGGGAGCATGGCTGGTGGATTTGGCCATGACCGTTGACCCATTGTTGAATTTTTAGGTTGACTCACCGTTGACTATGACCATTGACTAGTCATTGACTTTGACTGTTGACTAGTCGTGGACTTCATGTAACACTGGTACGGCTGGTGAGCTGCGTCTGTTGACTGGTTGGCAGGCTTGGATGACGGTTGAATGGTGGCCCAGACAATATTATCGCACAATATGTGGTAATTTTATCATGGTACAAACACATAAGTATAAATCCAATGAGATTGCTGGATCAATCATAGACCTATGTATATTTTGACGTGTCAAGCATTTGACAGGAAATCATATGAAGATGAATAATGCTAAATGATTATAAGATACTCATCCATGATCCACCATGTCATGAGGAGTCCGATTGTCAAAGTAGAGATTATAATATTATAATATTGGTAGACAGACTAATAATTGGTTGATAAACAAATAAAATATTGATAGCTGAATCAATATAAAATATTCATTTTCAGAGCAATTGAATATTGCACCATATTAAAACAGTATATTAATATTGGCTTATTTGAGAAGCCCAGTTGGCTTATTATTGAAGCCCATTTTGTTTATTGTGGAAACATAACTGGCTTATTTGAGAAGCCCAGTTGGCTTATTATTGAAGCCCATTTTGTTTATTGTGGAAACATAATTGGCTTATTTGAGAAGCCCAGTTGGCTTATTATTGAAGCCCATTTTGTTTATTGTGGAAACATAACTGGCTTATTTGAGAAGCCCATTTGGCTTATTATTGAAGACTATTTTGTTTATTGTGGAAACATAACTGGCTTATTTGAGAAGCCCAGTTGGCTTATTATTGAAGCCCATTTTGTTTATTGTGGAAACATGACTGGCTTATTTGAGAAGCCCAGTTGGCTTATTATTAAAGCCATTTCGTTTATTGTGGAAACCATTTTTAATCCTGAAAGAAGAGGATAATTATGTTTAATTATTATATAAGATAATGGTTAAGATAAGTCAAAACCCTAGCAGAGAAGGAGGAAATTAGTTTTATGATTATTTTAGATAAGTATAAAAAGGTTAATTATTATTTAAGATAATAATTAAGATAAATAAGGATGGTGATAAAGGTTATCATGAATCTGGCTACTTTTTTGGGTTAAATACAAGTAAAGGAGGTTATTAAGTTAACTATGAAACCCTAAACCTAGATTGACTATTCTGCCTATAAATAGAGGAAAAATCCTAGCTAAAAGGTACAGATTTTCTAATCCTTTCCATACAATTCACCTGTGAAAAAAAAACTCTTTCTGACTTCAGCATCGGAGTGTTTTTTGCAGGTACCCCCACCGTTCAACATTAATCATACCAGCAATTTCTTGAGAATCTAAATCAGCATTTGGAGATCAATCAATCACAATTCCATCAACATTTTTGGTGAAAACAAGTCTACGGTGTAGATTTAATCCATCTACACGTATCTCGAAGAGTGTTGGGGTGAATATTTTTGCACCAACATATTTTTGCGCCGACTAAGGGGAGTTACAAGCAAAAAGATCGTGTTGTTCCCCTGCAAAAGAAGTTTTTTATCTTTCAAATTATTTTGGAAGAGATGTTTCAGTAACAGATCTTGAAGTATTGCAGAAGCCTCAGCAACAATTGAACAAGGTATTGCAGATCCGTACAGAAACTTTTCTCGTGTTGCAGATCTGTTCAGAAACAGCAACAGTTAAAAAGGTGTTGCAGATCTGAACAAAAACTATTCTCGTGTTGCAGATCTGTTCAGAAACAACAATTGTTATGCAGGTGTTGGAAATCTGAACAAAAAATGTTCTCGTGTTGCAGATCTATTCAGAAACAACAACTCTTATATTGGTGTTGCAGATCTGTTCAAATACTGCTCTCGTGTTGCAGATCCGTTCAGAAACATTCCTTAGTGTTACAGATTTGTTCAGAAACCGCAACATTTAACGTGGTGTTACAGATTTATCAGTAGAACAACAACAGTAACAGATAGGAGCGTTACAGAGAACATTGAGACAGAAACTCTTTTCTGTTACAAAGTCAGTGTTACAAAGTACAAAAAAAAAAGGCTTACATGGAGTCTTCAAGAGCAAATCAGCATGGAAGGAATGGAGGGGCACCTATCGCAAATCCTCCAACTCAAAGCGTCGTCAATCGAATAATATGGAGCGCCGTCGTCCAGCCTTTGCAAGATAGAAGAGAAGCATCAGTTTCATCAACAACATCAGGAGCACGCTCTGTAAGAACTTGCCCGAGTTTCAGAGGAAACAACATTTGGGTACGTAGAACATTGCCTCGGACTAATAGCGAAAACGCCAACATGTATCCAGTCACTCAGGGTATTCATCTTGAAACAATTGCTAATAGAGGCGTACAACACCCACCATGTACAGAGCAAGTTAACAATATGCAAGTGACACCCATTGATTTGATGCTACGTGAGCGTTACCAGGAGTTAGAAAGGGAAAACAAGCGTCTCTTGATCGCATTGGAGAAAAGGAAGGATCTAGAAGGAATGAACGCCTCACATTCCGAGAGCAACATGACAAACGTCGTACACGCCAAGAACATGACACCGCACGCGGAAGGAATGAGGCTCTTGATGGACGACGAACCAACCGAGAAATTATGAAAGAAGAATGGAGGGTACCAGAAATGACCGACAACACAGTCGTGGTCCACATAACAATGGTTACTATGATCGATACGTACCGGATGAGGGACGTTCCCAAGAGCAAGACAGACGATCCGGGTCAAGCCATAGACGACCATAAAGGTGCATGCATAGAGACGATTATGTCTACAAAGATCATTCAAAAATATCCAGGCGCGAGAGAGACCGTCCAGAGAAAAGGACAGATCCGCTCAGGAATGAACGAATCCGTATAGAAACTGAAGGTGACTTGCCATGGAATGAGGATCTTAGCAGAAGGAAACTCAATGAAATGATTGAAGAATTATTATCTCAGAAGCAATCCAAAGACGAGAGACAACCAATATTGTCGATGAAAAAGTCAATGGATTCACCATTTATTGACAAGATAAAACATTTCCGCCCGCCTCTAAACTTCGTCCAGCCTCAGTTCAAAGAGTTTTTTGATGGAAAGAATGGCGATCTGGTGGAGCATGTCCAATATTTCCAAGTTTCTATGAGTTTGTGGGGGTATAGTGATGAGCTACTCTGCAGAACCTTCTTGATAACCTTGACTGGTAAAGCTTTAACCTGGTTTTCACAATTGGAGTCAAATTCAATAGCAAACTTTGGAATATTGTCGGACGCATTTTTCGAACAATATAAAATTAATCTCGGGAATGGGAAGGGGAGCAGCCACTTGTTTCTTTTGCAATAGGAAACAAATGAAAATCTCTTAGACTTCACACGAATATTTCGTCAAGAGGTTAGTGAAGTTGGAAAGGTTGACCCTGGATCGTGATTGAAGCATACAAGAATGCTTTGCCTTATGACGAGTTTGGGATATACAACTCTTTAACTGTCCAACCAGTTGGAGCACTCAAGGAGTTGTATGACAGGGCAGATAGATATGGAAAATCTGAAAAGGAGAAAAAGGACAAGATGTCACGAGCATCAAAAGGGCCCAGAGCCGAAGTGCATGCCAAACCAAAGCAGCAGTTCGAGGGTGATTATAAAAGAAAAAATCATGATGAATCCAGAAGCAGGCCTGGAAATGGAGAGGATGCCCGAAGAAATCAAGGAAAAGAAAATGTGAAGTTTCCCAGTCTAAACATCGGACTCGGAGAGCTTTTCAAGAAGATTAAGGGCTCACTTCCAGATCCAAATCCGTTGCCGATAAAAACAAAGGATAAGAGAGACAAGAAAAAATATTGTGATCATCATCAAGATCATGGACACAATACAGACTCTTGTCGTACTCTTGCGGCTGAAATCCAAAGAATGGTTGAAGACGGGAAGCTGCAGCAGTATGTGAAGAAGGATATAGCACGGGTCAACACACTATATCTATGAGAGATCAGTGTAAGCCATGCAAGAGTTAATTCAGCGTCAATAAAGGCACATGAAAATGCGACCCATCTAAAGTTGCGTCACATCCATGACTGGCGAGTATCAAACAAAGTTGATTATGCCAATCTGATTGGAACTGAAACTCTAGAGGAAGGGAAAACTGAGATATCCTTTTCGAATGCAGATCTTGCTAGAGTTTATCAGCCTCATAATGATGCAATTGTTATCTTGTCTCTCATTGGAATGTACAAGGTACGCCGAGTTCTAGTCGACACTGGAAGATCTATCAGTGTCATATTCTCCGGAGCGTACTCCTCAATGAACTTGAATGAGGGCCAAGTTGAAGCTGACGATAATCCGATCATCGAATTCAGTGGTGAGACAATGACAACAATTAGAAGAGTAAGTTTGCCTACGATTTTGGGAGGAAGAACAGTTATGCAGTACTTCCCATTGCTAGATTATCGCGCACCTTATAATGCCATATTAGGACGTGATTGGATTCATGCAATGGAGGCAGTAACTTCCACTATTCATTAATGTTTGAAATTAATTACTCCATCAGGGGTGATGAAGGTTAGAATCGATCAAGTGGCGTCTCATAAATGCCATGAAAGCGTAATGGAGGAGTATAGAAAGTCTGAACTAAAGGGTTTAGAGATAATCCATGTTGGGAATAAAGCATAGCAATCACAGTGCTTCCCAACCTCTTATCAAGGAAGAGGAAAGGAAGGTTCGCCAACTATTGAGGAGTTGGTAGAAGTACAGATTGGGAATCAAAAGGAGCATACAACTTTTATCGGAGTAGAGCTACCTTTGGGCGAAAGTGAGAGCTTGATTAACCTATTGAAGGGTAATAGAGATGTGTTCGCTTGGAGCCTTGGAGATATGCCAGGCATCGACCCTGACGTCGCGTTCCATAGGTTGAATATCAGTGAAGGATCTAAACCAATAAGGCAGAAACCACGAAAAATGGCATCGGAACGGAAGGAAAAGGTTGCTGAGGAGATAGACAAGATGTTAGAGGCGAGAATAATAAGACCTGTCAAGTATCCAAAGTGGTTGGAAAATATTGTAGCAGTTCCGAAGAAAAATGGGAAAATTCGGGTATGTATCGATTTTACAAATTTAAATAAAGTATGCCCAAGTGATCCTTACCCAATACCCAGGATTGTGGAATTAGTGGATGCTACTGCCGATTTTGATAGATTGTCGTTTATGGACGGTTTTTGCGGCTACAATCAAATTCCGTTATATGAGGAAGATCAAGAACATACGTCGTTCATAACAGACAAAGGGATATATTGTTACCTAGTCATGCCATTTGGTTTAAAAAATGCAGGAGAAACTTATCAGCATCTGGTTGATAAAATGTTCAAGGATATGATCGGGGATACCATGGAGGTCTATATCGATGATATGGTGGTCAAGTCCAAAAAGAAGGAGTCTCACCTTATGGACTTGAAAAGAAATTTTGATCAGTTACGACGATATGGAATGAAGTTAAATCCAGCAAAGTGCTCCTTCGGTCTTACGTCTGGGAAGTTTCCTGGATATTTGATGACGCGGAGAGGGATCGAAGCCAATCCATAACAAATTAGAGAAATATTGGAAATGTCATCGCCAAAAAATAAAAAGGAAGTGTAAAGGCTTATGGGGAGGTTGGCTGCGTTAAACAGATTCATCTCTCGAGCTTCGGACAAATGTAAACCTTTTTTCCTGATTCTGAAGAAGGCCGAAAAGTTTGGCTGGAATGAGGAATATGAGCATGCATTCAGTGCAATTAAGAAGTATTTAACTTCACCACCAGTCCTAACGAGTCCAAATACTGGCCAAATGTTCTACATCTATTTGGCTGCAAGTGATTATGTTGTCAGTGCAGTATTGTTTGTTCGAGAACCGGAGGATAGACCCATCTATTTCGTTAGCAAATCCCTAACAGACGCTGAGACCAGGTACTCGAAAATAGAGAAAATGGCGTTAGCTCTTATGCATGCAGCAAGGCGTTTAAAGCCATATTTCTAAGGACGGCGACTTGTATTCTATACTGAGTACCCGTTAAAGAAGGTATTAGGGAGAACTGATGACTCTAGTAGGCTAGCCACGTGGGCTACTTATCTGGGCGCATATACCATTGATTATGAGCCAAGAACGGCCGAGAAGGGGCATGCAATAGCGTCGTTGATGGAGGACTTCCCAGTGGATGATATTCCAGTTACAGAATCCATGCTCGAGGAGGAGATCTTGCATGATAACGATGGTATACGACCCATCCCGCTGCCATGGTAAATCATAAACTTTAGTAAGAAACCTTCAAAAGTAGGAAATGAGCAAATGAGTGACAAGGACTCGGTAATGACGCCTGAAGGTGATAGAGGAATGTGGCAGGTCTACACAGACGGATCCGCGAACACCGACGGGGCAGGCGTTGGGTGTGTGCTGATTTACCATGAAGGATTATAAATTGAAAAGGCTGTCCGGTTAGGATTTACAGCCTCAAACAATCAAGCTGAATATGAGGCTGTAATTTCAGGCTTGAAGACGACTCTTCACTTGGGGGTGCGGAAGGTTAAGCTGACAACGGATTCAAAACTGGTTGCCAACCATTACAGTGGCGCATATAAATCCAGGAATGAAAGGTTAGCATCTTACTTGGAGTACATACATGAGCTAGCAAAGGAATTCGAGGTGTTTGATATCGAGCAAAAGCCAAGGATAGAAAATAGGCATGCGGGCGCTCTTGCTTATGTGTCAACAGCCGTTGTGTCAGATACAACACGGTATATTGTAGTCGATTTCCAAGAACTTCCTAGCATTCACGACACCATCAGTGTTACACGTAAAGTTTACACCGGTAGGAGAAATTCCCCTTCATCCGAAATCCAAAATGATCCTATGGATACTGATGAAACGCTCAATAATCGTCCTGAAGATTGGAGACAGCCATACATTCGCTACCTACAAACATAAGAGCTTCCAGATGATAAATACAAAGCCGGAAAAATAATGAAAATTGCTTGGAGATATACTATGATAGAAGGTGAACTATATAAGAAACCTATCGCAATGGAACCGTAACTGCGATGTGTAACCCAAGATACTGGGAAGCAGTTGTTAGCAGAGGCACATGAAGGGTGTTGTGGGAACCATTCTGGAGGTAGGAGCCTGGCACACAGATTGCTGCCTCAAGGATACTTTTGGCCCTATATGCAAAATGATGCGAAGGAATACACGAAGAAATGTATGGCATGTCAGTTACATGGCCCTCTAATAAAGATACCGGCAAATGAGCTACATCCAGTAAATAGCCCGTGGCCATTCAACAGATGGGGTTTAGATATTGTAGGTCAATTCCCCATAGCGCCTGGGGGAGTCAAGTACTTGTTAGTGGCGACAAAATATTTCACTAAATGGGTGGAAGCAGTAGCATTGGTAAGAACGGAGGCAGTACACGTCCGTAGATTCATCTGGGAGAACATAGTATGCAGGTTCGGCGTTCCAGCGGTGATCATTTCTGAAAATGGAAAGCAGTTTGACTCAGAAACAATCAAGTCATTGTGCGAAGGACTACATATTAAACACAACTTTTCTACTCCTTACTACGCACAGAGTAATGGGCAAGCGGAGGCGACAAATAAGGTCATCCTAGATAATTTAAAGAAAACCCTGGATAAAGCCAAGGGAAGGTGGACAGAATTCTTACATGGAGTTCTGTGGGCATATAGGACGACTCCAAGGAAATCAACATGATTCGCACCCTTTACGCTAGCATACGGAACCGAAGCCGTACTTCCTATAGAACTGCTGGTTCCAACTACAAAAACTCTAGCATAACGTTCAGGTCAGAACTCCGAAATTCTTTCCAAAGATAGGGAATTCCTAGATGAAGTTAGAGATGAAGCTTCAAGAAGGTTGGCAATTTACCAACAGTCCATGAAGCGACAATATAATAAGAAAGTACGAGAGAGATCATTCCTACCAGGAGAACAAGTTTTGAGGAGAACAAGGACGAAAGCGTTAGATTAAAACAGTGGGAAGCTGGGAGAAAATTGGCAGGGACCTTACTTAGTCGATAGACCCGCCAGCGGTGACGCTTATTGGTTAAGAAGCATTGATGGGAAGCTGAAGCCCAAGCCATGGAATTCCTTTAACCTGAAAAAATATTTCCATTAATGTAATTTTTTATTCAAATCAATAAAGATTACTTTTGCTCAACAAGATGTATCTACAATTAAGGAGTACTTACCCAAATGATGGAGCGAAAGGTAACAAAAATGCCTAAGCAGATTCAAAGTAGCTAGGCAATTAAAGTGCCTAGCTAGATATCGGATATGCCTGCATCCAAATAAGGTAAGTCTTCGAAGGTGTTGATAAGTTGTTTGAGCCGAGACAATACTTTATCATGCGTACATTTGCAAAAAAGTATATTTTAAGAATTTCTATTAAGGAGAAAAAAGTTGTTATTATAATAAAAAAAAGTTCTATTAAAGAGAAGTATTAAGAATAAGAAAGGAAGTACTGGTAGTTCTTGAATCTAAGAAGAAATAAACAAATTAAACTGTAGGAAATGAGAAAAGCATCTAAAAAGGGAAGCTTAGGCGTCTTCAGGGGATGGACTCCTTAGGGTCATGATCTTCATCGTCAGAGTCTTCGGCGTCATCTTCTTCCACATAGTCAGCACCATCCAAGAATCCATGCTCAAAAGCAGTTTGAACTTGATAACGGAGATCGTCGACTTCCTTTTGGAGAGACGTTGAGACCACATCTTGATAATTGTTGGTCGCAACCGAAATGATTCTTTCTTGGCTGAACACAAATGCATTGTGAAGTTCCCCAGCTCGACGGCATAGTAACACCCCTGAATAAGAGTTTGGGTAAATTTCGTTTCATTTTGAAGTAATTTCACTATATTTAGTAAGACGGGTACCTCAATGTGGCATTGTATTTCCCGGTCTAGTGTCTTGGAAAGAGTATCCAGTGAATCAACTGCCTTCTGGTCACGCGGAAGCATGGTGCAATTCGCAAAAGCCCGATATGTTGATGGATCCACTAGAGCTGAATCATCGTATGTCACTAGTTCGCCATTCACCTTAAAAATGGCTGGAGTGAATACATCTTTTCCTCTGTGAAGATGTGGAGGAGAAGCTGGAGTATAGGTAGGTAATGGTGGTTTCAGCATTGCAGAACGAGTTTGAAGCGGCGTCGGCATAGCGTCAGATGCATTCAGCTGGGGTGGAAAATCTCTTATCGCCAGTTGGCGCTTCCCGGATGGTGTTCTTCCCCCAATAGTAATCCTTGGAGTAGTTCTTTTTCGTCCTCCATTTGTGGCAGAGTTGTTTCCAGTGGGATTTGGCTTGCTGGAAGAGGCCACTCTGCGCATTCATATAGATTAGTATGTATATTTCACAAAAGGAATTTGCAGTAGTCTAAATGGGAGATGTTTCTTCTGTTAGAATCGAATGGATACCAAGGGTCCATACGATTCAATAAAACAGGAATACAGAATCGACATCAAGCATCACATCAAATATGTTAAAAAGGAATCAAGTTTGACATCCAACGAATAATGATTGGCGGGAGTTTTGTATCAAACAGAGGGTTATGCACTTGTACATCAATAAAAGTGAAAATGATATTTATGCAGATAATATAAAACAAGCTGTGGAAGTCAACACAGCGAGGAGTCAGAAGGAGGGGAGTATCGATGGGGACAAGTCAATAGGATTTTACAAGCATCATGGATCATGATCGTACATAAATAACGAAAGAAAATGCATAATAACGAAAGAAAATGCATAAGTTAGTTTATTTTAATAATTGAAAGGAGAAGCAACATGTATGTGACAGGTTAGTCATCATTTTTTCTTAAATTGGACGAGTTACAGTAAAAAAACAAATTCTGCAGGAAGGTCAAGTTAAGATCATCTTACTCGGTATGGGATGGGTCAAGCAGAGGAGATATCGCAAGCTGCTAACAAAGATGAAAGAGAAAATAAGCAAGTTAAAAACAATGGTTAAATATGATGTTGATTGAAATGATTGGAAATAGTACAAAATATCTAGAGAGAAAAAAAGCGTACATGCTTAAAGGAGAAATCAAAGCAGGGAAAGGAGTCTCTGACGTGAAGTTATGGAAGTGATGCATTGATATTTATATAAGCCAAAATGAGGTGATATGGGATAAACATCAGCGACTCAATAAGGGAAATCTGTTTTTGCAGAATATTGTGTCAGTTACGCTGAGACATGAACAAAGCTTTTAAGGAGACCCGATTCAAGCAATCAACAATTAATTTCCGAAGAACGAATATTTGAGGAGAAGATTCATCCATATCAATATCAGGGAAGTGGATAGACTTTACGTACTACTGTGTCACACTAGCAAATCCCAAACGTGGGAATTGAAAAGGTGGACCCATTATGGTTAAAGTACAATCATTATGAAAATCATAGGGCATCTAAAGTATCCCAACGTATATCTTAATTCGGACTCACTCTAAATAGTCTGAAGAAGAAGTATGTGGATCCATTTTCATGGTTGAATTAAATATGCAAGATGTATATACTAGGAAAAGTATCCAAGCTGGAGCCTTATCGAACCGAGATAAGGTAATGCAGAAACGACATGGGTGGAGAACGGTATGATTACGTAGACTTATTCTGGGGCCGTTTGTGGTACGGCGGATGACGTGGATACTGTTATTCTTAGTTCTTCGACCAACGGTAGAGGATTAAGAGGGGGCGATGTTTGCACCATATTAAAACAGTATATTAATATTGGCTTATTTGCACTTATTATTAAAATTTTGTTTATATTAATATTGGCTTATTTATTTGGCTTATTAGAAGCCATTTTGTTTATTGGAAACTTATTATTGAAGCCCATTTTGTTTATTGTGGAAACATAACTGGCTTATTTGAGAAGCCCAGTTGGCTTATTATTGAAGCCCACTTTGTTTATTGTGGAAACATAACTGGCTTATTTGAGAAGCCCATTTGGCTTATTATTGAAGCCATTTTGTTTATTGTGGAAACCATTTTTAATCCTGAAAGAAGAGGATAATTATCTTTAGTGGGAATGTTATTTATGCCCCTACTATCCATGGGCCTTGCACAAACACCCTCAAGGGGTAAAAAATAAGTCCAAAACAAAATCACATTTTGTTGACTTCCTGTTTTAACCTCTTACATCATTTATTTCTTCTTCTTCATTTGTTCGATGAAACCAACAGAAGAAATATACCACCACAGTCTCCTCCTCTGGCTTAAACCCGCCACCACCATCTCGATCGCTACTAGCACTTCCTTCCAAATCGCACCACCACAACAACTGCAACATCCAATATTGAGATTCATCGCCGCCGGACAGAGAACAAACGAATCTAAAAATGAGGTCGATTATCTTTTTAGATCCGTATCTCCATTGGTTCTAAACTGTTGATGGAGATCAAAGGGGATTTAGGAGATTATCTTTCTTCTCTGGTTTCATTTTATACTCGTAATTAATGGTGGTATTCTGATTAGTTATTTGTTATTATTGTTGATGGTGTTGAGGGTGGATGATGAAATTGGTGAGGGAGATTGTGGCGGTTCTAGTTTTTTGGGTTGTGGTGGAGATTTGGTGTGACTTTGGTGGTTGGGAGATGGTGATGGTGGCGATTGAAAGAAGAAATGCAAATGATGGTGGTTCCCTACTCCTTTCCCAACTGTACTGACTATGGTGATTTCTATTTAATATTTAATAATATAAGCTCAAAAACTAATTTACTGATGTTATTTCTGTTTTAAGAAGTACGACGTTGTTGATTTCTTACTGATTCTTTAGTATAGTTGGGCTAATTGATTGATATTTGTTTCAATCTAAGAAATTTAGGGATTCTAGAATTATGTAGCTGTGTTAAATTTGTTTTTGTTGTTAATTATGGTTTTGTTGTTAATTTGGTTTTGTTGTTAATTCTAGTATAGTTAGGATTCGAAAGCAAAGAGCAGTGATAACGTTTTAAAGTTACTATTGGTGCTGATGCAGAAGAGGAAAGGTGTTTTAGTAGCTAGAGTTGATGTCGAAACAGGTGGTGGTGACAGGGGAAGGAAACTATTACATTTTGGAGTGTTTACAACAGATGATTTGTTATGTGCGATTATAGAGATGACGGGGATTGATTGGTGTGCCATACAAATTGATTGGTCTTTACCAGCATGTGAGTCATTATTCCCCATTATTAATGTTAAGTTTCAGCATCTTAGGCTTTGTGTGCAAAACGTACAACTGAATATTTGTGCTAGCATTGTTAAGTGCGAAACAAGCAAATTTATGTATAAGCTTTAATGCATTCTTTTGCATTTGCATCGTGCATTATTTTGTTCGGATATTGAAGTGAATTTGTAAATTATTAGAAGGCTTGCAGGTTACTGATAGTTGCTGAAATTGACTTCAGTTTTGTGTTTTTCTGTTACAGTCATCAGTAAGAAAGGTTTCTTTCAAGAATGGGAAGGTGAGGGCTAGCTATGTATGTTGAATTACATTTGTGGTGATTGATGTGTCTGCTATGTAGTTACTAGTTAGTCATATTGTTGTTTTCTTAGGTTCAGATTCTTCGAATAATGGGGGTGATGGACATTTTGTTGAAGGGCTTACTCTACTTGATGAAAGGTACGTGAAGAATACTTGCTAGTTACAATACTTATTACTAGATGAATTTGCTGATGGTATGAATCACCAAGATAGGTTTTTTTACTATGTAAAAGGATGTAATTTGCTGAACTTCATTTCTTTTTTAGGCTAATCCAAGTAATTTGGTCGCATAAAACTTATTTCAGGTGATTTCATGTACAATCGACATAACCTTGGCAAGGTTAGTGCTTCTTTTTGTGCCCTCCATCGCTTCTGGTGCTTTTTAGAACATTAGTATTAGTTTTGGATTTTATTGCTCCTAAAGAAACTTTATCAATACAGTCTTTTAGAATGATCCAATCATATATAAAGGTTGCGAGGTTCATAGTCTCAATGAACTGGACTATGTAAATATTGAAGTTTATGGCATCAATATACATTTGTATAAAAGTAGAGTTTTTTTATGGCATCAACAACTTGACCAAGTTGCTTCGACTATTTGGAGGAAACTTGACCAAGTTGCTTCCACTATTGGAGGCAACTTGTGCTAGTTGCTTCAGTTTTTTGGAGACAACTTGTATGATATGTTGTTTTCATATTGAGTTTTGGTTTTGTTTTTAATTTGTTTGAGTTTGTTTTTGTCGTGAACTACGTACCACCAAGATTAATATTTTATTTGTGTATTTCGATTGGTTGGTTTTTGTAATATTGGTGGTGTCGGACTAGTGGTAGTGCTGGTTTTATATGCCTGATGACATAACATTTCCTTCTTATTAGAACTGATGTTACTGTTCGGCGGCTCGAGATGTATAATACCAGACCTAAATGTATAACACCAGACCTAAATATATAACACCAGACCTAAAGGAAAGATTTCAGTTTAACTTAACTTTATCTAGTTTCTTCAATTTAGTTCTTGTACTTTAGATTTTTTGGGACAACTTGAGAAAGTTGCTTTCACTTTTGGAGACAACTTGAGCTAGTTGATTCCAGTTTGGAGGCAACTTGAGCTAGTTGCTTTCAGATTTGAAGGCAACTTTTGCTAGTTTACTTTCATATGTGGAGACAACTTGAGCTAGTTGCCTCCGTATCTGTTTTTTTGCGAGAATTCTTTGATTATTTTTTTTAATAGGTGATTTGTTTTTGTGTTTTTGCAGGCAAAAATGGTTGTTTGCAGATTTTTTGTTTTGCAACCTAAACATCTCCCATCTTGTTTCGGCGTCAAGTACAGTAAGCGAGATGAAAAGAGTTGTCAATGATACTTGGACTTCCTGAAGACCTCATTCAGTTTTCTTACATTGTTTATGAAACGTTGTATATCATTTATTATTATTGACTTAAAATGTTTAGCTCTTCGTTGCTTCTCTAATTTAAGTACCTATTCATCTAGTGCTTGTTCTTCGTCATCTAGTTGTGTTCCAAATGACAAATATTTGTCCTAAAAAACTTGAAATGATGATGTATTTGTTGTAGAAGACTTGGCTTATTTGAATAGATGATCTTAGATTTTCTGAACACTTTGATTTTCATTATGAATGCTTAATAAATTATGTTGGTCTTGGCTTCAGAATTGGAGGCAACGTGTGATAGTTGTCTCCAGACAACTTGTGCTAGTTATCTCCAGATTTTGAGCAACTTGTTCCGATGTAATTTTCGAAAACAACTTGTGCTAGTTGCCTTGAGGTTTGGAGACAACTTCTGCTAGTTACCTCCATATTTGAGGACAACTTGGTTCTAGATGCCTAAAAATTTTGGAGACAACTTCTTCCAATTTCCTTCATATTTGAAGACAACTTGTGCTAGTTGCTTCAGGATTTTAAGACGAGCTAGTTTGCTTCATATTTTTGAGCAACTTGATCTTGTATATTATTTTTCTGAAAACTTATGCTAGATCCTGAAAAACAAGGGTCTGTTTGCATTTTTATCCATCACATAATAGTTTTTCTTATACCTGCAACAATGCTTTATCTACATCAAATCTATCCATTCAGTCATTTAAAAGTATTGAACCAAAACAAACATCAAGAATGTTTTTTAAGAGTGTTTTTTCTTCCTATTTACATCAGTTCATAGGTGCTCTATCAATTAGTATTTTTTTCTTTCTAATTTAGCTTTAACCCAAACTCGTGTTTTTGTATCTTCCATTTATCAGTTTCTTGGAGAAACTTCTATTCTTTCAAGGTGCAGAACGCCATCTTCATTCTTTTCTTCTCTACTTTGGCAGGCATCACTTCCATTAGACAACTACAACTCTTATGTTTCATAAAACGGGCCCATGTATGGTGCACAGTCGAGGTGGTTTTATATGCGTGGGTTTTTGCTCGAGTTGTAATTGTTTTTCCCTTCGCTTTTGGTCATTTCTTTATACCTTTTCTGAATTTGTTTCATAACAAGAGAAATAGTTAGTAGTAATCAAGTTTAAGGTTCCGAAAACTAGCAGAAGTGAATCCAACTAGCTCAAGTTGTCTTCAAAACTAGCAGAAGGAATTTTGGACCTCCTTAATACCAACACCACTGTAATCTGATGTAATGCACCCAAAATTTATAATAATAACAGCTTAGAGCTTAATTTTCCTCCAAATTTGGGAGCAACTAGCACGAGTTGTTTCCGAATCTGAAGGTTGTTCCCAAATACGACAAAAGTTCAATTTTAACACAGGTGATATGCATGATTCTAATTTTGAAACCTCATAGTCCATCAATCAACTTAGTATTAATGGAAACGACAATTTTCAATGACATACATAGAAGCTCGTTACATCCTAAAGCTTGTAGCTAACTGAATATGTCTAATTAAAACTAATGGACAACGACTCATAAATATAAGAAGTTCCCCCAGCAATTTCAAGCAAAACACATCTTCAAAGCTAACACAAATTGTTCGAAATCCTTAAAATATAGTTATTACCCAGGCTATGAACATAAAAATTTCAGAACCTAAGTAAAATAAAGGATTAAAACAACTTCTGAAATGCATCCACAGTTTGGCAGTTAAATCATTCAACATTTTCATATAACTACAATCACCACTGCCACCACCACCACTACAATATACAACCACCACCATTTCAATTAACTGTTTCTAAATTTTATAGTATTCATAGAACTACCAGCTTTTATATGAATCAATCAAAATATTAACATCAACATATTAACATCTGTCACATATATATATATGGACAGTTAAGATTTGTATGGTACTAGCATTATTACCTTTTTTGACGTCAACTTGATCACCAGATTTTGCTGCTTCGTTGTTGGGAGCATTATCTTAAGAGTTGGTTGCTTTGGCCCTCAGTCTTGGTGATCTCCTCGTCATATTTTCTTACTTCTGTTCAGAGAGTACAAATAGTTAGCATCAAACCATAATATTGAGATAAACTATATTAAGTTTCTTTCAAATATGAGAGAAACTAGCAAAAGTTGTTTCCACATCTGGGACCAACTAACTCTAGCACAAGGAGCATCTAGGAATGAAGTTAACTAATTCTATTTGATTCTGAATCTGAGCGCAACTGGCACAAGTTGTCTCAATGTAAACTAATTCAGTAACAAAACTTGGAACAACCATCACAATTTTTCCCTTCAAATATGAAGGCAACTAGTACAAGTTGCTTCCAAATATGGGAACAACTAGCATAAGTTTCCTCCAAATATGAAGGCAACTAGTATAGGTTGTTTCTTCAAAATCTGTAGAAAAATACCATAAGTTGCCTCCAAATATGAAGGAAACTAGAAGGAGTTGCTTCTAGAATTGAAGTCAAATAAGTAGCAAAATGCACTAATAACATGTTTGAGTCATCATTAAAAACATAATTAACCAGTAAAATGGACTACAAACATGTTTATAACTCAGGGAATTGACAAATAACATGTTTGGCTCATCATTATCATGTGCAAGTACTAATTTTACATGTTCTGTGACACTTAATGTGTTGTTGTAGTCCAAAAAATAACAAATTAAAACCAAACACTCACATAAACCATCAAACCCTCAAACAAGTGGAAGAAATCATATATGAAACAATTATGCTTCAATAACTGAATCAACAACTGCTAATTCAACACCCTAACTGAATCAAAATAACTTCTACAACCTAAATAACTTTTGTTCTTTGAATCATAAAAAAAATAGACTAATAATTCAACAACCTAACTGAATCAAAATCGATGATAAAAGTTTATTTTACCTTTCTTAATTCCGATGGAAGACTTGTATTCCTTTATCGATATGTAATCGATCGATTTTGTTGATTTTCATCACATGCAATATGAAAGCGAAGCAAATTAGTATGAATCAGTAACGACTGAAAATATAAATTGATTTTTTCAATAATTCTTTTGAATAAAATCGTTTTCGAAACCCTAAAAAATCGAATTCAGATGAATATTAAACTGAATCGAAACACAAACTATGTTTTACCTTCGAATTTTGTTGTTGTTGATTCATTGCATCTCTGAAACCTAATGAAATTGATGTTTTCTTTCTGTTTTCAATTGAATTTGTTCTTCTAAATCAAAGAATACTTCAGATCTACTAAGTTTCTTCCGGATTTCAGTTGATTTTCGAAGTTTTCAGCGGTGATTTCTAAAAAAAATCATTTTTTTTTCTTCGGTTTTTCATCTGAAACTGAGAGAGAGAGAGAAAGAAATTGGATGAAATGGAAAGAGTCGGCTGTTTTAATCAGCCTGCAACTGTTATTTATATTTATTAAAGGGATTTTTAGCAATCTAATAATTCGGGTTTGGGCTTTTTCATGCCTAGGGGTATTTGGAAAAGATGATAAGGGTATTTTGGAAGGAGCCCTATAGTAAGGGTATTTAAATAATGTTCCCTTATCTTTAATTATATATAAGATAATGGTTAAGATAAGTCAAAACCCTAGCAGAGAAGGAGGAAATTAGTTTTATGATTATTTTAGATAAGTATAAAAAGGTTAATTATTATTTAAGATAATAATTAAGATAAATAAGGATGGTGATAAAGGTTATCATGAATCTGGCTACTTTTTTGGGTTAAATACAAGTAAAGGAGGTTATTAAGTTAACTATGAAACCCTAAACCTATATTGACTATTATGCCTATAAATAGAGGCAAAATCCTAGCTAAAAGTACAGATTTTCTAATCTTTTCCATACAATTCACCTGTGAAAAAAAACTCTTTCTGACTTCAGCATCAGAGTGTTTTTTGCAGGTACCCCCACCGTTCAACATTAATCATACCAGCAATTTCTTGAGAATCTGAATCAGCATTTGGAGATCAATCAATCACAATTCCATCAACATTTTTGGTGAAAACAAGTCTACGGTGTAGATTTAATCCATCTACACATATCTCGAAGAGTGTTGGGGTGAATATTTTTGCACCAACAATCCACCATGTCATGAGGAGTCCGATTGTCAAAGCAGAGATTATAATATTATAAAATTGGTAGAAAGACTAATAATTGGTTGATAAACAAATAATTGAATCAATATGAAAAATATCGCTTCATAGAGCAATTAAATATTGATAGTTGAATCAATATGAAAAATATTGCTTCGCAGAGCAATAATTAAATGTTCGTAACTGAACCAAAATATAAAACATTTAATATTGATAGCTGGATCAATATATAAACTATTGGTGCTCAAACCTAATTATAATTATGCTTTGCGGAGCATCAAGTATAAAACCTTAATTTGGTAAGGTATCACTTAATGACCATGGATAAATTGGGAGATGACTGACCAATGGGTAAAGGAACCGACTATTGGTGGTGACAGGACCGGCCGTGCATTGTCCAAGTACTTTGCATATGATTCACCAAAGTCGACTATGTAATACCCTGTATTTTTAGCAACTTGATAAGTTGCTACCTGAGAAGTAGCAACCTGACACATATTACTACACGTGGCCTTAATTATCAAAATACCATTCTAAGGTAAATGACTATTTTACCCTTGATAGTAAAATGACATAAATATCCTTGAAATTAAAACAAGCCTTACAACCCTGTATTTTTAGCTACTGTTTCGGTTCGGGTTATACCCAAATTACCTATAATGAGGTTTAGGTTATTTCCTTACACTTAGTCTAGGTGGGTTGTTTGAATTAGAAAGACTAGGAGTTGGGTGGAAATAGAGTCACTTAATATATTTTATTAAGTAAATAAAAAAAATAAAAAAATGAGAAGGTAAAAATTAGAAGTTAGTAGTATAAGTTTTAGTTTAGATATTTTTGGAGAGAGAATTTGAAGATTTGAGAGAGAGTTTAAGTTATATTAGATTTTGTTTTTGGAGAGAGAAAGAAAAGGAAAACGAAAATGCTAGAGAGGTGAAAGCTTTAGAGAAGAAGAAGATGATTTGGAGCTAGGAAAAATCAGTGGAGAATCAATGGAATTAAGGTGAGGTAGAAGGTGAAACTCTTTCTCTTCATGTTTTTGTTTATACTTGGTTTTAATTTCGTTTAATCTTGCATCATTAGGTTTCTGAAATTTACCTATGTGGTTTTATGCATCTAATTGATGATCAGGCTTTATAAATTTTTAGATAACATGATTAGGTAACTATGGTTAAAGTTTGAGAATATTTCATCAAAGATTCACCGTTAAATGTTTGATTGAACTTGGATCTTGATTTCTGAAATTCCTGTTCATTTTCTATGAGTCTGTTCTTGACTGTGTTTAGGTAATTTTGATGATATCAAAACGATTTCATGTCTTGATAAAAGTTGTAGATCTATGTGTTATCTTTAATTTTGCATTGAGTTTGCTAAATTTGGAATTATTATGAATTTACCGTGAATAATTTAGTAAAATGATGCAGTCTGTCAAGATTTTTAAAGGATAGTATTAAATCATTATCTTCCATTTGAACCGTTGGTTTTCTGTAAAATTTTGATATGATACAGATCCATATGTTAGAAATACTTTCCTGAAATTTGAAGATGATCGGATTGATAAATCATTATCAAACATGAAATACAAAACTCTACAGCTCAACAATTAGTTTTTGTTCTTTCACTGTATTTCGTATAATACTAATAAAATACTTTTACAACTCTAAAAATCATGAAATTCGGTAGGAGTAACAGTCAAGATGTCCACCACTTAGTGTTAAAAGGATTTAGCAATATAACACATGAGTTAAGAGATAATCTCAAAACTCTACAGCTCAACAAAATGTTATTTTTGTTCTTTCATTGTTTTCGTATAATACTAATAAAATACTTGTACAACTCCAAAAATTATGAAATTCGGTGGGAGTAGTAATCAAGATGTCCACCATTTTGTGTTAAAAGTATTTAATAAAATAATTATCAGAACTTTAATAATTATGTTTCCCATGCCTTATGTGTAGTAGAAGTAATCAAGATGTCCACTACTTTGTGTTAAAAATTATTTAACAAAATAATGATCAGAATTTTGATAATGGTGTTTCCCATCTATCTTTAATTATTTTAAAGATGCCTTGGTTTAATAAATTTTTTTAAATTTAATAATTGTGTTTCCCATTCCTTTTCCTATGCTTTTGTAAGCATGAGAATCTTTTATGTGTAGGAACGGGTCATTTTTTTAGTAATAGTGGAATGTAAAAAAAGATAAAAAAAAAAAAAAAAGAGGTAATCACTGCTCTTTAATGAATTTGTCTCCAACTACCTTTACTTTATTTTGAATTATTTCTGTTAAGTTAAAAAAAAAGGAAGGAGAACAGAATAATATAAAGAAAATAATTGTTAAAGTTTCTAAAGTTTAGTTAAAAGTGGAACAATAAATGAGTAGGATTTCTTTTCTTATTCTTTGGATTCTTAATCTATAATGATTAAGTTTTATCCCCTAGTTGACACATATACATATAGGCTAACATGTCTAATTCTTAGTCCTTATAATATCTTATGTTCATGATATAAATAACTTGTATTCTCATTTCATTTCATTTAAATATCACAAGTGAGAGAGAGAGAGAGACAAGTTTATAACTTTAATTATATGGCTTATATTATGGGCCATGGAAGATATGTAATCATGTCTTTACTAACAAGAGTAATACAACAATTAGTGTTTAGGTTAGAGTAAACATAGAAGAAAAGAAGAGGAGGCAGTACCATTTTCCTTTACTCCGAGAACTATAAATGGTGTTTTTATTTTATCGGTGTCATTCCCAAAGATCGTTTCGGTATGGAATCGAGGTAGGCGCAACACAATCAAAAACCTTTCTTTTTATTTAAGTTTCTTTTAATTAAAGTTATGTTTGCATGTTTTCAATAATATGTGAATGATAATCGATGTTGTGAGCATGATTATGAAGGTTGGGTCATGGTCCGTAGAATGTGATTCTTAAAAACAAATTATGACGGGATACGAGATATCCTTGGAAACGGTGGTTGTTTCCTAAACCCACGTGGGGGCTCCCTTGGGCGAGCGGATTTGTTTGAATTTATTATTGTATAATATTGGGATACGAGATATCCTTGGGGACGGTTTTGTTTCCTAAACCCACGTGGGGCTCCTTAGAGCGGATTGATTGAATTTAATTATTGTTTATGGATGTGGTGTTTCCATATGTTGGCTCCTTGGGCGAGCGGATTGATTGAATTTATTAATGTATATGGATGTGGTGTTTCCATATGTTTGTGGTGGTGTTAACCATGCAACTTGTTTTGAAAAGAAATTGAAAAATATTGCATAAAACGTTTTGTTGCTTCTTTGCCTACTGAGTGTCACAACTCACGTCGTATTATGACAAAAATTCCAGATTTGACGCATGATAAGGAGTTGATGAACGTGAAGCCTAAAGAATAATTTTAGATCTTTAAATTTGTTGTTTATGCATAAATTCTAGTTCAATGATGTAATTAGTCTTAGATTCAAAGCTGTAAAATATGGTATGATGTTGAGTTGACTGTTTATAATTTTAAATTTTTAATAGGTTTTAATTTAATTCTTTTTGAAACACATGTAAAACATCTTAAGGGACATTCTCTGAAAATTATAGAATTTTCTAAGTAGCATAATTATTTTTAACATAATTATTTGTACCATTTCTAAATCCAGAAAATATCCGACTGTTTTAAATATCTCATAAATATCCTATTTTAAAACTATGATACGTTAGTTTTTAGACCTTAGTGTCTACTGAGAAAATCTGCATCTATCTTTTATCTTTCTAAAATGACAAACCTCATCCAATTTTGAGTTATGTGTGATTTTATATAATTTTTATAAAACAGAATGGTGCAGTTTTGATTTTCTACGATTCTAGTCAACTACATGTTTGACTACGGTCAAAGGATACTCAACGCATTTAAAAATCCCGAGTAATTTAGGTATAATAGTATTTACGGTACAGATTTTATTCGTATAATTACCATAAATTTTGGAACTCGCATGAAGCCTGTAAAATTCTAGTAATCCACCTTGGTATGTTTTCAGTCTTACAAATTGGGGTTAAAAATCGTTTCTTATTAATTAATCTTAAGACTTGAACGGTGTTAGTATTTTTATTTGAGAACCAAAATGTGTTTTTCTTAGGTGACTTTCATATTAGGTTAAATCTATGGTTTGACCTTCCTAAATGATTTTTCTGAGCATTCCGCGACAAAATTCTTAAAACGGACATAATTAAATTAGTCCAAGTGAATTACTTAACGAGCTTGGGCTTAGTAGCCTGGCCTTGGCTATGATTTTGAGTGGCACTCGCATTTTGAAAACTAGGGGCGTCACAAATTGGTATCGAGCTCTAGGCTTTAGATCTTACATGGGACGTTAAAAAAAAAAAAAAATCGTATGAATTGATGTCTTTGGATTGTTTTGTCATTTATTATTTTCTTTCATTTATGTTGAATTTTGAGATGATAAGAATATTCTAAATTTGGACGAAATTTCTTTTAAGGGTGGTAAAATGTAATACCTGTATTTTTAGCAACTTTGATAAGTTGCTACCGAGAAGTAGCAGCTTTGACACATATTACTACACGTGGCCTTAATTATCAAAATACCATTCTAAGGTAAATGACTATTTTACCCTTGCTAGTAAAATGACATAAATATCCTTGAAATTAAAACAAGCCTTACAACCCTGTATTTTTAGCTACTTTTTCGGTTCGGGTTATACCCAAATTACCTATAATGAGGTTTAGGTTATTTCCTTACACTTAGTCTAGGTGGGTTGTTTGAATTAGAAAGACTAGGAGTTGGGTGGAAATAGAGTCACTTAATATATTTTATTAAGTAAATAAAAAAAATAAAAAAATGAGAAGGTAAAAATTAGAAGTTAGTAGTATAAGTTTTAGTTTAGATATTTTTGGAGAGAGAATTTGAAGATTTGAGAGAGAGTTTAAGTTATATTAGATTTTGTTTTTGGAGAGAGAAAGAAAAGGAAAACGAAAATGCTAGAGAGGTGAAAGCTTTAGAGAAGAAGAAGATGATTTGGAGCTAGGAAAAATCTGTGGAGAATCAATGGAATTAAGGTGAGGTAGAAGGTAAAACTCTTTCTCTTCATGTTTTTGTTTATACTTGGTTTTAATTTCGTTTAATCTTGCATCATTAGGTTTCTGAAATTTACCTATGTGGTTTTATGCATCTAATTGATGATCAGGCTTTAGAAATTTTTAGATAACATGATTAGGTAACTATGGTTAAAGTTTGAGAATATTTCATCAAAGATTCACCGTTAAATGTTTGATTGAACTTGGATCTTGATTTCTGAAATTCCTGTTCATTTTCTATGAGTCTGTTCTTGAATGTGTTTAGGTAATTTTAATGATATCAAAACGATTTCATGTCATGTCGGGATCTCTTCTTCGTTTAGGGTTTTAGGGTTTTTTATATAGGTTAAATTTCTGAACACGATCAAAAACATGATTCTACAAATAATATAGAATATTAGAGAGAGTACAGGGAAAAACTATACTCTCTCAGCTCTTTTTCTTATTTTTTGTTAACGATTTCTAATGGAAGTTTAATCTCTTGCAGGGCTCCCAAGTTTCGATATGGATTCCTTCCAGTTTTGGATCTTTGTGCACAGTTATGTACTCATCTTCATGACTATATTGTCAATCTCGGCTGTATTGCCTCACTGTACTCTATCATACTATGCTATATTGCAAAATTCCAAAGTTTCATCTAAAATTTTATCTCAGTATGAGAATCCTAATCTTTGTCCCCCATTTCAAGTTTTTGAAACCATGAGCACCCAGTCAATCTCGGCTTTACTGCCTAACAGTGTCCTTCTATATAATCCTATTATCTTCTACTCCCAATGCCCAGTTAGGTTCGTATCTCAGTATAAACACACTAAATTTTGTTCCCAGTTTCAAGTTTTTGAAACCATGATCAACCATTCAACCTACACAGTTCTTTCCATGAATAAAATTCAAATTTCTCCATTTTCTTTCTTTCCGCCTAAAACTCACCGTAACTTTAGGCTGTTTCAGTATTCTTCGGATCTCAAACAAAATTCTTTAAACAGAAAATATCACTTTCCTTCTACAAAAAGCAATTTTAGGAAACATAATATTCGGTACTCACTCCAAAGACTCAATTCTTTAGATGAATGCAAATATAAACCTTTTTGCCCCTTACCACCAAGTATTATCCTAAACCCTAGGAAAAAGTTTTATACATCTACTATGGAGGTCGGCAATAACAACAGGCAGAACAATCTCAGTAACATCACTGAAAAGATGAAGGACGCAACAATCAGAGAAGGGAGAGGAGCTATAGGTTCTTCAAAAAACTTAAGTAGTGCTGCTGATACTTGGTCCAATAGTTTGATTGGAAAACTTATCACAAAGAAGGAGAATGAAGATAACATCGATACATCTGACATCAAAGATGAGCTCAACCTGCTTTGGAAGAACTACAAAAAAAGAGAAACAAGAACAGTTGGAAAGCATCTGTTTGTTTTCAAGTTTAACTCACAAAATGATATGAAAGATGTTCTGAAGAAATCTCCATGGAATGTTCAGAAATGTTTACTAGGCCTTCAAGCTTATTCCACGGATAAGGCGTATGCAGATTATGAATTCACGAAGCAAGTATACAGTGTCCAGTTTAAGGGCATCTTGCTGGAGCATCACCATGTCGCGCTTATTAATGAAGTCATCGAAGATCTTGGCAAAAAGATTTCTACTGATCCTTCAAACTGTAGACCCCGTTCTGGAAACATGATCACTGCACGTATAGAGATGGATTTACGCAATCCATTAAAACGGGGTGAATGGTGGAACTCAAACCAAGGAGATCCTGTTTGGATAAGATACCACTGGTTGAAGCAGCCACATAGTTTGTGCGCTGACTGTTATACAATCATTCACAATGAAGAGGAATGTGAGGAAGTTGCGGAAAGATTGAGAGAAAGAGCTATGACTGAGATTGAATACGAAGAATACTGCCATGCTAAACAGAAGGAAGCTGATGAAGTCAAAGATTTAGATGAGGATTACGCTCACATAGAAAGAGATAATACTGAGATTTTGGAAACTGAGAATGCTCGAAATGCTAAGAGAGCTAGAAACCTGAAAGATCATGATAATGGGTCTAATCCGTCCTTAGTTGGTCCTATTATGGCTGAGCATGGTGGGGCTCAAAGTGACATACCCTCTAAAAATTCAAATGCTGAAACAATGGAAGTGATAGCAATGGATGAGAATGAGATACACATAGCTGGCACAAAGAAGAATTCCATGCAGAATCTGGGGAGCAATGCAGTTCAGGTAATTAAATTTTCTCCAAATTTTTTTCATTGTTCTTTACTGGTCCTTTATAAGCTTAGTTTTATTTTTTGGAATCTGCATACTCATACTTTTTTATTTATCTGCATTATTAAGTTACCAGTTAAAGACATGAGAGTTTTCGCCTGGAATTGTCAGGGTTTTGCCAAGAAACAAACTAGAGACCACCTCAAAGATATGATTTATAGTTATGACCCTGACATAATTTTTATATCAGAAGCTAAAATAGGAGAACTCAAAATGAAAAAGTTTATTAGGCAATACAATTACCCAAATTGCAAACTCATTGCGTCTAGGGGGTTAGCAGGTGGTTTAATCCTTCTTTGGAAGGATGGCTTTCATTTTAATATTGTGCATGCAGAATCTTGGATAATCAATTGTTTAGTGCAGGATGATCCCTCTAAACCGATGTGGTTACTGACTTGTCTATATGGTTCTCCTTATCCTAATCATAAAGAAAAGCAATGGCAATATATCAAGGATTTAAGCAAAGCACGATTCTGTGACCATGGGTAGTCATGGGTGATTTGAATTTGGTATTCAGCAATGAAGATAGATTACATGTTCATGGATCTGTTTCTACACATACAAGTACTTCTAATACTTCTGCAAATTGGAGTTCTTCTTCTAGAGATTCACCTTTTGTCAAACTTATTCATGATGCTGGATTAGATGACTTGGGATATTCAGGACGTTCCTTCACTTGGTCGAGCAACATTCATGGTACAGGCATCAGAAGGTCAAGGCTAGACAGAGCTATAGTTAACAATGATTGGTTTATATATTTCTCAGATTCTAAACTTCTTCATCTGCCACAATTGGGATCAGATCACTGTCCCATTCTGTTGGACACGACTTCTCTAAATAATGATAAGAAGAGAAACTGGAAATACTTCCAATGTTATGAGAAGGACAATACCCTTAAAGATGAAATTGCTACAGCCTGGTCTCAAGAAGTTAATGGCTCGTATGCTTATAAACTCTCTAAAAAGCTTGTCTTTACCAGAAAATATATCTCAAAATGGAACAGAAATAAATTTGGAAATATACAAAGCAACATAGATCTCCTTCATCAAGAGCTTGGTGCAATTCAACAGCACTCTCCAAACATAAATTCCAATCAGCAAATACTTCAAGTAGAAAAGGAGATTGAACACTGGCATCAAATCCAAAGTGACTTCTGGGGTCAAAAATCAAGAGATGAATTCTATCTAGAAATGGATAGAAATACTAAATATCATCATGCTAAGGCAAACAAAAGAAAAGCACGTAACAATATAGTCTCCCTAAAAGATGAAAATGGCGTCTGGTGTACTACAAGAGATAGCCTGGAAAAGCTACTTACAGAATATTACAAAAATCTTCATACTACTTCAAATCCAGTCAGGGATGATAATATTTTACAGTGCATTCCAAACTCTATCACTTCTGAAGATAATGCTGCATTGATGAAGCTACCAGATGAAGCTGAAATTCGGAAAGCGCTAAAGGCTATGAAACCATGGAAAGCCCCGGGACCAGATGGTTTTCCCCCAGGCTTTTTTCAAAATCAATGGGATATTGTTGGTGATGATGTTGTAGATATGGTAAAGCAATTCTTCCACTCAGGATATATTCTTAAGAGTTTAAATGCTACAAATGTTTCCTTAATTCCTAAAACTAAGAATAAGCAGTTCCCCAGCGATTTGCGGCCAATTGCACTCTGCAATACATCGTATAAAATCATCTCTAAGATTCTCTCTACTAGACTGAAGAAAGTGATGGGCAAGATTATCTCACCATTACAAGCTGCTTACGTCCAAGGTAGGCAGATTTCAGATAATATCCAACTTGCACAGGAGGTCATACACACTATGAAGGACAAAAAAGAGTTTTCAAAAATCCTAGCACTTAAACTAGACATGTCGAAAGCCTTTGATAGGCTGGAATGGTCTTTCCTCCGTGATGTAATGCTGAAGATGGGTTTCTGCAATGAGTGGTGTAATTTGATTATGCAATGCATAAGCACAACTCAAATTTCTGTTTTATTAAACGGAATTCCATGCAGTGCTTACAAACCAACACGCGGTGTGCGGCAGGGAGACCCACTGTCTCCCTATTTATTCATTATCGCTATGGAAGCATTCTCACGACAACTACTCTCAGCAGAACAAAACAATCAAATCACTGGTATAAAAATTGGCCCTACTGCTCCTTCAATTTCACATTTGTTTTTTGCGGACGACTGCTTGTTGTTTGTTAATGCAGATCTGCATAATGTGAATAATTTACTTCATATCATTGGAAGATTTGGAGCTGTTTCAGGCCAGATGGTAAACTTCAATAAATCTAGTGTACATTATAGTTTTCACGTGCCTCAAAGATTCAGGAGATTACTTAGTCGCCGTCTGAAAGTGCCAATTATGAAATCAACTGAGAATTATTTGGGTATCCCACTTCTCATTGGTAAGAACAAAGTTCAATGTTTTACTGGGTTAGTCGAGAGAGTGCAGGGTCGTCTATCTAATTGGAATGGGGAAACCATGTCGCAATGTAACAAGTCCATAATGATTAAAACTGTTACAAACACGATTCCTTCATATACAATGGGATGCTTGCAAATACCGGTGGACATCATCAAACAAATTGATTCTCTACAGCGCAATTTTTGGTGGGGTTTTCAAGAAAAGAAAGGTACTTGTACTATCTCATGGAAAGCATTAAGTCTACATAAAAATCTAGGAGGACAAGGCTTCCGAGATTTGAAACTGTTAAATCAAGCCCTTCTTGTCCGAGCGGCTTGGAGAATTTGTACTAACTCAGAGGAGCAATGGGTTCAAGCTATACAGTCAAAATACTTCCCTGGTACAAGCTTACTTCATGCAAATAACAAAACCAATTGCTCGTGGGCTTGGAAGGGCATTCAGAAACAACTTTCCTTCATTAAGCAACACTGTAGATGGAGATTAGGAAGAGGTAATAAAATCAAGATTTGGCTGGATGTTTGGATACCGGGAATGGATTCACCACCAACACCAAAGCAGGGGGTAACAGATAGTGAACAATACATATGGGTAATGGATCTTTTCTTACAAGACAATAATCAGTGGAATGGTGATCTGCTTAACCACCTTTTTGAAGACAATGTTGTTAATCTGATACTGAATGTACGCATCCCAACTGCAGCTAATGACAAGCTCATATGGACTCTAACACACAATGGGAATTTTACTTTGAAGTCAGCATATAGCAAGTTGCACGAGCTAAGCTTGGGCAACATACAAATCTCAGAAAAAATTCCAAACTCTATCATCACATGGAAGCAGTTATGGGATGTGAAAACTTGGCCAAGAGTGAAACATTTCTGGTGGAAATGTCTTACTGACTCTCTCCCTACCAAAGTCAGGCTAGTGCGAAATGGTGGTAATACTAATTGCCTCTGTCCTCTATGCAACCAGTTTGATGAGTCATCAATGCACATCCTCTTTCAGTGCCCTTTTTCAAGAGCAGTTTGGATGCAAATCCCGGGTGCAAATGGGTTGTTATCTGGAAGACATAATAGCATCTATGCTATGTTTGAAAACTGGATGATACTGTCACAGAATCAGCAAGCTCACAGTTTAGAGCTCAATACTGCTATGATAGTCTCGTGGTCAATATGGAATGAGAGATGTGAAGTACAGTTTCAAGGGAAAAAAGCTGATCCGTTACGGGTGGCAAAAAAGGCTATATCCTTTGCTAATTACATTCTTAAGCTTTATTCTAATAGCTCGATTAATGACAACTTAGGCATCTCTAACAGCACGGTGGTACCTAAATGGAAACCACCAAAGTTCCCTTTTTATGCATTTAATTGTGATGCGTCATATGATGCTAATACAGGACTAACGGGAATTGCCATTGTTGTGCGGGATTATGCAGGAAGATGGCAGGGCTGCAAATCCAAATGCTATGCAGGAATAAAGAGCTCGGAACAAGCGGAGTGCCTGGCTTTTCTAGACGCAATCAGATGGGGTGAAGAGTCGCGATATACACACATTGTTGTCCAAACGGATCTGCAGGGAATTGATAGCTATATCAATCATCAAACTCCAGCTATTGCGTGGGAAAATGAAGACATTCTGTTGGATGCCATTGATAGTTTAAAAAATATCCCACAATGGGAATGTAAGTCCGTGTCTAGAATCTGTAATAAACCTGCAGACAAACTAGCTAAGTTCTGTAGGCGTAAGGGTATCACTAGAGAGTGGCTATCTGAACCTCCTAGAATTATTGAAAGTCTTCTTTTGTCAGACTTGGAACCAGTTTCTTAATAAAATTTTCTTTGGCATCAAAAAAAAAAAAAAAAAAAACGATTTCATGTCTTGATAAAAGATGTAGATCTATGTGTTATCTTTAATTTTGCATTGAGTTTGCTAAATTTGGAATTATTATGAATTTACCGTGAATAATTTAGTAAAATGATGCAGTCTGTCAAGATTTTTAAAGGATAGTATTAAATCATTATCTTCCATTTGAACCGTTGGGTTTCTGTAAAATTTTGATATGATACAGATACATATGTTAGAAATACTTTCCTGAAATTTGAAGATGATCGGATTGATAAATCATTATCAAACATGAAATACAAAACTCTACAGACTCAACAATTAGTTTTTGTTCTTTCACGTATTCAGTATAATACTAATAAAATACTTTTTACAACTCTAAAAATCATGAAATTCGGTGGGAGTAACAGTCAAGATGTCCACCACTTAGTGTTAAAAGGATTTAGCAATATAACACATGAGTTAAGATATAATCTCAAAACTCTACACTCAACAAAATGTTATATTTGTTCTTTCATTGTTTTAAGTATAATACTAATAAAATACTTGTACAACTCCAAAAATTATGAAATTCGGTGGGAGTAGTAATCAAGATGTCCACCATTTTGTGTTAAAAGTATTTAATAAAATAATTATCAGAACTTTAATAATTATGTTTCCCATGCCTTATGTGTAGTAGAAGTAATCAAGATGTCCACCACTTTGTGTTAAAAATTATTTAACAAAATAATGATCAGAATTTTGATAATGGTGTTTCCCATCTATCTTTAATTATTTTAAAGATGCCTTAGTTTAATAAAAAATTTTAAATTTAATAATTGTGTTTCCCATTCCTTTTCCTATGCTTTTGTAAGCATGAGAATCTTTTATGTGTAGGAACGGGTCATTTTTTTAGTAATAGTGGAATGTAGGTAGGATAAAAAAAAAAAGTAAAAAGAGGTAATCACTTGCTCTTTAATGAATTTGTCTCCAACTACCTTTACTTTATTTTGAATTATTTGTTAAGTTAAAAAAAAAAAAGGAAGGAGAAACGGGGAATAATATAAAGAAAATAATTGTTAAAGTTTCTAAAGTTTAGTTAAAAGTGGAACAATAAATGAGTAGGATTTCTTTTCTTATTCTTTGGATTCTTAATCTATAATGATTAAGTTTTATCCCCTAGTTGACACATATACATATAGGCTAACGTGTCTAATTCTTAGTCCTTATAATATCTTATGTTCATGATATAAATAACTTGTATTCTCATTTCATTTCATTTAAATATCACAAGTGAGAGAGAGAGAGAGAGAGACAAGTTTATAACTTTAATTATATGGCTTATATTATGGGCCATGGAAGATATGTAATCATGTCTTTACTAACAAGAGTAATACAACAATTAGTGTGTAGGTTAGAGTAAACATAGAAGAAAAGAAGAGGAGGAGAGTGCCATTTTCCTTTACTCCGAGAACTATAAATGGTGTTTTTATTTTATCGGTGTCATTCCCAGCATCGTTTCGGTATGGAATCGAGGTAGGCGCAACACAATCAAAAACCTTTCTTTTTATTTAAGTTTCTTTTAATTAAAGTTATGTTTGCATGTTTTCAATAATATGTGAATGATAATCGATGTTGTGAGCATGATTATGAAGGTTGGGCTGCGGTCCGTAGAATGTGATTCTTAAAAACAAATTATGACGGGATACGAGATATCCTTGGAAACGGTGGTTGTTTCCTAAACCCACGTGGGGGCTCCCTTGGGCGAGCGGATTTGTTTGAATTTATTATTGTATAATATTGGGATACGAGATATCCTTGGGGACGGTTTTGTTTCCTAAACCCACGTGGGGCTCCCTTGGGCGAGCGGATTGATTGAATTTAATTATTGTTTATGGATGTGGTGTTTCCATATGTTGGCTCCCTTGGGCGAGCGGATTAATTGAATTTATTAATGTATATGGATGTGGTGTTTCCATATGTTTGTGGTGGTGTTAACCATGCAACTTGTTTTGAAAAGAAATTGAAAAATATTGCATAAAACGTTTTGTTGCTTCTTTGCCTCTTTGAGTGTCACAACTCACGTCGTATTATGACAAAAATTCAGATTTGACGCATGATAAGGAGTTGATGAACGTGAAGCCTAAAGAATAATTTTAGATCTTTAAATTTGTTGTTTATGCATAAATTCTAGTTCAATGATGTAATTAGTCTTAGATTCAAAGCTGTAAAAATATGGTATGATGTTGAGTTGACTGTTTATAATTTTAAATTTTTAATAGGTTTTAATTTAATTCTTTTTGAAACACATGTAAAACATCTTAAGGGACATTCTCTGAAAATTATATAATTTTCTAAGTAGCATAATTATTTTTAACATAATTATTTGTACCATTTCTAAATCCAGAAAATATCCGACTGTTTTAAATATCTCATAAATATCCTATTTTAAAACTATGATACGTTAGTTTTTAGACCTTAGTGTCTTCTGAGAAAATCTGCATCTATCTTTTATCTTTCTAAAATGACAAACCTCATCCAATTTTGAGTTATGTGTGATTTTATATAATTTTTATAAAACAGAATGGTGCAGTTTTGATTTTCTACAGTTCTGGTCAACTACATGTTTGACTATGGTCAAAGGATACTCAACGCATTTAAAAATCCCGAGTAATTTAGGTATAATAGTATTTACGGTACAGATTTTATTCGTATAATTACCATAAATTTTGGAACTCGCATGAAGCCTGTAAAATTCTAGTAATCCACCTTGGTATGTTTTCAGTCTTACAAATTGGGGTTAAAAATCGTTTCTTATTAATTAATCTTAAGACTTGAACGGTGTTAGTATTTTTATTTGAGAACCAAAATGTGTTTTTCTTCCGGTGACTTTCATATTAGGTTAAATCTATGGTTTGACCTTCCTAAATGATTTTACGAGCATTCTGCTGCGACAAAATTCTTAAAACGGACATAATTAAATTAGTCCAAGTGAATTACTTAACGAGCTTGGGCTTAGTAGCCTGGCCTTGGCTATGATTTTCAGTGGCACTCGCATTTTGAAAAACTTGGGGCGTCACAGTTTGGTATCAGAGCTCTAGGCTTTAGATCTTACATGAGACGTTAAAAAAAAAAAAAAAAATCGTATGAATTGATGTGCTGGATTGTTTTGTCATTTATTATTTTCTTTCATTTATGTTGAATTTTGAGATGATAAGAATATTCTAAATTTCGGACGAAATTTCTTTTAAGGGTGGTAAAATGTAATACCTGCTGTATTTTTAGCAACTTTGATAAGTTGCTACCTGAGAAGTAGCAACCTGACACATATTACTACACGTGGCCTTAATTATCAAAATACCATTCTAAGGTAAATGACTATTTTACCCTTGTTAGTAAAATGACATAAATATCCTTGAAATTAAAACAAGCCTTACAACCCTGTATTTTTAGCTACTTTTTCGGTTCGGGTTATACCCAAATTACCTATAATGAGGTTTAGGTTATTTCCTTACACTTAGTCTAGGTGGGTTGTTTGAATTAGAAAGACTAGGAGTTGGGTGGAAATAGAGTCACTTAATATATTTTATTAAGTAAATAAAAAAAAAAAAATGAGAAGGTAAAAATTAGAAGTTAGTAGTATAAGTTTTAGTTTAGATATTTTTGGAGAGAGAATTTGAAGATTTGAGAGAGAGTTTAAGTTATATTAGATTTTGTTTTTGGAGAGAGAAAGAAAAGGAAAACGAAAATGCTAGAGAGGTGAAAGCTTTAGAGAAGAAGAAGATGATTTGGAGCTAGGAAAAATCTGTGGAGAATCAATGGAATTAAGGTGAGGTAGAAGGTGAAACTCTTTCTCTTCATGTTTTTGTTTATACTTGGTTTTAATTTCGTTTAATCTTGCATCATTAGGTTTCTGAAATTTACCTATGTGGTTTTATGCATCTAATTGATAATCAGGCTTTAGAAATTTTTAGATAACATGATTAGCTAACTATGGTTAAATTTTGAGAATATTTAATCAAAGATTCACCGTTAAATGTTTGATTGAACTTGGATCTTGATTTCTGAAATTCCTGTTCATTTTCTATGAGTCTGTTCTTGACCGCGTTTAGGTAATTTTTATGATATCAAAACGATTTCATGTCTTGATAAAAGTTGTAGATCTATGTGTTATCTTTAATGTTTCATTGAGTTTGCTAAATTTGGAATTATTATGAATTTACCGTGAATAATTTAGTAAAATGATGCAGTCTGTCAAGATTTTTAAAGGATAGTATTAAATCATTATCTTCCATTTGAACCGTTGGTTTTCTGTAAAATTTTGATATGATATATATCCGTATGTTAGAAATACTTTCCTAAAATTTGA
Organism: Papaver bracteatum; assembly: GCA_023529315.1. Lineage (NCBI taxonomy): Eukaryota > Viridiplantae > Streptophyta > Magnoliopsida > Ranunculales > Papaveraceae > Papaver > Papaver bracteatum. Next base: position 122,861 of record JAJJWX010004157.1, read on the forward strand.
AGATGATCGGATTGATAAATCATTATCAAACATGAAATACAAAACTCTACAGCTCAACAATTAGTTTTTGTTCTTTCACTGTATTTCGTATAATACTAATAAAATACTTGTACAACTCTAAAAATAATTAAATTCGGTGAGAGTAACAATCAATATGTCCACCACTTAGTGTTAAAAGGATTTAGCAATATACCACATGAGTTAAGAGATAATCTCAAAACTCTACAGCTCAACAAAATGTTATTTTTGTTCTTTCATTGTTTTAACGTATAATACTAATAAAATACTTGTACAACTCCAAAAATTATGAAATTCGGTGGGAGTAGTAATCAAGATGTCCACCATTTTGTGTTAAAAGTATTTAATAAAATAATTATAAGAACTTTAATAATTATGTTTCCCATGCCTTATGTGTAGTAGAAGTAATCAAGATGTCCACCACTTTGTGTTAAAAATTATTTAACAAAATAATGATCAGAATTTTGATAATGGTGTTTCCCATCTATCTTTAATTATTTTAAAGATGCCTTAGTTTAATAAATTTTTTTAAATTTAATAATTGTGTTTCCCATTCCTTTTCCTATGCTTTTGTAAGCATGAGAATCTTTTATGTGTGGGAACGGGTCATTTTTTTAGTAATAGTGGAATGTAGGGTCAGATAAAAAAAAAGTAAAAAGAGGTAATCACTGCTCTTTAATGAATTTGTCTCCAACTACCTTTACTTTATTTTGAATTATTTTATTAAGTTAAAAAAAAAGGGAAGGAGATTCCGAGAAATAGTATAAAGAAAATAATTGTTAAAGTTTCTAAAGTTTAGTTAAAAGTGGAACAATAAATGAGTAGGATTTCTTTTCTTATTCTTTGGATTCTTAATCTATAATGATTAAGTTTTATCCCTAGTTGACACATATACATATAGGCTAACGTGTCTAATTCTTAGTCCTTATAATATCTTATGTTCATGATATAAATAACTTGTATTCTCATTTCATTTCATTTAAATATCACAAGTGAGAGAGAGAGAGAGACAAGTTTATAACTTTAATTATATGGCTTATATTATGGGCCATGGAAGATATGTAATCATGTCTTTACTAACAAGAGTAATACAACAATTAGTGTTTAGGTTAGAGTAAACATAGAAGAAAAGAAGAGGAGGCAGTACCATTTTCCTTTACTCCGAGAACTATAAATGGTGTTTTTATTTTATCGGTGTCATTCCCAAAGATCGTTTCGGTATGGAATCGAGGTAGGCGCAACACAATCAAAAACCTTTCTTTTTATTTAAGTTTCTTTTAATTAAAGTTATGTTTGCATGTTTTCAATAATATGTGAATGATAATCGATGTTGTGAGCATGATTATGAAGGTTGGGCTGCGGTCAGTAGAATGTGATTCTTAAAAACAAATTATGACGGGATACGAGATATCCTTGGAAACGGTGGTTGTTTCCTAAACCCACGTGGGGGCTCCCTTGGGCGAGCGGATTTGTTTGAATTTATTGTTGTATAATATTGGGATACGAGATATCCTTGGGGACGGTTTTTTTGTTTCCTAAACCCATTGGGGCTCCCTTGGGCGAGCGGATTGATTGAATTTAATTATTGTTTATGGATGTGGTGTTTCCATATGTTGGCTCCCTTGGGCGAGCGGATTGATTGAATTTATTAATGTATATGGATGTGGTGTTTCCATATGTTTGTGGTGGTGTTAACCATGCAACTTGTTTTGAAAAGAAATTGAAAAATATTGCATAAAACGTTTTGTTGCTTCTTTGCCTCATCGAGTGTCACAACTCACACGTATTATGACAAAAATTCCAGATTTGACGCATGATAAGGAGTTGATGAACGTGAAGCCTAAAGAATAATTTTAGATCTTTAAATTTGTTGTTTATGCATAAATTCTAGTTCAATGATGTAATTAGTCTTAGATTCAAAGTTTGTAAAATATAGTATGATGTTGAGTTGACTGTTTATAATTTTAAATTTTTAATAGGTTTTAATTTAATTCTTTTTGAAACACATGTAAAACATCTTAAGGGACATTCTCTGAAAATTATAGAATTTTCTAAGTAGCATAATTATTTTTAACATAATTATTTGTACCATTTCTAAATCCAGAAAATATCCGACTGTTTTAAATATCTCATAAATATCCTATTTTAAAACTATGATACGTTAGTTTTTAGACCTTAGTGTCTTCTGAGAAAATCTGCATCTATCTTTTATCTTTCTAAAATGACAAACCTCATCCAATTTTGAGTTATGTGTGATTTTATATAATTTTTATAAAACAGAATGGTACAGTTTTGATTTTCTACAGTTCTGGTCAACTACATGTTTGACTACGGTCAAAGGATACTCAACGCATTTAAAAATCCCGAGTAATTTAGGTATAATAGTATTTACGGTACAGATTTTATTCGTATAATTACCATAAATTTTGGAACTCGCATGAAGCCTGTAAAATTCTAGTAATCCACCTTGGTATGTTTTCAGTTTTACAAATTGGGGTTAAAAATCGTTTCTTATTAATTAATCTTAAGACTTGAACGGTGTTAGTATTTTTATTTGAGAACCAAAATGTGTTTTTCTTCCGGTGACTTTCATATTAGGTTAAATCTATGGTTTGACCTTCCTAAATGATTTTCTGAGCATTCCGCTGCGACAAAATTCTTAAAACGGACATAATTAAATTAGTCCAAGTGAATTACTTAACGAGCTTGGGCTTAGTAGCCTGGTCTTGGCTATGATTTTCGAGTGGCACTCCGCATTTTGAAAACCGGGGCGTCACAAATTGGTATCAGAGCTCTAGGCTTTAGATCATACATGGGACGTTAAAAAAAAAAAAAAAAAAATCGTATGAATTGATGTGCTGGATTGTTTTGTCATTTATTATTTTCTTTCATTTATGTTGAATTTTGAGATGATAAGAATATTCTAAATTTCGGGACGAAATTTCTTTTAAGGGTGGTAAAATGTAATACCCTGTATTTTTAGCAACCTGACACATATTACTACACGTGGCCTTAATTATCAAAATACCATTCTAAGGTAAATGACTATTTTACCCTTGCTAGTAAAATGACATAAATATCCTTGAAATTAAAACAAGCCTTACAACCCTGTATATTTTTAGCTACTTTTTCGGTTGGGTTATACCCAAATTACCTATAATGAGGTTTAGGTTATTTCCTTACACTTAGTCTAGGTGGGTTGTTTGAATTAGAAAGACTAGGAGTTGGGTGGAAATAGAGTCACTTAATATATTTTATTAAGTAAATAAAAAAAATAAAAAAATGAGAAGGTAAAAATTAGAAGTTAGTAGTATAAGTTTTAGTTTAGATATTTTTGGAGAGAGAATTTGAAGATTTGAGAGAGAGTTTAAGTTATATTAGATTTTGTTTTTGGAGAGAGAAAGAAAAGGAAAACGAAAATGCTAGAGAGGTGAAAGCTTTAGAGAAGAAGAAGATGATTTGGAGCTAGGAAAAATCTGTGGAGAATCAATGGAATTAAGGTGAGGTAGAAGGTAAAACTCTTTCTCTTCATGTTTTTGTTTATACTTGGTTTTAATTTCGTTTAATCTTGCATCATTAGGTTTCTGAAATTTACCTATGTGGTTTTATGCATCTAATTTATGATCAGGCTTTAGAAATTTTTAGATAACATGATTAGCTAACTATGGTTAAATTTTGAGAATATTTCATCAAAGATTCACCGTTAAATGTTTGATTGAACTTGGATCTTGATTTCTGAAATTCCTGTTCATTTTCTATGAGTCTGTTCTTGACCGTGTTTAGGTAATTTTGATGATATCAAAACGATTTCATGTCTTGATAAAAGTTGTAGATCTATGTGTTATCTTTAATTTTGCATTGAGTTTTCTAAATTTGGAATTATTATGAATTTACCGTGAATAATTTAGTAAAATGATGCAGTCTGTCAAGATTTCTAAAGGATAGTATTAAATCATTATCTTCCATTTTAACCGTTAATTATCTGAAATTTTTTGATATGATATATATCCGTATGTTAGAAATACTTTCCTGAAATTTGAAGATGATCGGATTGATAAATCATTATCAAACATGAAATACAAAACTCTACAGCTCAACAATTAGTTTTTGTTCTTTCACTGTATTTCGTATAATACTAATAAAATACTTGTACAACTCTAAAAATAATTAAATTCGGTGAGAGTAACAGTCAATATGTCCACCACTTAGTGTTAAAAGGATTTAGCAATATACCACATGAGTTAAGAGATAATCTCAAAACTCTACAGCTCAACAAAATGTTATTTTTGTTCTTTCATTGTTTTAGTATAATACTAATAAAATACTTGTACAACTCCAAAAATTATGAAATTCGGTGGGAGTAGTAATCAAGATGTCCACCATTTTGTGTTAAAAGTATTTAATAAAATAATTATCAGAACTTTAATAATTATGTTTCCCATGCCTTATGTGTAGTAGAAGTAATCAAGATGTCCACCACTTTGTGTTAAAAATTATTTAACAAAATAATGATCAGAATTTTGATAATGGTGTTTCCCATCTATCTTTAATTATTTTAAAGATGCCTTAGTTTAATAAATTTTTTTAAATTTAATAATTGTGTTTCCCATTCCTTTTCCTATGCTTTTGTAAGCATGAGAATCTTTTATGTGTGGGAACGGGTCATTTTTTTAGTAATAGTGGAATGTAGGGTCAGATAAAAAAAAAAAAAAAAAAGAGGTAATCACTGCTCTTTAATGAATTTGTCTCCAACTACCTTTACTTTATTTTGAATTATTTCTGTTAAGTTAAAAAAAAAGGGAAGGAGAACAGAATAGTATAAAGAAAATAATTGTTAAAGTTTCTAAAGTTTAGTTAAAAGTGGAACAATAAATGAGTAGGATTTCTTTTCTTATTCTTTGGATTCTTAATCTATAATGATTAAGTTTTATCCCCTAGTTGACACATATACATATAGGCTAACGTGTCTAATTCTTAGTCCTTATAATATCTTATGTTCATGATATAAATAACTTGTATTCTCATTTCATTTCATTTAAATATCACAAGTGAGAGAGAGACAAGTTTATAACTTTAATTATATGGCTTATATTATGGGCCATGGAAGATATGTAATCATGTCTTTACTAACAAGAGTAATACAACAATTAGTGTTTAGGTTAGAGTAAACATAGAAGAAAAGAAGAGGAGGCAGTACCATTTTCCTTTACTCCGAGAACTATAAATGGTGTTTTTATTTTATCGGTGTCATTCCCAGCATCGTTTCGGTATGGAATCGAGGTAGGCGCAACACAATCAAAAACCTTTCTTTTTATTTAAGTTTCTTTTAATTAAAGTTATGTTTGCATGTTTTCAATAATATGTGAATGATAATCGATGTTGTGAGCATGATTATGAAGGTTGGGTGCAGGGTCCGTAGAATGTGATTCTTAAAAACAAATTATGACGGGATACGAGATATCCTTGGAAACGGTGGTTGTTTCCTAAACCCACGTGGGGGCTCCCTTGGGCGAGCGGATTTGTTTGAATTTATTATTGTATAATATTGGGATACGAGATATCCTTGGGGACGGTTTTGTTTCCTAAACCCACGTGGGGCTCCCTTGGGCGAGTGGATTGATTGATTGAATTTAATTATTGTTTATGGATGTGGTGTTTCCATATGTTGGCTCCCTTGGGCGAGCGGATTGATTGAATTTATTAATGTATATGGATGTGGTGTTTCCATATGTTTGTGGTGGTGTTAACCATGCAACTTGTTTTGAAAAGAAATTGAAAAATATTGCATAAAACGTTTTTGTTGCTTCTTTGCCTCATCGAGTGTCACAACTCACGTCGTATTATGACAAAAATTCCAGATTTGACGCATGATAAGGAGTTGATGAACGTGAAGCCTAAAGAATAATTTTAGATCTTTAAATTTGTTGTTTATGCATAAATTCTAGTTCAATGATGTAATTAGTCTTAGATTCAAAGCTGTAAAATATGGTATGATGTTGAGTTGACTGTTTATAATTTTAAATTTTTAATAGGTTTTCATTTAATTCTTTTTGAAACACATGTAAAACATCTTAAGGGACATTCTCTGAAAATTATAGAATTTTCTAAGTAGCATAATTATTTTTAACATAATTATTTGTACCATTTCTAAATCCAGAAAATATCCGACTGTTTTAAATATCTCATAAATATCCTATTTTAAAACTATGATACGTTAGTTTTTAGACCTTAGTGTCTTCTGAGAAAATCTGCATCTATCTTTTATCTTTCTAAAATGACAAACCTCATCCAATTTTGAGTTATGTGTGATTTTATATAATTTTTATAAAACAGAATGGTGCAGTTTTGATTTTCTCTGAGTTCTGGTCAACTACATGTTTGACTATGGTCAAAGGATACTCAACGCATTTAAAAATACCGAGTAATTTAGGTATAATAGTATTTACGGTACAGATTTTATTCGTATAATTACCATAAATTTTGGAACTCGCATGAAGCCTGTAAAATTCTAGTAATCCACGTTGGTATGTTTTCAGTCTTACAAATTGGGGTTAAAAATCGTTTCTTATTAATTAATCTTAAGACTTGAACGGTGTTAGTATTTTTATTTGAGAACCAAAATGTGTTTTTCTTCCGGTGACTTTCATATTAGGTTAAATCTATGGTTTGACCTTCCTAACTGATTTTCTGAGCATTCCGCTGCGACAAAATTCTTAAAACGGACATAATTAAATTAGTCCAAGTGAATTACTTAACGAGCTTGGGCTTAGTAGCCGGGCCTTGGCTATGATTTTCGAGTGGCACTCCGCATTTTGAAAACCGGGGCGTCACAAATTGGTATCAGAGCTCTAGGCTTTAGATCTTACATGGGACGTTAAAAAAAAAAAAAAAATCGTATGAATTGATGTGCTGGATTGTTTTGTCATTTATTATTTTCTTTCATTTATGTTGAATTTTGAGATGATAAGAATATTCTAAATTTCGGGACGAAATTTCTTTTAAGGGTGGTAAAATGTAATACCCTGTATTTTTAGCAACCTGATAAGTTGCTACCTGAGAAGTAGCAACTTGACACATATTACTACACGTGGCCTTAATTATCAAAATACCATTCTAAGGTAAATGACTATTTTACCCTTGCTAGTAAAATGACATAAATATCCTTGAAATTAAAACAAGCCTTACAACCCTGTATTTTTAGCTACTTTTTCGGTTCGGGTTATACCCAAATTACCTATAATGAGGTTTAGGTTATTTCCTTACACTTAGTCTAGGTGGGTTGTTTGAATTAGAAAGACTAGGAGTTGGGTGGAAATAGAGTCACTTAATATATTTTATTAAGTAAATAAAAAAAATAAAAAAATGAGAAGGTAAAAATTAGAAGTTAGTAGTATAAGTTTTAGTTTAGATATTTTTGGAGAGAGAATTTGAAGATTTGAGAGAGAGTTTAAGTTATATTAGATTTTGTTTTTGGAGAGAGAAAGAAAAGGAAAACGAAAATGCTAGAGAGGTGAAAGCTTTAGAGAAGAAGAAGATGATTTGGAGCTAGGAAAAATCTGTGGAGAATCAATGGAATTAAGGTGAGGTAGAAGGTAAAACTCTTTCTCTTCATGTTTTTGTTTATACTTGGTTTTAATTTCGTTTAATCTTGCATCATTAGGTTTCTGAAATTTACCTATGTGGTTTTATGCATCTAATTTATGATCAGGCTTTAGAAATTTTTAGATAACATGATTAGCTAACTATGGTTAAATTTTGAGAATATTTCATCAAAGATTCACCGTTAAATGTTTGATTGAACTTGGATCTTGATTTCTGAAATTCCTGTTCATTTTCTATGAGTCTGTTCTTGACCGTGTTTAGGTAATTTTGATGATATCAAAACGATTTCATGTCTTGATAAAAGTTGTAGATCTATGTGTTATCTTTAATTTTGCATTGAGTTTGCTAAATTTGGAATTATTATGAATTTACCGTGAATAATTTAGTAAAATGATGCAGTCTGTCAAGATTTTTAAAGGATAGTATTAAATCATTATCTTCCATTTGAACCGTTGGTTTTCTGTAAAATTTTGATATGATATATATCCGTATGTTAGAAATACTTTCCTGAAATTTGAAGATGATCGGATTGATAAATCATTATCAAACATGAAATACAAAACTCTACAGCTCAACAATTAGTTTTTGTTCTTTCACTGTATTTCGTATAATACTAATAAAATACTTGTACAACTCTAAAAATAATTAAATTCGGTGAGAGTAACAGTCAATATGTCCACCACTTAGTGTTAAAAGGATTTAGCAATATACCACATGAGTTAAGAGATAATCTCAAAACTCTACAGCTCAACAAAATGTTATTTTTGTTCTTTCATTGTTTTCGTATAATACTAATAAAATACTTGTACAACTCCAAAAATTATGAAATTCGGTGGGAGTAGTAATCAAGATGTCCACCATTTTGTGTTAAAAGTATTTAATAAAATAATTATAAGAACTTTAATAATTATGTTTCCCATGCCTTATGTGTAGTAGAAGTAATCAAGATGTCCACCACTTTGTGTTAAAAATTATTTAACAAAATAATGATCAGAATTTTGATAATGGTGTTTCCCATCTATCTTTAATTATTTTAAAGATGCCTTAGTTTAATAAAAAATTTTAAATTTAATAATTGTGTTTCCCATTCCTTTTCCTATGCTTTTGTAAGCATGAGAATCTTTTATGTGTGGGAACGGGTCATTTTTTTAGTAATAGTGGAATGTAGGGTCAGATAAAAAAAAAAAAGTAAAAAGAGGTAATCACTGCTCTTTAATGAATTTGTCTCCAACTACCTTTACTTTATTTTGAATTATTTCTGTTAAGTTAAAAAAAAGGGAAGGAGAACAGAATAGTATAAAGAAAATAATTGTTAAAGTTTCTAAAGTTTAGTTAAAAGTGGAACAATAAATGAGTAGGATTTCTTTTCTTATTCTTTGGATTCTTAATCTATAATGATTAAGTTTTATCCCCTAGTTGACACATATACATATAGGCTAACGTGTCTAATTCTTAGTCCTTATAATATCTTATGTTCATGATATAAATAACTTGTATTCTCATTTCATTTCATTTAAATATCACAAGTGAGAGAGAGACAAGTTTATAACTTTAATTATATGGCTTATATTATGGGCCATGGAAGATATGTAATCATGTCTTTACTAACAAGAGTAATACAACAATTAGTGTTTAGGTTAGAGTAAACATAGAAGAAAAGAAGAGGAGGCAAGACCATTTTCCTTTACTCCGAGAACTATAAATGGTGTTTTTATTTTATCGGTGTCATTCCCAAAGATCGTTTCGGTATGGAATCGAGGTAGGCGCAACACAATCAAAAACCTTTCTTTTTATTTAAGTTTCTTTTAATTAAAGTTATGTTTGCATGTTTTCAATAATATGTGAATGATAATCGATGTTGTGAGCATGATTATGAAGGTTCAACTGCGGTCCGTAGAATGTGATTCTTAAAAACAAATTATGACGGGATACGAGATATCCTTGGAAACGGTGGTTGTTTCCTAAACCCACGTGGGGGCTCCCTTGGGCGAGCGGATTTGTTTGAATTTATTATTGTATAATATTGGGATACGAGATATCCTTGGGGACGGTTTTGTTTCCTAAACCCACGTGGGGCTCCCTTGGGCGAGCGGATTGATTGAATTTAATTATTGTTTATGGATGTGGTGTTTCCATATGTTGGCTCCCTTGGGCGAGCGGATTGATTGAATTTATTAATGTATATGGATGTGGTGTTTCCATATGTTTGTGGTGGTGTTAACCATGCAACTTGTTTTGAAAAGAAATTGAAAAATATTGCATAAAACGTTTTGTTGCTTCTTTGCCTCATCGAGTGTCACAACTCACGTCGTATTATGACAAAAATTCAGATTTGACGCATGATAAGGAGTTGATGAACGTGAAGCCTAAAGAATAATTTTAGATCTTTAAATTTGTTGTTTATGCATAAATTCTAGTTCAATGATGTAATTAGTCTTAGATTCAAAGCTGTAAAATATGGTATGATGTTGAGTTGACTGTTTATAATTTTAAATTTTTAATAGGTTTTAATTTAATTCTTTTTGAAACACATGTAAAACATCTTAAGGGACATTCTCTGAAAATTATATAATTTTCTAAGTAGCATAATTATTTTTAACATAATTATTTGTACCATTTCTAAATCCAGAAAATATCCGACTGTTTTAAATATCTCATAAATATCCTATTTTAAAACTATGATACGTTAGTTTTTAGACCTTAGTGTCTTCTGAGAAAATCTGCATCTATCTTTTATCTTTCTAAAATGACAAACCTCATCCAATTTTGAGTTATGTGTGATTTTATATAATTTTTATAAAACAGAATGGTGCAGTTTTGATTTTCTACAGTTCTGGTCAACTACATGTTTGACTATGGTCAAAGGATACTCAACGCATTTAAAAATCCCGAGTAATTTAGGTATAATAGTATTTACGGTACAGATTTTATTCGTATAATTACCATAAATTTTGGAACTCGCATGAAGCCTGTAAAATTCTAGTAATCCACGTTGGTATGTTTTCGAGGTCTTACAAATTGGGGTTAAAAATCGTTTCTTATTAATTAATCTTAAGACTTGAACGGTGTTAGTATTTTTATTTGAGAACCAAAATGTGTTTTTCTTCCGGTGACTTTCATATTAGGTTAAATATATGGTTTGACCTTCCTAAATGATTTTCTGAGCATTCCGCTGCGACAAAATTCTTAAAACGGACATAATTAAATTAGTCCAAGTGAATTACTTAACGAGCTTGGGCTTAGTAGCCTGGCCTTGGCTATGATTTTCGAGTGGCACTCCGCATTTTGAAAACCGGGGCGTCACAAATTGGTATCAGAGCTCTAGGCTTTAGATCTTACATGGGACGTTAAAAAAAAAAAAAAATCGTATGAATTGATGTGCTGGATTGTTTTGTCATTTATTATTTTCTTTCATCTCAAGTCATATGCAAAGGCTCTTCCGTTTAATCTAATAAACTCCTTTGCCTGGTTAGATCAATTTATCCAATAACTACCAAAGTAGTCAAGTTTAGATTCGCAATCAATCGATATAGATTCCAACAGGAAACTATAAAGTCATTCTGATTTCACGCAACTAATCAATCGAATAAATCCAATTCTAGTTGGATCCTAGCCTATCAAGGTTTGTTCACACCCAAAGATATGAGAACCAAATAAGAAATCTTATTTATCTTCAAATCTTCTTTAATCTTCAATAAACACCTGCACAACACCACTTGAATCTCTTGTTATTAATTACACACAGAACGAAGTCTGTTAAAAATGAATTACACAAGATGTCTTTATATCTACAAACAGTTCTAAAGATCCCGTCGATACTTCGATCTAGTTTGAGTGAATCTTATATCAGAAGAGAATATTCTCAAGAATAAACAAACTAGGTGCAATCAAAGTTTCAACAACTGTTAGTCAATCAAATCAATCGAAAACCAATAACACTGTAATTATCTAGTTTACCACCAACGGTACTCATAGAGCTTCTTGATCCCATAAAAGTCTTTAAACGAGCAGTCGTACGAGATTTCGCCTAATTAGGGTACTTTCCTCTCTGGATAGACGGCTCCACCGGAAACAACAAAAAAAATGAAGTTTGCATGGCTCTTAGGATGGTTTTCTAGAAATGAAAACTTAGGTATTTATAGACCAAGGATGTTTGGACACCAAGGAATTTCTAAAACCGAAAATATTCTCAAGATATGCTATGAATGGCAAAATTCAGTTTTCCTAATTCCAATAAATGCTTGTCCAAAAATTCTGAAATCTTTCAATAGAAAATCTCCAATTAGTAAATGCACATTACTAATTTTTATTCTCTAGAGATATGCATTTAATTATTGGTAATTAAAGCATATAAAACCAAAAACCTTAATTAAAATATTCTCAATTTATTTTGGCACAGGATCTCCTTGAGTACTAAGGAATATCTTTGAACAATAAATAATAAGAGTTACTGAACATGTTCAAAGTATGTTGACATCTTTTCGCTGTAAATCCTTATTCATATTTACATGGATTTACATTCTTGGAATCGGTTATATCACACTTCCAAACAAGTTTAGAATTGATTCCTGTATTCCAAGATCACTATATGATTGATCAAATATCAATTCACATACATGGGTTCAATCGGTTCTACTAATCACAGGATCGGTTATACCTTAATATGGAAACACTTGTGATCGGTCACACAAGTTACCAGGATCGGTTACATCAGTTACCAGGATCGGTTACATCAATTACCAGGAGCGGTTACCATATACTCATGGTATTGCATGTGATCGGTCACACCAGTTACCAGGATCGGTTACACCAATTACCAGGACCGATTATACCAATGACAAGGATTGATTACACAACTTCTCTGTAATCGGTCACACCAATTACTAGGATCGGTTACACCAATTATAAGTATCGATCATACCATCTCATGGTGATTACTTAGGATCGGTTACACTAATTAACAAAAACTAGTCATACCAAATCATAAGTCAGGCATTGTGATTATTTATACCAAGATACATATCAAAGTTACGATCGGTTCTACCATCTCACACGTATTGGTAATCCAAAGATATACAATGAATAGCCGTACCAATAAGCCTAGCGATTTCCCTTTCGATTCATAAAACAATTTCATGAATGTACTTCCTTTAAACAAATGTAAAACATTGTTTCGTAGGATGAAATCTCTACCATAACCCATTCACATAATCAAAACGATATATACACGATTATGTCGATGTCATATCTACGAAGTTCAAAAGATAAGTATTATACTTCGTAGTCTAATTCCCTAATACTATGATCATACAAATATGACCATATTGTCACATCACTAGAGTAATATATACACTATGTACAATATATACAGCTTCGCAGTTATGTTTTCAATATAGCACGACTTGAAAGATACGTTAGGAATGAAAGTAGTTCAATTCAATATCACTAACCTCAAGAGGAAGGATGATGTTGTCATTTTAGTTCACTTCTTCTTTACTTTCTTCAGGTCTTCGAAGTAATACTTGTATGTCTTAACATTCATAGACTTTCTATTCTAACCTAAACGAAGTTGATTCTAGTATACACTCAAGCGACTTTATATGAGTTTTGAGTCACTAAAATATGACAAGCAAACTTGACATACCAACGCTTGGTGAGTTTAACCGAGCAATGATCTAACAATCTCCCACTTTGTAAATTTTAGTGACAAAACTCTTTTTACATATGGATAAACAAATTACAACAATTCATTTTACATACACTTGATTCCAAGTTTCAATAGCATTATAACCTATATATATATTCAATCAATGAATGCCATTGTTGACATTTGAATAACAATACTCCCCCTAAAGGCAAGATAGGTAGATATTCAATCCGAACATCTTTGTTATTCCCCCTTTGTAGTCAAATACCCCCCCTTAGTCAATGCTTTACTCTTTCGTTAGATATAACGTTTAAACACAATTGTCCTTTCATTAGTGATCGCAATCACTTGTTTACTCCATATATTTCTCCCCCTTTTTGTCACAAAATGACAAAGGTTTGAGCAAATAAAGGACAAACCGAAAGGATCTTACAAATCTAAAAGACTTGTAAATAACCTTTAAGAGTTAAACACGAACGTTTCACATACCACTTTAGATAACCAATATTAAAACCGAAACTACAAGTAATTTAGTTTTAATATGTTATCAAGGAAATAATTGCCCAAAGCAATTTTCCCTAATAGTTAAACAAATCGACTAAGAAACTTAATTCCCTTGTTAAACCGATTGAAACATACAATCGCTTATTTCAATAAGACCAAAATAAAGATCAGAATTAACTTTATTTCTCTCCTCATGCTCTAATTATTCAAACAATAACTTAGTCCTTTCCCTTTAGACAAGACAAACACTAGGTTAGTTAACTAGTTTTTCTTGTCAAGGCATTCAGTTAGACTTGAATAACCGAATCCTCCAATTTGATAAGTCTAACTAAGATCAGTATTAACTTAGTTTCTCTTATCCGGAATCGATTTGGACTAAAAAAATGATCCCGTATTTCGTTAAGCCATAAACAATATATACAAACCAAAATAAATTGACTTACACAATTATTTTCTTAACCGGAAGCCATTGAAAAAACATAGACATTATAACACCGCAATTGCACCAAATTTCGTTAAGCAAAAACACTTGATACCCAACAATAAAGAAGATACCAAACAATAAACCAAATAAATTGACACAGTTTTTCTTAACCAGAAACAATTGAATCATACACACGCATACATCCATACTCTATAATGCAACATATCAATTGTACCGAAATTTTGTTAAGCAAAAGCAAAATATATGCAATATAAACATGCTTTTCTTAAACATGAAAACGATTAACTAACAAATTTGTTACCTCAGATTCCGTATCCTCTTATCCACAGAAAGATATATCATTAAGCACAAGTTCAAGTTAGAACTCTCCCCTAGTGTGTTGTCATCCTCTCGCAAGAACAAAAGAACAACAACAAAAGCAACCTTTATCAGAGAAAGGTTGAAACGATTTTAACTAATGCGTGCCAATAGCAAAAGTTGAAAACCTGAAACACATATGTTTATGCTAAACACAACTCATGTAAACATAAATTGATTCAACATATTGTGACTTTTCACATATGAGTTTCAATCGGAACACCTTATGATCCTTTGATAAAGCCTGCCAACAAGGGATAGAACTTAATCCTGCTAAATCAAAAAGCCACACAAACCATAAGGGTTACATCATATGATATTGAATATTAAGGTTATGAAATCGAAATCAGACATCCCATAAACCGAATACACATAGAAAAAATATAAACATTCATTCACAGGCTATGTAATAGGTAACTATCATAAGAAAAATTATAAAGAAATAATTGTATTCATAAATAATGATAATTTTATTCAAAAATAGACCTTATACAATAATTGAAGCAAATCAAACATAGATGTTTATTTTTATAGATTAAGTATTACAGCATATAACTTAATCCCTAGTGGTGCTCTGATTGTTCATTGAGGTTTCTTCAGTGTTCAAACTCTTTAAGCATGTCTCGAGGGACTTGTCAACAACCACTTCTTGTTTTCAAGCTTTTTAACTTGAACCTTCATGTCCGCAAGATCAGCTTTTGTTTCCTCAATCCTATTCTTGAGCCAATCTTGATTTAGAACCGTTAATATGAGATTGGTTCGTAGTTCTTCAAAACCATGGATATAATCTATCATACTATCATAAGGAGTCCACTTAATTTTTGTTGGATTTTGAAGGTTGTAAGCCAACAAACATGAATCATCTTGGGATCCAGTAGAACTATCATATTCATAATCAGGGATGATTTTTGATATGATCTCCTTCTCCCTTTCCGTATTGATTCCTTGACAATCCTTAACTCTTTGAGCTTCTTCCTTGTTTACCTTTGTAATACTACGAGTTATTGGAGGCATTCTCAAGGAATTATATAGGAATTAATCATGGTTTCTCAATACAAGCGAGAGAAAGTTTCTCTTAAGCAGAGACAACTTTCGGACCAAAAAATACAAGGTAATTTCCGAAAATATATTAATAATATATTTTGTTACAAGAGTTCAAACTTCTCAACCTGGAAGGTTTATTAAAATTAAAGAATTTTATATAAAACCTAAATATGGAAGATCATGCTAAACATGAACAATACTTTTTAAGACTAGATAAATTCGCATCTTATCCAAGAATTGTCATAATTTTTATGATAAAACACAAACATGTGCTCTCGTTTTATGTGCTTCCTCATCCTAAAAATGTGAGCACGAAATTGGATGAGGATACACATGCTCTATACAACTAGGTTGTATCGGAGTAAGCTTTATCGAGCTTACAACGAGTATCAAAAACATAGTTCAAGTTTCTCTTTGGAAGTTTCTGCCCAAAGTATTTTCTCCCAAGAAGATGATTCTTCCTTGATCTAAAGGTATGATCATGATAAGAAACTATATTGATGTGAGGATTTTCAGAGATGGATAAATATCTCTTAATTCTGTCAATGGGATTTTCATAGGATTTTCTCATTCTTAGGATTTTCTTATTATGCACATGAGTTTGATCGTCTGAAACAATTATTGAAAATCTTTCCTAATTGTTTCTTTTGGCAGAAATTATTTCCTTCCCTTTCTTCTGAAAATGTTCTTCATGTAAATAAAGACTGTTTCGACATGAGTGAGGATGAACCTTTTTCCAGAACTGATTATCAACTCTTTTTTCTGATTCTTTTGAGTTTATTTTATCAGTTTGGGGTATATTATATATTTCTACTGAGGAATGATCTTTCAGTTTTTTAAGACAAAAACTTCTTTTAATACCTTTACCACAGTATTTTGAAGAAGTATAAGTTTCCTGTCAAGTGACTGAAAGTTGTATTCCTTAAGATTTTTTTCAAGGAATTGGTTCAAAGTTTCCTTTGGACAAGATTTAATTTGATCATTAGTAGTTATAGAAGATGGTTCTTCATTCTCTTTTGACTTGATGTAGTTAGGCAACTCCCATCATGATGTGTTTCAGACGTGATCAAACAAGTCTTGTTATCACGATCTCTAAAAGTCGACCAAGGACTTTTGTTTTCCTCATCAAAAGAAATTATAACACAATCATTAGTCAGATTCATATGATGAATCTCTTGTTCTTGAGTAAGATATTTGCCAAGAACTTCTACTTTGACAGTAAGATCCATATTCTCTTTGGCTAGAATATTTAGTTGAATTTATTTTTCTCTGATCTATTGCTTAAGAAGATTTGACTATGTCTTTAATATTAACATCCTTGTAGATAGGGATCTTATAGGCTTTAGGAGTTTTTCCAACTCTTTTTTCAGCATATTCTTTTCTATCAGATAGACTCAGACGTACTCTTAATTGTTGTAACTCCTGGATCATGAGTTAACAAATGTATAACATCCTTAAGTTTTGGGTATTCATAAACTTTCATAACATTAACTGAATCAGACATAGATTCAATTCTTATATCTTGGATCTCACCAAAGACAGATTGTTAGATCTTTTCGTGTTTGCCTGCTCTGATACCAATTGAAAAGACGAGGGTACCCAAATACACTACAATCTTTTATTTATCCACCTATAAGTCCTCTTACCAAAAGTGATTGTCTATGGACAAGGTCGATACAATACAAAAAATCGATATTCATACCTTGTGTGATTGTCTATGCATACGAGATTGAGACAATACGACAACCAAAGTGTGATACTTGATAATAAGTTCAGACTTAACCGAACTCTATAGGATCACTATCAAGTATATTGGAGTTAAAGTTTGTGTATTTTACTTTTAATTATAATAAAATAATTAAATTTGAGGGAATAGAAAAGTAAAAGACACAACAAGATTTTGTTAACGAGAAAACAACAAATACAGAAAAACCGCGGGACCTAGTCCAGAATTGAATACTCTCAATATTAATCCGATATACAAAATCTACACCAACTTCGTATAGTTGAGACCAAGCAACTACCCCTAGTTCACTTAGTTTCCTCAGTATACCTGCGCTTCCGACTTCGATGAGTGCACGCACTAGAATAATTCCTTTGGATCGTATTCCAAACAGTAAAGGAACAACAAATATGTTTGGTGACAACTCTTTCGATTCTTTCAAGATAAAGATATCTCAAGTCATACGCAAAGGCTCTTCAGTTTAATCTAATAAACTCCTTTGCCTGGTTAGATCAATCTATCCAATAACTACCAAAGTAGTCAAGTTTAGATTCGCAATCAATCAATATAGATTCCAACAAGAAACTATAAAGTCATGTCGATCTCACGCAACTAATCAATCGAATTAATCCGATTCTAGTTGGATCCCAGCCGATCAAGGTTTGTGCACACCCAAAGATATGTGAACCAAATAAGAAATCTTCCTTGTCTTCAAATCTTCTTTAATCTTCAATAAGCACCTGCACAACACCGCTTGAATCTCTTGTGATCAATCACACACCTGGCGGAGTCTGTTAACAATGGATTATCACAAGATGTTTTTAGATCTACAAACAGTTCTAAAGATCCCGTCGATACTTCGATCTAGTTTGAGTGAATCTTATATCATAAGAGAAGATTCTCAAGAATAAATAAATAATATGCAATCAAAGTTTCAACAACCGCTAGTCAATCAAATAAATCGAAAACTAATAACACTGCAATTATTTAGTTTCCCACCAACAGTACTCGTAGAGCTTCTTGATCCCACAGAAGTCTTTAAACAAGCGGTCATACGAGATTTCGCCTAATTAGGGTACTTTCCTCTCCGGATAGACGGCTCTACCAGAAACAAAAAAATAAATGAAGTTTGCCTTGATCTTAGTAAAAAAACGGGGATACAACAACCACACCCAATATTTCGTTTGGAAATCTGAATAGACAAACTCCAATATACTTTCAAGAGAATCAACTAGACAGTCAGACTCAATCTACAGAAAAGTATATCAAAGAGTTTTATATATCTATCCTTTAATTCAATCCACAATCAGCAAATATAAACTTGTGAGCCCGATTAAATATACGAGAAATAACTTGAACTGTACCATAACCAATGTTCAACGATAAATTAATTTCAATCAACAACCAAAGGTTGGATTTACCAATTGATCGATTCAATGCACTACGTGTGATATTTCAATTATATATCAAAATATAATGCGGAAAAGAAATAACACAGACCCCAGAATTTTGTTAACGAGGAAAACCGCAAATGCAGAAAACCCCGGGACCTAGTCCATCTTTGAAAACCACATTGTATTAAGACGTTACAGAAACTAGCCTACTACCAATTAACTTCGGATTGGAATATAGTTAATCCCTAATCAATCTCACACTGATCAAGGTACAGTTGCGCTCCTTACTTCTATGATCCCCAGCAGGATTATACGCACTTGATTCCCTTAGATGATATCACCCTAAAGTCGAAGACTTGATAAACAAATCTGTCTCACACATAAAAGTCTATTGGAATAGATTAATCAGTCCCCCATAGAAATACCTACAATTTTTGTTCCGTCTTTTGATAAATCAAGGTCCACAGAAACAATTGATAAATCAGACTTATATTTCCGAAGAAAAGCCTAGTACTATCAATCACCTCACAATAATCTTAGTCGTATGGTAGCGAAATAAGATATTGTGGAATCACAAACGATGAGACAAAGATGTTTGTGACTACTTTTAATCTTGCCTATCAGAGATAAATCTCAAGCAAATCTCAGCAAATATAATACTCAATCACGATAGTAAAAGTAAGATCAGAACACGCAACTACAAAGAAAATAATTGGGTCTTGCTTCACAATCCCAATGATGTCTTTAAGTCGTTAACCAACATGGTTTTGTGAAAAACTTAAGGTTAAAGGAGAATCGACTCTAATCGCAACTAGTATCACATATGAGGTATGGGGATTAGGTTTCCCAATTGCTAGAGTTCTTCTTTATATAATTTTCAAATCAGGGTTTGCAATATTAGTTACCTTGGTAACAAAGCATTCAATATTCACCGTTAGATGAAAACCTGATTAGATACAAGCTAATATCTTTCAACCGTTAGATCAAACTTAGCTTATTATACATAAATGAAATGTACCCTCATTTAGGTTTATGCAACAGTACCTAAACGTGTACACCAGTTGGATCAATAGTAGTTAACCGAGGTTAGCTATATGAACACTCTCATATCAACCTTATTCATCTTAACCATAACTAGTTTAAATGACTCAAATAAAACTAGTTAAAGAGTTGTTCGATTGCTATATTCTCATAGAAGTATACAAGAACACAATTGAAGCAAAATCGGTTTGATTCACTTTAATCAATTCATGAACATTATAGCCATGGTTTGCAAAGAATTCATTCCTTATTATATAAATGTATTTGTTCATGTCACAACTGATTTTAAAACTTTAACCATCCAAGTATGCAAACAGGTACGCATACTTGAAATAGCCGGACCAAGTTTGGTTTTCGCCAGTATGCGAACGGGTATGCATATCTCCAAACCTAACAGAAATTTCCGGCCACAAACCTAAGCCAGTATGCGTACATGTACGTGCACTTAGGTTCTCGGACTTCTCAAACCAACAGGTACGCATACTATGGTTCCCGGACATGGATCACACATATGCAAGAGTGCACAACATGTTTATAATCCAATGTTGGTTAAGTGTTCTAAACTCTTATTTCAATCATTGAAACTTTCTGAAAGGATGCACTACACCAAATATGGGGTTTAGCAACTCAGATTAGCAACAGCTTAGCAGTTGTTGCGAATTTTCAGTTGCTAATTTTAGTTGCAAAAAATTCACAACAATTACGAAACTCGCAACTGTTCATGCCTGTTACTATTCGCAACTGACTTCAGTTGTACGCGTGCGAAAAGTTAGTGTGGCTACCTACACTTTCACTGACACATAATTCAGTCCTTTCATATTATCGGGAAAGCTAACTCGGCTCTTTTTATCATCGATTAGCCTCTCGAGTCTCATCCTCTCATTTTCTTTTCTTTTCCTTTCACTTCTCTTCTTTCTCTCTGGTTCTCTCTGTAATTTTTCGTTGTTTCTACTACCACAACCATCGTTATCATCAACATCAAAACCGTCATCGAGGAAGAAAGGTATCGTCACTACCATCACATTAAGATTCAAATTTGTTTTTTTCTTTCTCCTTTTGATTTTTCACTTAAAATCTTTAACCTGGTCTCTAATCTCAGTTTAGAATCATGTTCAACTACCTATTTTCAGCTATATTTAGGTATTTGTCTTAGGGTTTCAAAATATGTTAATTGATTAAGGTTTCTTATCCTATCGATTATGAGATTTGGGTCTATGATCTAGGGTTTTTTATTCAGATTTATGTGATTTGCTGATGTGCTTGGATTTGTTATGTAATTTTGTTGTTTGAATTTAAATTCGTGTTTTTAGAATCTAGGGTTTGGTTTAGTTTATAGGTTTTGGTGGATTTATGTTTAGGTTTAGTTTCCTGAATGATCTTTTGTTACTTAGAATTCCTAATTTGGTGAGATAATTTTTTAGAACTGCAGTATCTGAATGGTTTATAGTTAGGGACATTACTTTCTCTTCTTGTTTACTCAATTTGATGTGTTGTTCTGCAGTTATCTTGTTTATTATATGTTTGAGGAGGCAATCACTTGATCTTCTTTTGTTAATATACTACCCAAAGATGATTACCCCTAAACAATACAAGATGATGAGATGGTTTACAATGATGGAATCGACTGTGATGACATATGTTTAATCTTTAAAACAGTTGGGAAGGTACGTATCTTGGTTGCTCTCCTCCACATGTATCGTGTTGTCTCTTGATGTCGGGTCCTTTGCGGATACTTTATGCCTATGAGTTGCTGATGAATCCATTGTGGAAGAGCGACGATGATGCATTTGACGATGTGGGGTTTGTACTTTAGCAGCAGAATATTGTAAATTTGGACAAGATTTTAAAATATGTAAGCCATGGTTTATTGAGAATGCCCCTGAAGTCTACCCCAATCTGATTCCAGGTGGATATGTGGTTTTCTTCGGTGATACATGTTGGCTATGAAGATGGAGCTCTACTTGCATTAAAGGCTGCAGAACGAGTCCGGACATCTCAATTTTTTGAATATGTGAGTTTATGTACAAAATAAATGGCTTTGAATGAGAAAGTCCCTTTTACAGTAAAATTCTGTAATATTTTACTTTTTGAGTTCGTATTTCAGTTACAGATCGATGGTGTGGTGTTGCTCGGTGTTAGTCCATCAAGAGAAGTTGTTCTCGCCTTTGCTAGGATTCTGGTACGTATTTCACTTGGGAAAAAACACTTGGTGCGTCCTTTTCTCCGAACCAAGATCACTCAAGTTGTTAACATGAGAGCGTGGTATGATTGCACCAAGCTAACAACAGAGGTTTTGAATCTCTACAAGGTAATTTGATACTCTTCACCTTACTGGAAATAGGAAACTGTGACCTTATTTATTGTCCCCATTGATCTATATATAAAAATGGGCGATAAAAAGTACTGTGAAATCATAATAATTTTACTTGCATCTTTTGAGTTGACAGTTCTCTTAACATGAAGTTAAAGAGTGCTTCTACACGGTTATTTCGGATTCTTCATCGTGGAGTTAAATCTGTATTTTCACGGGAAATTGTTTTATAATGATAGCAATCATCGAGTATTAGTTTATTATATAGGAATATTTGGTTATTAATTATGTAAAGAAAGTTAACTTACATCAAATCTTCTCCATTGGCATATTTATTCAAGTACTTCATTTACGGGACTATATTTTTAGAAGATGAATTGATGAATGAGAAGTTGAGAGAGTTTTTGTTATACTTAATTCTTTGGTTGTTATTGATCAGTTGACATCCTGCTGGAACCTACAATGTGAAACTTAAGACCGTATTTCCGTTCTAAACAATGAAACTCAAGGATGAGCTCTCTCATGGAGCCAACAAGGGTCTTGACATTGCAGTCCGACTTTTGGAACCTATCAAGGAGCAATTCCATTCATTTAGTTATGCTGATTTCTGTCAGATAATAAACTTATCATATGCAGCTGTGTTTTTGGTAATTTTTTAAATTTTGTTGTCAATTGTTAATCCATTGAATGATTTTCTATAAATATTTTTACTGCAGTTAGCTGGTATGGTTGCTGATGAAGTTACTGGTGGGCCTGATGTCCATTTTCACCCTGGTCGGGAGGTTAGTGATGTTAACGAAGAATTTTCCTGTTATTTACACCCTCCTGGTTGTAGTTCTTTTTTCCCTTTTGTCATTCGTTCCTTGTTCATACTTATATTGTGTAAATTCTGTCTTGTCAGGTTTTTTTACACAAAGGATTCATCTTGTTTTTAATAGCATTTTCAAGTTATTTATGTTGGATAAGAAACTCTCCTTTCTTCTCTGAGAGTTGAGTCGGATTATTTGTTCTTGAAAATTTAAAACATGTCAATATGCATTTTGAGGTTGTTGCATCTATGAGTTACTTACCGAACAATTGGATTTTTTTATTGTAAATTAGACCAAAAGCTTGAATGTCCAAGGTGTATCGCAATATCCAAATGTTGAATTTAGAATTTAGTTTCTTTTTTGCTTCCTAGTTATTTTGTGTTTATTTCAGGCGGTAAAGCATGTCCTTAGATTAGACGCGGATAGCCCTGATACTCATCGTTGTTTGGTAAGCCTTTGAATCTAGTTTCCTTATTTGATGCTCAATACAGTTAAAGTACAGAATATGCAACCTTATACGGGAGAGCTCTTTTTTTTTTTCCAATTCATAATATATTTTTGCTATTTTTGTGGCAGATTCGGTTTTTTCATAAAGTGGATGGTATGCCAGCTCCAGTGACTGATTCAGAAAAGCTTGTTTGGAGTGTGTTAGAAGCGGAATGTGCCACTCTAAGGTTTATTTCCTAATCTATTTCAGTATAGGCAGCATAAGCATAAATTTAAAGTAACTCCATCGATCTTTATAATAGTTTTTCATGTTCTGCAGTCAATTTCATGAGAACTCTCTCACTGAAGCAAACAACTCTTTCCTTGAGAAACACAAAGGTTTTATGCCGCCTCTTGTTATCTGTAGAGAATAACGATTACTGTCACTTTTTGGAAGTAAATTTCTGTTTGATAATTTGTGTAGTATTGCTAAAGCTTTCTCTTCACTGTGTTAGAGTTGCTGCTACAGAAATGTCATTCCTTTTGGAGCCTAGCAAGAAGTCTGAACTTAGTCTACCACCAATCGCAGTATCCAAATGTTGAATTTAGAATTTAGTTTCTTCTTTGCTTCCTAGTTATTTGGTGTTTATTTCAGGCGGTAAAGCATGTCCTTAGATTAGACGCGGATAGCCCTGATACTCATCGTTTTTTGGTAAGCCCTTGAATCTAGTTTCCTTATTTGATGCTCAATACAGTTAAAGTACAGAATATGCAACCTTATACGGCAGAGCTCTTTTTTTTCCAATTCATAATATATTTTTTCTGTTTTTGTGGCAGATTCGGTTTTTTCATAAGGTGGATGGTATGCCATCTCTAGTGACTGATTCGGTTTTTATGGAAGCTTCTAGTAAGTTCCTCCACTTCTTTCCCTGCTTTATGATTCTGTCGTTTGGTGGTATACTAAGTTTCGTTGTCTCTTGTTGTTGGTGTGAATTAGGAATCAACAAAAAGAGATATTTGAAGATTCACTTTCTTACAGAGTTCGAGCTAAGCGTGGTTGTGAAAAACATCCTCGTAGTATTGCTGAAAGAGAATGCTTCATTTCATTCATTCGCTCTTTGAAATATTCCAATCTAGTACTTTTTTGTTCTTAAACAGTGAATCATTAGTTAAAATTTTATGGTTGTGTTTTTATTTCGGATCAGGTTCGAAGAACAAGGTATAAACTTCAAGAGTTTGGATTTGGTGTTGTTATTGGGACTTGTAGTGGTGTCAATTCGATATTCTAATATTTTTGTATCATTCTTGAACTAAATTTATGAATATAATAAATGTTCAGTGTAATATATTAATCTATGTGAATTGTGAATATGAATACAATAACTAATTCACTTAAAGTTGACCGGTTTTAATCTGGTCAAAATCTGGTTTTGATCAGGTCAAGACCACTATTTTTTTGTTTATGCAAAAACATTCGCAACTGCAACATGCAGTTGCGACCAAAAAATTGCAACGACAATGTAGCCGTTGCGAAAAACTGCAACATCGACTTTCGTAACAGAGCTCAACTGTTGCAACCCCACTTTGCAACTGCCACCTACTGTTGCTAATCACCAAATTTGGTGTAGTGATGACAATAGCCGTTTTCACACACTATTAGCATCAAAGAAATTTTCAAGTTATTGAAATAATCATAACGAAACATTCCAAGTCTACACCAAATGATTGTATCACACAAACCATGTCAAATGTTACTCGACGATTTTCACATGATCATCTTTTGACTTTGGCCAAGAATATAAGATGAACTTGGTTGAAGCGAAAGCTTACCAACACATATTTCGAGAAACATGTAAGCGAGTTAAACTCAGCTAGAAATATCAAATGTGCATAATCGAAAACTATAGTAATACGACATTTGTCTTAATATAGGAGATAGAGTAGAAATAGACTTTCCAAGTGATAAATGAGTTTTAGTCTCCACAAACCTTTTGTTGATGAATTCCACAAGATCTCCTTAGTAGTTCTTCGTCTTCAATTAATGACCGCCGTGAAGTCTAATGCTCAACTACACAATTTATCCTAGTCCGAGACATTACTTTAAGTAGACTAGAAATCAAGACTTATAGTTTTGATCACTAACATTGACAAACAAGCTTGAGATAACAACGCGTGCGAGTTCGACCGAGCAATGCTCTAACACTTAGGATGGTTTTATAGAAATGCAAACTTGGGTATTTATAGATCAAGGATGTTTGGACACCAAGGAATTTCCAAAACCGAAAATATTCTCAAGATATGCAATGAATGGCAAAATTCGGTTTTCCTAATTCCAATAAATGCTTGTCCAAAATTTCTGAAATATCTCAATAGAAAATCTCAAATTAGTAAATGCACATTACTAATTTTTATTATCTAGAGATATGCATTTAATTGCTGGTAATTAAAGCATATAAAACCAAAAACCTTTATTAAAAGATTCTCAATTTATTTTGGCACATGATCTCCTTGAGTACTAAGGAATATCTTTGAACAATAAATTATAAGAGTTACTGAACGCGTTCAAAGTATGTTGACATCTTTTTGCTGTATATCCTTATTCATATTTACATGGATTTACATTCTTGGAATTGGTTATATCACACTTCCAAACAAGTTTAGAATTGATTCACCTGTATTCCAAGATCACTATGTGATTGATCAAATATCAAATCACATACTTGGGTTCAATAGGTTCTACCAATCACTAGGATCGATCATACCTTAATATGGAAACACTTGTGATCGGTCACACAAGTTACCAGGACCGGTTACACCAGTTAAAAGGATCGGCTACATCAATTACCAGGACCGGTTACCATATACTCATGGTATTGCTTATGATCATTCACACCAGTTACCAGGATTGGTTACACCAATTACCAGGACCAGTTACACCAATTACAAGGATTGATTACACAACTTCTCTGTGATCGGTCACACCAATTATTAGGATCGGTTACACCAATTAAAAATATCTATCATACCATCTCATGGTGATTACTTTGGATCAGTTACACTAATTAACAAAAAATACTTATACCAAATCATAAGTCATGCATTGTGATTATTTATACCAATACATATCAAAGTTACGATCGGTTCTACCATCTCACACATATTGGTAATCCTAAGATATGCAATGAATAGCCGTACCAATAAGCCCAACGACTTCCCTTTAGATTCATAAAACAAGTTCATGAATCTAATTCCTTTAAAAAAATGTAAAAGATTGTTTCGTAGAATGAAATCTTCACCATAACCCATTCACATAATAAAAACGATATATACACGATTTTGTCGATGTCATATCTACGAAGTTCAAAATACAAGCATTATACCTCGTAATCTAATTCCCTAATACTATGATCTTACAAATATGACCATGTCACATCACTAGAGAAATATATACACTATGTACAATATATAAAGCTTCGCAGTTATGTTTTCAATATAGCACGACTTGAAAGATACGTTAGGAATGAAAATAGTTCAAGTCAATATTACTAACCTCAAGAGTAAGGATGATGTTGTCGCTGTAGTTCGCTTATTCTGCACTTTATTCAGGTCTTCAGAGTAATATTTGTATGTCTCAACATTCCTAGATTTTATAGTCTAACCTAAACGAAGTTGACTCTAGTATATAATCAAGCGACTTTAGATGAGTTTTGAGTCACTAAAATATGACAACCAAACTTGACATACCAATGCTTGGTGAGTTCAACCGAGCAATGCCCTAACAGTGTCTTTATTGAGTATTTGAGGTAAACATAAAATTACAGCTCTCCCTTTGGATTAGATGTGTTTCTATGTATTTGTTTATCATACAAATTATGGAAATATAGTAGGTACGCATACCCGTATTATGCGTACCATATTGATCTAAGTTCGAGAATGGGGGAGGTATGCATACTTAGTACGCGTGCACCTGGGATCTGAGTTAGCTAACAACCAAGGTACACATACCCTTAGATATTGATTTCATGGACTTTCCATAGGTATGAATACCTACCCAGTTCCGAACAAAGCAGAATCTCATGAACTATTTTTACAAACATGTTTAACTTTGCGAAAACTCTTGTAAACACTTCTAATACAATTTTGTTCACAAACTCATTGAGTGTTATTGAACACCACCTATGCTTATAGGTTCAAAGTCTACTGAGCCACGAAGAACCATTATTGCACACTATTCCAGAACCCTTGACCATATTGTGTAATTTCAAAGAGGACGTCTTACACATTTACATGGATCCCTGATAAAAATTTCATATAAACTGAGAAAGTGTTTCCTTGGATCTCTAGTTATATTAGCTTGAATGAAAAGATACCTGGAGTCTTGAAAACCTACTAATAGAGAGAGTCATGCAACATGATTTCTTAATCCCTAAAAATCTTGTGTCCTAGTTGCTTGCTAGAGGCGTCCTCTATAACCTAGGTTTCCTCTGTGAAGAACGTTTAAACAAATATGATTAGAAGCAAAAAAAATTCTAAATAAGAAAATCAAATGTGGGTTTTGCGATTGGTAAAGGTGATTTAAATGATTTCTGGTTAAAACAGGGCCAATGCCCTGGACATTCCATGAGAATATTTTCATGTTTAACTAGATCTCTAGTTTTAGTTAAAATCATCGAGCGTAGAAAAAGAAATTCAGGCATTGGAGAGAAAGATAGAGAATGGATGCAACAAGGAAAAGAAAATGATAATGATAATTTATAACAATCCCCAAAATAAATTAAGGTTGTCAGATAAGGAACATACGACATGACATAATAATTGTACTAAAGAGCCACAAAAATGCGAAAAACGGGCGGATAAAAAAAAAAAAAAAAAAAAAAAGATGAAAGTGAAGATAGGTTTGGAGATTAATTGACAACATAAAGCAAAAAGTAAATATGAAAATGCAAATAAGATAAAATCGTAAAATCAATCCAAGAGGTGTTACCAACTGTCAGCATATAACCAGATAAGTCGTTTTATGCATGTAATATACTTCATGCTTATAATTCATCACTTTATACACAAAACTTGAATTCTATATACAGAATTGCGCTACAAAATAGCTTTGGAATCATCATTTAGTATATATTAGGTGACTGCTTGCACGATGTGTAGATGATTTAATTACAATAATGCACGATAATGTCGACTATGCATCCCTAGAATGCATCCACTTCTACTAGTTGAAAATATTAATTTCTATTTCGCAAGTTTCATAGGAAAACACTGAACAACATACACTTTTATTAGAGAAACAACATGTGAGTATTAAAAGTGTTTGAATACTACAGGTAAATGTCAATCCCAAAAATTAAGATCAAAAGAACTTTACTTCACTTAAAGTTTTACTATTAAAAATTATTATGAAACATCGAAATAATAATTTAATTAAATCATTATAACTTCTAAACCTGTAAATTTACAACTTATTAAATTTTACCATCTTGCAATAGTTTTTGGACCACATTCTTTTGGACCATCACATTCTTGGAGGTGGTTTTATTTACCACGCGAGTTACTATTTGCCAACCATCTTTTAGTATAGACCCGCGCACACCCTTAGGTTTCCTTTTACGGTTTTTCATCGTAAAAACTACCATTTAGTCCTAGAAATAATATATTAGAGTGAGTTTGGTCCAGTTGACCTAGTTAACCATCTGTTTGGTCCTTTAAAAAAATATATATATTACTGTTTGGTCTGTGTTTCTAGATCTACTTTCTCTCTCTGTTTTTTCTTCTTCTTTTGTTTTGATGAAGATCTTTATGATGAATAACGACGATGATGATGATGAAGAAGCTGATGAAGACGATTGATTTAAAGATCTATAAACCTCGATTTTGACGATTACGAGATCGATTTTGCTGTTTTTGAAGATGATGAAACGATGAAGATTTGTGTATTTTTCGTCTCTGCTGCTGTTGAAGTTGATGGAGACGACGAAGATGATGAAGACGACGACGACAGAGACGATGAAAACGATACGATGATGATTTCGTGTAGATTTATGTTTGTTTTCATCATATTTGTTTTTGTTCTTCGATATGATTTTTGATGATTTAGGTTTTTCTGTGTGTTCATTTGAAAGAATGAACTCTTTTTTTTGTTCATAATAATGAACTTTGATTTGATGTTCATTTGAAAGAATGAACTCTGATTTTTGGTCATTATAATAAACTTTGATTTGGTGTTCATTCGAAAGAATGAACTCTGTTTTTTGTTCATAATATTTTTTTTTTTTTTTTTATTGTTCATTTGAAAAAATGAACTTTGTTTTCTTATAGGTTTTATTAGGTGTTCATTTGAAAAAAATGAACTCTGTTTTCTTATAGGTTTTATTAGGTGTCATTTTAAAGAATGAACTCTTGTTTTTGTTCATAATACTGGAATTTTTGTTGTATGTTCATTTGAAAAAATGAACTCTGTTTTCTTATAGGTTTATTAGGTGTTCATTTGAAACAATGAACTCTGTTTTCATATAGGTTTTATCAGGTGTTCATTTGAAAGAATGAACTCTTGTTTTTATTCATAATAGTGAGGTTTTTGTTGTGTATTTGAAAGAATGAACTTTTTGTTCTTAATAACGAAATTTTTGTAGAATATAATGAAGTGTAATGAAGTTCATAGAATACAATGAAGTGTAGAATTTGAACGCGCAATTGGGGGATACAGCTACAGGACAAAAACGGTGTCCCAATAACAATTAGTGGTTACCCCCTATCCAAATATTTTTTTAATTCCTAATCTACCCCTCACTAATCCTAATTAGTGTTTAATAATAATTAGTAAAAATGTTAAGTATTTGTTATAAGATTAGTGTGTGTTTTTATTTGAATTTGGGTGAGTGAGGTGAGAGTAGGAGGGAAAAAAAATTTGGGAGGGAATTTTTTGTGGTGAAAATGGAGGATGATTGTGCTGCTAATGACAACAACTCACAATTGCAACTCTTTGTTGAGCCAACACCATTGAATGATGATTTTTACGAGCAAGGAGAGTTATTTGAAGAACCTACACAAGAAAGTAAACTTGCACAACATACAAGCATCCCCAACACATAGGTAAAGCTGCTAAGAGGTTGAAAATTTGATTTTTTTTCTTTGAACCCACCATTTTTTCAGCTGAAAAAGCTTTGTGCCGGCATAGTAGTTGTATGAATACAATGCCGGAAGCCTCTATACCGACATAGTATTCATACTAATACTATGCCGGTAGCCCGATATCCCCCATTTTGAAACCAAAACCGGCATAGTATTCAAACAAACAACTATGCCGGTACTGCATGAAAACATACAGGAAGCAGTGCCTTCCAAAATTAAATATAGGCATAGAAAAATTAATTAAAAAGAATGCCGGAATAGCAAGTCTTGTCAGAAATAATTTTTTTAAATCGCCGGAAGTGATGAAGACCATGCCGGAAAATGGTATCGACATGCTTGGTAACTAACATTCAATGCCGTAACTAAGTGCTGGCATGCTCGATAGAAATATATCAATGCCAGTTCTCAAGTGAATTTTTTTTTCAAGCTTCTGGATACTTTACATCATGTGCCAGCATAGAAATTCAAGCAACATACCATGTTGGTAGCAGTATCGACATGCTCGAGAATTAAATGACTGTGCCGGTAGAGGACTGAAAACCAGAAAATACAACTTTTGTACTGGCATCGTATTCAACCTAAATTATATGCCGATATTGATAACAAATTCCAAGGGTTTTCCTGTGTACTTAAAGTGGACTGCCCGCATACACGAATAAATTCAAATCAATGCCGTGACATACTACCGGCATTGAAGTCAACCTTAAATCAATGTCGGGACAAAACATTCATTTTCAGGTGATTCTGTAACTCAATACCGGCATAGCATTCATACTAAAATCATTTTCGTAACTATCTACCAGCGTTGTCGTCAACCTAAATTCTATGCCGTTACTTTGTACCGGCATTGTATTCATACAAATGTCAATGCCGAAAATCACCAAAACTCAGCTGTTTGAGTTAGGGTTCGCGATTCTAAGCTAAACCCACTGTTGTAAACTAGTTCAAAATCATTAACCTTCTCAAATAAGCCATGTTTACGATAGGTTGGTTGTCTGAGTTCTCGTCCTCTTTTTCTTCTTCTTCTTCGACAATCTGATTGATTTTTTCTTGTTGTTTGTGTTGAACAATCGATTTTGAATTCGATTGGGATTTTGATTTCTTTCAATGAGGCATTATTAAACGGATGAAGAAGAAGATGGAAGAAAAAAATAATCAAAAACCTAAACCTAGGTGTAAATGGGGGATAAATGGAGGATAAATGATTTGGTTTTTAGAATTTATGTTTTAGGGGAAAGGGTACAATAGTCTTTTCATAAAGAATTTTAATTAACCAAAGGATATTTTAGTACTTTCATACCAAATGGTCACCCCTTAGCAGAAACCATGGGTTGGGGGAAGTAATCTGTATCCCCACAATTAGATTTAGTATCCCCAATTGCGCGTTCTAGAATTTTCATGAAACAGAATAAACTCGAATTTACAAAAAGCCCGATAGTTCATCAAATATAATGAACTGCTGCAAGAAATAAGCAGGAATTAACACGAAAGAATAGTTTTGTCCATTTAATATTTTCAAATAATTATTGACAAAAAAAAAGCCATTTCCCACTGGACCAAATAGTGTTCGGACCACCTAAAAAATGACCAAACGATTATTTCTCCTTTTCCATCACCATTGTGAGTCCACTAGGTTTGCAGTCCGTCACACCTAAGTGACTAACCATCTTATCAAAATGGTCCTTTTATTTGTGAACATTTTCAATCAACCTTGAATGACGCATTTAACCTTCAGTGTTTTTGTTATAGTGTAAAAATCATCGTAATTTTTTTAAAATGCAGGGACATATTCGTGCCGATTTTCTTCTTCCGTTTTTCGATACTAAAATTCATTCTGAAATCAAAACCTAAGAAACCTGCATAAAAATCTACAAAAATCTGCATAAAAATCCACCACCACCCTTTTCCTCCTCCTCTCCACCACCCTAATTTCTTCAAACCTGCATAAAAATCTCAACTGATAATCTGAGTTCTCTCTTATAATTTTAAATTTTGTTCGGTTTTTATATTTTAATTTGAAATAAAGTTATTTCGCTCCACCAAGCTAACTAAGGTAATGAACTGAACTTTCTCTTATATCGTATTCTTCAGGTTAATCATGACTACATCCGTATTTGGTTGTATAATAATGATAAACATTATAGATGGTTCATTTAGTAGCTGTTGGTTAAAATTATATTCTTGAATCTGTTTGTAGATATGCTTCAGAGGAAAACGATGTTCAATTGGTAATTTTGTTTTGGTTTCATGCTAACTTCATGCTCAGTCATAAGTATATGAACCTTAATTGTTAGAAGAATTGCCTGTTAACAAAACACATTGAGGTATTTGAGTGGGATAATGTTCAACTGTTTGCTTTGAGTTAGGTCCTTTAGGTCTTGATGCTGAGACGGATGCTCGAACTTCTTAAAATTAAATGTTGTATAGACTGTTCAGTGTATTTTGATTGTCCAATACATATGTCTTTGATAACTACTTTCATAAATATTAAAACGGATTTGGTGCTAACCAAACACTGATTTGAAATATGTATCAGGTAGTCTTTCTGTCTTACACGGCAGGCGCATCGCGCATGCGCTTTCCCATAATAGAATCGTAGAAAGCGGGAATGAAGTTCAAATACGATTTTCTGCCACAACTGCGATCTGCCGCCGCGAATATCTGAAGTTAAAAACAAAGTATAATAAGTTGGAGTGAAGTTGTAAACCCTAGATTAGTCAAATCAAAGAAATGGCCGGACAATCTGACCCTCATCTATCAATCTTCTCTGCTGCTGAGGTTTCTGCTTGTCTCCTAAGTCCTACCTTTCCCAAAATAAAGAAATGGCTAAACAGTTCGACCCTCATCTATCAATCTTGTTTCTATGTTTCTTTGTGGACATTTCATGATTTTTTTTGCCTATCTTTAATTTTGCAGGTGGAATTTCTCGCTGAAGATGAATTGGTGGAGATTATTCCTAACATGAGCATGGATTCTCTGAATTTTATTTGTGTAATAAATCTATGCTTATGTATTTTAATCGTGTTTATAATTGATTTCTTCCTGAAGAGGGATCAATTGATGTTTAAAATGTTTCAATTATAGGGTGATTTTGGTCCTTTTTTCCCGCATATTCCGACTGAAGTACCAATTTGGCTGGCTATGGCTTTAAAAAAGAGGGGAAAGTGCGCGATTCGGCCACCAAATTGGATGTCGCTTGGTAAGTTTTATTTGTGCTGATAATTTTATGAGCTGTGCCTATTAAATGTGGCAAAAGGATGTTTTCAGATGATTTCTTGTTACTTCAGATGATTATTTTTTTTGGTTGCAAAATAAGTGAAATAGAAGGCGTTTTTACATAAATTAGGGGGAAGTGTTGTTACTGATGCTTGTTCCGGAGTCTTAAATCGTTAATTGATCATTTGGGTTCTTTTTCTATTGAACTCTATAAAGGAGAGAGAAGTATAGAATAGGTTCTAGTTTACATCACATGGTACTGAGTATCTTGACATCTCAAGTATTATCACGTTTGGAATGGTTAACCTCTTATATAGATTTATAAACTATGCGGTGTAGGTATAGTTTGTCATTTGGCACTATGGAGCATTCTAGGAATCATTGATAGCTGACAGAAATATTTCTCGCATTGTTTAGTTTCAGAGAATTTCCAATAAGCCGGAAGACGATGGTGCAAGTTTCCCATGAAAACATGCTGCAAGTTTTTTAGCATATATATACCCTTTCTTTATCTTTTGGTGACTACATTAAACAACATATCTAATATTGTGCAGTTGCTATAAAAGCACTCTACAGCTCTTATTTTCGACACTTCATTCCTCCCAATATGCTAGGAAAATGTGGAATTTGAGGTTATCAGTTTTCTGTTTAGTGAGTATGTTCTATATTATTTGCTTAAGTATTCAGAATTTTGGTAGTTCAAAAACTTATTAGATTTATTATTGGGCGCGGTTAGTTCTCTATTATTTGCGCGGTTATTTTTTTACTTCCAACTCGTCCATGAAGAGAGGGACATCGAGTAAAAAGATTCGAGCCATCTGTATCCTTTCTCTATTCCATCTTAATGGCATTTGAAATTGCTACTGTGGTGCTCATTAGAGATTTCTTTAATTTCTTACAACTTTGTAAATTAGGCTGTGACATCTTAGACTGCCTGTGCATTGTTTGCCCATCTACTTATTTATAAATAGAATGTCTTATGCTTTTCCACTTCTGATTGGATGAATTGGAAATCCTGAAATTTCATTACAATTGTTGTCCTAATGAAAGAAGAGGAAAAAAACAGTCTAAAATATATAATGGGCTTGATAGCTCAACAACCTATATAGCAATTAGATGCCAACCTGGTATAATTTCTCTGTCGTTGCTGCTTCATGGTGCAGAAAATCTGACACAAGTTTTGGAAGCAGAACGTGATTCCCGAAGAGAATTTCAGCCGCTCCCGTTTCATTATGTGGAAATCTCGAGGCTTCTTTTCGACCAGTATGTAGTGAATTTTCTTTTATATACTTGGCACTCCTTTCGTCTTTAATCATTGTCGGTTTGACGCCAGTTATATATTTTTTTTCCCACAGTGCTCGTGATGATATCCCAGATGTACACATGGTAATTGTAGCAATAGTTTAGCCTGATTTCCTACCACGTCTTGCTTTCCAGAAGTTTTTGTTTGATACTGAGCATTCTAACAGGTAAGAACTCTGGTTGAGGACATAAGGGATGTAAGATTTCATAAAGTAGAGTCTGGATTCGAGACAATTGGTTCTCGTACACATGCAGTCAAGGTATTGCAATTTCCCTGAGTTAGTACTTATAGTGCCCCAATTCTTTATGGTGCATTCTCAAGTACATTTATAGCCTACAACGTGCATAACTAATTACCTCTCTAATGTTGGTATCTAATAAGCAAAAAACCAGTCATCTTAAATTCATATTATATCTATTTCCCTATACTCTAATTATATTTATCTGCTATTGCAGCTAAAAAATCTATCTGCAATGGAAGTAAATATTGTGCGTCCGTTCTTTGTAAGAGCTCTGCAAGCTTTCTACAAGCATGATAGTCCACAGATGATACCTCAGCCAGATACTGCTAGTACACGGACAAACATTGGGGATCTACCAAGAGTAAGATTTTATTCCTTTTTCCCCAATTACTTTATTATATTGTTGACCGCAGTAAATGAAGGTGCAGTGTAAGAAGAATGTTGGTATGCAAAAGTTCCCTCGCTATAATAATACATTCTTCATGCCCCTTCTCCCTTGTAACCGACAGCTTTTCTTTTGTTTTGTGTTTTTTCAGCGGGATCTGAGACCTCGATAGACATATTACTGTCTCGTCAATTATATCATAACTGATTTCCTCTATTATACTTGGCCTTCTCCAATCAGATGAATTTGGCAGTGAGTAGTGAGGAAGGTAGCCTGTTTCATTTCCTTATTGTAACTTCATACTTGTAGTGAGTGAAATACCAGTTTTGATTATCCGCCGAACTCTTAAAGGGATCTTATTGAGAACACTATTGTACCCTGTCTCTATCATAATGGGATTTCTCATTTAACTCTAAGCACCTTTGTATCTGATTTGATACACGATATGCTGGAGTAATTTAGTGTGTTAGGAATTTTGGTTTTCAATGTCTTAACTTTTTTGGAGTCAGGGCAACAGTTTCTATTCGATATTTCCAACTGTGATTAAATTTATCAAGATGATTTCATAGTCTTAAGTTACCTCAAATATGTACAACTCTACACAAGTGCCTAGCAGCCTTTATGATATCTTTAACTTTATAGTGAAAATGGTTCTGCAGTATACTTTTCTCTATACCTACAGGATTTCTCTTGGTAGTTAACGTTGAAATTGGAAGCCTGAGCAGTCTACATGTTATCATCTGCACTGAATCGGTAGTGAGGACTGATGAAAGCCAACTCATATGGGTGTCAATAACCAAGGATTAGGTTGCATTCCATGTTTCAACTTTCACCAATGATTTTTGAGTTCTAGTTAAAGTTGGGAATTTTCTTTATTATCTTAGAATATGCTTATGATGGTTAATGATCAATATGTCAAGTTCTCGTATAAATATTACTATATCTTGTAAAAGGTAAATTATACTTATAATATGCAGCAATTGGGATTCATCAAGGACTTCGAGAGCTTCAATGGTCCCGTTGAGTTTAGCACCTTTGCAGGTTTGATTTTTATCTTACATATGATTACTGCAGCTTTTCACTTAAAAGCATACTATAGTGCTTTATTTATGTTAGGATGACTCATCTCCCATAAGCCATCAACTCTTTTTCTTCTAGTCCCACACCTTGACACTGCCGGTCATGTGATCTTGAATGGATGATTTCGGTTCTGTCAGGTGGAAATAGAGACAAAACCAAGTAGGCAAGTAGTCAGGAAGTGAACTTATATTACAGAATCAGATTGGTTCTAGATAGATAGAAGATTTGAGAGGGTTCCTTAGATTCTTTTTGGTGTTTCCAGTATATGAAGTTGTCCCTAGGTGCCAATCAGGGTTCAGTTTTTGGATTTCAATCTTAGTTAAAGCAGAACTAGACAATCAACTGTAGTGTAAGTATAGGTGTGCTAATTAGTGGAAGGTTTTCATGTTAAATATATCTTAAAGTATTAAAAATTAATAAGGGAAGATAAGATATACTTGGATGAAAAGCAAATAAGAAATCTTTCTTGGCAGAAAGCTATAATGCTTTCTTGTGATGAATGGATGACAAAGATAACTGAAAATGTGTTTAGCATGAGATGATTACTTTGAGTTCTTGTACAGTCCCCACTTGATTGACTATATATATATGATCATGATAGAAAAATGATCAACTTTAGATACCGAATCATGATACATAGTTTATTTCGTTATCATATGACATTAACAACCACTAATCCACTATCTTTTTCTAATCTAAAAACATATTAGGAAAACCCCCTTTATTTTAAGGCATGGTTGAATTTAAAAGACAAGGACAAAAATCTCTCAACTATCTTTAGGAATCAGCTTAGTATTCAATTGTAAGCTATCTAGTTCCTTTAGTTGTTCTGCACTTATTAGAAAATTCGAGTAAATTTATCTGAATTTGAAACTCTGATTAAGTTATTATGACGCTCTTCAGGGAAATGAGATCAATCAAAGAATTGATTAGTGGAATAATTCGAAACAAGTTGGTTTAATGATTCTAACTTATCAGTAACCTAGTTCTTCATTATCTACACTTATATTAGGCGAAAAATATACAGTAAAAGTTGGTGAAAGCAAAAATTTGTTGTCTAGACATTCCATGTGTATGAGTGTGACCCCAACAGTAGAAAAAAGATTGAGAGCATATATTCATGAAAAAGTTGGAAGTCCTTGGTAGTATTATTTTCTTAAGATATTCAGTTATTTTCCATCATTAGTTGTGGTGGATAATCTCCACTGCCTCATTCTTTATTATCATTCAATATATATTAAGTGTCTTTTTTGCGTTTTAGGATTTCTTATATATTAGTATGATGTAAACCTGTAGAATGAGTGACATTAGTTGTTCATCTTCAGTTTGTTAAGAAAGAAATAAACCCAGATATATGAATGGAAAACATTCCATCTTGTTTCTTTCTGTAATTTAATTTCAGGTACAGAAACATTCCATTCCAACTAGACTCAGTACTGCCTTGTATATTTTCAAAAGATCCGATAGATAATGTTGTCTAGGCGTGTTTACTCAGTACTGTCTTCTTGTGGATTGGGATTTTTGTATGTTTTAGGTTAGGCTGTAGCCTATCTCAGTGATCCCAGAAGTCATAGGGATCATCATAAGATCAGTACATATGTATTTTGTCCTGTTTGTTAGTGTCATAGACCTAAAGTAGATTTATAGATCTTTGCGTGTTCCACAACTATTGGTTGAAGAGTAATTTGCCTTTGCCATTGAAATGTTCTGGTCCAGACTCCAATCAGGGTGTCTTAACGTCTAAATGTCACCATGCCACCGTGATACATGATGTCTAAATGTCCAATCGTTAAGAACAGAGCCAACAGACCGAGATAAATAAAAAAACCTCTTAAAAACGCCTCTCACAGTTTTTTGTGCGGGTCTCAGTGGGCCCGCCCCTCGGGAGACGTGCAGGGTGGGCTGTGAGGGGCGGTTTTTGGTCTCGGTTTTTTCCTTAGAGCGTCCACAATGGTGCAACCAAAACCAAAGAGTAAAAACCAAAATATTTGGTATTTTTTGGTTTATAGTCGATGTTAAACGCAACCGTGACGAGTAAATTATACTCAAACGAACATATAATGTCCGCCTAAAATGAAATCATGGTATAATCTGCGCCTCACTCACAGGCGAAGATTATAGGTACGCCTGATTCAGATGCACATTATAACTTCGTTTGACAACACGTGAGCTGTTTAAAAGTTGGTTTGATTGACAAACCATGTTTATAAGTTGGTTTGATTGACAAACCAACATTATTCCTTCGCCTGATCATCAAACCAACATTATAAGTTGGTTTGATACCAAACTAACTTTATACCTTCGCTTGATGAAACCAACATTATATCTGTGCCCCATTGAAACCAACTTTATATCTACGTCTGTGTGTGGGGCGAAGTTTATACGTACGTCCCATTCCAAACTAACATTGTACCTGCGCCTGTACTGAAACGCATTTTTAACATTCGCTTGACCAAATATAGTTTTGGTCGAGCTTTTAGACCAAATATACTCCAGATTATGGTTTTGATCGAGTTTTTTAGTTTTACTCAGTCCCACTGTGATTGATTTCTCGACCAAAATTATAGTTTTGGTCGTCCATTGTGGATGCTCTTAGTCTGTCAAGAATTTTTGCTAAATGTCACGGTGCCGTCACCAATTCACCATATCATATTACATGATTGAAACTAAACATATTAACGCGAGAAATATATAAACTAAAATCATATTTTAAAGTGTCATACAGACCATATGCTACACAGTTGGTGCATTTTGGTCACAACCAAAACAACTTTCTTACTTTCTCTGCTTTTCACAAGGGTGCCTGGTTATTGAGGGTCCATCAGTTGCTTATGTACTAATCTCTTACCCGAACTCATACAAGCCTATAGGGCCTACTCAACAACCACTTCATCATTTTTCTCAGAATTTTTTTTTTTCCATCAAAATGCTGCACTATAGCTGTTCTTTCTCTTCCAATTCAAGACCATCTTTGATCAATTCATCACCATCTTCTTCATATAAATCATTAATCATGTGGTGTTCAAATTTGCCGATAATCTTCTCAGGTACCGAAACAAGAACTTTCACAGCATGTAAATCACCAACAACCGGTAAAAACAAGCAGTAAATTTCACTAGCCAATGGCCCCATATGCAATGGTTTACCTTCACCAAAATCCAGATCTTCTAACCCCAATTTTGACCATGGAGATATAACAAGTGTTGAAGATAAATCAGGTTTAACTCTATTTTCTTCTAAGAAGTCGACCATAGACTTCACATAATCATCAGTTAATGCTGCTTTAGCATTTTGAACTAGTTTTACTCCATGGTGCATATTAGAATTTACCAACTCTGTAACTGTTGTCTCAGCACATCCTAACACAAACCCATTACCATAATACCCCTTTGGCAATTTTGGTTCAATTGAATTTCTAATATTAGCTGAGAAAAGGAGCTTAATCTTGAGTGATGAAAGTGGATTTAGAGCTTTAATCCAACAACGCCACACATGTGAAGCTAGTGCTTCAAATGAAGTGCATTTTAGTGAAGGTACACAGAGTCTCTTGAGGCGCAGGATATGAGATGGTGTGAATGTTAAGCAAGAAGGAACCAACGGTTGAGATTGAAGGGTAAGACTTAGATCTAAATCAGGGGTAGTATTGGTAAATTCTGGATGAGAGAAGGTTGTTTGGGGGGGATCTCGAGGTTCTAAGACGTGCCGACTGTGGAACTGGAGCAAGCTGAGATCGACGGTCGGTTTGGTTTGTAGGTGGGCCCAAGCGTGCAAAAACTGCGACGTGCCGATGGCGTCACATATACAGTGATTAATCGCGATGCAGAGTATCATTCCTCCACAGCTTAGATTCGTTACCTGCACAACCGACAAAACGTATAAAAATTTCACTCATTTCCGTAGTTATACGGAAGCAGCATCTGTACCGTCCATATGTGTGATCAGGATATTTCAGTGAAAAACTTTCCATTTTTAGTAAGTCGTATGAAAGTGTATAAAATAACAGAACAGTGTTCAGAATAGATTCGTTTCTAACGTTTTCTTATAAAAGTATAAAGTCTACTCTTTATAAACGAGAGGAGGGTTCACGGATACTTTTAGATGGATAAGATCAGATAAAATTTGTGTCATTTACTGCGTAAAATCCAAACGATAATGAATTTAAGTATAATATTTTGATGATATGTCCCTCTTATAAGACTTTACATTCTTATAAAAAATAAACATAATTTGAGATGTATAAAACGACTATCTATCCCTTTGAATATCAGCCGTTCAAATTTAACGATTGAAATTAAAATTGGTAGATGGTGAGGTTTGCAATCTCGAATTGCGTTCATTTTTTTTTTGTAGGAATGTAGAATCTTATAAGAGGAACATATCATCTAAATTTATTATTGTTTGGGTGTTGAGGAGAAAATGACACAAATCTTATCAGAGCATATCCATCTAAGAGTCCATGAATCCCACCTCATAAAATAAGTATATAAAATTAAAATTAAAATTGTATAGAAATGGCAATATGGAATTATTTTACCTGGCTTGATTGGGGTATACCCAGATAAATTGGGGTATATCAAATGAGACACAATAGGGTCATTTTGAAGTAAAATAGGTCACCCCTTAACCAAATATTTTCAAAATGGCAAAAATGCCCTTATTTAATTAACACTAAAAAACTGATTAGGTTAATTAATTGAGGTTAGATTAAAATTTTGAAAATGAAAATTCAATAGGTTAAACCTTTAATCTGTCTTATGAGTTCGATTAAGATCAAAAAAATTGGTTTTCAGAAATGTGATAGGTCGGCAAGGTCGACGTTTGAATAAGGTGTCGGCTATATTTCGCCGGCATGACTTTATTTTTTTGACACACAGGAGATGGCTATTGAAAAATATTAGTCGGCAAGGTCTACAAAAAAAAACGCATTTCTTCTTGCAAAAAAAAAATATTGGTCAAGGTATTTAAAAAATATCCTATAGGTTATTTTTGGTGACAAGGAATTTGAAAAATACCCTTAGGTTGTATTTGGTGAAGCAAGGTATTCAAAAACTACCCCGCGAATTTGTTGAAAAAAATTTATAGTCGCCGCCATGGCTGTTATGAAAAGTCGACAAGATATGCATGTTATGACCTTGCCGACCTAAAACACAGAAATCATAATTTTCGATTTCTAACCTAATATAACAATCAAATCACACAACACAATGATGAGTTTGAGTTTAAACATCATTTATAGTCTTCTTTTCGCTAGTAGAGTCAACAATTTTTTTGGAAAATCAAAGTTTTTTATGTGGCTTTGGTTGATGGAAGATGAAGATGAGAGCAGATTAAGAGTTGTTTAGTTTTTTAATTTTAGGGTTAATGAAATTAAGAAATAAGTTTATTTTTAAGATCTAATTAGTTAAAGGTATTAAAGTAAAATCACTCTTTTTAATAATGACACACCATGTCCCTTGAAATTGGGTATACCCCAATCAAGCCAGGATTTTTATGTGGCTTTGGTTGATGGAAGACGAAGATGAAGAAGAGCAGATTAGGAGTTGTTTAGTTTTTTAATTTTAGGGTTAATGAAATTAAGAAATAGGTTTATTTTTAAGATTTAATTAGTTAAAAGTTATTAAAGTAAAATCACTCTTTTTAATAATGACACACTATGTCCCCTTAAAATTGGATATACCCCAATTAATATGTTTATACCCCAATCAAGCCAGGTTATTTTACACCATTAATTTCCACTTCCACTAGTTTAAATGAATGAACTCATTCATTGTATTCAGCGTTGTCAAGGTAGGAAAAGAAAATATATACATTTTTTTTTTTTGACAACCGAAGAAAAAACAATTATAAAGGAATGACCCAAAATCAAAGGGAATCAAAATTTTGAAAATTCAAGAAGAATTTAGATGAAAATGACTTAATGAAAATTCAGATAGAGTGAGTGAGAGAGGAGGACCTGAATGACAACAGGAGGAATGCCCAAGAAACTCTGAGCATCAACTCTGCACAAGAGTTTTTTTCTCCAGGACATATTAGGCCATCTAGAAACTTGCATGAACTCATCAACAGTAATACTCATGAAAGCTTCAGCAAACAAAGCACCTTCACCATTACAATCAACTTCAAGTTTGTCTTCATTTTCTTCACTAATTCTTAACCTACCAGCTAATGGGTAGTAATAAGAAAGAACTTTAGAAAGTGAAGACTTGAGATCATTTACAGGTATTGATTTCTCATAAACATAGAGATACTTAATGGAAAATCTTAAGAACTTTTGATCATCAAGGTTGGAGAGATAGAGTGTATGTTTTGGAGTTGGGTTTTCTGGACAGATTAAACTTGGTGTTGTTTCATAATAACAATCTGGTAATTCCTTGAACATCCTTGGTTCTTCTCTCGGTTTTGTTGTTGTTAGTTTTTTGATCAGTAATTGTTGTTGTTAGTTGTTACTGATGAAAGCAGCTCAGAGCAGGGATTTTATAGGTGAGGTTCAAGGGAGAGGATGCGTAAGTTAAAGTGAGTGAGTCAGAAAAAACCAAAATGTGTAAGAGTTGGAAAAAATAAAGCTGAAATAAAATATTGGATTTGACAACGTACTATAAGATTCCTGACTGTTTGGTCCTTTCTTTTCACCTAGTATTGTATTTGTTTGTCTTTTCTTTGCTTAGAAATGAAACCGAGGGAGAAACGAAGAAGGAAATATAGTGGCAGATAAGTTAGCAGAGTGGGAAGCAAATAATAGTAACACTGAGCAATGGTGGAATCAACCTCCTGATTTCACCAGAGATGTGATGGGGAAGGATATGTCGTCTCTTCTTGTCTATAATAGATTTAGATGCAATGTAATATTTTCTTGGCTTTTGCTTTTCTTTTTCCAGGGTGTCAACTCAATGGTGGGATATAGATATGAAACATGTTGGGGGAATGTGAAACTTTTATCGGCATACCCAAATATTTTTTCATTGAGATAGATTTTGGGCTCCAAATACTTCCAACTCAGGGGGCTCACTTCCGAAACTAAGCTTCCATTATCATGTATAATTTGTTTATTCTAATCAGTTGATTTTTTTTTTGGTACAATGTAAATTCTCAATGCGACAATTCGAGTTGGTGGATTATTGCCTTACTGTCAAGCTGATTATGATTTTTGGGCCATTGCACATTTTTGAAAGGTTGTCGATAAAATGGTTTTATCTAAAGTTTCTTGAAGCCGAAGCCTCCTCGCAGTCAGAGCCGGCCCTGAGGGTGTGCAAGGTGTGCGACCGCACAGGGCCCAACTCTGCCGAGGGCTTTTTTTTCCGGCCCGAAAAAAAAAAAAAATCTTTGCCCTGACAGAACTCAAACACACAACCTATGGAGGCTATACTTAAACAATCCATCCACTAAGCAATCAATTT
Source organism: Papaver bracteatum (assembly GCA_023529315.1). Classification (NCBI taxonomy): domain Eukaryota; kingdom Viridiplantae; phylum Streptophyta; class Magnoliopsida; order Ranunculales; family Papaveraceae; genus Papaver; species Papaver bracteatum. The sequence goes on from JAJJWX010004157.1 coordinate 166,935, forward strand.
GTTGTTGATTTAAATTTAAATCTGACCGCATTTAACTTAATACCATTACCTCCCAAGAGTAAACTTACTAGGAAATTTTTTTTCTCTAGCAACGCTAGAGCATTTTTGAAAATACTCTAGCGTTGCTAGAGCCATTGGATTAACCAATCCAATGGTGGTGGTTGCTAGTGGAGTTTTTTACTCCAAGGGCAAAAATTGAATTTTCATCATAAACCACCACCACCATTGGATTGGTTAATCCAACGGCTCTAGCAATGCTAGATCAAAATCGCTTCCAACTTACTATCATTTATGTTATCCTTGGGTATTCTTATTGACATCGAGAAAAAAAAAATCTTATGTAATACTTTCATTTTTTTCTATATAAAATACACATTAATACCATTATTTAGTCGTAAATTTTTCTTTGGTATCGTCGATAATCTTACAAATTAAATAAAAATTATTGATCTTTTTTTTTTGTTTATTGTTGTTACAAAATATTCGACATTGTAAAAGGCCCTATGAAAATTTTCGCACAGGGCCCTTCTAGACACAGGATCGGCTATGCTCGCAGTAACAATCTGACAGCCTGTAATTAGTGACTTGAAGAAAATCTAAACTTGATTACATGGAATGTGCTCTTTATCCATATTACTGTGTGATGTTAAAAAAGTGGAAACAAAGTAAAGAAAAGCTAAAGTCGAATCTACTTAGAGATTTATTCAATCTATTTTTATCGCAAAAGGAAAAACATAGAATACCAGAAATAACTGACTCTCCAACTATAATCTAGTAACACTAGTGGAAAGAGAGGAGGTTGATTATGAAAGCCATACAAACAGCGTGGGCAATGCTGCTGGTTCAAAACAAGCGGTCCACAGCTATGTTGTAAAAGGCACTAGTCAAGTCGAGGCGTCAAGCCCAGCGCCTTTGAAGCCTAAGGCGCCCCAGGCGAGGGCCTTTTTTTATTTAGAAAAAACCACAATTAGATATAATTTGGCGCCTGAGCGCTTTTTTTTGTCAGGCGCCAGCCTTGCGCCTAATGAGCTTTTGGCGCTAGCCTTTTACAACATAGGTCCACAGTGAGGCTGATGTCTTCGGAGTTATGCAATTCGAGGTTGTCTTATGCAGTAAGCGTACACATCGATTGATTGATAATTAATGCTATTTGTGCTCCGTGCAATTCATGTCGTTCCATTTTGCTTTTCTTGCTTGACCGATCCTTTGTAAAAGAGAGATCTATGAGGGGATTTGGTGGGTCGAAAACTGATTTAACTACTTACTGCTTGAGAGCAAAATATTCAAAATAAAACTTTATCTTTAGGACTAAAACTATCTGTGAAACAGGTATATGGCCTTTTTCGAGGTTGAAAAGAATAAAAGCAAAAATGTTCAACCGTTCTTCTGTTTTCACATCTCATTGGAATATATTTGAGGAAATTGGAATACTTCACACTATAATTTAGTTCAAATTAACTTAATCAATCAAACTTTAGACTATATAATAACTTATCTATCAGTATGAATTTGTTAAGAAATGAGAACAGCGTGCATGGAAATTCCTTGTTCTTGATACCAAATTGGCCAATGGTCAAAAGTCAATAATGCATCTTTTCTTTTCAATCTCCTTTTTCCATCTATCATCTTGTCATTTCCATTTTTTTCGTGGAATCCAATTCTTAGTTAGAGCTAATCTTGTTAGTGTGTTATCGAAAAGCATTCACTTTGAATTATTAATTCATACAAATAAACAATCCAATTGACTTCGAAAAACATTTCACACTTTCACTTAATTTTTTTTTGGATTGTGACCAAAGCTATGATTCTAATCTTTAAAACAACCATTCTTGTAGGTCCTATTACCGACGAAATATTGATATCGACAACTAGTAAACTAGACTAAATGAAGTTTTAAACTTCTTTTTTAACTGTTAAACTTACTTATAGGTGGATTAGGACTAACCAATTATGTCGCTTTTCTTGAGGTTCCTATGGGCTATTATTGGTCTACTTAGCGAAGACGGACAACTACAATATGATCGATAGTCAGGGTACATTAGGTAATCAGATCGATAGTCTTGGTACATAGGGAAATCACAGAACGAAAATGATGAATTAGATAAGTCATGCAATTGGGAGAAGATGACTTTTCTGTAATCCGAACTTCCGGTATTTATCCGCAAGTCCCAGGATGAAAAAAATGCCAGTCCAGAAGAACCTCCGGAATGGTAGAGACCTTAGACCGAGATAAATGGGCTGGGAGATGATCAAAGATATGGGCTTCGTGTATTCACTTCAAACAAAGAAAAACCATCTAAACATTGTTGCTTAAAAAAGTTTCAAGCTTTTGGTTTTTGAATGCACTTTTTTGTTTGTTTGTTTCCTTCTCTCTTTTGCATGCATGCATTTGTTCTCTTTAGAGCTTGGTATAAGAGCAACGGTTATGTGCTATGTGCATTAGGATCCCACCCCAAAATGAAGCAGTGTAAAACAAATTTGATCAAATTTGCTCCCATAGTATGGAAGACCCATTAACCCTACTAGGGAAGTATGGAAGACCCATTAACCTCTAAACTTAAATGAAGACTATTTTATAGTCTTCAATTATACAACAAAAGGTTTTCTGCTTGGGTGTAACCGGCAAAAGAATTCCACCTAGACCTAAAAACACTAGTAAACTATTATAAAAATACGACACGAAAAATAATCCAAACAAATCAAAGAAGAGTTTAGATATATATCTTGAGGAATTACAAAATCTGAGACGAAGAGAACTTTGAGATTTCTATATATCTTATTCTTGATCCAAGATTACGAAAATCTTAAAGATCAATAAAACAAGATCAGGATTCAAGAACTATCAGGTAAAAGATAATCTGATAGGGCATCATGAATCCTAAGTGAAGTTTTCAAAGTCGTAACCTAGAATACAATTCTATGAAGAACCTAGATTATAGAGGACGACTCTAGCTTAACAACTAGGAAACAAGAGTGTCATGGATTAAGAAATCTTTTTGCTAGAAACTCTATTTATAAATTTTCAAGGCTCTAGGTAGCTTTGAATTCAAGCTAAGATAACTTGAGATCCCAGTTTAAATGAAATTCTAATTAGGAATTCATGTAAGCATGTGAGAAGTCCCACTATACCAAATTCCCGGATTCGTAACATGCATTCGTAACGGCTTATAGGCCATTACAAATTTCCCGTTACAAATGGCTGTTACGAAAAAATTGTAACAAGCAGAAGCCGTTACGAATTTTTCAATAATTCGTAACAGAGACCAGCCGTTGCGATTTTTTTTATAGGCGCGCTAGCCACACGCTTCGTCACACTTGGGTCGTAACACCTGGAGTTGTGTGTGTGCCACTCACACGCGTACTTTCATGTTTCCACCCAAAGTGAGTAACACTAGAGGATATTTCCTCCCATGCGTGATTTTGGTATACCCTAATGAAACCAAATCGAATTTTTCATTTTTCATTTCTATTTTTTTTCTCACTTTTTCTCTCAGCCTCTCTTCTCCTCCTCTCAGTCGATGCAGAAATAGAAATGGAATCGATTGATAAATCAGTTTCGATTCAGTTTGTTCATCATTTTTATTAGGATTTTTGGGTCTTCAAAAATCGATTTTTGGGTTTCAGTCTGTATTATGATCCATTTTTCCGATTTTAGTTTGTTCGTCGGAGTTTGAACTATGAAGAACTGATCTTCACTCTCAGATAATCGTGAGAAAGCATCTGTTATACTTTGTTTATTTTAGGTTTTGATTTTGATTTATTTTCAGCTAGATTTAGGTATTTGTTTTAGGGTTTCAAAATGATAATTGATTTAGGGTTTCTTGTTCAATCGATTATGAGAATTGGGTTCTGATTTAGCGTATTTTATTCAGATTTTTTTCCAGATGCAGATGGGAATGAAGTTGATAAGGTGATTGAGAAGCTACAAGGGGTTGGGATAGCTTATGGTAGTGCTGATGGTGTTGTTCTAACTACTTCTAAGGTAACTTTGATGTTTTTTGGTTTTTTGTTTGTTTTTGTGATTGATTGGAAAGTTATGGTTTTTGAGGTTGAGGTTGTACTTTGCTACAATGAACTGGAGTTGAAGGAGATACTGAGATAATTGTTATTAGTAGTTGAAGCTAGAATGTTTGAGTTAATGAATTGTCATGGTTGTTTGCAGTTTAGGTTAAAAAGTAGAGGGAGTGGTCAATTTTGTGCGGATGATGCATTTGAAAGGGTCTTGATTGAGTGATATTGATATTAGTAGAAGGATAAGCTTGCTGGTAATGGAAATTTAATTCAGTTCTTATTCACTTTTTGTTGGAGCTAGCTTCGAAGAAGTGATATGTCCGTCTTTGATTTCAGGGGGGAGAGCAAAAGAAACTGGATATTATTTAAAAAAATGTATTTGTTTAGGCACTCATAAGCAGTGGAAGAACAATAAGTCTTCGAGAACTATTGAACTATTATGAGGCACTAGTGTGTTTTGGGTTAGATTTACGTAAATATGTCTTACTAACATTCAATAAGAATTGTGGTTAATAGCAGCTTTTACCACTATGAAGGAAATTTGGTTTCACATAAACAATCTGGTCTTTGATGAGGATGTGTAAGGCATTGAAATAATAAAAAGAAAAATTATATTTCTCACATGGGAGTGTGAATTCAGACTGAAGGGATTCATGAAAAATCAAGAATATGATCTTCAACTTTTAAGTTTTTTTGGAATCAAATACAGGCATACTTACAATGTCAGGGTAAAGAAGATCTTTTTCACACTACCATCAGCTCCTTACATCCAAATTTGTTGTGATGGGGCATCAAAAGGTAATCCAGGATATGCAGGATATGGATTTATTGCAAGAAATCATTTGGGTGCTTTTTTAATAGCTAAGGCAGGAGGACTTGGATTGGCTACCAACTTTATTGCAGAGATAATGGTTGTAGTATGTGCAGGTGAATGGGCTATATTGAATAACCAATTGCAGGTGAGGTTCTCCTCTGATTCTCAAGCAGCAGTATTGGAAATATAGAGAAATAATCTTCCATGGCCTGTAGTAACCAGATGGAACTTAGTTTGTGCAAATCTCCAGAAATATGATATAACACTCAGCTACAGGGAAGTCAACTATAATGAAAACAAATTTGCAAATGAGGGGAGTGAACTAAATAAGAACTGTGTTAAGATATACAATGAAAACAGTACTTTCATCCTTGAGTCTCCCTCTCAACCATACTATAGATTCTATTGATTCAAAATAATTTCCGATGTAATGCCTTATGGCTTTTGTAATCTGTTGCTCTGATAATTGATTAATAAAATTTTGATTTAGCAAAACAAAAGTGAATCCTGGGTGGATAATTTCCATTGGGTTGTCTAATTATTTTTTGCAAGTGTTCACAGTGCATAATTGTGGTTCATTTATAGAATAACTAGCATTTTGGTAACAAGCATTTGGGTTCGTATAAAAAATCATTTTATAATATGGTTATGCAGTTCTTTTTTTTTTTGTTTTTCCTCTCCGTAACCTTTTGCATCTGGTAAATCATTTAGTGGTCTCTAAACCAAATTTTTCTTGAGTTGTGGTGGGGCTATAACCTCAAGTCCATTGATAACGTTGGGATCTCTATTCTCGTTGATAAGAAAATATAATATACTGGATGTAACAAAATGTGCAGATATTATTGAAAGTGTGTACCCCACTCTGAAGTAATGCTAGAATATTGTTGATGAACTAAAAAAATAAAATGAGCAATCCTTACTAGTTAGGTGTTAATATTTGTGACTTTTAATAGCAACAACAGATGAAGAATTCCACTATTAGTTTATCAACATGCTATTTCTTTTTGCTTTTAGATGCAAGTTTGAGCCTTTTCATGGATAGTGCCTAATCAGGTGATACTAAGATTAGCATAAAGAGAAGCTTGCTGATAATGGAAGATAAAGTGTGTATGTTGATGTTGCAGTTGAGATTTGTTGATGTGTAGAGTGTACGAATGAAATATCACACCAAGATCTTGCTCAAGATGGGCTTACCACTGTCTTAGCTGTTGTTGTTCAGGGTGTGACACTTGGTAATCATGTTGTTGAACCAGAGAATGCTATTGAGGTTTTTAATCTGTTCATTTTTTTCGTTAAATCTTTATTTGCTCCTTGGCATTTTCAAACCAATGAGACATTAGCGAAATGTTTGGTAGAGTTGGAAGATTCTGTGATTTTGAACGTGTCCGCGAATGAGTTGCAGGTAAAATTGCTGCAGTCATAATAAAATAGTGGATATATATTTGTTAGGTTCACCGGGAAATAAATAATTCTATTGCAGGCTTGAACTTCGCAAACCGAGAAAATTGAGAGATTGCAGCATTAGCTAGCTGAAACGTTGGAGGTAAACTTGCTTCAGTAAACATAAAAATAGTTGACATATATTTGTAGGTTTACCTAAAATATGATTACTTCTATTGCAGGCCTGTACTTCGCAAAGTGAGCAAATTGAGAGATAGCAGCATCAACTAGCTGAAAAGTTGCATTTAAACTTGTTGCAATCATAATACAAATATGGGATATATACTAATGGGTTTACCAGAATCAACTTGTATTCTTCACATGTATTACCTGGTGAGAGCTTATAGACTTTGGTTTGTTGCAGAACCAGTTGCATTGATTGCTTGGCAGAATCTATATGAAAGACAACGAGAGTGCTAAGTTATGAAGCTTCATCTTACCTAGTGGAAGTTAACCAGTTAAGTATCGTTTCCTTTCCTAATTTCATATTCTTCATTCTAGTATGTCTCCTTCTCTAAGTATACCTTACTTCCAACATCACCGTTACGAAACAAATTGAGCTTTAGACCTATGTAATTATTGCTTGTTTGCATTTATATGACCTGCCTTTTTTGAACATTATTTATGATGCCCAACATCACCATTGCTTTAGCTCTAAGTATGATGGTTGTTGTATTTTGTAGGATTGCCTACATCGAGTTTTCTGATGCCCAAGCTTTTAACAAAGCAAGCCTGCAAAGGGTGGAGAACAAAGCATCTAAGATTTGTAAGTTCCATGTATTCAAATTTTGTAGGCATTAGTAAGTTTCTATGTGTTCGCTTAGAAATTTGATACTTAACAAAACCAAAAAAAAGTTTGGTACTTAGAGAAATTTCAGTCCTTTTGAAATTTATATAATGTTGATAAATTTCAGTTCTTTTGAAAGTTTAGTTCTTTGTAATATAACATTGATATGAATGTGATATGAATAGATTACAAAAGAAGTGGATGAATTATTGTTGAGTGTGGATGGATGGATGCAGGTATTGTATTTAGAATTTCGGCTTATTTCCGGCAGTAAATGAACTGCCGGTCAGTCTTGACCTGGTCAAAATTAGTCAATATTGACCAATTTTGACCAACATTAATTTTTTTTATATTACGAAAAAAATCTGTAACGGCTCTAAGTTGTTTCAAAATGCCACGTAGTAACGGCTCAAGCACGTGTCATGTGGTAGTCTGGTTCACAACAGGGGTGTACGTATCCATTCTACAGGTGCCTTTACATTTTCTTCTTTTAGCCACTAGGCCTCGTACACGTGTCGTGTATGGATTACTCATTACTTTAGTTGTTTTACCCTATTAATGTTGTAAGAGAGGCGGCTGTGTATCTAAGCAAAAATTTAATTAAGAACTTTGTTCTCAGGCTGATTTTCTCAAAATCAGATTTATCTTCCGATTTAACTATTGTTCAATTTGTTCATTATAGAACAATTGGCATCAGAGCCGATCGATTCTGTCACCATGGGAGGACAGGGGCTCACACTAATAAGGAATTAGAGGAGATTCAGAAAAAGCAGCAAACCCAGATAGATAAAACAAATTAGGATGTGTTAGAGATGAAGGAACAACTGAATCAAATTCTTATACAATTACATAATTTAAATACAAAGGAATGTAATCAGGGAGAATCATATGTTGCACCAGTAGAGTGAATTACAGTACCGGTCGTTAATCAACTAACGGAGAATCGAAATTTCAACAGCTACAATCGATTTCCCAAGCTGGATTTTCCGAGATTCGATGGTAATAATCCCAAAGGATGGATTCAAAAGTGTGGGAGATTCTTCCTTCACCACAATATCAGAGAGGAAACTCAAAAAGTTCTGATGGCAGCTTTGCACATGGATGGCAAAGTAGAAATGTGGATTTCTAACTTACAAACTTATAGATCTATTTTATGTTGGTTTGAATTAGATGAAGAAGCTTGTTTTCGTTTTGAAAACCCATCGAACGATAATATTGTGGGCATGTTTAATAAGCTAGCTCACACAACTACAATACAAGCATTTTTTGATGAATTTGAGGTTGCTAGATCTTTAATGATGAGCATTCATCCTGAATTCCCTGAGAGTTATTATGTAATGAGTTTCATTGGTGCCCTTAAGAAAGAAATCCAACATCATGTATTGATGTTTAACCCCACCACCCTTATGAGAGCTTTTTCTCTAGCAAGATTACAAGAACAGTCCTTACTTTATCAACAAAAACCTTCAAAACCCACCCCAATTTTTTTTTCCAATTTTTTTTCCTTGGGTAAACCATCTTACCAATCCCCTGTCCCTCCAAAACCACTAACCCTGATCTCAACAACTCCTAAGCCACCACCACTTCTGCCTAAGACAACACCCACCTACCCTCCCATTAAAAGACTCACTCCTGAGCAACTTAAAATCAGAAAGGCTCAAGGCTTGTGCTACAATTGTGATGAGGTGTATCGACATGGTCATGTTTGCAAAATGCAACAATTATTCTGGATAGTTGCTGAATGAGACAGTACTGAGGCTACCTCCGAAGATGACATGCTCCATGAAGAGGAGACTGACTCACCAGTTGAGAGTGACATGGAAATTTAACTTCATGCTCTCATGGGTACTAGCAAAGGTGACACTATTAGAGTTCCTGGTATCCTTAAGAAACACCATGTCTCTATCCTAATTAATACTGGAAGTACCCACAACTTTATCGACTCCTCTTTGGCTCAGCAGCTCCACTGAAAACCTACTACTACTACCCCGATGACAGTGACAGTGGCAAATGGGGACCAAACTTGCAGCTCTAGCATTTTCAAGTCACTCCAATGGTCAATGCAAGGACACTCCTTCTCTGGTGATCTTCGAGTACTCCCCTTGGGTGGATGTGATGTAGTACTTGGTGCTGATTGGCTCCAGCAACTTGGTAATGTCATGTTTAACTTCACTACCTTGAGTGTTTCTTTTTTGCATAAAGGGGTTCAGATTACACTCACTGGTACTTCACACCCCCTAGTCTTAAACAGATCAATACCAAGAGTCTATAAAAATTATTTCAAACTCACACTCATGGGATATGTGCTCAACTATCTTCTATCCCAGAGACACCCACTCATATATCCCATTCCCCTGAAATTACATCATTACTACAGGAATTCCAGTATGTTTTTGCCACACCCACTTCATTACCACCTCACAGAAGCCTTGATCACACTATTCCTTTGAAACCCAATTCCACACCAGTCAATCAAAGACCTTATAAATGCCCCTATGTAAAAAAAAGTGTTATTGAGGAATTGGTTCAAGATATGTTACAGCAAGGCATCATACATCCAAGCCACAACCCTTTTGCATCTCCAATTTTATTGGTTAAGAAAAAGAAAAATAGTTGGAGATTTTGTGTTGATTATAGAAGATTAAATGATCTTACCATCGAAGATAAGTTTCCTATTCCTATAATTGATGAGCTGTTGGATGAATTACATGGCTCAGGAGTTTTCACCAAAATCGACCTCAGATCAGGGTACCACCAAATCAGAATATTTTCACCTGATATTCACAAAACATCATTCAGATCACACCAAGGTCACTATAAGTTCCTTGTTATGCCTTTTGGCCTCACCAATACCCCTGCCACCTTCCAGGTACTCATGAATGATATTTTCAAGACTTTCTTAAGGAAATTTGTGTTGGTCTTTTTTGATGACATACTTGTTTATAGTCCTGACATGGTGGTAGGCTCGTAAAGATACCTACTTCTATGTATAAACTGCAAGTGCACAGTGTCGACAAGCAACACAGGGCAAGCACAGGTCGAACCACAGAGACTTGGAGAGTGTAGAAGTTGATTCTAAATCCTGATTCAGAGAGTAACCAAAAGGGGTTTGATTTTGTCGATACGACGATATGATTTTCAAGTGACTGAAATAATAAAAGTAAAAGATGCAAATAACAAGATATGTAAACAATAATAATATGGATACTAGGGTATTCAAATCCACCAATAACCTATGATATGCATTCAACTTGTAATATTATTCTTGTCCTTATAGTAGATTCAAGTCTACCGTATAACTAAGGTGTTTCTCCAATGGATAATTTAATCACAACTAAAGTATTTCTCCAAAGCATTAATTGTCTAATTAAGCACAACTAATCTAAAGATCAATATTTGGTTAAGAATGAGTTGTAGCATAATCAACATAGAGATATTCTAACTACAATGGATACATGGCATACATTGTGAGAGCAAGATGTTGAAAAACTTGGATTAAATTATATCTTTAAACAATTCTAAACTTTCAAGAACAAGATACAAGATATGAATACATACCAATGAGATTAGGGCTTCATCTAAACCCTAGTAAATGAAATTAGAACATGAAGAACATTACAACAAAATTGAAATTTGATAAACTAACATGAACAAGCTATTCTTGGATGGTTTTTCAACACAAAACCCTCTCTATTTATACACAAAATTCCTCAAGCACTTGGATTCGAAATTTGGAAAGCATCCACTCAACAAAACATGTTTTCTTAATTGATGGATTGAATGGAATATATTTGGTTGTGGGAAACAAATTGGGAGTGATTGAGTGAGAGAATGGGGATGTTTTATTTAATTGATGTATGAAATGGAATACAATGGGGGTGAGGTGGATGTTTGGAAATAATCCAATGGGGGTGAGGTGGATGTTTTTGAAAGAATCCAATGGGGGTGAGGTGGAAATGGATTTGGGTCTTGGGTTTTGGATCATGGGTTTTGGATCATGGGTTGTTTAATCCCATGAATTTGTAAACAAGTTGCCACTGATGCGCGAGCGGGTTGCAACGCTTCCAACTTTCTTCTCTTTTGTCTTCTCAATTCTTCCAAGCTTTATTTAGTACTTAAAAAACACAAAATTAATTAATACAAATATTTATTCTTGAAAATGGTAAAAATGCAGAATTTGGGATAATATATGACTTTGAAGCGCGAAAGATGAGTTAAGTGCCAATGAAAAGGTGTATGAACATGCAATATTTGGCACTCATCAAATACCCCCAAACCTGAATTTTACTTGTCCTTAAGTGAAACAGAAATCCAGAAATCCTAACTATACCACTGTCGGTGGTCTCTCGAATGCATTTAGCGTATGCACTAAGCCTTTAAACCCCTAGGTGTCCCTAGTGGACGAGTTGTAGTCTCGTGAGGGCCTACCAAAGATGTACCCACAAAACCTTCTCCAATTTCAGAGCATCCATAGAAATGTCTTCATCTTCGGTCTTCAACTGTAGATGATGAACTTCGGAATTTCGTAGAACCATGAAAATTTGTAACCAATTTTTTTTTTTTTTTTTTTTTTTAAGACCCGCTATACAGCTGGTCATCATTATTTTTTTTTTAGTGACCCGCTACACAGCTGGTCATAAGATACCAAACACAAGATCCGATATATATATATTTAAATTTTTTTTAGAGACCCGCTACACAGCTGGTCTTAGAAGACAACAGAAGACCCGCTACACGGATGGTCATAGAAACAAAAGACTGCAAGACCCGCTACACAGCTGGTCATAGAAAACACACTACAAAAAATGCAAAAGACTACAAAAGATCCTACAAAAGACCCGCTCCACAGCTGGTCATAAAAAAATAACAACAAAAGACTCAAAAATTGCAAAAGACTACAAAGGATCCTACAAAAGACCCGCTACACAGCTGGTCATAAAAGATGCAAAAGACTACAAAACTCCATATGCAAATACTCCCCCAAACCTAAATCTAACATTGTCCTCAATGTTTCAAAAGATAACAGAAACCACAACAAACTATGAGAACAAAACAGATTCAAAGGAAAGAGATTACCAGATGCCAAACCAGAGACAGTAGAGTATGTCCAAAGCAACCATCAGGGAAGATATCTGTGTTATGTACATGGGGTGAACTTTTTAGTCCACATATATTGGATCAGCAAGATGAGTTGTTTCAATCTCAGGTGGGATTGGTTCAAGGAACGGCTTGATCTCTGCCCATTGACCTTGAAGACATTCTTGGTTGTTACATCTTCTAGTTCTGAGCCCCATGGGGAAAATTGTTCGCACCACGAACGGGCCTGTCCATTTAGAACGTAATTTTTCCGGAAAAGGTGCAATCGTGAGTTATACAATAGAACTTTCTGGCCTGGAGTGAATGACTTGCGCAAAATGCGTTTGTCATGGAACACCTTCATTCTTTGTTTGTACATTTTTGCATTATCATATGCATCATTTCTTAACTCTTCCAACTCATTAAGTTGAAGCTTCCTTTGGGTTCCAGCTTTATCTAGATCAAAGTTCAGTTTCTTTACAGCCCAATATGCACGATGTTCTAACTCTACAGGGAGATGACAAGCTTTACCGTACACAAGTCTGTAAGGGGACATACCAATGGGGGTCTTGTATGCAGTTCTATAGGCCCATAAAGCATCATTCAATCTTAAAGACCAATCTTTTCTAGACGGGTTAACCGTCTTTTTTAGAATGTGCTTAATCTCCCTATTTGAAACCTCTACCTGGCCACTGGTCTGTGGATGATATGGGGTTGCAACTTTATGAGTTATGCCATACTTACGGACTAAGGACTCAAAAGGCCTATTGCAGAAATGTGAACCACCGTCACTGATTATAGCTCTAGGGGTGCCAAATCGAGAAAATATGTTTTCCTTTAAGAACGAAAGTACCACCTTGTGGTCATTAGTTTTGGTTGCAATTGCTTCTACCCACTTAGAAACATAGTCAAAAACAACAAGGATGTACAACTTTCCTTTAGAGCTAGGAAATGGACCCATGAAATCAATGCCCCATACATCAAATAGCTCAACAATCAAAATGGGTTGTAAGGGCATCATGTTTCGTTTTGATATACTTCCCAATTTCTGGCACCGGTCACAAGAAACACAGAAGGCATGGCTATCCTTAAACAATGTTGGCCAGTAAAAACCACTCTGCAAGATATTTGCAGCAGTTTTCTTTGCACTAAAATGTCCTCCACATGCTTGATCATGACAAAAAGAGATGACATCCCTTTGTTCAGAATTGGTGACACATTTCCTAATGATTTGGTCAGGGCAGTATTTGAACAGATATGGGTCATCCCATAGGAAATGTTTCACTTCGGCCAAGAATTTAGACCGGTCTTGTTTAGACCAATGAAGTGGAATCCTACCTGTAGCAAGGTAGTTCATGATGTCGGCAAACCATGGCATTTTAGAAACCAGCATTAGTTGTTCATCAGGGAAGGATTCCCTAATAATCTCTGATTCATTAGCAGATTCGACATTCAACCTAGATAAGTGATCAGCAACAACATTCTCTAACCCTTTTTAATCTCGAATTTCGAGGTGGAACTCTTGTAACAAGAGTATCCATCGAATTAGACGAGCCTTAGCATCTTTTTTAGATAAAAGATATCTTAATGCGGCATGGTCAGTATAAATGATTATTTTAGATCCTATCAAATAAGATCTAAACTTATCTAATGCAAACACAACAGCTAGCAACTCTTTTTCGGTTGTTGAATAATTCATTTGGGCCTCATTCAGTGTCTTACTAGCATAGTAGATCACATAGGGGTGTTTGTCAACTCGCTGACCTAAGACAGCTCCAACAGTAAAATCAGATGCGTCACACATGATTTCAAAAGGTAATTTCCAATCAGGAGGTCGGACTATAGGTGCTGAAGTTAGAAGAGTTTTGAGCTCTTCCCAAGCATGCACACAAGCATTATCAAACACAAAGGAAACATCTTTACTGAGTAGATTACACAGTGGTCTTGAGATCTTACTGAAAACTTTAATGAATCTACGGTAGAAACCAGCATGGCCTAAAAATGATCTAACCTCCCTCACAGAGCGAGGTTGCGGCAAGTTTTGAATGAGGTCGACTTTGGCTTTGTCTACTTCAATGCCTTTTTCAGAGATGATGTGTCCTAGAACTATGCCCGAGTTCACCATAAAATGACATTTCTCCCAATTTAAAACCAAATCTTTCTCTTTACATCTAATCAGCACGCGAGTAAGATGGTTCAAACATTCATCAAAAGATGATACAAACACAGAGAAATCATCCATAAAGATCTCAAGGAAGTTATCTATCATATCAGAAAAAATGCTCATCATACAACGCTGAAATGTAGCGGGTGCGTTGCACAACCCAAAGGGCATACGACGATAGGCAAACGTTCCAAATGGACATGTAAATGTAGTCTTTTCCTGATCTTCGGGTGAAATATGAATCTGGTTGTAACCAGAAAAACCATCCAAGAAACAATAGAATTTACGCCCAGACAATCGTTCAAGCATTTGATCTATGAATTGAAGAGGGAAGTGATATTTCTTTGTAACTGCATTCAACTTCCTATAATCAATGCAAACTCGCCACCACCGTGGTTACTCGAGTAGTGATTAACTCATCTTTATCGTTTTGAACTACAAGTAACTCGACTTTTTCGGTACAACTTTGAATGGGGCTAACCCATTTGCTATCTGAGATTGGGTATATGATACCCGCATCAAGAAGCTTTATAATCTCACTCTTAACAACCTCTTTCATGTTAGGATTGAGACGCCTTTGCATCTCCCTAGATGGTTTAGCATTGTCCTCAAGGTTTATATGATGCATGCAATCAGTGGGACTTATGCCTTTAAGGTCCGAGATGGTCCATCCTAAGGATTCTTTATGCTCCTTAAGTACTTCTAAAAGTTTACTTTTCTGTATCTAAGGCAGATGAAATGATTACATGAAAAGTATTAGAAGGTCCCAAAAAAGCATATTTAAGAGTATCAGGAAATGGTTTCAGTTCGAGCTTTGGTGGCTCAACAAGAGAGGGAACAGACTTGGATTCCAAGAGTGGAAGTGGTTCCACTCTAGCTTTCCACTTAGTCGTGTCCATAAGTGGTGTGGATTCAAGCAAAGTATTCACTTCACTTATGTATTCATCATCAAACAAATCCAAGTCAAAATTATTCAAACAAGCATCCAAAGGGTCAACAGACATGCTACTAGACAACGAATCTCGAATCAAACTTTCAATCATGTTGATTTCATGCACATCATTATCATCATCAAGATCTAAATGTTGTTGGCTAGTATTGAAAACATTCAACTCCACAGTCATATTACCAAATGACAACTTCAACACTCCATTACGGTAGTTAATGATTGCATTGGACGTTGCTAAGAAGGGACGTCCCAAAATGACAAGAATGTGACTGTCAGGGTTTTGCACAAACAGTTGAGTATCTAAGACGATGAAGTCCACAGGAAAATAAAACTTATCAACCTTAATCAAAACATCTTCTACCACACCATGTGGTACTTTGACGGATCTGTCCGCCAATTGCGAGTTATAGGTGTTGCCTTCAACTCTCCAAGACCTAACGCACATATCTTGAATATGGTAGTAAATTCACACTTGCCCCTAAGTCTAGCAATGCCTTCTTAACCGTTTGGTCACCTATTTTGCATGTGATAGTTGGACTACCTGGGTCTTTAAACTTAGGAGGTGTGTTGCTTTGAATGATTGCACTCACTTGCTCAGTGAGAAAAGCACGCTTATGAACATGAAGCTTTCGCTTTTGTGTGCACAGATCCTTAAGGAATTTAGCATAAGCAGGGACTTGCTTGATTGCATCAAGAAATGGGATGTTGATGTTAACTCGTTTGAACATTTCCAAAATCTCGTTGTACTGTATACTCTCTTTTTGCTGCACCAATCTTTGTGGGAATGGAGCAACAGGTACATGAGATGGTGCGAGAGACATTAGAATTATGGGAATTCTTATGTTGCTCAGATTTGTCTTCAACAATAGGTGTTTTCTGTGGGATTTTATGCTTTGGTGAGTCTTATGTAGACTCACTGATCGTGGTACACCTACATTGTTTTCAACAACTTTACCACTACGAAGAGTGGTGACAGCATTTACTTGATTATGTGAGGCCTCATTTCGAGTTGAATTTTCTGCCTGATATACATTTTTTGGATTTTGTTGGGGCTGACTAGGGAGTTTTCCTTTGTCTCTTTCATTTAATGCTTCACAAATTTGACCCATTTTAAGTTCCAGACTTGTAAAACGTTGGTCTGTGGTCTTTTGGAGTTGTACCAAATTTTGGGTCAACAAACCGAAACTTTCTTGAAGCTAGGCTTTTTCTCTACAGTCTGCACATGTGGTTGCACTTGGGGGTTTCTAGGATAAGGGTATCCTTGGTTATTATTTGATGTTCCCCTTGTACAGGTCCCTTAGACCATGAAAGGTTAGGGTGATTTCTCCACCCTGGGTTGTAGGTCTGAGAATATGGGTTGTTCTCTTGCCTTTGGTACAAAACATTGGCTTGCTCGGTTTTAGACTCTTGAAATGCATGGAGGTCCGGACAAGTGTCCACTAGATGGTCTGAACTATGGCATGCGGCACAAGTGGCCATTTCAATTTGACTACGGAGAGTAGGGATATTAGTTTTTCCATTCTTTTCTAGTTCTAGCTTTTCTATTCTCTGGCCAAGGATGCCATCTTTGCACTTCCTTCGAAGTCGAGTCAATTCTATGAACATTGGATGCAAGGGTAATCCTATTTGGTTCACGGGGGGATTCCCACCATTTGAGTCTTTTCAGCGACTTCGATTAAGAAATCCCAAGACTCATCAGCACTTTTTTCAATAAATTGACCATTGCACATGGTCTCAACTGTAGTTCGGTTCTTGACATCTAAGCCTTCATACAAAATTTGCACAAGTCTTCATTTTTCAAAACCATGGTGAGGACATTGGAGCACTAATTCATTGAATCTCTCCAAATATTTTGCCAAAGTTTCCTCCTCTAATTGCACAAAACTATTCAGACTTTGATGAATTATCGTAGTCTTATGGTTTGGGAAGAACTTTTTGAAGAACTCTTTCGTAAGAGCATCCCATGTATGAAATGGCTGTGGCTGTTGAGCACACAGCCAAGTCTTGGCTTTGTCTATCAAAGAAAAAGGAAAAAGTTTCATTTTGAGGTGCTCATCCGTCATTTGGTTGATCCGAAGAGTCCCACAAATTTCCTCGAACTCTCTCACATGGTGGTAGGGATTTTCAGCTTCAACCCCTTTAAATTTAGGCAACATATTGAGGATACTTGCCTTTAGCTCAAATTGTCCATCAATAGCTGGTAAGACAATGCACGAGGACTGGGTTGTCCTCGTTGGGTACATGTAGTCCTTTAGACTACGGATTTGGGTTTCTTGGTTCTCCCATTTTTCGGATGGGTTTGGACTGTCTGCCTTAACTATGTATTTCAATTAACTCTTCTTGACTGATTCTAACTAGTCGGCGTGTATGGTCTCTAAAAGACACAATCATAGCCTAGCTAGCACATCAAGCATGTTAACCATTCACCTAGAAGGCAAGTTCTATGCAATCACAAACAAGGATGACTCCACCATAGTAAACCTACTGATTTCTAGCAAACAAAAAGCATGATGGCTCCACTTAGATTGTTTTCTAGACCAGCTTCTAATCCTTCGAAAGGGAATTAGTTACAATCTGAGCAAACCCCTCTGGAATCAATTCGAGTTTAAGTAAATTGAATAGAGGCGAGGGAAGCTACTAGAGCTTTGATACCTAAGGCCTCACCGTATTACAAGGCGGCGCAGTCACGCATTCAATTTACAGAAACCGTCATGAACTTCGAAGTATGCTTAAAGAGTAACCAATATTTTTCAAATGACTTTCCTACTAAGCTCGTTACCTTATAGGTCTTGTTCTATTCAAAATTTTAAAGCTTAGGTTCGCGTATGTATCGTTTTCCTAAGGCGGGAAAGAAGAGAACGGTGATGAAATCCGAACCCTTATCTTGTATGGCCAGTCCTTGCCCTTTACTAGGAAAATAAAGCAGCCGTATTCAATTCCTCAACATATATGCAAACGAAGGAATACAGTAACTCGCTAACAAGAGATTCGCGAGTGTTTCGACAAACTTACCTCTCGTTCCATACGGGGGATGAACCGTTGTTGTCGACTCGGGCCACGACTCCTATGTCATGAACGAACCCGAGGGTCCGAGGTGATATTGTAATCACCGTCCTTCTCTGCAAACAGTTGATATTTAATAATACCCTTCCGTAGGGTTTAAAAATAAAAATAGAATGTCCAAGTCCAAAGTCCAAAATAAAGTGCAAAAGAAAAAGAAAATTACAAGAGTAGAGGAATCCTAATACAATAAAATAAACTTTTTTTTTTTAATTTAAAATAAAAACTTCTTTCGCTTCCTTTCCTTCGCCTTTACAACAGCTACTTCGGCACCTGTTGAGCTCAAAAGAGGTAGTTAGGGTTTCGAAGGTTTAAAGCAAAAGCAAAAATTTAAAAAAAAAATAACAAAAATAACAAAAATAAGTGTAAAATTGATTATGCTACAGTGATATGTGAACAGTTCCAGGAGATGAAAAAATGAATAGTGACAGGAGATGAAAAATGAACTACACCACTACCGAGTCCCCGGCAACGACGCCAAAAACTTGGTAGGCTCGTAAAGATACCTACTTCTATGTATAAACTTCAAGTGCACAGTGTCGACAAGCAACACAGGGCAAGCACAGGTCGAACCACAGAGACTTGGAGAGTGTAGAAGTTTATTCTAAATCCTGATTCAGAGAGTAACCAAAAGGGGTTTGATTTTGTCGATACGACGATATGATTTTCAAGTGACTGAAATAATAAAAGTAAAAGATGCAAATAACAAGATATGTAAACAATGATAATATGGATACTAGGGTATTCAAATCCACCAATAACCTATGATATGCATTCAACTTGTAATATTATTCTTGTCCTTATAGTAGATTCAAGTCTACCGTATAACTAAGGTGTTTCTCCAATGGATAATTTAATCACAACTAAAGTATTTCTCCAAAGCATTAATTGTCTAATTAAGCACAACTAATCTAAAGATCAATATTTGGTTAAGAATGAGTTGTAGCATAATCAACATAGAGATATTCTAACTACAATGGATACATGGCATACATTGTGAGAGCAAAATGTTGAAAAACTTGGATTAAATTATATCTTTAAACAATTCTAAACTTTCAAGAACAAGATACAAGATATGAATACATACCAATGAGATTAGGGCTTCATCTAAACCCTAGTAAATGAAATTAGAACATGAAGAACATTACAACAAAATTGAAATTTGATAAACTAACATGAACAAGCTATTCTTGGATGGTTTTTCAACACAAAAACCCTCTCTATTTATACACAAAATTCCCTCAAGCACTTGGATTCGAAATTTGGAAAGCATCCACTCAACAAAACATGTTTTCTTAATTGATGGATTGAATGGAATATATTTGGTTGTGGGAAACAAATTGGGAGTGATTGAGTGAGAGAATGGGGATGTTTTCTTTAATTGATGGATGAAATGGAATACAATGGGGGTGAGGTGGATGTTTGGAAATAATCCAATGGGGGTGAGGTGGATGTTTTTGAAAGAATCCAATGGGGGTGAGGTGGAAATGGATTTGGGTCTTGGGTTTTGGATCATGGGTTGTTTAATCCCATGAATTTGTAAACAGGTTGCCACTGATGCGCGAGCGGGTTGCAACGCTTCCAACTTTCTTCTCTTTTGTCTTCTCAATTCTTCCAAGATTTATTTAGTACTTAAAAACACAAAATTAATTAATACAAATATTTATTCTTGAAAATGGTAAAAATGCAGAATTTGGGATAATATATGACTTTGAAGCGCGAAAGATGAGTTAAGTGCCAATGAAAAGGTGTATGGACATGCAATATTTGGCACTCATCACATGGAATCCCGTTTAATTCACCTTCAACAAGTACTCCTTGTCTTGCAACAACATCAACTACATGCCAAGCTATCCAAATGTTGTTTTGCCCATACTGAATTGGAATGCTTGGGCCACATTATAACATCTAAATGTTTTGTAGCTGACCCTGCCAAGATAAGCTTCATGACTTCATGGCCAACTACAACATCCATCAAGGCATTAAGAGGGTTTTTGGGTCTCACTGGATACTACAGAAAATTTGTTAAAGGGTATGGCAACATCAACAAGCCATTAACTGACCTTCTCAAAAAGAATGCCTTCCAATGGTGTGATGCTGCTGAGGAAGCCTTCAACAAATTTAAGGTGGCAATGACTTCTACTCCTGTTCTGGCACTCCTAAATTTATCAAAGAAATTCATATTGGAGACAGATGCTTCTGACAATGGACTTGGAGCAGTGTTAATGCAGGAAGGCAGACCAATTGCTTTTTATAGTAAGCCTTTGGGTCCCAAGGCTATGGGATTATCAACTTATGAGAAGGAACTTATGGCATTGGGGTCAGCAGTCACTAAGTGGAGACACTATCTCCAAGGACATCATTTTACTATCAAGACTAATCATGAGAGCTTAAAATTCCTTTTGGATCAAAGAATCACTACAAGGTTGCAACAAAAGTGGCTGATGAAGTTATTGGGATATACCTATGACATACAATACAAAAAAGGGGTAGATAACAGGGTAGATGATGCTTTATCAAGAAGACCCACTACAGAGAATTCCATTCAAGCCATCACTCTATCAAAACATATTTGGATGCAAGAGGTCATTAGTAGCTATGTTCATGACTCTAAAGCATAACAACAGATTTCTCAACTATTGCTTTCACCATCCACCTAGCCTAACTACACCTATAATGATGAGGTCATCAGGTATAAATCCAGACTATACATTGGCACTGGGAACAATGTTAAATCTTCTATTTTATCATCCTTGCATTCTTCTGCCATTGGTGTCCACTCTGGCATCCAAGCAACCTACAACAGAGCCAAACTACATTTTTTTTGCCCAAAAATGCAGCAAGACATCATCTCCATGGTCACAACTTGTGATGTGTGTCAAAGAAATAAACATGAACACACTCTCCCTGCTGGTTTACTACAACCATTGCCAATCCCTGAGCAAGCTTGGCAACACATATCCATGGATTTTATTGAAGGTCTTCCCCAGAGTGAACACAAGGATGTCATATTAGTGGTGGTTGACAGGATAACAAAGTACAACCATTTTATTGCACTCAAACACCCTTACACTGCAGTCTTAGTGGATAAAGCATTCCTTCATCACATCTTCAGACTGCATGGCTTACCTACTTCCATCATCTCTGACAGAGACAAGATATTCACTAGTAACTTCTGGCAAGATCTCTTTCACCACTTGGAAACTTCTCTCAAGTTAAGTACTGCCTATCACCCCCAAACAGATGGCCAAATAGAGAGGGTCAATGCTTGTGTGGAGCACTACCTCAGATGTATGATTGGGTTTCAACCCAAGAAGTGGCTACAATGGTTGGCACTTGCAGAGTGGTGGTACAATACTAGCTACCACACTAGTATCAAGATATCCCCTTTCAAAGGTCTCTATGGTTATGATGCTCCCCACTTAGCTTTTCCAACCACAATCACTACTTCTGTGACTGCAGTTGAGGACTATCTTCAACAAAGGTCTGCAATGATGGATATTCTCAAAGACTCCTTGTCAGTTGCACATGCCAGAAAGAAGTTTTTTGCTGACCAAAAGAGGACTGAGAGATCATTCAAGGTGGGCGACTTGGTTTACCTAAAACTACAACCCTACAAGCAAGCTTCTATATCTCTCAGAAGAAATTTTAAACTCTCAGCTAAATATTATGGACCTTTCCCTGTCATTTCCAAGGTGGGACCATTAGCCTATAAGTTGCATCTTCCCCCAGAAGCCAGAGTACACCCTGTTTTTCATGTATCTCAACTAAAATTAAAGATTGCGTCTACCCATGTTCCTTTACCAACTCTGCCATTAGTGGACCATGAAGGCCAGATTATTATCACTCCTATTTCAGCTCTGGATTACAGATCCGTTAAAAAAGGGGACACCACATTTCCACAGGTCTTGATCCACTGGTCCAATGCCTCAGCTGAAGAAGCCACTTGGGAAGACTTATCCACCATTGCACCTCACTTCCACACTTTTACCCTTGAGGACAAGGTCATGCTGGAGGGGTAGGTAGTGTCATGTGGTAGCCTGGTTCATAACAAGGGTGTACGTATCCATTCTATGAGTGCCTTACATTTTCTTCTTTTATCCACTAGGCCTACTACACGTGTCGTGTATGGATTACTCGTTACTTTAGTTATTTTACCCTATTAATGTTGTAAAAGAGGCGGCTGTGTATTTAAGAAAAAATTTAATTAAAAACTTTGTTCTCAGGTTGATTTTCTCAAAATCAGATTTATCTTCTGATTTAACTGTTGTTCAATTTGTTCATTATAGAACATCACATTACTAAACTGCCACGTAGTAATGGCTCAGCTCTGTTACGGCTACAATATTACAAAAATTTAGTAATGGCTCCAAGTTGTTACCACGTGTCAATTCGTAACTTCCCTCAGCTGTTACGGCCGCCGTTGCAACCAAAAATTCGCAACGGCTGCATTGCCCTTACAAAAAAAAATTAACACCCACTTTTGAAACAGGCGAGAGCCATTACAACCCGTTTTAGTAACGGCTCAGCCCCGTTACGAATCCTGGAATTTGGTATAGTGTCCTCCTTGAATTACACATAAGAATATGCATTATGGTCCAGGGTTCTGGAACCATGCACAAGATATTCCATAGCCACAAGTATTCCTTTGAACTTACAAGCACTTATCGGTGTTCAGTAACACTCAAGACTAATCAATAATACATATGCCCGAAGATATTTTGTGAATAAAGTTGTCTTAGGAGTCAATGAGAGTTGTAGCTAAAGAGAACATAGTCATAAATAGTTCATAACCTTCTGCTTAACCGAAACCGTATAGGTTTGCAAAACAGGTTCGCGAACTGCTTAAAGTTCGCAAAAATCAGGCCCTAAGGGTTTGCAAACCTTGGAAGTTCGTGAAGTTATATTTAAGGGGTTTGCAAACCTACCACCATTTTGTAAAGGGTATGCAAACCTCTAAAGTACACATAATTCAGACCGACTTAGATAGTACATACAAGTATGTATACCTTGCACCAAGAAGTTCTAAATCTCTCATAATTCAGCTTGATACATTCTCAATAGCCATAGACGGTATTTACTGTTGCTTGGGAAATTTCCAAATTATAAACTTGAAAAAAAAATAGTTTGTAAACAATAAATTGTTCTAACTAAGATTACTAAGGATCTATAAACATCCATTGCTTGAATAATATTTCGAGAGCTTAACCAAGACAATCTTGAACTCAAATTTTCTTTTTTGCAATATAAATCTACTAAAGTCATACCACATAGTCTCATAAGACAGAATAGTAAATGATGTGAGTAAATGAGATAGGTCAGTCTTCATATACCTCATTGTTTGACGAAGTACTCGAAAAATTCTTCGTTTTTTTTCTTTCCAGTCTTCAATCTTTGAGGGTTATTTAGTGATGTATGATAGTCTACTACCATACTCCAATATTAGTCTGAGACTTGACTTTAGTAGACTAAAAAACAAGATATAGTTTTACTTATTTTGCATATCTTGCATTGGCAACAAGCTTGATATAACAAAACTTGCGAGTTCGACCGAACAATGCTCTAACAGTCCCTCTCCTTGACAATTTTAGTGATGAAACTATCAATATATATGGGTTCAATAAAATAAAAATTTCATCTCAAGTTCCATAATGCTTGATTTCTTGAATTCTCAACATCTGCTTGAATTCTTCGTACTTCAAGTTCTTCCATGGTTCTGCATATAATCATTTCAGCACCTTTGTTGTTGAAGATCCATAGTGAATAACAACTTATGAGAATACTCGTTTAGAAATTTTCTAGAATGACTAGTCAATCTACTCAATGGTTCTTACATCAAGGTATAGTGCTTTTACCTACCTCAATGTCCTAGTATACCAAAACTTTGAAGCAATACTTCGGTGATATGTTCTCCCCCTTGGTCCTTACTTGTAATTTTGTATAATAGGTAGAAACCTATAGCTTGCAATTCACTCCCCCTTACATAATGCTCTGAGAAACTATATATTATAGTAGAATACTACTAAAAATGCTCCCCCTTTTTGTCAACAAATTTGAAAAATTTGAAAGAAAAGGGATCTTAATGAACTACACAAAGATTTTATCGAGGCTAAAGATAACATACAACCTTTTTAAGATAATCACACTAAGTCTTGCAACTTAGCATCTTCGTTAAGGAGGGATAAAGGTAAATCCATCTCCTATAATTCCACAACCGCACTTACCAAAAAATGAACTCTCCCCCATTTGATGTCATTTCAAGAGAACAACATGAACGAACTTTCTCTAACAACAAAGGAAGGATTTCTTGGATATTAACTAATTTACATGTAAAATTTTATCCCAAAATATTTTTCTCTCTTCTCGCCAGTTACGAATAAAGAAGTTACAAATAAGAGGCATCAAGAAACATCACCTTTGTGAGAAAAATTGCATCGAAATTTTTTATTCTCTAGGCCAGTTACGAATTAGATCTTCCCTAGCCATGTATGGACATAGATATTAAAGTTCTCAATCTTATTCCCTGTCGGTTACCGATTAAGAGAGGTAAGGTGAAAACTAAGACCATCTTATGGACTCCCTACAAGATCAATATTGCAATTCTCAAAATACTTTACTTTTCTTTAGCCAGCTACGAACAAAAAAAGTTAATAGCTTATCCTATAAGAACATACGAGATATCCGATTTAATCACCATAAATATGATAGCAAACAACAAGTCTTACAAAATCTTACAGTTTCGGGTAGGAAATGCGATAGCTAAGACCATCTTATGGGATCCCTGCAATATATTCACAAAGTGTAATCGTGGGAAGATAAATATTACAATTCTCAAAATAGTTTACTCTTCATTTAGCTAGTGACGAACACAAAAAGTTAATAATTTACCTGTGATAGCATACGAGATATCCGTTCTAATCATCAAAAATATGATAGTGAATAATAAATCTCACAAAATAAGCACTATACATGATAATCGATAAAGATCAGGTGTTGAAATGATCTCCAAAGTAAAATTTAACTAAATAAACTTTAATAATTGCAAGATGATAATATGTGAAGTAGCTAATATATCATACATAAATAAGCAACTCCAAAAGATATATAAAATTCTTCTTTAAAACAATAAGAATAAAATTCCCTCGAGGAGTTAACTAGAAACACATCAAATCGCTCATAAGAGCTTGAGCAGAGAATTCATTCTCATTTTTTGAAAAACTCATTGATGATGGGATCATTCAATTTCTTCAAGATCTTCAGAGTTGTCCATCAACTCACTAAGATTTGACCCAAAATCACATAAGGAATTCTTCAACAAATTATACTTTTGTTGATAGTAAGTTACCTCCTTTAGAGAATGGTTGATCCGAAGCTTCAAGTCATTCCTCCGAGTTGCGAAGTGCTTCACAGTAGATCTAAAATCATTGTCATTATAATAAGTTGATAGTCATTCTCTCGATAGTTTCTCCTTATTGATTCTTGATAATTTGATTTCTTCACAAAGGTAAACATTGACAACTTGTACGTCATCCTTTTTTGCAACACCTCTAGTTATTGGATCCATAATTCTATACCTCTTTTCCAAGGAGTTTGAATAAACATATATAGAAGAGAATCATCAAGAAAAGAACTTTATTAGAATAAGGAAACTAGTATTTTTTTAAACATTCCATTTAGGAGTTCGTGGACCAGTATGACACGGGTAGGTGTAAGCCGATCCGTTCGTGAGCTCTTTTTAACACATCTAAAGTACAAACTCTTATATTTTATGACTTAGAGTTAATTCTCACTTAAGAGTTATTAAGTTTAATATCAACTTTATGATTTAGAAAATCTATGAGCATAAATTCTATTTCAACTTGTTGGATAAAAGTTCCCATGGATCATGTTATCATCTCTTACTTAGGATTCAGATAGGCAGGGAGAACTCTAGATAAGAGCATAAAATAGGTTGATATCCACATTGATTCATTACATTTTGGACTCACTATTAGTGATGTGGTAGCACCTATTCGCAGTTGACTAATTATAAAGGTGCGAAGAAGAAAATGGTGACAAGACTCAAACCATACTTAGCCAGTTACATGACTAGTTTTAAAGTAGTTTAATTTATTGGAGCAAGGCTCAACAAGTAAAGATAAACCTTTTCCCGTATTCTCTTCTTAAGAAGAATGTGATCCATACAAATTTGGATTTCATAAAAATAAATAGAAAACTTACTCAAAACATAAAAGAATATACAAACATACTTGAACAAACCTGGCATCAGAAAATTATAGTTTTTCATGATGTTCTCTGTGCAAACCTCATATTCTGAAGTTAATATTTGAGGTTACACAAAGTACTATACTTAAGTAGTGATGAGGTGAGTTGGAAGCTCACCACTAGTGTCATTAAATGACGCAACAAGGTCGTTGGCATCTTTATGATGAATATGTTTTTTTTTTTTACCATTGTAGGTCTTCCATTTTATTCTTCGTGACATGGTGCAGAAGATGCTCAAGAAGTGAAGTTCTTCATAGTTTGATTCATCCTTTGCATATTATTTTGGAGTTTTATAACAATTATGTTATTCCTTTTGAATCTCTGAAACTTCCCTTGAACATGTCAATTATTTCCACAGAAAAAATAATATTTTGAGAAGATTTCTCTTTGAGTTTCGGCGCCTTTACGATCACCAATATTTTTCTCATCATCCTTACCAGATCTTGCAAGAATAAAGGTAATATTTTTGGTGAAATATGTGTTACCATTAAACCCAATACCACTAGTATTTCCAAAGGACTTTTGAACGAAAAATATGGCCGAGATCTTATCAGAACATTTAGAGAGCCTTCGTAGATCATTCTTTGGGGTATCGATCTCTTTTTCTTCTAGAGATGGGGGTTTTAATAAAATTCTCATTTAGTTTGTCAAACTCTTGATTTGTCACATGAAGAGAAGCTTCGTATTTTCCAAGTCTTTATTCAATCTAAGATTTTCTCAGTGAACTTATTCACTTTTGTTCAAGAATCAAGAATCCCCTTGTCTGACTCATCATCCGAATCAAGATTAGAGTAAACAAATATTTTTTCCATGAAAGATGAATTTTCCGTGTAGTCTTCAAGAACATTCTCATCAGGCATATCATCAAGGGAAACAACAAGAGCGTTATTTCCTTGATAATGTTACTTACTGGGACATTCTTTTTGTGCATGTAAAAAATCACAACATTTGAAGTACTAAATGGAATTTTCATCTTGAGGAGAGATTTCGTCATCCTGAAATTTAGATCGATATGACCTTTTTCTAAAATGTCTTTCTCTATGTTTTTTGAGGATTTCCCTGACCTATTGTGTGATCATATACATGGTGATGTCTATTTCGTCGTGATCATTACAACACTCGTTATCTAAAGATAAACCAACCTTTGGAGGATGAGGACTTAGTTCGGTCATGAATTCCATAGCAGAAGCTTTCTTTCTAACCGTGCACTGTTCATGATAAAAAAAAATATTTCACTTTTTAACGAGGCTTCTTCTGTAAAGTTTTGCAAGATCGTTTCCTACAATTATGGCCTAGTCATATTGAGATGGAAAAAATCTCAGAATTTTCAACACAATATCCCTTTCGGAAATAGTCCTACCTAACGAATGAGAAACGTTCACTATCTCAGATAACTTGTGATTAAATTCCTCAAACGTATCTCATCAGCCATACGAAGGTTTTCCAAATCAATAGTTAGGTTTTGAAGCCTTGCTTCATTTTTTTAGGTATTCCCTTCATATACAATCTCTAAGATATCCCAAGAATCCTTCAATGTAATACATGTAGACACATGATGTTGAAGATCTTGGCTTAAGGCATGATTATCCTTCGACGTAATCAAAATTATGATTTGCAACACTGATTTTGAATATGATGTACATAAATTTGTCCTTGGCAACAATTTTATCGCCTTCTCGAATTGTTAGAGGAGCATAAACCTTTAAGACAAGAACCAATGTTTGAAAATCATGAGCTTGTAATAAGGATCACATAGCTATTTTCCACCATAAGTAATGTTAGAGCATTGCTCGGTCGAACTCGCAAGCGTTGCTATCTCAAGCTTGTTTTTCAAGTTTAGTTTCCAAAACTATAAGTTTTGATTTCTAGTATACTTATATCCAAGTCTCGGACTAGGATAGAAAGTGTAGTTGAGCTCTAGATTCCATGGCGTTTATCATACAAAGACGAAGAACTACTCAAGGAACTGGTGGAACTTCATCGACTAAAAGGTATGTGGACACTTGAACTTATCTATCACTCAAAAGTCTATCTACTCTATCTCCTATCTTGAGACAAAAGTCGTATTGCTATATAGACTTCGATTATACACATTTGCTATTTCGAGCCGAGTTTATCTCGCTTATCTATTTCTCGAAATATGTGTTGGTAAGCTTTTGCTTTGGCCAGTTTTATCTTTACAAGTGACGAAAGTCATGTTGATTATTTTAATATCTTGAAAATTGCTTTGATGAAGATTAGTGTGTGAATAACTTCTATTTAACATCCTCTAAGAATGTTTCAATGATTGAAATGAGAGTTTTGTAAGTAATGAATATCGCGAGATAATAGTTCACGAGTATCATAATAAATAAAGGAGAAAAGAGATATAAAATGATACGATGATAGAAGTAGCGCGGGGAAATATGAAGTTTTGCGAGGATGAAGTAATTTTGTGAGTATGAATTGCGATACTTCACAATTCATATACAGCTGTATAAGTTTTACTATAAATAGGAGTTCAAATGTAAAATTCGAGAGGTTCTTGGAGTGAGTGTTAGAAAATATCTTAGGAAAGAGAATAGAGAAAGTTATAACTATTCTAGTTCCACTTAGATACTTCTTTGTAATCAATTGAGAACATTAATAAGAAAATTGTTATTCATCATCAAGAACTTCTTGAGTTTTTACTAATTCTATTGAGGGTGTAGTTGTAGGTTATTCTGCAACTACATAATTGGCGCTAGAAACAGGGATTGAAAGAATTCCTGTACCAGAAAAATGACAAGAAGAAGAAACACATCAGAACCATTAACTAAAGTAAGAAGAAGTGTAAGATTAGCAGGAGGAGAAGCAAATATAACAGGAGAACCTAGTAGGAGAAGGAGTAATCGAAGAAATCAATCTCAACAAATAGGAGATCATGATCAAGTGAGTATACACACTTGGAGAACTAGTACACCAGAAGAAGAAGATAGAGAACCGCAAATCAGAGAAAATGGAAGGTTGATGGGAAGAACAATTCTTGAAAGAGAAAGGGAGATGTTAGAAACATTGAGACAAGGAATCCAAAAAGAACGAATGATAGAAGCTGAAGAACGTGCCAATTTAACAAGACAAAATCAAGAATTGAGGATGGAAAATGAGATGTTACAAAGGAGGAAATCTCAAAGTGTTGCAAGATCAAATGTTAGAACAGAAAGAGAAGGACAAAATTCACCAATAATCAATAATGAAAATGATATGCAAGAACAAGCGCAGAATCAAGGTGATAGAAATCAAGAAAATCGTTTCATTTTAATACCAAACCGCGAACAAAATATGGAGAATTTACGAACAAGACCAAATCATAGAGAAAACAATCAGAATCGAGAGGAAGAACAACAACTTATGGAAGAAACTGAGAGACAACAAGCAATACATCAAAACAATCACGAGAATGGAGTAAGGAGACATGAAGAAATTCGTAACAAACAAAATGTTGAGTATGAAAGAATTAAGAGAAGAATTGTAAATCAACAAATAGAAGTGGAAAGGAATGAACCAAATTCTCGAATCAGAGTACAAGTAAATCAAGAAGAAATAAGTCATAGAAGAAAGAGAAATGAAGAAGAAGAAATTCCTGATATTCGCATGAGAAGAATGAGAAGAATAGAAAGGGAAGAACAAGAATTCCAAGATGCTTTACAACTGAACAATTATGATAATTTAGAAAGAAGATATTTGCAAAATTATGCAAATGAAAACATTAATGAAGAATATGACAGAATGCGAAGGATCGCAAGGGAGGAAGCGCAAGAACGTAGAAGAAGAGAAGCTGCATTAAAAAGACCAATGGATGAGAATTCTGAGGCAAATGCATGAATCTTTCGAGAATTAACAGAAATGAGAGGGATGATAAACAATAGAAGAGGAGGAGATAGGAGGCAATTAGATGAAGCGATAGAAGAAGCTGCGAGGACTCCATTTGCTAGAGAAGTACAGTTGGGAGGAATTCCACCAAAATGTAATTTGCCCACACTTACCAGTATCTTTGATGGGACTTCATGTGCTATTCAGCACATTAAAGCATACATAAGATGCATGTTACAATGGGAGAATCATGATGATGTGTTATGCAAGTACTTCGCATCAAGTTTAACAGGGGAAGATCTAAAGTGGTTCGAAGGACTCCCTAAGAACACTATTACGTCATTCAATCATTTGCAAGCAATTTTCCTTGGAGCATATATCACAAATCACTCTTCACGGCTTGGTATTGAAGATGTATTTGGTTTAAAACAAAGAGTGGGTGAAAGTCTGAAGCATTTGGTAAGACGATGGAAGACTATGTGCAGTGATATGGCAGGGCGTGTGGATGAGAGATACTTGATTCTGTCCTTCATAAATGCGATGTTCGCAACTGAACAATTATATGTTCAAATCTTCAGAAGAAAGAATTCCATAATGATGACAGAATTACGAGAATTGCAAGAAGAATACATTACACTAGAAGAAAAACAAAACAGTATGGAGTCATATCCAGTAGCAAACACTAGCAATCAAGAGGGAGGAGCAAATTTACTTCCCAAAATAATCAATGTAGTAGCAGGCACTTCGCAAACATCCTCACAAACTTCTTCGCAAATTTCAGAAGAGAAGAAAATCAATGATAGCCAGCCAAAGATGGTAGCAATGGGAGATCAAGAAGAGTATGATAGAGAGAAGAATTTCTATAATCGAATAGGAAATAGCCAAATTCCAAGACTAGATCAACAACAAGAAAATTATGGGGGACAAAGGCCAAATTATTTTGGACAAGGAAACCAGAGACAAAATTATAACAACGGTCAAGGAGGTCAAAGAATGGTAAGAGAAGAGATAAAATTGCCACCTTTGAATACAAGTGTAGAAAAGATATGGCAAGAAATTATCCTGGTAGAGAATATACCAACTCCATGGAATATGGGAAAGGAACCACCAATGGGTCCAAGAAGTCATGAATTTTGTTCATATCATCATTTTCATGGACATTCTACAAATAATTGCCATAATATCAAGAGGATAATCTTGCGAATGATTGATCAAGGAAAACTAAATCAATTTTTACTTAAGCAGACACAGTCGCAACAATTACCACAAGAGCTCCAGCCATAACTCGCGAGGAGAACACGACAAAATAAAAGGGAGAAGAAATCCTACATATAGAAGTGGGGTCAAAAGCAAGGAATGTTTTCTGTAATTCCATTGTTCATTCATATAAAACCATAGAGGATTTTCATGATAATGTGTTAAGCAGGGTATATGCGAGGGTTGGTGAAGGAAAGGAAGTAATGAACATCGCAAAGATTTCACGACTTGAAGATTAGCAGAAACATGAAATTTCTTTTGAAGCCACTGAAATCCCAGAAGGTTGTGAAGCACATGATAATCCATTGGTAGTAAGATTAGCAATCTACATGAATATGGAGGAAAACGAAGATGATATGGAGGAAGAATCAATTGGTCTTAATAGGATTTTGATTGATATGGGAAGTTCTGTCAATATCCTCTTCTATTCTGCTTACAAAACTATGGGGGAAAAGATCTGATTTAATACCTTCTACTTACAGAATTTATGGTTTTAATGGAACTGCCAACAATCCCAAAGGAGAAGTGAGCATGCGAATTCCATTAAGTGGAATGCGAACTGAAATTATGTTCTGCGTTGTTGATGTTGAATCACCATATAATGCTTTGATAGGAAGACCATGGCTTCATGGAATTCTAGGCGTAGCTTCCACTCTACATCAGTGCATAAAGTTTCCTCATATGAAGGGTATTGTAATTATCAAGGGTGATTGGGCTGAGGGAAAGAAATGTTACGATACAGAAGTAGAAGTTTGCGAAGGAAAAACTGCTGAGAAGGAAAATTGGAGAAAAAGAGCAAAAGCTGTGAAAAGAAGTGAAAATTTAATGGCAGAGGATTAAGGAAAAAGAGAATAAAGTTACGATGATAATCATACAAGAAATTTACGATGATAATAAGGGATTGTGATTTGCGAGGAAAAAAGAAGGAAAATAATAAAACAAGAAGGTTATCAGTATGTTTGCTCGTGAAAATGAGGTATGTGGCAAAACAAAATTTTTATTTTGTGATAAAACTTTACGAATATTGTTTGCTCGCAGGAAATTGGGAAAAATTTACGAATTTTCATAATTTATATTCCGATTAAAATTTCATTAATTTGCGAATAAAAGACCGCAATCTGTGATCAGCCTCCAAAAAAGAAAGAGAGCCGTAGAAAATTTTATACAGGCAAACCTTTGTGGCGTACACCTAGTTCGCGAAGCTATAATTCGTAAGAGGCAAAGTCCTAAAGTACGTCATTTAAAGGGGTACCTATAACGTGGCTAAGGGTGTAGGAACACCACCAAGGGCCCTTAGTACATGGTAAAAATTTTGGGGTACAACCCAATAATGGGGTACCTATCCGGGTTAGACACCTTGGATTCTCACCTAATCTAACGAAATTACGCAATATAAAATGCGGTGTAAGAAGATTTAGGTTTTGGGCGACTAAGGCATACTGTCTTTCCCAAGAAGTGCAGAAAACGATCAAGGCGCCGAGGTACACGGTTGAGTCAAGAGTGCCGGGTGAGGTTGAACCACATCTGCCATTTTTGACAAGTCTTGGAAAATGATGCACTTGGCCCAAAGATACCCCATAGGGTGCAACCTCGTAACTATAAGCCCTATAGGAAAAAAGGATAAGAGGTTGCGATCAAAAGCTGGTTGTTGGAAGAACCGGATGGGAAGAGCTAACCTTGTATGGTCGATGTACGCTTCCTTGAAGGGGAAATCAGGGGGAAGATAAAGGGAAGCACCCTCCATTAGGGAGCTGATAAGTGCTATAAGACGCAAATGTCACGAGGCTTCTTGTTTGTGAAAACATAAAGGCTTGTCATATTTTTGCAACAAATGAAGTTCTGCGAGCCTAAAAAAAAAAAAAAAAAAAAAAAAAAGAAAGAAAGAAAGAAAAGAATAAAGAACTCGGAGAACATAATAAAGAAGTTAAGATGAGATCAATGGGTCACTTCATGAAAGTGTAGAGACGTCCTGCGATTTCATCGCAAGACGGCAATGTCATGGGGCTTTATGTTCGCAAGAATATTTAGGCCTGTCATATTGTCGCAACAATTCCTGAAGAGGCTAAAATACTATACAAAGAAGTTAAGATGAGATCAATGGGTTTTTGCATGAAAGTGTAAGAACGTCCTGCGATTTCATCGCAAGACGATAATGTCACGAGGTTGTATGTTCGCAAGAATGTTCAGACTTGTCATATTATCGCAAATAATTAATAACAAAGAGGTGGCAAAATAAGACCTTTACTTAGGAAGGCATGATAAGACCACATAAATTAATGAAATTTGTTACATCAACATCATTGAAGAAATTATACAAGAATATACATTATGAAGATCTGAAAAGAAGACAACTTCGTCAATATCATTGAAGAAATTTTACAAGAATATACATCAAGAAAATTTTGAAGAGAAGACAACTTTGTCAATATCATTGAAGAATTTTTACAAGAAGCCCTATCAAAGAAGACAACATCAATGAAGAATTTTAATGAAGACTTAACAAAAGATGCGATTTTGATAGCAATCAAATACAGATAAGTTCATATTCGTAAAAATTTACGAGAATTACATACTTCTTATACTTCTCCATATATTGAATATTTCTCCAAAAAGTTGAATACTTCTTATAATTCTTCAAGAATATCTCATATTTATTATACTTCTTCAACGGATATTTAATTTTGCGAAGGTTAAGTACTTATTATACTTCTTCATACAATGAGTAATAATTTTTATACTTCTTCATATATTAGGCAATTCTTCATAAATTGAATGCTGCTAATACTTCTTATACTTCTTAAGGGTATTTCATATTTTGTATACTTCATAATTTCTATACTTCAAGGGGAGATTTATTATTTACTTCGCAACATTCCGTAAAAATCAAAAGGCTTATATTTCTTATACTTTGAAGGGAGGATTTTTTTTATTCATAATCACAATAAAAAGAAAATTCGTAAGATAAATTCAGAAGGATATTCTAATACTTCCAGCGATAGTTGATCATTTGAAGAGAAATAATAAGGGGAAAGGGAATACTAAGCTAAGTCTTTAAGATATATTATTTCTCTCCATATGATCAAGTTATGCGAATAAGGGAAATAGACATCAAAGAAAGATTAATTCAAATTAAGCTTTGAAAAATAAATTGTTGGATTGATTAAAAGCACAATCAAGAAGAAAGTGTTGTATTGAAAAGTTACAGAACATATATACAAAAAAAAAAGAATGAAGTTATTCTTCAGGCGATATGTTCCTATCAAAATGATCTTCTTCTTCAACTTCACTATCATCTTCAACTTCACTTTCAGAGATTTCCAGATATGGAGTATCTTGAGAATTTCTTGAAAAGGAGCGTATGGTACTTCTTGAGAGGAATTTCATTATCTTCGCAAATCTTGCGAGTCATCTTAGCTCGAAAACGCTTGACATATAAACTATGGTTATGATGGGAAATTAGAAGCTGAGATCTCAAGTCAGAAATTTTCTTATTACGATTAGCAAGGAGAGTTTCCAGATCATTATTCATCTTCGCAAGATTTTCTGCAGCAAGGAAAGAAATTAAGGAATTGGTTAGCAAATTACGAAAGAAAAGTAACCAAAATAATTACCATCGCAAAGAATTTACCTTCTAGTTGCTTCTTATCATTACGAAGAGAAGAATTTTCAAGCTTTAATTGATTATTCTCCTCAAGAAGAGAAGAATTATCAATTGCGATGCTCGCAGATTGTGAATTATGCTCGTGACGGGATATTAATTCTGCGTTATCAATATTTAAATCTTCTACTTTCTGAAGGAGACTTGAATTTTCAACCTCTAACTTCGCACAACGATTCAAAGTTTTCTTCTCTGCAATAGAATGACGTCTTTCCCAATCAGAAGCAGCTGCACAACTAACTCTTCCAACCTAAACAAGAAAAAAGGGGTTAGAAATCAACAAAATAAGGGAAATAAACAAGGAATAGAGAAGAAACTTACCATGCTGCCTAAAGCATATAATTAAGCAGGAGAGACGAATCTTGAAATTCCTTTGAGGGAGTTATTATCAATAACAGTAGGAACTTTACAAGCCTTCGCAATAAGTTTGCGAGCATTCGCTGTAGGAGAATTTCCTAATCCACGAGAAGAATGGAGGAAAGCCTCAGAGATGCTAACCATTGCTGAGGAAAAGGTTTCTGGGATACTATAATCTTCATTCCCACCTTCATCAACATCATTATCATCATCTCCTTTGTCAGAAAGGGTATCGGAATTATAATTCAAGTCCTTCTCAGGAAATTTATCATCTTCATCACCAAGATCTTCCTCAATGTCCTCATTAGAAGAAATTACATTGGAATGGGATTTGGTTGAGAGTATCTTCTTTTTCCTTCTCTCATAAACAACATCTTGAAGTTTTCTTTTTCCTTTGCGAAGAGCATCATCTTGACTATCAGAAGCTTGGGAGACCTTCGCAGAACGAAGAGTTTGTTGCCTGTGATAAGCCTTTTAGAAGAAGTAGAACTTTTATTTTCACTCATGACAATCTCATGAAGAAGTGGAAACCTGTAAATTCAAATAAGGATAAGAAACAGAGGCAACAATATATTGTTTAGAAAAATACAAGAGTGTTTCTTACCTCATTTGAAATTAAAGGGTAACAAAAAGATAAGGAAGTGGAAATACATACATTTCTAAAAACCCAAGGTTGATAATAGCGGTTACGAAGATTCGAGAAGCTCTACTATCGATAATATAAGAACCTGATAACATTAAAGGGTACTTATACCAATCTTCATCATTAGAACGACGAGGTGTCTTATTATTTCCTAAAGCATAATCAATATCGTGCATGAGAAGATCATCTGCTGCGATATTAGCTTTACGATGAAGACGAACACCCCAACGATTATCTTCTTTCCTCGCAGGAATTAATGTGTAATTTTTGAAGAAACCCTCAACTGTATAATTCGCAGCAACAATTTCTATATTCTCAAATCCAGGTTTCCTAAGATCAGTTGAATACAAAGATTTCCCAAAAGCGGCACGATTTGCGAATTCAACTAAGAGGCGAATACAATCACCAGTCAATTGATAAATGGCACAAGAAAAATTGGGGTGGGAAATAATTTCGTAGAATAAAGGAAAGTTAACATCATAAAGAGGAAGATGAAGACCTGCGAGGATTTGACCTCGTGAGATTAAAACTTTCTGATCATCCCAAACATAGTTGGTAAAGAGCTTCACACAGAGAGAAGATTTATTATCATAACCTTCAATCTCAGAAAGAATAAGGTCTCTATCAGCAAGTTCCGCATTAATTTGTTCAATAGTTTTCTTCTTTAGTGCCATTGAATATAAGAGGGAAAATAGAAAGGAAAAAAGATTGCAGAGGCGGAAGTGGTGAAGAAGATGAATAAGAGAATAAAAATCAAAAACAAAGGATAATATTTATAAGAGAGTTTGATGAAGATAAAAACTCATTAATACGAGTAAGCGTGAAAGGTTGAAAAGAACGGTTACGAAGAAACGTGTCAGAAAGATAAGGGAAAAGTAAAAAGACGTGTTGCGAATCTGAAGGGTGGTAATAACTACACTAAATTTACGAGAATAGGGATTCTCATGACATTTCTTCTTCGTAGAATTGACATGAGAAGAGGCAAGATGTAAGTACTGAATATCGCGAGATAATAGTTCACGAGTATCATAATAAATAAAGGAGAAAAGAGATATAAAATGATACGATGATAGAAGTAGCGCGGGGAAATATGAATTTTTGCGAGGATGAAGTAATTTTGCGAGTATGAATTGCGATACTTCGCAATTCATATACAGCTGTATAAGTTTTACTATAAATAGGAGTTCAAATGTAAAATTCGAGAGGTTCTTGGAGTGAGTGTTAGAAAATATCTTAGGAAAGAGAATAGAGAAAGTTATAACTATTCTAGTTCCACTTAGATACTTATTTGTAATCAATTGAGAACATTAATAAGAAAATTGTTATTCATCATCAAGAACTTCTTGAGTTTTTACTAATTCTATTGAGGGTGTAGTTGTAGGTTATTCTGCAACTACAAGTTTAGAATATATAACCTTGAATAGATATAAACATTATATGTGAATTCATACTTGTGTAAGTCCAAAATCCTTGAACTAAAGTATGCATACTTTACTGGTTTAGGATGTCCGGAATCTAAGTCCGTGTACCCGTACGCATACTTCCGGAAGTTCACATCCAATGAATTTCTGCTGGAGTTTGTGAACTGAAAACAAATTCAAACTGGATACTTAAGTATGCGTACTGATATGCGTACTTGAGTGGGTTATTTTCTAAAAATGGTTTATTCGTGAACTTAAACATATATAAACTAAGGAAATGGTACCCAAATATACCTCAAGCTATTACTTTTCCTTCCTATAAGTCCTTTCCCAGAAAGTGATTGTCTATGGACTGAGTCGAGACAATACAACAAATCGGTTCACACTTTGTGTGATCGTCTATGGATACGAGATCGATACAATACAACAACAAAGTGTGTTTACTTTATACAAAGGTTCGGACGATTTATTTCAAAAATTGATGTCTATTTTTCCTTTCTCAATTCTCATGACGATTGCTTTCAAAAACTATATTCAAATTCTTCTGAGCACTCCCCTTTTCAGTAGATGATTTCTTCATTTCGAACAGTTGGGAATGAAGATTAGCTAGTACTTCTTTTGACTCCTTTATCATCAACTCATGATATCTAATGCAACCTTTAACATAGAGAATTTGTTTACTTAGAGAATCTTGAGAAATATCATGAGGAGAAACATCATGAGTTCCAGTCATAACAGATGCACAAAGTGCTAAGTCATCAAGAGATGTCTTATCTTTAGTCGAATTCTCCATTGAAATCCAAAGTCCTCTTTCAGACAAGAAGATGAGGGATCAGAGAATATTAATAAGTAATTTTTGTTTAAGAAAACCGAAACTATATTTACCAAAAATATAAAGATATCTATTATTTTACACAGACAAAATATCTTTCCCGGATTTATGCTTCCTCACACTGAGTATTGGGCAAAAAGTGAGGATGCATATTTCAACACAATCAGCGTGTGTTGAGGTGAGAATTATTCCCACCATATTGAACAAATACATCCCTAGGATTACTTATGAACACAATAGATTATGTTTCTTTTTGTTCTGTCTTACTCCTGTAGTTGCAAGAATTTGCAATTTTATTTTGAGATCTTATAAACTTACCAGTCTTCAAAATCTTTACCCATTTTCGAAGAGCCTTGATAAATTTATTTTTAGTATGATCATTTCTTCATTGGATTCTTCCTCCGGAATATCATCAAGGGTGAAGACATATGCATTGTTGCACTTCTGAGTTCTTCTGCTGGGACAATGTTTTGCCATATGTCCGAAACCTCGACACTTGAAGCATTGTACTTCATTGTTGTCATTTTTATGGCAAACCGATATTGTATCTGGAAAATGTTTATCAATAGATAAGATGTTCTTAATTTGTTGTGCTAGAAGTACAATAGTTGAGTCAAGCACTTTTTCAACATGGACCTTGTCCTTCTGGAAACGTTTCACAGTTTGATTCTTCAGCATAATTTCTTTATCAAAGATCTTTAATTTTCCCACATGAGAGCTTCGAGAAAGTGTAGAAATATCATTTCCATTTATTATAGCATGTTTGTTAGACTCGTATTTGGATGTTAACGATATGAGAATTTTGCATATTATTTATTTTTCAGGTATAAACTTTCCAAGGAAAAAAATGCATTAACAATCTCAGAAAGTTTAGAGTTAAACTCCCCAAAGGTGTCGTTATCATCCATCTTGAGATGTTCCCATTCAGATGAAAGGGAAAGAAGTTGAGCTTCCTTTTCAAAGTCATGTCCTTTGAATAGAGTCTCAAGAGTATCCCATGCTTCTTTAGAAGTCCTACAAGCCAGCACATGATGTAAGAGTTCATGGCTAACTGCATGTATGATGGCGTTCAAACCAACAGAATTATGCATTGCACTAATTCTTTCTACATGAGTGTAATCCGCTAAGCGTTTAAACTCTATTTCCGAATAATCCATCGGTTGTTGATACCTGTCTTCGATTAATAACAAAATATTAAAATATCGGGATTGAAGAAAGGCTTTCATAGCATATTTCCATAGCGTATAGTTAGTCCCATCAAATCTTGGATGTACGTTAACTGAATCATGTAAGAGATTCATTTCTTATAGGATGGATCGCACCAAACACAGATTGTTAGATCTTTTCGTGTTTGCCTGCTCTGATACCAATTGAAAAGGCGAGGGTACCCCAAATATACCTCAAGCTATTACTTTTATTTCCTATAAGTCCTTTCCCCGAAAGTGATTGTCTATGGACTGAGTCGAGACAATACAACAAATAGGTTCACACTTTATGCGATCGTCTATGGATACTACATCGAGATAATACAACAACAAAGTATGTTTACTTGATAAAAAGGTTCGGACTTAACCAAACTCAATAGGATTCACGTATCAAGTAAATAGGAATTAATGTTTGTGCAGTTTACTTTAATTATAATAAAAATAATTATAATGCGGAAAAATAAAGTAAATGACACGGCAAGATTTTGTTAACGAGGAAATCGCAAATGCAGAAAAACCCTGGGACCTAGTCCAAAATTGAATACTCTCAAGATTAAGCCGCTATACAAAATAAGACAACTTCGTATAGTTGAGACCAAGCAACTAAACCTATAGTTCACCTAGTTCCTTCTGTATTCCCATGCCTCCAACCTGTAAACAAGTCACGTACTTGAACTAATTCCTTTGGTTCGTATTCCAAACAGTAAAGGAACAACAAATATGTTTGGTATCAACTCTCTTCAACCAAGTGATATGAGTTGCACAAAGGTTCCCTTGTTTATCTTAACATAAACTCCTTTGCCAGGTTCCAATATCTATCTTATGTGCAATCACCCAAAGGCAATCGTTAAGATTAAGCCAATCAATACCTTTAATCACAAGGAATCGTATTGATGCCGATCTTTCTCAACTATTCTATCAAAATACCCAAAAGGATAAATCAATTATAGTTGGATCCTCTTTTTCCCAAACAAGTATTGTGCACACCAAAGATTATAAAAACCAAGTCATAAATATTCAATATCTTCTTTGTTTTCAAATCTTCTTAAATCTTCAATAAACACCTGCACACAATTACTTGAATCTCTTGTGATCAATCACACACAGAACGGAGTCTGTTAACAATGGATTATCATAAGATCTTCTTTAGATCTAACAACAGTCTAAAGATCCCTGTCGAAACCTTGAACTAGTTTGAGTGAATCTTAAATCAGAAGAGAAAATTCTCAAGCATAAACAAACTAGGTGCAATCAAAGTTCAACCACCATTAGTCAATCAATTCAATACGAAAACTAAAAATAAACCGCAATATCTAGTTTCCCACCAACGGGTCGCGCTAGAGCATCTCAATTCCAAAGAAGACTTTAAATTGAGCGGCCGTAAGAGATTTCACCTAATTAGATTAATCTCCTCTTCGATAGGCGGCTTCACCAGTAACAAAGACAAAAGAGGAAGTCTATTGTTACGCATGATTAGTTTGCTATAAATGCAAACTCAAAG
Organism: Papaver bracteatum; assembly: GCA_023529315.1. NCBI lineage: Eukaryota > Viridiplantae > Streptophyta > Magnoliopsida > Ranunculales > Papaveraceae > Papaver > Papaver bracteatum. Next base: position 208,206 of record JAJJWX010004157.1, read on the forward strand.
TATTTATAGACAAGGAAGTTTGGACACCAAGGAATTTCCAAAACCGAAAATATTCTCAAGATATTTTTAATTACTACACCAAATTCGGTTTTCATAATTCCTGTGAATGCACTGTCCAAAAATACGATCGAAATCTCCTTGGAAAATCTTTAACTAGTAAATGCACATTGCTAATTCTTATTTTCCATATATAATTAAAAACCCTTAATTAAAAAGATTCTTAACTTATTTAGATTCAATCTTGGGATTTACTTCCTTCTTAGCCTTTAAGGAATATCTTTGAACAATATAGAATAAGCATTAATGCACCGTGTTCAAAGAGTGTCGACATATTACTCTTGCAAGTCCTTTTTTCATACTTGCTCACTTGAAACCGATTTACCACACTTCCAAACAAGTTTACAATTGGTTCATCTGACTTTCAAGAACTATGTGATTGATCAAGTAACACTTAATCACAAACCATGGTTTTATGGTTCTATCAAAACAAGTTTCGGTTCTACCTCCATGTGAGTATTGTGCATAGTTACACTAGCTTACCAAAGATACGGATGACTAGGTACTAGGATCGGTTCCCCACATATATTTGGTATCTGACTTGTATGCACTGCACATGTCCATAGGATCGGTTCCCCCTTCCCAAAAACGTGTTGCACATGTTCATAGGATCGGTTGCCCTTTCTTACATAAACCTTGATGCACCTCAAACAAGGATCGGTTCCCCTTGTGATGCACTGCACCTCTTACTAGGATCGGTTCCCCTTCTCCTAATAATAAGTCAGACACTCACAGACCCGATCATACCCCAGGTGATTACTTAAGATCAATTTTACTAATAAAATTCATACCAATACATAAGTCATGTCTCATGTGAATAGTTTTACCAAGAACACAAACAAGTCATGAGCGATTATACTAATCACACATATTGGTCGTTCATAAGATATGCAATGAAGAACAGCCCAAATAATGCCTGACGATTTCCTTTTCGGTTCACAACACATATCATGAACTTACTTCCTTAGAACACATGTAAACATTGTTCCCTGGGATGAAATACTCACCTCATACCCATACATAATCACAATATCATTCATACGATTATGTCGATGTCTTATTTACAAAGTTTAATGGTTAAGCAAGAAACTTCATATTGTATTCCTTAATACTATGTATATCTAGAGTGTTCATGCTTCGCAGTTTTATGTTTTCAATATGCACGACTTGAAAGATACGTTAGGGAATGAAACAGATCAATTCAAATATCACTAACCTCAAGTGGAAGGATGATGTTGTGGTTGTAGCTCCGTTCTTGTTCACTTCTTCAAGTCTTTGCAATACTTGTAATGTCTCACCCTAATACTTTCAAGCTAACCTATACGAAGTTGACTCTAGTACATTTAAATCAAGCGACTCTTAAGTGAATTTTGATTCACTAAAATATGACAACCAAACTTGACATACCAATGCTTGGTGGGTTCAACCGAGCAGTGCTCTAACAATCTCCCCCTTAGTCAATTTTAGTGACAAAGCTCTTACAATCATATGGATAAACAAATTACAAGAATTCATTACACATTCGCTTGATTCCCGAATCCAACAGCACAAAACCTGCATTCATTCAATCCTTAAAATGCAGCAGCTGCACTATAATTACAAATCTTATACTCCCCCTAAAGGTGAGATAGGTAGATTTTCAATCCGCATGTCTTTGTTATCCCGATCATATGATATGTTACTCCCCCTTAGTCTGTGCTTTTCCTCATTCGTTAGATAAACGTTCAAGCACCATTGTCCTCTTCCATAATGACACCAATCAACCATAAAATTGATACCAACATCACATGTTTACTCCATATATTTCTCCCCCTTTTTGTCACAAAACTAACAAAGAAGTGAACAGATAAAGGACAACATGAAAAGGATCTTACAAATCCCAAAATAGACTTGCAACCTGTTGAGTTAAGCATGAGGGTTCCACATACCATTTTTGATAATCAATATCAAAACCGAAACTACAAGGTAATCACGTTTTGATATGTTATCATGGAAATAATTGCCCGAAGCAATTTTCCTGACTAGTTTAGCAAACCAAAAATCAACTAAACAACTTAGTTGCTTTGCTAAACCGATTGTATAAATACAACCACTTCATTCGATAAGACCAAAACAAAGATAAACTCCATTTTTTCTCATTAGGTTCTAATTATCCATATAACTTAGACCTTTAGACTTTAAACAAGCCAAATACTAGGTTAGTTAACTAGCATTTCCTTGTTTAGGCATTCGGCTAGACTTGAATAACCGAAACCTCCACTTTGATGAGTCTAACTAAGATCATAATTAACTTAGCTTAGCTTATCCGTAATCGAATTGGACTAAACAACTCATCCCGTCAACATATTCATTCATTAAGCCATAAATAATTCATACAAACCAATAAATCAACTTGAATAATTATTCACCTCAACCGGAAAGTAATTGAAACAACAAATATATCAAAGTTTCACTATTGCACCGAAATTTTGTAAGCCTAAACAATTGATACTACACGATAAAGCAAAATAACAATTGTTGTACTTGACTGGAAGCAATTGAATTAACATAGACATTAAACAACCACAATTGCACCAAATTTTGTAAGCCTAAACTATTGATATCACACAACAAAGCAAGATAAAAAAAGTTTTACTTAACCGGAAACAATTGAATCACATAAACATCCACACATACATAATGGAATAAACACATCAATTGTACCAACAACTTCGTTTAAGCAAAAGCAATATATATATCAAATAAAAATAGGCTTTTCTTAAAACAGGAAAACAATTAACTAACAAGATTGTTACCTCAATTTCACATTCAACTTCTCCGAAAATGATTGCATCATTTTCTTCTTCCGGGAGAATTGATATCGAAATACCATTATGTTGTCATCCTTAGTCCCAAAAACAAAAGAATAACAACAACCAACTGTAGTAGCAGGAAATCCCACACTATACCCCTCACAAGAATTCATACAATCAAATCATTTCAGATCAACAATCATAAATTTTATTGATTAATCTCACCACTTTTACAAGATAAAAAGGAAATGAAGCTAAAGAATTAACAACCTCTCTAGACTTTCTCTCTCCTAATGACTTGCTCAACACTTGAAAAGATCTCTCTTTTCCTTACGCTTGTTCAACTCTTTATATATGGAATTACATAGTGGATGACAGCTAATCTGTCCTTTATTTTAGGATCTGACTTGAGATGTTCTCGCAAGAGTTCTATTGTCAATCTTCGCAAGCACTATAATCTGCAGAGTCATCACATTTTTCTCATGTTTCTACAATCGTCATTCTTCAAATCATTCTGCGACGCTCGCAATGTGTTGCTAACAAGCTTCGCAAGTGTGTCCTTCTTGCGATATTCTGATCCTACATCTTGCCTCTTCTAATGTATTCTCTGCGAATGAGAGAATGTCATGAGAAATTATTCTTCAAAATGCCGCAGTTGTTCATCTTTTCTTTCAACTTATTTTTCTATCGACAAGGCTCCGTGAATTAAGCATAACCGTCAACATGTGTTGAATATTCCTTTAATTACTGGCACGTTTACTATTAACCGGTCATCTTCTTTGCTTATTTAAAGAAGGATCTGGGGGAAAGACAATTTTATTCTTTTACTTCGTCTTTATCTTCCTCATCTTCATATTCTATGCAAATCTTCATCGTCTGCAACTTTCTTTTTTACCAAATTCATCTTCCTGCTACTGTTATCTTTTTGTAGTTGCAAGATTTCCACACTACACCCTTGTCAAGAATCTATGAAAACTAAGTCATAATTGTGGATGAACAACAACACTTTTATTAATTCACTTTCAGGAAGATTTACAAGAAATATCAAAACTCAAAAGTACAACTTTTTTTCTGGAGTTTCTCTCTCCTCAAAATTCTCTCATCTCTCAAAAGTACATCATCATCTTCTGGATTTAGTCGAACCCTTTATATAGGAAAATTCATAATGGAAGACAGCTAAGATTTCCCTTTAATTCGGATCTACTCTGCGATCTCATCGCGATCGTCACAATACTTCTTTATCGCAAGCATGATGACCATCGCAGGATCAACCATGTTATTTTTATTTCTTCCATCGTCAATTTCTTTCAGTTCTTCCGTAACGCTCGTGAAATGTCATTGAAGAGTTATCAGTGACACTCGCAGAAGTGTTGTTAATATCGCAAGAATAGTTTTGTAGCGATATTCTAGTACTACATCTTGCCACTTCTCATGTCTTTTCTGCGAAGAAGAGAAGATATGAGAATCTAAAATGCCATAATTGCTTATCTTTTCAGATTTCTCCATCCTTCGCCAGCTATTTTTACGAATCTTTTCTTCTAATAAATTTTTGACATGTCTTCTGTAACCGCTGCAATCTGACCACCCACGTCTTTTCTTTACATTAATTGCCTTCATCTTCTTCGAGAAATTTCTTCTTCTATAAATACTCTTCTCATTCCTCTCCTTTTTCTCTTTTACTTTCTTCTTTCTTCTCTCCGTATTCTCTCTGCAATTTTTACTGTTCTTCCGCGAATTGTGCTTCTATAACAGCTATGATTTATTCCTTCTTTTCAACTTTTTCTTTCATTCCCATACTCAAAAATGGTTGTTGCTGGTGCTAAAAATTTGAAGGCCTACAATGGAATGTGCGAGAAACTCAGACTTAAAGGTTTTAACTTATCTTTGATTTCAAATCAAGATTCCAAATCAGAACTTTCCCTTAAATTATTTACTGATGACCAATGTTCTCGCGAGAAAATCATAGTATCGCTAGGACAACTTGAAGCTGGTCTTCCCATCCCTCTTTATGATCCTGAGCTTCCTCTGTTTTATCAAATAATTTCTGACGAGAGATTCTCACGAGAAATATACCAATTAGGTGGGGATTGCATCAGACTACTACTTGAATATGCTTCTTGTGGCGCTGGTAAAGGAACTCGCTACCCCAATGCTCCAAAGAACCCTTTGTTCAAAGATGTCCCCATTGTTTCTTGCGATTATACTATGGACAACTTTTTTGTAAACTATAGTATTATCCCTATGAAGAGGGATAGTACATGTTGGGGTGTTCGTTTGAAGAAAGAGAAGGTTACTGGTGACAATGCTCTTATGATGGATATTGACTTTCATACATCTACTAACCAAGGTCCTCGTCATTCCAGCGATGACAAGTGGTTCATCTTCCCATTAAGTCTTGAAGGTCCTTATATATCTGGTTCTCGCGAACTTCCCGCGAGTCTTGCATAATATCAACCCTGGGTCTTCAACTGGCCTGAAAGATCTAAAGAAGTATATTCTCTCAACTTTTCATGTTATTATTTATTGTCTTCTTTATATTCTCGCTAACTTTTCTGATTTTCTCAGATTGATAGAATGAAACTCAGCTATCAAACTCTTAGGAAACCCAGCATTCTCTTAGCTCTGAGATTTTTTACAGATGAAGTAAGAAATATTTCTTCATAAATTTTAACAATTTATTATTGCCCCTATTTCTTATCTTCATCTGTGCTCGCAGGAAATCGAAGAATTAGAACCACTGCCTCCTCCAAAAATCAAGGAGAAATCTCCAAAGGAACCATCTGGGAAATCTATAAAGGAGAAGCCTACTACTTCTTCTAGGGGAAGATCTTCTGCCCCTCGCAATGATGAATCTAGCAGTCCTCCGTTAAAGAAAACAAAAACTCAACCTTCTTCTTCTTGAACTCCTCAAATAATTCCAAAGAATCCCAGTGTTGTTCTTGATAAGGATATTGACGAGGAGTTTAATGTTGGAGGTTTTCCTTCAATAAGAAATTCTTCTGATTCTGATTCTTCAATGACTCATCTATCTAGGATTTTTAGTGATATCTCCCACAGCATGACTTCTAATGACGAGGATGAAATGATTGAAAAGACATCACAAGCCCTTGCTCAAGTTTGCGATGCTCCTATTTTAGTGTATAATGATTCTCTCCAAGGAATCTCAAGATCGCTGACTCCCAGTCTCTTGAATTCTCTTGGTGCCTTGGTATGTTTTCATTTCTTCAATTTGTTCATATTTTCTCTATTGCTAGATTTTAATTTATTTCTTTTCTTCTCAGGTTGGAAGAGCTTCTTTTGCTGTTTCTTCTGACTTAGATAAAAGATGCGTCAACGCTGAAGAAAAAGCAGCTAAAGTTCGCCAAGATAAGGAAAAGCTAGAGTCTGAAAATATAGAGCTTCGCAAGAAGAATAAGCAATTGGAGACAAAAGCTTATGTTAATAAGCAAAAGATCATTAATCTTGATAGAGCTAACCAACAACTCTATGGTATGACTGATTTCCCATCTCTCTTAATTCCTTTTATTTTATCGCGGCTTATTCAAGCAATCACTTTTAACTTGCAGATGTTTATGGTCTTACCGACGAGGCTATAATCTTTCAAACTTTCCCTGAACCTGTAGATGATCATACTCTTCTTACTAGTCTTAATAATTCCTTAAGTAATTTCTCAGATGATAAGATTAACTCCCTCCCCATAGACGAACTTAGATCCAAGTTTAATCTCTTAAAACTTGAACACAGATTCAATTTAGGCTTAACTGACAAATATAGGCGCCTTTATTTTGATTCAAAGAAAGAAATAGATAAATTAAGGCAGAAGAATAGCGATCTTATTGACGAGAAGGATCTTGCCATAAAAAAGGGATCTAAAACCTTAGCAGATTTTCATAAAACTCTCCTTGATGTTCAAATGGTCAGAGATAAACTTATCCGCGAGAATGAAGATCTTCTTCCGAGGGAGACTCAGATTCAATCTCGTCTCCTCATTAATAGCGATGATGAGTTTGCTTGGGCTGCGAAGGTTCTTGACAATTCCAGAAATGATTTAGGTGTAAATGTTAGCCTTCAAGTTGAACAGGCGGCTCTAATTAGAGATATGATTTCTAACAGAGAAGGTTATTAGCTAATCTTCTTCTCGCTTGTTTCTTGTTTTTATTATTCTTCTTTATAAAATTTCTAACTTGTTGTCATATTCTTGTAGAAGTTGAGAAAGGTTATCTTGAAAGAATCAAGGAGCTTGAAGAGGAGAAGAATCAACTCGCGAATACTCTTGCTGCTCGCAATAATAAATATTCACAGTTAAAAAAGCAATTTGGTATCACTACCACGAACTTCAATAGATCTCTCATTGTTGTTCGCAATGATTCTGTTAATTTGGTTTGCAATGACCATGGGATTTCTTCTTCTATATATCCTGATCTTGTGAAAAAAGTACCCGAAGTGATTCCAAATCTCGACATCTCTGATAGTGAGGCTGAGAATTTTGACGAGGAAGAAAATGATAATAATGATGATGAAGGTGAAGGTGAAAAATCTGGCGAAGAAGAAGATTATGATGACAATGATGAAAGGGAAAAATTTAACGATGAAGAGGAGTTTGATAAAGAAGATGGCGATGGATCTAACTAGTTCTTCCTTTTCCTTATCTTTTTTCTGTAACATTGCCGTTAGTTTCTCTAAATTTGTAAATTTCTTTTGCCTCTTTGCTTCTATCTGTAAGAATCAGAAAACAACTCTTTTTCTGCAAGTTAATCAATCAATATAACTATTATTCTTTTAATTATCTGCGTGCCTGTTTCTACGCAATTTTTATATGATAGATGAATAATAATTTCATCGTTCTCATGCATTCCCATACTTGCCTCTATTATTCATCTGCAATATAAAAATTGATTAAAAGGTTAAATAAAAATTTAAAATCTTCCTTAATATTGGCGATCTTACCGTCAATAATAATTGCGTGAAATCGCAATTCTCGTAAAATCTGCGAGTATAACATCTGCGAGTATTATCGCAGTAATCTTGTGGTATTATTTTGCCTTCCTAATTAAAGGTCTTATTTTGTCACGCTCTTTCTTTCTGCGACAAAAACGCATGATGTCTTTACATTTGCATGTATTGACCCATTGATCTTGTCTTATCTTTATATCTTGATTGTATTGCGATAATATGACAAGTCTAAGATCTCTAGCGAGATTAAAGCCTCATGACATTGTCATCTTAAGACACTTATAAGCTCCCTAATGGAGGGTGCCGCCCTTATCTTCCCCCTGGTTGCCCCTTCAAGGAGGGCACATCGGCCATACAAGACTAGCTCCTCCCATCCAGATTTACCAACAACCAGTTGTTTTCGCAGCCTCTTGTCCTTTATGCCTATATGGATTATAGTTACAAGACTGCACCCTAGGTGGGGTTTTCTTCAGGCCAAGTGCATTGTAGCCAAGACTTACCAAGGATGGCAAGAGAGTTTCGTAAGCTCCGGGCACCCTTGGATCAACCGTGTACCTCGGCGCCTTGGTCATACTTTGTACTTCTTGGAAGAGACTCTCAGTCGTCCAACCAGGGTATAACCATATATAGTTGGAAATCTAAGATCTCTCTCCCGGATAGGTTTTCTTTAACCCAAACATCTGCATGACTCAGGTTACAGCAACGGTATAACCTTATCGCTGAGTCATGTCAAGAGATACCCCCTTTATAACGCACTATTAGGTCTTACATTTGCCTCTTGCGAAATTTTATTCGAGAACTAGGGTGCACGCCATAAAGGTTCGTCCCATTCTTATGTCTCTGCGAAATTTTATTCGCGCTTCTCGCGAGTATTGTAACTTTGATAGGATTTCATAACTTTGATCATTTTGGTAAAGTTTTTGCGATTCTTTCAACCAGAATATTTTGTTCAATTACATATTTTTTCAAACAAATCATTCATAGAGTTTTCTGGAATCCATCATTTTACCTCTCTACTTACCATTTTCTGATTATACTTTTCTGCTACGTTTTACCGATGTTTCCTTCTCTGCGAGATGCTCGCCATCAAATTTCATATCCTCTTTTCGTTCTATTGCATCAATCATTAACCTTTCACATTTCTGTCGTTGCTTGATTTTGCACTTCCAATTGCTATTCTTTTCAACTCTTTCTTCGCAAGACTTTATATCGATTTCATAGCATTTCTTTCTTTCTCCCCAGTCTCCTTTAATAACTCCCACACCTTTTGGATGAGGAAATTTGATACACTGGTGATAAGTAGATGCTACACCCAATATCCCGTGTAACCAAGGTCTTCCTATCAAAGCATTGTAGGGTGATTCGATATCTACCACACATAATAAGATTTTTGAAGATATTCCTTTTAACGGTATTTGCATTTCAATTTCCCCTTTTGGATTGTTAGCTGTACCGTTAAATCCATAGATTTTGTATGTTGATGGTATCAGATCTTCATCCTTTCCACCCATGGTTTTAAAGGTATGATAGAATAAGATATCAACTGAACTCCCTGTATCTATTAAGACTCTGTTGATAGCCCAGGAATCTTCATTTTTAGTATCATCTTCTTCATCGTCTTCTTTTACTTGCTTGGGATTTATCTCTAACCTTACTACCAATGGGTTATCATGCTGTTCACCAGGCTCTGGTACATCTTGTGCACTGAAATATATAGTCTGTTTCTGCCACTCCTCTAATGGCGAGGCTCTCGCGATATTCAATATCTCTTTTCCATCTGTGTCTCTCGCGAAGACCCTGCTCAAAATATTGTCATGGAAATCCTCTATAGTTCTGTGTGAATGTACTATAGAATTAAAAAACAAATTCTTTGCTTTAGCCCCAACTTCTATTACGAATGTTTCTGCTCCTTTTACAGCATTCACTCTACGAGTTTCTGGTGCTGGTGGTAATTGCTGAGATTGTGGATGTCCTACTAGAAAATGATTTAACTTTCCCTGATCAATCATCCTCAAGATTATCCTCTTTACATTCCTACAATCATTTATTGAATGGCCATGAAAATGATGGTAAGGACAGAATTCTTGACTTCGGCTATTTGGATGGGGTTCTTTCCCCATGTTCCATGGGGATGGTATGTTTTCCATCAAAATGATAGCTTCCCAAATTTTTTCTATGCTAGTATTGAGAGGTGGCATCTTGATTTCTTCCCATACTATCCTTTGATTACCTTGCCCTCTAAAATTATTCTGCCTTTGTCCACCATAAGTTTCTTGTGGGTGGTCGAGTCTTTGAATCTTATTATTTCCACCGCAATTGTAATAATTCTTTTCCCTCTCATATTCTTCTTGATCTCGACTGCCCATCCCTAACAATTTTTGTTGGTTATCCATCACCACTTTCTCCTGTTGTGGCTGCGAGGTGCTTGCCACATTATTTATCATTTTAGGGAGCAAACTTCCACTTGCCGCTAGCGAGCTGGTGTTCACGATTGGATATGATTCCATCTCATTTTTTTTCTCCTCCAAAGCAATATATTCTTCCTGTAGCTCTCACAATTCTGTCATGGTAATTGTATTTTTGATTTTGAAAATTTGAATGTACAACAAATTAGTCGCAAACATTGCATTAATGAAGGATAGGATCAGGTATCTTTCATCCACTCTTCCAGCAATCTCACTGCACATTGATTTCCACCTTATGGTCAAGTGTTTCAAACTCTCGCCAACTCTCTGTTTTAACCCAAACACATCTTCAATACCTGGCCGCGATGAATTGTTGCTAATATACACTCCTAAAAATGTAGCTTGTAAATGATCAAAAGAAGTTATGGTATTTTTTGGTAATCCCTCAAACCATTTCAACGCCTCACCAGTTAAGCTAGATGCGAAATAGTTGCACAACACAGCATCATGATTCTCCCACTTTAGCATACATCTAACATAAGCTTTGACGTGTTGAACAACACAAGTAGTTCCATCAAAAATGCTGGTTAATGCTGGTAAATTTCATTTTGGAGGTATTCCTCTTAATTGTACTTCTTGATTAAATGGAGTCCTCGCAGCTTCTTCAATAGCTTCGTCAAGTTTCCTTCTTCCTCATTCTCTTCAATTGTTTATCATACCTCTCATTTCTGCCAATTCCCTCAGTATTTGTTCATTCTCAGTTTGGTTTTGCTCCATTGGTCACTTTAATGCAGCTTCCCTTCTTATGCGTTCTTGCCTTTCTTGTCTTGCGAGATTTTGTGTGTCTTCTTATTCATTTTCATTTTGTCTTTCTCTGCGATTCTCTCTTTCACCCTCTTCTTGGAGTCGCAGTTGCCTATCTTCTTCTCTGCGAATTTCTTCATTTCTCCTCATTTCTCTTCGTTGTCTCTCTATTCTCCTTTGTATCCTATCATACTCCTCTTGAATATTATTATTGTAGTGGTTTTGTGTACGTATTCTTTCTCGATTTTCATGGTTATTTTGTCGTACTGCTTCTCGAAATTCATGTTCTTCTATTTCTGCCCTTAATCTTTCTCTCTCGCGGGCTAAATGTGCTTGCTCAGCATAATGTCTCTCAATTTATTCTTCAATCATTCTTTGATTTCTTTGATTCTCTCGCCCATTTAATATCCTCCTTCCTTCTTATGGATTTTCTTCTTCAATTTGGTTTTTTCTTCCCTCTCGACTTCTATTGTCATGCGGATTATAGAGATCTCTGATTACCTCTTCTTCTCTACTTTTTATTTCTCTTCGAGTATTTTCTCCAACATTTCTTATAAGGGAAATTTGCCTTGGTTCTTCTCTGAATGATCTTGAGTTTGATCTAATAGTACTCCTTCATATCCTTCTTTGTAACCTCAAATTCTCCATCCTTAACTCATGATTTTGCCTTGTTAAATTTGCACGCTCTTCTTCCTCTAATCTTCTTTCTTCCTGTATCCTTTGTCTCAAATCTACTACTTCATGTCCTTCATAAATTAATCCTCCATCCACTTCTTGATTTCTTTCCTCTTCTTCTTCATTTCTCAATTGTCGATTTTCTGCTTCTTCTATCGAATCCGACCTCCAAGTATGCACACTCACTCTATCATAATCCACATCCCTATCTTGCGTTTGTGCTTGTTGATTTGGCTGTTGAATTGAACTTTCTGCTTCATTTCTTGTTCTATTTCTTCCTGGTCTTATTCTTAAAGATTCTTCTAATTCACCTGTTCCCTCACCTGCAAGTCTTTTACTTCTTCTCACTGTCGTTGGTGGTTCTGATGTATTTCTTCTCCTTCTAGCCATTTCTCCAATTCTAACAATTTTTTCAAATCTTCAAGTTGCAATTTGAGATTTCTTAGATTGATTCTCCCTGTTTCTGGGCGCCAAAATGTAGTTGCAGGATTTCCCACACTACACCCTTGTCAAGAATCTATGAAAACTAAGTCATAATTGTGGATGAACAACAACACTTTTATTAATTCACTTTCAGGAAGATTTACAAGAAATATCAAAACTCAGAAGTACAACTTTCTTTCTGGAGTTTCTCTCTCCTCAAAATTCTCTCAGCTCTCAAAAGTACATCATCATCTTCTGGATTTAGTCGAACCCTTTATATAGGAAAATTCATAATGGAAGACATCTAAGATTTCCCTTTAATTCGGATCTACTCTGCGATCTCATCGCGATCGTCACAATACTTCTTTATCGCAAGCATGATGACCATCGCAGGATCAACCATGTTCTTTTTATTTCTTCCATCGTCAATTTCTTTTAGTTGTTCCGTAATGCTCGTGAAATGTCATTGAAGAGTTATCAGTGACACTCGCAGAAGTGTTGTTAATATCGCAAGAATAGCGTTGTAGCGATATTCTAGTACTACACTTTTATTTCCATGGAGTCACCAAGGTTAGTTCTTCTTCTTTTTCTTCTTTTGATTTTGATGAAACTGATTTTATTTTGTTGAGATCATCTTGTTTTTTCTTTATGTAATTCCCATTCTGTTTTTATTTCAGCAAAAACACCTCCAACACTAGATTTACAGTTCAAAACCATAATGCTCCCAGAAGTTCGCAACTCAAAGTTCCTACGAGAAAGAGAAAGTCTATGAATGACAAGGTAGTAAGAAACACCATTATTTTTTAATTACAATATTGTTGCCTATGTTTCTTATCTAATTTATGATTCGCAGGGTGACAGAGATGCCACTAAACCTCTTAAAAGATCTTGCCAACCCAAAACTGTTGAAACTCTTGTTTCCTTTCCCAGACTCGGTCTTTCAACTTCTTCTTCAACACTTTCGCAAACTAAACCTCTACTTCCTGTATGCGAAACCATCGCAACAGATGCTAATATTTCAACCAATCTTGTTATGGATGAAATTCCCTCTGCTGAGTTCGTTGCGAATGAGACCTTTTCTTCTCCTGCGACCAATACTTCTCAAATTAATTCTACTATAACCTCTGTCATTAATCTTCCTCAGTCTTCTCCCTCAAATTACATCTCTTTAACAAAGAATAATGATCGTCAGCTTTTTATTATTACTGCTACTCCATCTGAGTCTCTCCCTTTTTCAAAAGAAACTGCGGACGGAATGGATATTGCCTTCAAAGCTTTATCTGATATTTTGAATGATGTCAAGAAATCATCTGTGGACCCTGTCAAGTCTGGTGTCTGCGAAATTTTGGGTAAATATTTTGGTTCTGATAGGATAATCGCGCAAACATCCTTGGAGAATGAAATTGAAATTTTGGAGAAAAGTCTTCAAGTCAAGACCCTGGAATGTGACATTCTTCGTCTTGAAAATCAGAAGTTTCAGAATGTTTCTTTAGACTGCGAGCTTCTTCGCAAGAAGAATGATAAATTAAAAGGTATAAACTTCTTATCTTCAACTTTACCTTGCCTTTTCACAAATTTATTCTTTCCATGTTGTTTATTCTTAAAGTACTTTTTCGCTTGTTAAGCTTTAAACTAGAAACGAATAGTATAAAGATTTCAGTTTGAATCTACCGCTGAATAAATTTGCGTTGATAGAGATATTTGGATGGATCAGTATAACCGAATAGATAATCTTCATACATATTCGGTTGATCAAATAGATAATATTACCAAAGAGAATACTCAACTAGTTCAAGAGCAAAACTCATTAAGTAGCGAAATATCTCGCCTCTCTTATTTTTTGACTAAAGCTAACTTAGAGATGGAAACTTTATCAGATGAAAATAAAAATTTATCTCAGGAGAAGCGATCTTTATCAAATATGGTGGCGATCTCCTCGTAGAAACTAATTGTTCTCCAAAAAGTATGTGATAATCAAGAACAATCTCTTCACTCGCTGAAAAATGAACTTAAAGAAAAATTCACTTATGCAGGGTAGGATAATTTTAAGTGAAAAAGCAAATGAACTCCAAGAACGGTGCTCCAAATTAGAAGAATCTTATTCTTCTCTTGCGAAGGAAAACACTTTTCTCATCTCTAAAGAAAAGAATTTAAAATCCCGACTGAAGGGCTTAGTTGGAGATAAATTTGATGACGCCATGAATCATTGGGAGAATACTTGCTTGGCACTAATTCAAAACTTAATTTCGCGGAAGGAAGGTAGTCATTTTGACAGCCTCAACCATTTTTTCTTTGTTAATTTTCCTTGCCATATTCTCTTGCGAAGTATTCTCCCAACTAATGTTTGTTCTTATTTTTCGCAGAATATGAGAGAAAAATTCATTATACCATTTCTACTTTGGATTCTAAGATTGCCAAACTTTGCAGAGAAAATGAACTACTCACTTCTCACCTTTCTCGTTCTCACGATCAAGAAGAAAGAAAATATGACTACCTAGCTTATTTCAAAGACATGGAGATTAGAAACAGTGATAGAGATTTCCTTGCCAAGCTCATCTCAGTGCTGAAGTTCTTGTAAATGAGATCTTGCTGTCCAAATCTCTTCCTCCTGTATCAATTGAACCTCTGGAAGTAGATGAAGATGAAATTCCTCATGCTATTGATAGTGATATTGATTATGAAAGTGGTGATGATAGTGTTTCCCAAGAAGATATAGAAGAAGAAGAAGAAATCCCTACTAAAGAAGGAACTGCTGGTGATAAGCCAAATGAGGAAGAAACCAGAGTAGACTAGAATGAGGAGAACATTGGAAAAGATGATAACGTCAGTGGAGATGATAAGGCTGGTGAAGAAGATATTGAAGATTTTTATTAAGATTGAGTCTGACTGTCTAGTTGATTCTCTTAAAATGGAGTTAGTCCATACAGATTGCTAAGCAAAATATTGGGTGAGGTTGTTGTACCCCCACTTTTTCAAGTAATTTGTGTCATCGAAGGCTGGTGGTATGTGTTGATAGTGGATTTTAGTTCAAGGCTAAAATTGTAAAAATAATATTTTTATGCGCTATCAACCTGCAAAGGAAAAGGCCGTTTAAGAAGTGGCAGAGTGCAGAAAACCTCTTCACTTTGTTTGAAGCAATTCAATATATACATGAAATTCACCCAGAATGGAGCGTACAACAACGATCCCAAATATTCTGTGAATTTTATTAGAATTAACAATTAATGCATGATTTTCCTAATATTTTATGTGTTGTGCTCTCAGCCGAAATCTCATTATTTGCATGACATGACGACTGAGTGTTCAATCTCAGCAGAGTAGCATGAATCTACGTGCCAATATTGAGACATGCACGGAGTACCCACACAGGCTATATCACTCTCTGACAAAGAGAGTCTCGCATCGACGCGCTTTGGTTAGCTCAATCGAGTATCCATAATTTCCTTAAGGGAAATCTAGACAGTCCATGCCAGTCTCAGAAATGATCGTGGCCACACAAGTTAGCCGTACAATTTAACAAGCCTAGCCAAACCCTAGCAAGAATAGGAGATTATCGTGATGACCACCGGCAGGCCCACTTATGCCCTAGCCGGTCGGGCATCACACGAACATCTCCTAGTACCATAAAATGCCAACCCTAAGTAGGGTGGTCGTGCTGCTTCGTGGAGAATCGATCGAACATAGTCCGCTCAAGCCAGTCTTAAAACGATCACGACCGTCCAACTTCGCCATCCTGGCTGGACGAAATAGATCATTCCATGGATGATTAGGGAAGCGCTAACGCGCACGTTGGCAGGCCCACTCTCCCCATACCTGATCGGTTTGCTCACGGCATGGTCATGGAGCAATGAACGATTGCTCAAAACATGGTGGGCGTGATGCTTTCGAGGGTCGTGGAAGTCCACTAGCGTCTTAAATCGATCACGACCATCCAACTTTGCCAGCCTATTTGGATGGCTTAGATTGCATTTGGGACCATCAGGAAGATACGCATGTGTTCATCACCGGCCCAACATGGGCCCCACGTGATCGGTCTCTCCGAAGGAGGATCACGATGTACCAAACCGTTTGGCCAAAGTCACGTACGCATGACCGATTCAAAACCCTAATTAGGGTTTGCGGAAATGCACATCTGTCGTAGTTCGATCATGACCATCCATCTTCACCAACTTAAACGGAGGGTGTAGATATAGACTCAAGAGGTCCTAAGGATGTCAACATGATCATCGTGGGCCCACCTTTGTGTGTGACCGACCGACCTATCCAGACTAGGGCCCAGCTCCTCGAGACGCACGCCAAAAGGTGGCATGCCACACGACTTTCAAATCCTTTGCGGCAATGTATTTCTGTTGCAAATTGATCACGACTACTCATCTTTTCCGGTCAATTTGAGTGGACTAGATCGAATCTTTGCGGGAGCAAGAGGTGTAGTCATGCACGCCGGCGGGCCATCTCCACGCATGCCTGGTCGGTCCCACCAAAATTAGTATCCATGCTTGGATTCGATCAAGCCAAAGAGGTGATGCTTGCGCACTTCTAAAAACCCTAAAATTCCATCAACATTATCAAATATGTGCCGTAAATCATCTCGTCCGTCCAACTTTGCCATCTTGGTCGGACAGCTTGGATTAAAAATTATACGATCAATTAAGCACTTCAATGATCACTGTCCGCCACTCTGCCACATGGAGTGATCGACCAGATGATGGCTCGCCCAAGCGGCCTCCAAAATATCACTCGAAGATGGTTGGACGTGTTGCCGTTCTAAGACGCTTAATTTGCGACTTACTCGATCGAGCTTTAAAACAACGATGTTTTATGCATATCGATTGTTTTGAGATGCTTGCTTTAAAACGATGCATTACATGCATTGAGCATACACGATATTTCATGAATATAAATTCCATAAATAACTCGGTTATTTAACCTGATATCACCGTATGCTATTTCTTGCGGCGGGTCCCACGACCCGACCCACTCATTCGAGACATCAAACATGTCACAAAATGGGGGATACTTGATAGGGTATTGGTCTGGTGGTTTACATCATGCGATGTGCAACGCACCTATAACGAGAATGTGTCAGGAGGTATGGATGGTTAACGATGATGATGGAAGTGGGCAAAGGCGTGATCGTGTGACAATCACCTACACGTCCTCACTTCTCCATCACTCCACTTCCTATGAGATGAGGGTTGCACTCAATGACTTGTATAAATAGACCCTTCACCTATTTTCAAACAACACAGAAAAAACTGAGTGTTGTCACAGTATTAAAAAAAAAAACCTTGAACTGATAGATTACATTGTGCAAGCCATTTCAACATTCTGATACAAGACATAAACAACCAACACCTTCACAATCTCAACACCTTCTTCGCTTCCCTCCCTAAGATCAAACCCATCTTCTTCACTTTGTGACCGAAGAAAGTCTAGAACGACCATTTCTTGGTTTAGGCCAGAATTGTACAGATTGATCTCTCGAATCAAAAGCACACCTGCGCAGTGCATTTTTTTAGGGTTTAGATTCGTTTCTCATCCACACATACTCAAATTTACCAAAAACCGCAGAAACAGTTTTCACCCATAAACAATTGGCGACCACAGTGGGAGATTAATCCCTCGGTTGTGAATTCAATTTCTTCAATACCCAATCTTATTTGGTTGATTTCAAAATGGTTGGTCTTAGGACTCCCCCAACAATTTTTAATCCCGGTCGAAGTTCCTCAAATGAAGATACCCCTCTTCCCAACGGTGTATCTGAACATTGATTGAGTTAGCACGGGTTCAGGAGATTCACACGAAGAACATGGACCAGATCAAAGAAACAATAAATAACATACTCGATCTCCTCATTAAGATGACATCAGATTTGAGCGGTTCTCATGTCACAAAGATTTTTACACTGGGGACTGATCCTCGCAATGATCCTTCTCAATTCAATAGTTTCACTATCAACCAGAGGCCGGTAGATCAGGAAGCGGCTTCTCTAGTGGAAATTTTATGCGAACTTTTACACCTCTCGAAGAATTAGCGGGCGGAGAAGTTTGATGTAATCAACCAGATAGCCCTAGACGTACATTTAATTCCTTTGCATCCAGAAGCCTCAAAATCACCAGAGATGTCTGTGAATAATGTTACATTTATAGAAGGAGATATGATGGAGGAAGAAGGTCATAACCGGGCCCAACACGTTACTGCACGCATCAAGGATTCAGAGTTCAACAGGGCCCTAATCGACATGGGAGATTCTTCGAATGTGATTACTCTCAAGACACTCAGGACGAACAAGGTTTTCCCAATAAAGATCATGTGACAGCCTACCACGATGATAGACTTTGAAGGAAACCAAACCAACACATACGGTTATGTCAATATGAATTTATCTGTAGGGCCCGTCCAATCAAAAGTGAAATTCGAAGTCATATAAAAGAAGCCGGACTACCATATGATACTGGGGAGGCCATGGATTCATGACAATAGGATCGTACCCTCGACGTATCACCAATGCCTGAAGACTATGCTGAATAAAGAAGTCGTTCATATTCCTGCATCATTGCCTCCTTACGCACCAATATGTGGAGTGGAATTATTTGAACAGAGAGAAGCTCCGCACGAAGAATCAGACAAAGTTCATTGCATCCCACTCCCCACGTGGGCGTCAATCCAGGAGGAGGACCGACTTGCATCATTAAAGGATAAGCCCCATGATGCATCTTCGCTGACAAGGAGTCCCAATTATTCTTCATCAAGTGAAGCCGCGACCCACGCTCACACTAAGAGGGAACAACTTTTGTGGCAGGCCGTGACCAAAAAGGGAAAACGGTGTACCGACGCCGCTGTTAGCAATTAGCACGGGAGACTATTACCCAGTCTCTCCTCCCAACGGAATGATACAACAACGACGGGCCACAAGAAGATGTGTTGGATGCCCCACGATAGCTGCAAGATGAAATCAACTCCACAGCTGATGATCTTGAAATCGTTAACATCGGGAATGAGGAATCTCCTAGGCCTATCTCCATCAGCTCAACCTTGTGTACGGATAAACGGAAGAAGCTCTTGGAACTTCTCAAAGAATACCAGAACATATTCGCTTGGACATAAGAAGAAATGCCCGGTTTATATGAAAAATTGGTCACCCATCATCTACATGTCATACCTGGATCCAAGAAGGTCAAACAGTCTCCGACGAAATTCAGACATGAGGTAGAAGAGCAAATCAAGACTGAGATTCACAAATTGCTAAATGCTGGCTTCATTAAACCCATTCATCATCTGACCTGGTTAGCTAATGTGGTTCCGGTGAAAAGGAAAAATGGGCAGATCAGGTGCTGCGTGGATTTCAGAGAATTAAACAAATGCTGCCCAAAGATGATTTTTCTCTACCTAACATCGACATGCTCGTAGATGCTACCAGCAGACACGGCAAGTTCTCATTCATGGATGGATATAGCGGCTACAATCAGATAAAGATGTATGAGCATGACGCAAGTAAGATAGTTTTTCGAACTCCTCTCGAATTTTTTTACTATACTGTAATGCCATTTGGTTTAAAGAACGCCGGTGCAACGTATCAACGCGTTATGATGGCAATCTTCCATGACATGATGCATAAGCAAGTTGAAGACTACGTGGATGATATAGTAGTCAAATCAAAATCTCGTGCGGACCACGCAGGAGTCCTACGACAAGTGTTCGAAAGATGTCGTGAATTAAAAATTGAAGATGAATCCTATGAAATGCGCTTTCTGCATTTCTTCATGCAAATTTCTGGAATTCCAAGTAACTGCTGAGGGGATAAAAGTGGAACCATTCAAGACCCAAGCTATCCTCACGATTCCGCCTCCACGAACTGTGAAGGAACTCCAAGGGTTCATGGGAAAAGTGAACTACATTCGACGTTTTATACCTGGTGCAAGTTTCTTCTGGACCGCATTACAACAGGAAGCGTTTCGGAAGATTCAACAAATATTGTCATCTCCAAATTATCATAAAGGGTTCGCCTATTATGTTAGCCTGGACGGGAACGAGCGCGGGACATCTTCGGATTTGCGGAAGCCGACACCTCAAGGGAGCAACCTCAAGAAGATAGCGATGTCCGCAACATTAATGAGAGATGCTTTCAGAATTTTGTCTCCCATAGAAGAAGTAGTTGCATTACCAAAGGAGATTTCACCTGGGACTTAAGAGGTACATACAGATTCTCCATGAAAAGAGTTTCATCATATTTGCAGAGCCTATTAGTTAAGTCATTCGCATGAAGGAACTTCCCTACTCCTCAAAGACACGATCCAAAGGTGATAATGATAGAGGAGTGTGATTGGGGACTGCTTAGCACTTCCCATCTCAAAGATGGTGAATTTAAAGAGATGCAAGCACGCATGATTCCAATATTTCCAAAGACAAGGATATACTTAAGAGAGTAGACGTATTGTCAAAGAACAGTGATATTCCTGGGCGTCTATGAAATGCAACGCAGATGTAAATATGGCCTCATGAACCCAACGTAACAATGTCCATCAAGTCGAAGGCTCAGTGTATACTTGTGGTCAGGGGACTGTCTCCCTATTTTTCATTCCATGAGGCAACATCAAAGAAGCTATTGGTTCCATCATTAGCTTCTCCCTCGAGACAGGCTCTACCACTATATGAATATCGCCAAGTTCGTTCCCGTAGCTATCACGCCTCTTCCTTCTAGTATCTTCAGATCATAACTGCATCTAAGAACCGTTGTTTGTTTGTTGATACCAGTTCCCGAGCTTCACCATAACAACAACCACTACGAACAGAGGTAATCCGAACTTCTGCATATTTTATTTTCCCATAGAGAAATAATAGAGTCACGGAGGATAGATGGCGATATCTTTATTATGGTAAACTCACCGAACATATAAGATAAAACCATATAAATCACGCTTGGGGACTGAGGCTCAGTATGAAATTCCTTCGCCGTCAGTCAAGGACTTCTTCAATACAAGAAAGATGGTCAATTAAGGAGCATGTAATTCTCAAGGGAAAATTAAACTGAAGAAGAAGCCGCTTTAACGCTCTCTCCAGAAGAAGAAGCCGCTTCAATGCTCTCTCCAGGATCCGCCTCAACGTTTGCTCTAGAATATGCTTCAACGCTCTGTCTAGGAGCCTCCTCGATGTTCGCTCCAGAAGCTGCTTCAACGCTCTCTCCAGGAGCCGCCTTGACGTTTCCAGAAGCTACTTCAATGCTCTCTTCGGGATATGAGTCGACGTTCGCTCCAGAAGCTTCTTCAACACTCTCTCCGGGATTTACCTCGACGTTCGCTCCAGAAGCTGCTTCAATACTCTCTTCAAGAGCCACCTCGACGTTCGCTTCATAAGACGCTTCAACACGCTTTTCGGAAGTTACATCACCGTTATCTTTGGGAACTGCTTCAATATATTTTTCAGAAATTATATCAGCAGCCTTTTAAGGATGTTACTCATGATAGGGCTCGTCCTCATCAGAGTCGGGGATTACAATATCGTCATGAATAGTTTGAGAATCCAACCAACCATACGCATAATCTACCTGGGGCCAGCCGACATCATGATATGGGAATGCTCACCTGGATGCCTCTTGAACGTGACATGCTCCAAGGACAGGACGACCCATCTCTCCTGGTAACATCTAACTTTGTCTCATAAGTTTTATCTTTATTTATCACCATCTAATACCTACCCCACAATAGTGCAACCATTGCGTGCTAGGTAGGGGACTTAATATTGATGGTGGATTTTAGTTCAAGGATAAAATTATTAAACCAGTATTTTTATGCGCTATCACCCTGCAAAGGGAAAGGCCGTTTAAGAAGTGGCAGAGTGCAGAAAACCTCTTCACTTTGTTTGAAGCAATTCAATATACACATGAAATACACCAGAATGGTGCGTGAAATAGCGATCCCAAATATTCTGTGAATTTTATTAGCATTAACAATTAATGTATGATTTTCTTAGTATTTTCCATGTTGTGTTCTCAGCCGAATTCTCATTATTTGCATGACATGACGACTGAGTGTTCAATCTCAGCGGAGTAGCATGAATCTCCGTGCCAATATTGAGACATGCACGAAGTACCCACACATGCTATATCACTCTCTGACAAAGAGAGTCTCGCATCGACGCGCTTTGGTTAGCTCGATCGAGCATCCATAATTTCCTTAAGGGAAATCTAGACTATCCATGTCAGTCTCAGAAACGATCGTGGCCACACAAGTTAGTCGCACAATTTAGCAAGCCTAGCCAAACTATGACAAGAATAGGCCTAGCCGATCGGGCATCACACGAACATCTCCTAGCACTGTCAAATGCCAACCCTAAGTAGGGTGGACGTGATGCTTCGTGGAGAATCGATCAAACATAGACCTCTCAAGGCAATCTTAAAACAATCACGACCGTCCAACTTCGCCAGCCTAGTTGGATGGATTAGATCATTCCATGGATGATTATGGAAGCTCTAAGGCACACGTTGGCAGGCCCACTCTCCCCATACCTGATCGGTTTTCTCACGACATGCTCATGGAGCAATGAACGATTGCTCAAAACATGGTGGGCGTGATGATTTCGAGGGTCGTGGAAGTCCACTAGCGCCTTAAATCGATCACGACCATCCAACTTATCCAGCGTATTTGGATGACTTAGATCGCATTTGGGACCATCATGAAGATATGCATGTGTTCATCATCGGCCCAACATTGGCCCTACATGATCGGTCTCTCCAAAGGAGGATCACGATGTGCCAAACCATTTGGCCAAATTCATGTATGCGTGACCGATTCAAAACCCTAATTAGGGTTTGCGGCAATGCACATCTGTCATAGTTCGATCGTGACCATCCATCTTCACCAAACTAAACGGAGGGTGCAGATATAGACTCAAGAGGTCCCAAGGATGTCAACATGATCATCGTGGTCCCATATTTGTGTGTGACCAGCTGGCCTATGTAGACTAGGGTCTGGCTCCTCGAAACACATGCCCAAAGGTGGCATGCCACACGGCTTTCAAATCCTTTGCGGCAATGTATTTATGCCGCAAATCGATCACGACTACTTATCTTTGACGGTCAATTTGAGTGTCCTAGATAGAATCTTTGTGGGACCAAGAGGTGTAGGCATGCACGCCGATGGTCCATCTCCACGCATGCCTAGTCGGTCCCACCAAAATTAGCATCCATGCTTGGATTCGATCAAGCCAAAGAGGTGATGCTTGCGCACCTCTAAAAACCTTAAAATTCCATCAACGGAAGAAAATATGTGCCGTTAATCATATCGTCCATCCAACTTTGCTAGCTTGGTCGGACATCATGGATTAAAAATTATACGATCAATGAAGCACTTCAATGATCACCGTCCGCCACTCTGACACATGAAGTGATCGACCAGATGATGGCTCGCCCATGCGGCCTCCAAACGATCACTCGAAGATGGTTGGACGTGTTGCCGTTCTAAGACGCTTAATCCGCGACTTTAAACAGTGATGCTTTATGCATATCGATTATTTTGAGCTACTTGCTTTAAAACGATGCATTACATGCATTGAGCATACACGATATTTCATGAATATCAATTCCATAAATAATTCAGTTATTTAACCTGATAGCACCGTATGCTATTTCTTGCGGTGGGTCCCACGACCTAACCCACTCATTCGAGACATCAAATATGTCACAAACTTGGGGATACTTGCTGGGGTATTGGTCTGGCGGTTTACAACGTGCGGCATGAAACACACCCATCACGAGAACGTGTTAGGAGGCATGGACGGTTAACGATGATGAGGGAAGTGGGAAAAGGCGTGATCGTGTGACAATCACTTACACGACCTCACTTCTCCATCACTCCACTTCCTCCACTTCCTACAAGATAAGGATTGCGCTCAATGACTTGTATAAATATATCCTTCACCTATTTTCAAATAACACAGAAAAAATTGAGTGTTGTCATAGTATTCAAAAAAATACCCAGAACTGATAGCTTGCATTGTGTATGCCAGTTCAACATTCTAATACAAGTCATAAACAACCAACACCTTCGCAATCTAAACACCTTCTTCGCTTCCCTCCCTAAGATCAACCCCATCTCCTTCACTTTGTGACCGAAGCAAGCCTGGAACGGCCATTTCTTGGTTTAGGCCAGAATTATACAGATTGATTTCTCGAATCAAAAGCGCTCCCATGCAGTGCATTTGTTTAGGGTTTAGATTCGTTTCTTATCCACACACACCCAAATTTACCAAAAACCGCAGAAACAATTTTCACCCATAAACAGTATGTTAATAGAGTTTGAACTATTGTCCATAGGTTTAGATCGCCACAAACACATACTTTTTAGGTCTAACTTTGTTTGCCTACTCTGATCACCCGCATTGTTAATCGAAAAGTTAATTTTCTAACACATAAACATGGAGTCTTTACGGTCAAAAGAATCAAGGATATCAGTGATACTTTTTATGATGGAGTCTTCCAAAGGTATGAAGTTATCAAAAAAATTGTTTTTTTTTGTATGTCTATGAAACTTCTTATGAGAATATATTCTTGTGTTTTAAGAAGGATAACTAGGGTTTGTAATAGCCTATATTGTGATTACACATAGCCATTGCCAACGATTTTCATCTTGCAATGTTTTTAGATTTATTTATTTAAATTCTAAGATATTTGGAAGATGATTTTGCAGCATTAATCTTTATTGGTTCCATATAATGCAAATAATGTTATGGGATATGTGCGTTTACGTCTGTGAACTATGATTGTCCCATATATGTCAAAAGTTAAGTCTATTATGTCATTATGCAAATATTGATGGAAAATATAATCAACTTTTGATTTATATGTCAAAGATGAAGTCTATGGTATCATTATGAAAATATTGATGAAACATATAATGAATCTTTGAATATTCTGCAGTATTGATCTTTTCATGATCCACTTCTATGTGAAAGTATTGTACGGCTCCGTAAGTTTTCTTATGTTAACCATTTCCGATTAAATTAATCATTGAGGTTACTTGTGGTTAATTTAATTGAGTTTACTGGATACAAATTCATGTTTCATGTGATTTGTTAATGTCCAAAGAAATCTTTCTTTTCTTGTAAAAGTAAGGTCGCTCTTGTTGTTCTTTCGGGAATGGCATTTTATGAAGGAGAGTTCTTAATAGAACTTGTGCTTAATTGCCAAATCTTTGTAGGGAATGAGGCTGTGGAATATTGCAGGAGTTATCTTATATCTTTATAAACTCCTTGATGAATACACTAAGTTTCGAATATGTGAAATCATCCAAACAAAGTTGATATGTTCTCTTTTAGTCATGAAGTATCTATTTGAGAATTTTATTATGATCCCGCTAGTTTTTGTACCTTTTCCAATTTATATTGACAAAAAGGGAGAATTATTTTGTAGTCCACACTACATATACATATGGTTTACGGATCATTATGTAAGGGGGAGTGGTTTTCATTGTGAGATGAAGTATTGACTAAGGTGGAGTGATACATATCACCATAGTATTATTGTCAAAGTTGTGATATAATTGGACTTTGATGCTATGTAATAATACTATGACACTGCATAACAATATTGGATAACTTTTATTTTCGTATTTTTATAGCTACGGATCTTCAACAACTATGATGCTGAGTTGAACACGTTGAAAATCACTGGAGTACCTGGAGTGACGAATAATTCAAGGAATGTTGAAGAACCAAGGAAATCAAGCATTTGGATGAGAAGCTACAAAGTTTATTTATTTTGTAATCCATATGCATTGATAGCTTTTTTACTAAAATTTACAAAGAGGGAGATTGTTAGAGCACTTCTTGGCCGAACTCGCAAGCACTGCTATCTCAAGATTGTTTGTCAAGTTTAGTTTTCAAAACTATAGGTCTTCATTTCTAGTCAACTTATAACTATGTCGCAGACTAGGATATAATATGTAGTTGAGCTTTAGACTTCACGGCGTTCATCGATTGAAGATGAAGAACTACTAAGGGGAGCTTGTGAAAATTCATCAACAAAATGTATGTGGAGACTTGAACTCACCTATCACTCAGAAGTCTATTTATATTTTATCTCCTATTGAGACAAAAGTCTATAGCTATATATACTTTACATTATACACATTTGATATTTCGAGCTGAGTTTAACTCGCTTATATCTTTCTCGAAATATGTGTTAGAAAGCTTATCGCTTTAATCACGTTCATTATTATTCTTGACGAAAGTCAAAATATGATCATGTGAAAATCACTTGGTAACATCTTACATGATTTGTGTGAGACAATCATTTGATATAGGCTCGAAATGTTTCGTATTGACCATTGGATCACTTAAAAATTGCTTTGAAACTAATAATTTGTGTGAGAGAGCTATTCCCATCTTCTAAGAATGTTTCAATGATTGAAATGGGAGTTAAGAGCTAAAACCCATGTCTGGTGTCATGTACCGGGCTAGTAGAGGACGTTCCCATATCGAATGTTTGTCAATATTTAGTATTATCTACAGCTGGTAGCCTTTAGCCAAATAATGGATATTTTGTCAATTGTAAGAGATGGTTAGATTTAGCTATATGTGCTAGTAGTAACCGTTAGATGTAGGGCTGGAAGGCTTAGGTTTATAAGTTGTTGAATCTATAATGAAATACTAATCGAAAATATTAATCCAAATAGAACTTTGTTCTACAGGCTATGTTCTATTGAACTCATATAGGCTTGATTCTCACGAATCAAGAGAGGTTTATCCTCAAATCAATCCACCCCCTCTTGTCATTGTACTCAGGTACATGACAATTGGTATCTAGAGCCGTTTCGATCCCATATCCTAATTTGATGAAATGGATTTACAGGAAGAAAAATGGGAATAAATGAAGGGGAGAGTTGTTCCTATAATGAAGCTGGAAAGATTAGCAATAGATGATTTAGATATATGTAGGAAGATGTATAAGATGTGGTTGGAAACGACTAATTGTCCAACTCGAGATTACTAGCTTGCGAGAAGGATAAAATGGTTAAACATGCAGAGAATAAGTTGGAACATATCATGCTCCTTAAGGATATTGCTCCATATCTTCCACCTCATTTCAGAGTGAAATAAGATTCTACAGATATTTGTGACTCTTCCTATGTGTTGATCCCTTCTTATTTCTTTGAAGAAATGGTTGATTCAACAAATAGTTCGAGTTCTCAAGCTAAAGAAGTTTCAACTGTGGTTAAATCAATTCAACCAACTATCAATGAACCAAAAGAAGATTCAATTGATGTTGTGAGTCTTCAATTTAAAGAAATCGGCAAAGCTGCAGTGAATTATTTCGACAGCAGAATCATGTTCAAGTGGTTGAGGTTAGTTTAATCATTCTTTACAACAAATTGAATTGTAAGAATTTTTTTCATATTGTTCTTGATGATTCTCATGGAATATTTGATCGAGGTAAGTTTGCAGTGGTACCACAAAATTATTTTGGAAAATTGATTCTGAGCCTTGGGTTTAAATCAAATTTTGGGTTTGTTTATTCGATAATTCCCCTGTGTGTTCATGATACTGAAATTTCTGTGGATATGAAGATGCTTGTTAAAATGCTTCTAATGGACACACTATGTTTTGAACATAAGTTTTTTTTCAACCACACACTGCCTACGGGGTTATGTTCTCGCCATTGTCTCGAGTCTGCTGATAAAAATATTTGATTGTGGAAAATAATTTCAACTTATTATGGGGTTATTATCTTTTGTTGATGATTTTGCAAACTACTTTCATACAAATACTTCTCATGTGATTTTTCTTGTGGGGTTGACATTCATGGTTGCTTACTATGACAAATTCGTTTATGAGCTAATTACGGAGCGTCAATATTATTTCGATGTGTTATATGAGTGTTTAAATGTGTCATTGTTTGTTAAATAAGATAATAGTTGTGATGATAGCCAGCTGTTTGATAAAATGCATCAACAAATCCATATTCCCTGGACTATTGTGATTCTTCAAGTGCCATGACAACGTGACTTTGGCGATGCACAAAAACTGTTTCATTAGTTGCTGGATGGTTTTGGATTTTATTTGGATAGCATATTTACTTATGGTTCATTCACTCTTAATGTGGGTTCACTTTTAATGACATACTACAATGACAAATTTGTTCTTATGCTAATTATGTAGGTACTGAATATCGCAAGATAATAGTTCACGAGTATCATAATAAATAAAGGAGGAAAGAGTTATAAAATGATACGAAGATAGAAGTAGCGCGGAGAAATATGAAGTTTTGCGAGGATGAAATAATTTTGCGAGAATGAATTGCGATACTTCGCAATTCATGTACAGCTGTATAAGTTTTACTATAAATAGGAGTTCAAATGTAAAATTCAGGGGGTTCTTTTAGTGAGTGTAAGAAATTATCTTAGGAAAGAGAATAGAAAAAGTTGTAACTATTCTAGTTCCATTTTGATAATTCCATGTAATCAACTAAGAGAATTAATAAGAAAGTTATCATTCATCATCAAGAACTTCTTGAGTTTTTACTAATTCTATTGAGGGTGTAGTTGTAGGTTATTCTGCAACTACATAATTGGCGCTAGAAACAGGGATTTGAAGAATTCCTGTACCAGAAAAATAACAGGAAGAAGAAACACATCAGAACCATTAACTGAAGTAAGAAGAAGTGTAAGGCTTGTAGGAGGAGAAAAAAATATAACAGGAGAACCTAGTAGGAGAAGGAGTAATCGAAGAAATCAAGCTCAACAAATAATAGATCATAATCGAGTGAGTATACACACTTGGAGAACTGATACACCAGAGGAAGAAGATAGAGAACCACAAATCAGAGAAAATGGAAGGTTGATGGGAGGAACAATTCTTGAAAGAGAAAGGGAGATGTTAGAAACATTAAGACAAGGAATCCAAGAAGAACGAATGATCGAAGCTGAAGAACGTGCCAATTTAACAAGACAAAATCAAGAATTGAGGATGGAAAATGAGATGCTACAAAGAAGGAAATCTCAAAGTGTTGCAAGATCAAATGTTAGGACAGAAAGAGAAGGACAAAATTCACCGATAACCAATAATGAAAATAATATGCAAGAACAAGCGCAGAATCAAGGTGAAAGAAATCAAGAGAATCGTTTCATTTTAATACCAAACCACGAACAAAACATGGAGAATTTATGAACAAGGCCAAATCCTAGAGAAAGCAATCAGAATCGAGAGGAAGAACATCAACTTATGGAAGAAACTGAGAGACAACAAGCGTACATCAAAACAATCACGAGAATGGAGTAAGAAGATATGAAGAGGCTCGTAACAAACAAAATGTTGAGTATGAAAGAATTAAGAGAAGAATTGTAAATCAACAAACAGAAGTAGAGAGGAATGAACCAAACTCTCGAGTCAGAGTACAAACAAATCAAGAAGAAGTAAATCATAGAAGGAGGAGAAATGAAGAAGAAGAAATTCCTGATATTCGCATGAGAAGAATGAGAAGAATAGAAAGGGAAGAACAAGAATTCCAAGATACTCTGCGACTGAACAATTATGATAATTTAGAAAGAAGATATTTTCATAATTGTGCAAATGAAAACATTAATGAAGAATATGATAGAATGCGAAGGATCGCAAGGGAGGAAGCGCAAGAACGTAGAAGAAGAGAAGCTGCATTAAAAAGACCAATGGATGAGAGTTCTGAGGCAAATACACGGATTTTTCGAGAATTAGCAGAAATGAGAGGGATGATAAACAATAGAAGAGGAGGAGATAGAAGGCAATTAGATGAAGCAATAGAAGAAGCTGCGAGGACTCCATTTGCTAGAGAAGTACAATTGGGAGGAATTCCACCAAAATGCAATTTGCCCACACTTACCAGTATCTTTGATGGGACTTCATGTGCTATTCAGCACATTAAAGCATACATAAGATGCATGTTACAATGGGAGAATCATGATTCTGTGTTATGCAAGTACTTCACATCGAGTTTAACAGGGAAGCTTTAAAATGGTTCGAAGGACTCCCTAAGAACACTATTACGTCATTCAGTCATTTGCAAGCAACTTTCCTTGGAGCATATATCACAAATCACTCTTCACGGCTTGGTATTGAAGATGTATTTGGTTTAAAACAAAGAGTGGGTGAAAGTTTGAAGCATTTGGTAAGACGATGGAAGACTATGTGCAATGATATGGCAGGGCGTGTGGATGAGAGATTCTTGATTCTGTCCTTCATAAATGCGATGTTCGCAATTGAACAATTATATGTTCAAATCTTCAGAAGAAAGAATTCCATAATGATGACAGAGTTACGAGAATTGCAAGAAGAATACATTACACTAGAGGAAAAGCAAAACAGTATGGAGTCATATCCAGTAGAAAACACTAGCAATCAAGATGGAGGAGCAAATTTACTTCCCAAAATAATCAATGTAGTAGCAGGTACTTCGCAAACATCCTCACAAACTTCTTCGCAAATTTCAGAAGAGAAGAAAATCAATGATAGCCAGCCAAAATGGTAGCAATGGGTAGTAGAGATCAAGAAGAGTATGATAGAGAGAGGAATTTCTATAATCGAATAGGAAATAACCAAATTCAAAGATTAGATCAACAACAAGAAAATTATGGGGGACAAAGGCAAAATTATTTTGGACAAGGGAACCAGAGACAAAATTATAACAGTGGTCAAGGAGGTCAAAGAATGGTAAGGGAAGAGATAAAGTTGCCACCTTTGAATACAAGTGTAGAAAAGATATGGCAAGCAATTATCCTGGTAGAGCATATACCAACTCCATGGAACATGGGAAAGGAACCACCAATGGGTCCAAGAAGTCATGAATTTTGTTCATATCATCATTTTCATGGACATTCTACAAATAATTGCCATAATATCAAGAGGATAATCTTGCGAATGATTGATCAAGGAAAACTAAATCAATTTTTACTTAAGCAGACACAGTCGCAACAATTACCACAGGCTCCAGCCATAACTCATGAGGAGAACACAACAAAAGAAAAGGGAGAAGAAATCCTACATATAGAAGTGGGATCAAAAGAAAGGAATGTTTTCTGTAATTCCATTGTTCATTCATATAAAACCATAGAAGATTTTCATGATAATGTGTTAAGCAGGGTATATGTGAGGGATGGTGAAGGAAAGGAAGTAATGAACATCGCAAAAATTTCACGACTTGAAGATTGGAAGAAACGTGAAATTTCTTTTGAATCCACTGAAATTCCAGAAGGTTGTGAAGCACATGATAATCCATTGGTAGTAAGATTAGCAATCTACATGAATATGGAAGAAAATGAAGATGATATGGAGGAGGAATCAATTGGTATTAATAGGATCTTGATTGATACGGGAAGTTCTGTCAATATCCTCTTCTATTCTGCTTACAAAACTATGGGGGGAAAAGATGCAGATTTAATACCTTCTACTTACAGAATTTATGGTTTTAATGGAACTGCCAACAAGCCCAAAGGAGAAGTGAGCATGCGAATTCCATTAAGTGGAATGCGAACTGAAATTCTGTTCTGCGTTGTTGATGTCGAATCACCATATAATTCTTTGATAGGAAGACCATGGCTTCATGGAATTCTAGGTGTAGCTTCCACTCTACATCAGTGCATAAAGTTTCCTCATATGAAGGGTATTGGAATTATCAAGGGTGATTGGGCTGAGGGAAAGAAATGTTACGATACAGAAGTAGAAGTTTGCGAAGGAAAAACTACTGAGAAGGAAAATTGGAGAAAAAGAGCAAAGGCTGTGAAAATAAGTGAAAATTTAATGGCGGAGGATTAAGGAAAAAGAGAATTACGATGATAATCGTACAATAAATTTACGATGATAATAAGGGGTTGTGATTTGCGAAGAAAAAAGAAGGAAAATAATAAAACAAGAAGGTAATCAGTATGTTTGCTCGTGGAAATAAGGTATGTGGCAAAACAAAATTTTTTATTTCGTGATAAATTTTACGAATATTGTTTGCTCGCAGGAAATTGGGAAAAGTTACGAATTTCAAAATTTATATTACGATTAAAATTTCATTAATTTGCGAATAAAAGACCGCAATCTGTGATCAGCCTCCAAAAAAGAAAGAGAGCCGCAGAAAATTTTATACATGCAAACCTTTGTGGCGTACACCCTAGTTCGCGAAGCTATATTTCGTAAGAGGCAAAGTCCTAAAGTACGTCATTTAAGGGGGTACCTATAAACGTGGCTAAGGGTAACCGGAACACCACCAAGGACCCTTAGTACATGGTAAAAATTTAGGGGTACAACCCAATAATGGGGTACCTATCCGGGTTAGACACCTTGGATTCTCACCTAATCTAGCGAAATTACGCAATATAAAATGCGGTGTAAGAGGATTTAGGTTGGGTGACTAAGGCATACTGTCTTTCCCAAGAAGTGCAGAAAACGATCAAGGCGCCGAGGTACACGGTTGAGTCAAGAGTGTCGGGTGAGGTTGAACCACATCTGCCATTTTTGACAAGTCTTGGCAAATGATGCACTTGGCCCAAAGATACCCCATAGGGTGCAACCTCGTAACTATAAGCCCTATAGGCAAAAAGGATAAGAGGTTGCGATCAAAAGCTGGTTGTTGGCAGAACCGGATGGGAAGAGCTAACCTTGTATGATCGATGTACGCTTCCTTGAAGGGGCAACCAGGGGGAAGATAAAGGGCAGCACCCTCCATTAGGGAGCTGATACGTGCTATAAGACGCAAATGTCATGAGGCTTCTTGTTTGCGAAAACATAAAGGCTTGTCATATTTGTGCAACAAATGAAATTCTGCGAGCATTCTAAAAAAAAAAAAAAAAAAAAAAAAAAAAAGAACTCGCAGAACATAATAAAGAAGTTAAGATGAGATCAATGGGTCACTACATGAAAGTGTAGAGATGTCCTGCGATTTCATCGCAAGACGGAAATGTCATGGGGCTTTATGTTCGCAAGAATATTTAGGCATGTCATATTGTCGCAACACTTCCTGAAGAGGCTAAAATACTATACAAAGAAGTTAAGGCAAGATCAATGGGTTTTTGCATGAAAGTGTAAGAACGTCCTGCGATTTTGTCGCTCCAAAAGAGGTGGAAAAATAAGACCTTTACTTAGGAAGGCATGATAAGACCACATCAATTAATGAAATTTATTCCATCAATATCATTGAAGAATTTTTACAAGAAGATATATTATGAAGATCCGAAAAGAAGACAACTTCGTCGATATCATTGAAGAAATTTTACAAGAATATACATCATGAAGTTTTGAAGAGAAGACAGCTTCGTCAATACCATTGAAGAATTTTTACAAGAAATCCTATCAAAGAAGATAACATCATTGAAGAATTTTCACGAAGACTTAACAAAAGATACGATTTTGATAGCAATCAAATACAGATAAGTTCATACTCGTAAAATTTTACGAGAATTACATACTTCTTATACTTCTCCATATATTAAATATTCCTCCACAAATTCAATACTATTTATACTTCTTCAAGAATATATCATATTTATTATACTTCTTCAACGGATATTTAATTTTGCGAAGGTTAAGTACTTATTATACTTCTTCATACAGTGAGTAATAATTCTTATACTTCTTCATATATTGGGCAATTCTTCATGAATTGAATACTGCTAATACTTCTTCAAAGATATTTTATATTTCTTATACTTCTTAAGGGTATTTCATATTTCGTATACTTCATACTTCCTATGCTTCAAGGGGAGATTTATTATTTACTTCGCAACATTCCGCAAAAGGCAAAAGGGCTTATATTTCTTATACTTCGAAGGGAGGATTTTTTTTTTTATAATCACAATAAGAAGAAACTTCGTAAGATAAATTGAGAAGGATATTCTAATACTTCCAGCGATAGTTGATCATTTGAAGAGCAATAATAAGGGGAAAGGGAGTACTAAGCTAAATCTTTAAGATATATTATTTCTCTTCACATGATCAAGTTATGTGAATAAGGGAAACAATCAATCAAAGAAAGATTAATTCAAATTAAGCTTAGAAAAAGAAATTGTTGGATTGATTAAAAGTGCAATCAAGAAGAAAGTGTTGTATTGAAAAGAAACAGAACAGACATACAAAAAAGAGTGAAGTTGCAGAACAGATTTACAAAAAAGAGTGAAGTTATTTTTTGGGCGATCTATTCCCATCAAAATGATCTTCTTCTTCAACTTCACTATCATCTTCAACTTCACTTTCAGAGATTTCCAGATATGGAGTATCTTTAGGAATTTCTTCAAAAAGGAGCGTATGGTACTTCTTGAGAGGAATTTCATTGTCTTCGCAAATCTTGCGAGTCATCTTAGCTCGAAAACGCTTGACATATAAACTATGGTTATGCTGGGAAATTATAAGCTGAGATCTCAAATCAGAAATTTTCTTATTACGATTAGCAAGGATAGTTTCCAGATCGTTATTCATCTTCGCATAATTTTCTGCAGCAAGGAGAGAAATTAAGGAATTGGTTAGCAAATTACGAAGGAAAAGTAATCAAAATAATTACCATCGCAAAGAATTTACCTTTTAGTTGCTTCTTATCATTACGAAGAGAAGAATTTTCAAGCTTTAATTGATTATTCTCCTCAAGAAGAGAAGAATTATCAATTGCGATGCTCGCATATTGTGAATTATCTTCGTGACGGGATATTAATTCTGCATTATCAATACTTAAATCCTCTACTTTCTGACGGAGATTTGAATTTTCAACCTCTAACTTCTTACAACGATTCAAAGTTTTCTTCTCAGCAATAGAATGACGTCTTTCCCAATCGAAGCATTTTGCACAACTAACTCTTCCAACCTAAACAAGAAAAAAGGGGTTAGAAATCAACAAAATAAGGGAAATAAACAAGGAATAGATAAGAAACTTACCATGCTACCTAAAGCATATAATGAAGCAGGAGAGACGAATCTTGAAATTCCTTTGAGGGAGTTATTATCAATTACAGTAGGAACTTTACAAGCCTTCGCAATAAGTTTGCGAGCATTCGCTGTAGGAGAATTTCCTAATCCACGAGAAGAATGGAGGAAAGCCTCAGAGATGCTAACCATTGCTGAGGCAAAAGTTTCTGGGATACTGCAATCTTCATTTTTATCTTCATCAACATCATCATCATTATCTCCTTCGTCAGAAAGGTTATCGGAATTAGAACTAAAGTCCTTCTCAGGAAACTTATCATCTTCATCACCAAGATCTTCCTCAATATTCTCATTAGAAGAAATTATGTTGGAATGAGACTTGGTTGAGAGTTTCTTCTTTGGCCTCCTCTCATAAACAACATCTTGAAGTTTCCTTTTCCCTTTGCGAAGAGCATCATCTTGACTACTAGAATCTTGGGTAACCTTCGCAGAACGAAGAGTTTGTTGTCTTGCAGAAAACATTTTGGAAGAAGTAGAACTCTTATTTTCACTCGCAGCAATCTCAGGAAGAAGTGGAACCTGCAAATTCAAATAAGGATAAGAAACAGAGGCAACAATATATTGTTTAGAAAAATACAAGAATGTTTCTTACCTTATTTGAAATTAAAGGGTAACAAAAAGATAAGGAGATGGAAGTACATACATTTCTATAAACCCAAGGTTGATAATGGCGGTTACGAAGGTTCGCAGGAAGTTATACTATCCCAGAAATATAAGAACCCGATAATATTAAAGGGTACTTATACCAATCTTCATCATTAGAACGACGAGGTGTCTTATTATTTCCTGAGGCATAATCAATATCGTGCATGAGAAGATCATCAGCTGCGATATTAGCTTTACGATGAAGACGAACACCCCAACGATTATTTTCTTTCCTCGCAGGAATTAGTGTGTAATTTTTGAAGAAACCCTCAACTGTATAATTCGCAGCAACAATTTCTATATTTTCAAATCCAGGTTTTCTAAGATCAACTGAATACAAAGATTTCCCAAAAGCGGCACGATTTGCGAATTCAACTAAGAGGCGAATACAATCACCAGTCAATTGGTAAATGGCACAAGAAAAATTGGGGTGGGAAATAATTTCATAGAATAGAGGAAAGTTAACATCATAAAGAGGAAGAGGAAGACCTGCGAGGATTTGACCTCGTGAGATTAAAATTTTCTGATCATCCCAAACATAGTTGGTAAAGAGCTTCACACGGAGAGAAGATTTATTATCATAACCTTCAATCTCAGAGAGAATGATGTCCCTATCAGCAAGTTCTGCATTAATCTGTTCAATAGTTTTCTTCTTTGGTGCCATTGAATATAAGAGGGAAAATAGAAAGGAAAAAAGATAAAAGAGATTGCAGAGGCAGAAGTGATGAAGAAGATGAATAAAATAAGAGAATAAAAAGCAAAAACAAAGGATGATATTTATAAATAGAGAGAGTTTGATGAAGATAGAAACTCATTAATACGAGTAAGCGTGAACGGTTGAAAAGAACGGTTACGAAGAAACGTGTCAAAAAGATAAGGGAAAATTAAAAAGACGTGTTGCGAACTTGATAGTTGGTAATAACTACACTAAGTTTACGAGAATAGGGATTCTCATGACATTTCTTCTTCGAAGAATTGACATGAGAAGAGGCAAGATGTAGGTACTGAATATCGCAAGATAATAGTTCACGAGTATCATAATAAATAAAGGAGGAAAGAGTTATAAAATGATACGAAGATAGAAGTAGCGCGGAGAAATATGAAGTTTTGCGAGGATGAAATAATTTTGCGAGAATGAATTGCGATACTTCGCAATTCATGTACAACTGTATAAGTTTTACTATAAATAGGAGTTCAAATGTAAAATTCAGGGGGTTCTTTTAGTGAGTGTAAGAAATTATCTTAGGAAAGAGAATAGAAAAAGTTGTAACTATTCTAGTTCCATTTTGATAATTCCATGTAATCAACTAAGAGAATTAATAAGAAAGTTATCATTCATCATCAAGAACTTCTTGAGTTTTTACTAATTCTATTGAGGGTGTAGTTGTAGGTTATTCTGCAACTACAAATTAGTATGCATGGGTTAGAATCAGATTCTTCGTTTTGTGCTTCAAATTTATTGGTGTCTGTTACAACTGGTGACATTGGTGATAATGAACAGTTATTTTCGAAATCGTCACAAGGACATAGTACAATACTGAATACTTATTTGTCTGTATAGGTACTAATGTGTGAGATTAAGAATGTTTATGAATGGTTTCATCAAATGCTTAATATGTGGGAAGAGGAACTTTTTCTTTTGCAGCTAAAGTATGTATTTCCTGATGCAATTTCGGTTTGTCAGTTTGAGTCTTTGGGTGTTCAACTTCGTGTAGAAGTTTTTAACCCAGCAACAACATGGTCTAACCAAGTGATTCAAGTCTTGAATTCATCTAGTTCTCAGAAATTTTCTTGTCATATTCCACTGTAGAGTTTGACTTGTGGTGCAGACAATGTAGTTTTTCCTTCTACTGCACTGGTTTTCTATGAGTTATTAATGCTTATAGTTGCTAGACGAGGAGATGATGTTGTCAAAACTTTCCTAGGAGTTTCATTATCCGTCGATGCTCGTTTTCTCAGTTCCCACAAGTGTGAGAGTTTTTTCATTGTTCTCGATATTCGGTTACTTATTACTAGTACCTTATATTTCCAGCAGTTGTATGATGCCAATCGGGATTCTAATGGAACTCAAATCTTAGTCGAGGTATTTGATAGGTGTCTAAAACACCTTTATATTTATCTATTGTTTATGCTTTATTCGCTAAGTTTTCTTGTAAAATATGTATTTTATATTTGTTTTTGAGTATTTAGGTACTTTGGATCATTTGGAACAAAAGAAGAAGAAACAGGGAAAAAGTTCATTCCAAGTGCAACTGTTGTTGGAGGCGAATTATTTCTCATTATTTGCTTTTATTTCTTCATCTTTGTCTGAAAAGCATGTCGGCTTTAGTGATGCGGTTTTTGTCTGAAAAGCATGACAACTTTAGTTATGAAGAGACATTGAAGGGAAGAAGTGAATTTGAGAAGTTAAAGATGGCTGTTGTTGGTGAAAGAATCAAAAGAAGAAGAAAGCGTTCAGTTGGAGCGAAAAAGAACAAAAAGACCAAGTCACAGGCGAGCGAAGCTAGCTACAGTTGAGCAAGAAAGAGAATGGGCATGTTAGTTCTCTGGAACCGACAAACAATCTATCATTTGGGTACCCCTTATCTACCCTCACTGAGTGTCCATATCCAAAACCATTCCTACACTAAACCTAGATTTCAGAGACAAATGATTTCTCAATCATTTTCCCATCAAAATTTCAGAGATAAAGGTCAATGGATGCGCACATTATTGTGTCCGAGACAGATCTGCTGCTAAAGAATCAAAAGGAGATCCGTAAGAAACTGTTGATTGCTGAATGGAAAATTTCGGAGAATAAGAACTTGATACTGTTGATTAATATGGCTAGAAGGTTATAGTGAATAATTAGGATTCAATGTATTTGGGTTTCCGATAGTTTATGAGTTGAATCTGAAGTTGGCAGAGAGACGATGAACACAGAAGAGTGGTTTATTCGAATTAGGTTTGGGTTGTCTCAAAGAAACAAATCAGGGAAGTTATTAGATTGCCGTCGTTCAAGTTCAGTTGGGTAATGTTGATTAATGGAGGAGATTTTGACATGAATCTCGAAACTGAGATATGGGCACTACGGGAAAATGATCGATTAACTACCCCGAAAAACAGTTGTCATACGATATACGACGACGTTTATCTATAGGTTGCACAAGGGGGGGGGGGTTGTAGAAAGTCCTCAATTCTTTGCAACTCGTCAATGTTAGTCGTAAACAAAGTTGTCGTTCCATTATATACCACGCTCGGCTCAGTTGTGAATGTCTTTCAAAAAAAAATTATTTATGCCTAACACAACTCTTACTTGGGTTGTGAAAATAACTCATACACTACACTTGTTGGGGTTATGGAAACTTCGTTTGCAACTATGGTTAGAGTTGTATGTGAATTCGTTGACAACTATGATTATAGTTATATATGAATTCGTTGACAACTTTGGGAAGTGTTTTATGTGAATTCGTTGACAACTATTCTTAGAGTTGTATGTGATTTCGTTGACAACTTTGGTTACTGTTGTATGTGAATTCCTTGACAACTATGATTAGAGTTGTATGTGAATTCCGTGACAACTAGGATTATGAGTTGTGGTGCATATTCGATTTGAAAAAAAATAAAAAAAATTGAGAATTTAAATACAAAATTAAATTTGTAAATAGAAGATTAGATTTCCAATTATAATCACTACTACATAAGCAATTTTATAGAACTTCAACACCAAAAAAAAAAAAAAAAAAAAATTATAACACTTATGTTTTTGTAAAACCTTTCTAGACCATGGACATAGACTACACCAACACAACACCATGTGGTCGGAACAAACTCTTTTCTCTGCATTTAATAGTGCTTCGCCGAGAGCTCTTGCAATTTTCTTTACAGGCCGACAAAACGAGGGCCTGAATGGCAAACCAAACACGCGAATCTGGGAAGACTCTAGGCCATCAACCAACGCCCTCTTGGCAACCTCGTCCGAAGGGCAGTAGCATCGGTTGACACCAGTGTTGAACCTGAAACAAAAAATAATGATTGTATAAGCTCATAGATCATCCCTCAAGCAAACTATGGTTCGTTCGTATTTTAAATAAACTGATCCCATTTCTGTATATCAAAGGTATGGTCTAAAATATTCTTCCGATAAAATGTTTCACTAATTTGAAAGGCAAGTTTGAACAATTTATCTGATAATGTGAAAGCAACATATGCACTAATTCACACTAATAAGAATAAGGACCTCACCATGTGCAATGGCAAGTGTTGAGATCTGTAATAACAGTAACAAAGACAACCTTCTTCTGAAGGACCTGCCATTTAAGCTTCATGATAGCTGCAGTAGCTGCCATCCGTTCCTCATCTCCACCAGTCTTCCTACAACAAAACAATAAAGGTCAAACACAACTTCTTCACCCTTACTGAAATAAGAACAACATCATTGCGCAAAGTAATACTATCTCCCTTAGATGTATCATTGTCCTAGAAGTGGTTATGTAACTAAGTGGAATTTTCGTCATAGCTCTTGAGCATGTAAGATTGGCAGGAAGAATCAACTATAAGTTGAAATTAGGCGTGATGCAAGTAACCGGAGAAATTTAACAAATGAGTTACATACACAAAAGAAAGTATATTTTTCTGTAATGCTTTGATTTGAGAATGCTGCCAATTAAACAATTGAGAATGAATCATCAGTCATAAAAAAAAAGTTGTTCTCCGTTGTTCATTAGAATGAATTTTATAAACTTAGAAACTAGTACTAATATAGATAAATTAACTGATAGATGTACGGACTGGAGGAAAACCTATATGCAAAAATTATGCAGGACTAGGAGCAGTCCACCAATTTCCAAATACTGGCACAAATTCAGACCCCCAACACCACTCTGGCCATGTATAAATCTTCTTTCAGGTAACTTCTACTCTCCTCCATTCACTGACTAACCAAGCACCTTCTCCACTGTTTCAGTGCGCCATTTTCTCAAGCACTCACTACAACAAAACACACGTTTAATGTCAAGATTTTATGTGACCATCAAAATTATAGTCACAATTGGATTACTTTCTACAAAAAAAAAAAAAAATTGGTCTCTAAAAAATACCATTACTGACAACGTGTAAATTCTGTCCCTATGTCTATTTACACTAACAAAATTGATCAGTCAACAAAGAACTTTGTTAGAAACAAAACAAACTGTAGTCAGAAAATCCGAGCATAGAGAAA
The DNA here is from genome assembly GCA_023529315.1 of Papaver bracteatum. Lineage (NCBI taxonomy): Eukaryota > Viridiplantae > Streptophyta > Magnoliopsida > Ranunculales > Papaveraceae > Papaver > Papaver bracteatum. The sequence continues at coordinate 249,077 of JAJJWX010004157.1, forward strand.
ATTACTAGGTGACTACTTGTAATTTCAAACGAAAGGAGATAATATATAATGGAAAAGAAATCACCTAAACATTAGTAATGATCGAAAAAATTTAACATGTGACAAAACAGGAAAACAAAAGGGAGACTCAAAGAGTACACTCACAATTCAAAGACACTAAATCCCAGCTCACTTCCCACGTCTACAGCACCAGCTCTCACTTCTCACCATTCGCTCAATGCAAACACCAGCCAAAATTCACCATTTTTGCTACCTGCATGGACCTACTTGAATGCAATCAAATCCTTTTTCCCGTAGTGAGATTTTATGTTTCCTTATTTGGAATTCTTAATTGCATGATTAGTAAATGAAGCCGGAAAGATATTTATGCCTGATGGGATTAGGCATATTTATGCTTGTCTCTTCAGTTGATACCACGAACAAGATCTCTATCAAGCATATGTTGGCCACGAACAAACCAGCTCAAGAACCTCCAATTTCTGACAACACCAAATCCATAAATTTGTTGCCTTCGCTGTTGTGCTTGTCTCACAAATGAGAAATTCAATTTAAACCCACATACAAACCCCAGAAATCAATCCATGACAGACCCAAAATTCAACCTTGTATTCACTTCTCGTCATTCATTGCTGCGGTACAGCAGCTAACGTTGCCTGTCATCACCCATAGAGCACAATCGACGCCTCACAGACATCAATTAAACCCATCCAGCATGTCTTCACTCTCTCTCAACTCCTATTGTTCCATTTCTATCAACAACAAACTCAATTCCATCTTGGGTAATCGAGCAATCCCACCATGTGTACCTTATCCAGCAGATTCTCTTCATTTAATACATACCAGCAGACCCAAATTCTATAGTACAGCTCCATAGAAAATGTTCCATTTCTATCAACAACAAAATCAATTTCATCTTGGGTAATGGAGAAATCACCACCATGTGTATACATACCAGCAGACCCAAATTCCATAGTACAGCTCCATACAAAACCAATTAAGCCAGAACCCATTTCAGCCTTTGATTACATGTCGAGAACCCCTTGTCACTGAATTAAATCAACACCCCCAACTCCATTGTTGTTGTTGTAGTTCAATTTCTTCTCTATTCTCTCTTCACAATTTTCTCTTCACCCACTATGATTTCTCAATCAATCACTAATTGCAAAGCAAAACCAAACTCAGCTGCTACCTGCTTGAGAATCAAAAACTCACAGTAGATCCATTCCCAGGCGAACAGATTCATCTCCAATTATTTCATCTTCAAAATTCTAGCACCAACAACATACATCACGAACAATCAATACCCATTTATTTGATTCACCATCTCAGATTGATGCCAAATTCATCTCAATTTATTTATTCCCCTGCTCTTGGAGGTTAATTCATCAAAACACCCATCTCTGGTATCCTTTACAAACCCTAAATTACCATTAATCTTCACCAATTCTTCCATACAGCCACATAATCAACTCCATATCTCAATCTAAGAATAACCCAAGCTTCATCACCATCGAACACAGTAGCAGAATCATCGGCTCAACCCATTTCTTGCATGTTCTTATTGATTTCAGAAATCCAAATATCGATTCAACCTCTAGATGATTATTAGCAGCAGCATCTTCATATTATAGATCTATGTCATCTTCGATTCAACCTCTAGATGATTATTGAATAGATCTTCTTCTCTTCATAAATCGAAACCCTAATCGGTACTTTCTCTACCGTCACTCATCACTCAGATGAAATTGTGTTTGTGGAGAATGGGAAAAATTAGTGAACTAATCTTTACCGATTACTGTCTAACTCGATCTCTTTCTTATTCTCTCACAGAAAATATTACAGCGGTGGTCATCCACGGAGGAGAGGAGAGGAGAGGATAGGTGTTCTTGGGAGAGGAAGAAAGATAGAAACTAGAGTTCGAGAGGTTGAGAAAAAAAAATAAAAAAAATAATGAATCTGAATCAAAATCAAAATGATCGACGGACCACGTTCCGTTGGATCAATTCATACGGATTAAGAAAAGATCTGACGGGTGACATTGTATTTGGGATGGTCATACGGATTGACAAACATGTGTGTTTCTCTTTGTGCTAATATGAACTCTGTATTCGGTTTTTTTATCAACCTTCGACATGAAAAAAAAAACCTAAAAAAATATTAATAAATTTAGGACATTGTTATCGACATTTTGATATAAAAAAATCCAAAAAATTTATAAGAATGAATCGGGAAAATGAAAAATGAATTCGATAATTGGTGTGTTTCTTTGTGCTTTCTCTTTGTGCTTCCGGTTTGAATTTCGACTAGTCGCATAGGTCATGAAGTAATTTTGACAAGTCATACAGGTCATGAAGTAGCATGATACATCATCGAAATCGATAAATATGAAGCTCAGTGTTGATTCCAACTTCAAATGTGGTATAACGACAAATAAACTATGAACCAAGAAGCTCCGAGAGGGTTCAACCTTCAAACTTAGCAGGATACATCATCGAAATCGATAAATATGAAGCTCAATGTCCATTTATAGGTAAGATTCCTTTGTAATATTCCCCGAAACATTAAACAAACCATATTCTGGCATATTGTATGCAAACCCTGGCTCCGAGATCGAAACTTGACCGTGAGTGGACTACTATAAGTCCGAAATTTCATAAGAACGATGAAATCCATTTATTTACAGGTAAGATTCCTTTGAAATATTCCACGAAACATTAAACAACCCTATTCTAGCATATTGTATGTAAACCCTGACTCCGACATCGAAACCTGGCCGTCAGTTGACTACTATAAGTCCGAAATTTTATAAGAACGATGAATGCATCCATTTATAGGTAAGATTCCTTCGGAATATTCCCAGAAACATTAAACAAACCGTATTCTGGCATATTGTTTGCATACCCTGGCTCCGAGATCGAAACCTGGACGTGAGTGGACTACTATAAGTCGGAAACTTCGTTAGAACGATGAATCCATCCATTTATAGGCAAGATTCCTTTGGAATATTCCCTGAAACCTTAAACAAACCCTATTCTGGCATATTGTATGCATACCATGGCTCCGAGATCGAAACCTGGACGTGAGTGACTACTATAAGTCGAAAACTTCGTAAGAACGATGAATCCATCCATTTATAGGTAAGATTCCTTTGGAATATTCCCCGAAACATTAAACAAACCCTATTCTCGCATTCCGTATGCATACCTTGGCTCCGAGATCGAAACCTGGCTGTGAGTGGACTACTAGAAGTCGGAAACTTCGTAAGAACGATGAATCCATCCATTTACAGGTAAGATTCCTTTGGAATATTCCCCGAAACATTAAACAAACCCTATTCTCGCATTCTGTATGCATACCCTGGCTCCGAGATCAAAACCTGGCCGTGAGTGGACTACTAGAAGTCGGAAACTTCGTAAGAACGATGAATCCATCCATTTACAGGTAAGATTCCTTCAGAATATTCCCAGAAGCATTAAACAAACCCTATTCTGGCATATTGTATGCAAACCCTTGCTCCGAGATCGAAACCTGGCCGTGAGTGGACTCCTATAAGTTGGAAACTTCGTAAGAACGATGAATCCATCCATTTACAGGTAAGATTCCTTTGGAATATTCCCCGAAACATTAAACAAACCCTATTCTCGCATTCCGTATGCATACCATGGCTCCGAGATCGAAACCTGGCCGTGAGTGGACTACTAGAAGTCGGAAACTTCGTAATAACGATGAATCCATCCATTTACAAGTAAGATTCCTTTGGAATATTCCCCGAAACATTAAACAAACCATATTCTCGCATTATGTATACATACCCTGGCTCCGAGATAAAAACATGGCCGTGAGTGGACTACTAGAAGTCGGAAACTTCGTAAGAACGATGAATCCATCCATTTACAGGTAAGATTCCTTCAGAATATTCCCAGAAGCATTAAACAAACCCTATTCTGGAATATTGTATGCAAACCCTTGCTCCGAGATCGAAACCTGGCCGTGAGTGGACTCCTATAAGTCGGAAACTTCGTAAGAACGATGAATCCATCCATTTAAAGGTAAGATTCCTTTGGAATATTCCCCGAAACATTAAACCAACCCTATTCTAGCATATTGTATGCAAACCCTGGCTCCGAGATCGAAATCTGGTCGTGTGTGGACTACTATAAGTCGGAAACTTCGTCAGAACGATCAATCCATCCATTCACAGATAATATTCCTTCGGAATATTCCCTGAAACATTAAACAAACCATATTCTGGCATATTGTATGCAAACCATTGCTCCGAGATCGAAACCTGGACGTGAGTGGACTGCTATAAGTCGGAAACTTCGTCAGAACGATGAATCCATCCATTTATAGGTAAGATTCCTTCGAAATATTCCCTAAAATCTTAAACAAATCCTATGCTGGCATATTGTATGCATACCCTGGCTCCGAGATCGAAACCTGGCAGTGAGTGGACTACTATAAGTCGGAAACTTCATCAGGACGATGAATCCATCCATTCACAGATAAGATTCCTTCGGAATATTTCCCGAAACATTAAACAAACCATATTCTGGCATATTGTATGCAAACCCTGGCTCCGAGATCGAAATCTGGCCGTGAGTGGACTACTATAAGTCGGAAACTTCGTCAGAACAATGAATCCATCCATTCACAGATAAGATTCCTTCAGAATATTCCCCGAAACATTAAACAAACCATATTATGGCATATTGTATGCAAACCCTGGCTCCGAGATCGAAACCTGGCCGGGAGTGGACTACTATAAGTCGGAAACTTCGTCAGAACGATGAATCCATCCATTTATAGGTAAGATTCCTTCGGAATATTCCCCGAAACCTTAAACAAACCCTATTCTGGCATATTGTATGCATACCCTGGCTCCGAGATCGAAACCTGGCCGTGAGTGGACTACTATAAGTCGGAAACTTCGTCAGAACGATGAATCCATCCATTCACAGATAAGATTCCTTCATAATATTCCCCGAAACATTAGACAAACCATATTCTGGCATATTTTATGCAAACCTTGGCTCCGAGATCGAAACCTTGCCATGAGTGGACTACTATAAGTCGAAAACTTCGTCATAACGATGAATCCATCCATTTATAGGTAAGATTCCTTCGGAATATTCCCTGAAACCTTAAACAAACCCTATTCTGGCATATTGTATGCATACCATGGATCCGAGATCGAAACCTGGCCGTGAGTGGACTACTATAAGTCGGAAACTTCGTCAGAACGATGAATCCATCCATTCACAGGTAAGATTCCTTCGGAATATTCCATGAAATATTAAACAAACCCTATTCTGGCATATTGTATGCAAACGCTGGCTCCGAGATCGAAACCTGGCCGTGAGTGGACTACTATAAGTCGGAAACTTCGTCAGAACGATGAATCCATCCATTCACAGGTAAGATTCCTTCGGAATATTCCCTGAAACCTTAAACAAACCCTATTCTGGCATATTTACAAGTAAGATTCCTTGGGAATATTCTCAGAAACCTTAAACACACACAAATTCGTCAACTTTGAGAAAGAAACTGGCTCCGAGTTCGAAACCTGGCCTGGAGCGGACTACTATAAGTATGAAAGTTTGTAGAAGTGAATAAAATTTAGCTGAAGTGAGAAGAATTTAGCAGAAGTGTTTATACCTCTACGACAACTCTTATAAAGGTTGTCAATAGCGATGACAAATATTTTTAGCAGAAGTGAGAAGTTTTTTGCAGAAGTGAATAAAATTTAGCAGAAGTGAGAAAAATTTAGCACAAGTTGGATTTTTTTTGCAGAAGTGAGAAAAATTTAGCAGAAGTTTTTATACCTCTACGACGACTCTTAAGGGGGTTGTAGAAGGTCTATTTATCTTTTTCTTCTTATCTTTTCCATCTCCCATCATAACCGTCCATTTTTTTTCCCTAACATTTTTTTTTCCTTATCACTTTCTTATAAAAGTAAACGTAAAATATAAGAAGACATGTAAATGTGGAAGGGTGGCTGGAATCCAAGTCTTAGACAGAGGAGGTTCAGGTTCGATTCACCTTAGCCTCATTTTTTTTTTCAAAGTCAAATTTTCATTTTACAACCCTTGTAAAGATTGTGAATATTGATCGGAAAAAAAAAAACACAAATCTACCAATATTGAGAAACCGGAAGGATGGATGATGACTTGTTCTAACACACATTAGGCTTGGGTTCGAATCTCTCAAAGAACATTTTTCAAAATCATTTTTTTTTAATCTTCAACAACCCTTATGCGTGTTGTTATAAAGTTATTCACTACCTTTAAGATATGAGTTGTAAATTCTAAAGGTGGTCACTTCTCTCTGCAACCCTTTTCACAAAAAAGTTGTTGTTTTTTAATTCTCGTCACTACTCTTTGGACCTCTTTGGTCCTAAGAGTTGGACGGTTTTTACTTTTACAACTTTTTCATTGGAAAAAGTTGTAAAACATGCTATCTTTTACAACTTTTAATTTACGAGTTGTCAATCTACAGTTGTAGATTACTAATTTTCCCGTAGTGGGGTTTGTTTTAGAATGAAGTTGACACCGAAGTAAATGAGTTTTTATGCGAATTTGAACTCGTTTTTCTATCGAGAGAAGGCAGTGAAGAGAAGAATAAGAACTTGCTGCCATGGGTTTTATGAATGTATGATGAGTAATGAAATGATTTGGAGTGATAGGTTGTGTGATTGCATTCGTATTGTGCAGGGAATGAAGTATGTGTGCTAATGAAATCAGCAGTGAGGTTTTGACGAGGCTGTCAACCTATCAATAATAATTCTCTTATACTACACAAATCTATAAAGAAGTAGTGAGGCAAGTCGAGTTCGTATCCACGGGGAGAGTTGAGTCTAAGTTGTCGATTCAATTTTTGATTGAAAAAAATGCAAATGAGGATGAGAATGATCAAGGACTTCTTCTAAGTCACAAAACATGAATCTTATTGATATAGCTAGTTTCCGCAAAGTACCCATTACTAATAACCCTAGAATATTTAGTACGCTCAAATATCCCGCAATATCTCCTAATTCACCGGACACGGAAGCGCTCGACTACCGGATTCTACTTGCCAAGTTTCCTAGAGGTACGCTTACTAGGTGTGACTCAATCAAATGCAATAAGCTCCGTGAGATAGGTTATTCCTAGTGACAAACACATAAGCTCGATTCATCTACTAGTGTCATTCAATACACATGGATATTTAACAAAATCCCATCGTCAATAACCACATAATACTACTTGTATTCGGAACATCTAGACAATTACGGGTCGAAGAGTTCTCGAATTAGTAATCGAATCATCCATAAACCAATTTAATTTGCAACTTAAACGATTCATAAATAATTCACATAAGCAATATTAGCACGGTAGAGAATAAGCAATAACAAAATAAATTGCAAGAAAACATGCACTTTAAATATCACTTCGAATTCAAGTTCGGATGTTGAAGTTGTCCCGAATCAAATGCAATTAGCTACTGGAGTTCATGGTGAAATAATGACAAAACAACAAATAGATAGCAGGAATACAAAACCAAACAAACAACAACTGATGGTTGTGGTGGAATGGTGTGAATTGGTACTGCCTTGGGGCTGTATTTCCTGTGCTCCCTGCTGCTTTGGTGCTGTGGAGTGGTGATTATATGCTGTGGAAGGCCTGTTGGCAGACTGCAGCTTCAGGTAGATCTCCAAGTGTTGCTGTATGAGGTGGTATGCAAACTGGTGGAATGATGGATGCTGTGGAGATGCAAAATATGGGCAGGGACTAGTGCTGGTGGTATGTAGATGGATGATGGAGTATGCAGATGGTATGCAGATGGGAAATATGGGCAGGGACTGGTGGATGGATTGCAGGTGGTGGCTATGCAAGTGCAGGTGAGGGTGGTGTATGCACTGGTGATGATATGCAAACTGATGGATGTAATGCAGGTGGTATGCAGGTGGATGGAGATGCTGGGTGTATGGGATGCAGATGGTGGTGGAATAGGGTTTGGAGAGGAGCAAAGCTCCTCTCTGTTGGCTGTGAACGGAGGTGAGGTGTATGAGATCCCTCCCTTGTGAGTTTATTGCGCCTCCTTTTATAGTTCTTGAGCCCTGCCCCTGGAATTGCGAGTTTTCCTTATTAAGCACAACTCTAAATCACCTTCAAATCTTAGCCATTCATTGTTACAAACCCACGGCCTTCAGCCCTCTTCCTGGCTATCTTCTCGGCAAGAAATATTCACCAGAATCAATTATTATTCCATCCATACAGCTCTCCTTTATCTTGACCTAGAATATTTCTTTCAACTCCTGATAGATGTGCACCGGGACCATGGTTACAACACCAGTTTGGTTGATTGTTTTGGCGGTTGAAACACAGCCCAATACTCGACCCAAAATCCATACTGAGCTGTAAACTTCCATCGTTACTTATTCTTCTTGATTCAACAAAACCCTTGTCAGTCCCATTGTAAACTCCTTGAAATGCAGACACAGCAACACATATTCCAATTATTTCTTGTTGTATTCAAGCTCAAGAATCCTTGGCAGATTAACCCTTTGAACAACTCATCATGTACAGCAGCAACTCCATTTCTTCACTGTTTATATGACTTTAAACATTACCCAAAATCCATGACAACTCATACCCAACCTCGATTTCTTTATTGGCTTCGAGTCCATGTCCGAACCCTTAGCAAATATCCATCAGAACCATGGTCTAACTGACGGCAAAGTAGGCTCAGTTGAAGTTGGCAAGAGCTGTGTGGTTCTGGCATTTCAGCAAACATCTTACGTGCCTGTCCCGCACTAATGAGGGTTGTGTACTATTTCTATATTAGAGATTGCACAAACTCCTTCCCTGTAGCATACATTTCAAAATTGACACAAACCCATCACTTCTAATCATTTCAGAACTCAAAAACATTCATCACACATCATACGGCAGGAACTGCCATTTCTTTTCCATGTATTTCCATCCTTAAGCTCAAGTTCTTCTCATCTTTTGTGATTGTGAAATCAACCCATATCTCCTGAACCTGTACGGACTCTAATCTCTTCCTTAATCATGACAGCAAACACTTTCTTGGCTGAGTTTTCTCGGCTTCAGAGCTCTGTTCATATCTGTTAACTCTTCTCTGCTCGCCCTTGGAATCACGTCCTAACCCGTAGAAACAACAAACCTGAACTCATGTTGCAGCAGGCGTGAAAGACTTGGCAGGGTCGTGGTCGTGAACTGTGAATTACTTCAGCAGCTAGCTTTATAAGGAGAGTGGTGGCCCTGATCCAACCTGTGTCTGTATTTAGCACAGTTTTCAGCTGACTTCAGTTGGCTGGCCTGAGTGCAAGTGTCCGGTCCTTCAGAAATTCCAGCTTCTTATGTAATATAGCCTTGTGTTCTTCCCCGATTTTGAATCTGTCAATTCCAATATCGCCAAGCAATGAATTAAGCAAAGCGTAATATACAAAAATACAAAAGAAATAACAAAGAAAAGCAAAAGAAATAGACATTCAAAAGATGTATTTTAGGCTCTTATCAGGTTTTCTCTCGACTCACTGCAACACACACAGAAGGTGTTCGAGTAATTGCCTGACAGAGCATTTGTTCACCATTTCAAGCTCTAGTTGAATCGGTGCACGAAGTTGTTGCTGCGATTGATTGTGTAGGTGGTTCTTAAGGTTGAGACATTGAGTAGATGCTAACTTAGAAAAGAGAAGTGGGTACCAGTTGGGTTTGATTTGGAGCTGATTTTGGTGGTTTTCTCGCCTGATAATTAATGACAAGAATTGGTGGACTGTTTTACATTGTTTTGAACTGGATATGTATGGATGGGGTAGATGGTATTGCAGAGTCTGTGTACTGGTTGCTATGGTACTGGTGGGTTATGCTTGAATAGATAGGAGCCTGAGACAAACAAGGGTGATTAGGGGTTAGTGAAGGCGAGCTGATTGGTCGTGACTACTGTGGTCTGTTTAAAGGAGATTTTAGGTCGTGGCAGGTGTTTCAAAGTTGGGTTACGGCTAGTGAATGTTGAGTAAAGTTCTGGAAACGAGAAAACAATAAGACACCAACAATTATATCTTGGTCTGGTGCTTATATTGTAACCATGGCTCGATGGGCATATATGAAGGGTATTTGGCAGAGTGTTGAGATGCAGATGGCAAGGTTTTGGTGAATCTGTGGCAGTTGCAGCTGCAGGTGACTAAACTGGTGGATTGAGTTAATTTCCAACTGAAGTTACAAGCATTGGAGCTGTGGTGTTACATGCTTGAACTGGAAGTACAAGTAAATGAGCTATGTACTAGTGGAATCGCAGGAATGGTTACAACTATATGTATGGGGAATTCAATCTGAGCTTAAGGTGATTGTGTTGCTTCCAAGTTGATTGTGTTGCTGCCAAGTTGGTTGTGTTGTAGTTTGTATGTGAAGTTGCATTTGCAGTTTGGTGCTGGCTGAGATTACAGGTGAAGGTGGAATGTATGGCTAGAATGGAGGTGGAGCTCAGTGTTGCAAGTGTGTAAGATATTGTTGTGTTGCAGATGAACTTGAGCTGGTAATATTGCAGGTGGAGTTGCTGAAGTGAAGGTGGCATTTACACTTACAGCCATTGTAGGTACAGTGACAAGGATTTATTGAAGCAGTGTTTGCAAAAAAGTTGCAAGTGCAGGACGATCTCAAATCAAAGGGCGAGATGCAGTTGCGGTTGTAGGTGGTACTGCTTTTGGTTATGTCAATGTTCATGAAGCTGAGGTGGTGGTTTGTGGTGTGGTATGGTAAGGACTGACAAAGATGGCTATTAAGATGTCATTGATGAGTAATGAGATGATATTGGAGGTAGTAGCTGGTGCAGGTGATGCTGCAGATGTGCCAGGAAGGTCTAGCCATCATGGCTGGAAGTGTACTGATGATGAAGCACAATGATGGTGCAACTACAGTTTATGGCTTGTGCAAATTTGCAACAATCTTGGCATGTGACTCATGATCTGACTGAGTCAAGTTCACTGACTCGGTGCTTGACCCGAGTTAACTCAGTTGACTCGTTGACCGATGTGACTTTCCTGGTCACCTGAGCTCCAGTACGGTGCCGGATTCCGACCAGTTTCCGGCGAAAAAACTAGTTTTCCGGCAAGCGTTTTTGGGACAGATTTTCTATACGTGTTTCTCCCACTTGTGGGCTTGGTGGACTTCTATCTAATGGATTTTGAAGACTAAACCTAATTTTGGAACAAGAAGAGCTATAAAAAGGAAGTTTTCTACAACTTTTGGACATGACGTATTATTACTTTAGTTTTGGAGGAGAGTGGAAACTAGGGTTTGATTTCATTTATTTTTCATGTTCTTCATCTTATTTTTGATTATGATTATGATGAACTCAAAAGTTATGAGTAACTAAATATTTATTACTGGTTATGGGATAAAGTAGAGTTCACAAATAAGATTTGATTCAATGTATTAGTTTTGTCTCAACTTTATTGTTTATGATTCATGGTTTATATTGTTATGATTTGATTGTTTGTTTGGTTGAGTCCGGAATCAATCCGATTTACTTCCATATCTAGAGCTATATTAGGGTTTTCAATACGAAAACGTTGTTTATCCCTGATTCTTAGTAGCATAATGCCATTATTCCTTGTAGTGATACATCTCTATAATTGCATATGAATCATAACCTTAGTTAAATTGAATTAGTGCCTTTACACATTTTGATTGCCTTGATTAGTCTTATTCCATACAACTTATTGCTTTTAGGGAGTTAAATCTAATTGTGCTTTTACACTTTAGTTTGCTTTCTAGGAAGAATTCACATATGCATCTTTTAATGTGGTTGGGATGAAATCAGGGAATTAGCGGGATATACTTGCGGTCAAGGTATCCTAGGATTTTTAGTAAATGAGAGATTAAAATTTCAATTTTATTCATTGATGATGTAGGACCAGAATATCGCCACAACGATATTCTTGCGAGATTAACAACACTTCCCAGCGAGCATCACCGCAAGATCTTCGAATACACTTCACGAATATCACAAAAGCCTTCAAAAGAATGACGTAATAACTGACGATTGAAGAAAACTTGAGAAAAGTATGTTTGTTCTGCGATGGTTACAAAACTTGCGAGATTTAACATTGTAACTATCGCGGTACAATCGCAGAATCAACCCGAAATAAGAGGGAAACTTAGCTGTCATCCACTATGTGATTACCCTATAAATACAGATCCAATGTATCCAGAAGATGATGATGTATTTTTGAGAGTTAAGAAAGTCTTGAGAAGAGAGAAACTTCAAGAGAATAGTTGTAATCTTGAATTCTTCCATTTCTGTAAACATTTCTGAAACCAAAATAATAAAGTGTCGTTTTTCATCTTCAACTATGAGTTGAGTATAGCAAAATCTTAACAAGGGTGTAGTGTGGGAAATCCTGCAACTACATTTTGGCGCCCGAAACAGGGAGAATCAAGCTAAAAAATCTCTAATTACAATTTTAAGAAATTATTAGGGTTGAAGAAATGGCTAGAAGAAGGAGAAATACGTCAGAACCACCAACAACTGTAAAGAGGAGTAAAAGACTTGCAGGAGAAGAAACAAATGAATTAGGAGATTCTTCAAGGATAAGAACAAGAAGAAATAGAACAAGGATTGAAGGAGAAGATCAAATTCCACAACCTAATTGACAAACACCGATACAAAATAGAAATGTGGATTATGATAGAGTGAGTGTGCATACTTGGAGATCGGATTCGATGAAAGATGTAGAAGATCAACAATTAATGGATGTAAGAAGAGAAGAAAGAAATCAAGGGGTGACTGAAGGATTAATTCGCGGAGAAGGCGAAAATGAAACAGCAGGTGATCCAAGACAAAGAATACAAGAGGAAAGAAGGTTAGAGGCGGAAGAACGTGTAAATTTAACAAGACAAAATCACGAGTTAAGAATGGAGAATTTGAGGTTGCAAAATAGAAGATCAAGAAGTACTTCTAGATCGAATTCAAAATCATTAAGAGAAGAATTAAGGCAAAATTCTCCAATAAGAAATGCTAGAGGAAATATCCAGGAGGAAATGCAAAATCCAAATGAAGAACAACGTCATGGAGAAGAAGAGGTAATAGAAGATCGCCATAATCAGCGTGTCAAAAATTTGGCTAATAGATTTAATAACATAAATCAAGAGGGAAGAGACAACCAAAATGATGAAGAAAATCCAGAAGAGGGTAGGAGGATATTACATGGGAGAGAGATTCAAAGAAATCGAAGAATAATTGAGGAAGAAATTGAGAGACATTATGCTGAACAAGCACAACTATCTCGCGAGAGATAAAGATTAAGGGAAGAAGTAGAAGAACAAGAATTCCAAGAGGCAATACGACAGAATAACCATGAAAATCGAGAGAGGAGACGTACACAAAATCGTTATAATAATAATATCCAGGAAGAGTATGATAGAATACAAAGGAGAATAGAAAGACAGCGAAGAGAAATGATGAGAAATGAAGAAATTCGCAGAGAAGTTCAGCTGCGATTGCAAGAAGAGGGTGAATCAGAAGATCGCGGAAGAAGAAATGTGGGTGTAGATGAAGATACACAAAATCTCGCAAGAAAAGAGGTACATGAACGCATGAGAAGGGAAGCTGCATTAAAAAGACCAATGGAACCAAATTCCATGGAGAATGAGCAAATTTTAAGAGAATTAGCAGAGATGAGGGGAATAATAAATAACATAAGAGAAGGAGGTAGAAGGAAACTTGATGAAGATATTGAAGAAGCTGTGAGAACTCCATTCACTCAAGAAGTACAATTAAGAGGAATACCGCCAAAGTGCAACTTACCAGCATTAACCAGCATTTTTGATGGAACCACCTGTGATGTACAACATGTTAAGTCTTATGTTAGGTGTATGCTGCAATGAGAGAATCATGATGCTGTATTGTGCAAGTATTTTGCATCTAGCTTAACTGGCGAGGCGCTAAAATAGTTTGAGGGATTGCAAAAAAACACTATCACTTCTTTTGATCATCTACAAGCTACATTTCTGGAAGCATATATAAGCAACAATTCATCGCGGCCAGGTATTGAAGATGTGTTTGGATTGAAACAGAGGGTTGGCTAGAGTCTAAAACATTTAACCATAAGATGGAAGACAATGTGCAGTGAAATGGCAGAAAGAGTAGACGAGAGATATCTTATCTTGTCTTATATCAATGCAATGTTCGCGACCAATCTGCTGTACATACAGATTTTCAGAATCAAGAATACAATCACTATGACTGAACTGCGAGAGCTACAAGAAGAGTATATTGCTTTGGAGGAGAAACAAAATGAGATGGAATCATATCAAATCGTGAATACCAGTTCAGTAGCAGCAAATGGGAGTTTACTTCCTAAAATGATTAATAATGTGGCGAGCAGCTCGCAAACACAACAAGAGAAAATGGAGACTGATAACCAGCAGAAATTGGTAGCTATGGGCACTCGAGATCAAAAAGAATATGAAAGGGAGAAGAATTATTACAATCGCGGTGGGAATAATAAAATTCAAAGGCTTGATCAGCCGCAAGAAAATTATGGTGGACAAAAACAAAACAATTTTAGAAGCCAAGGAAATCAGAAGATCATATGGGAAGAAATTAAGATGCCGCCTCTAAATGCTAGTATAGAAAAAATCTGGGAAGCTATCATTTTGATGGAAAATATACCATCTCCATGGAATATGGGAAAAGAACCACATCCTAATAATCGTAGTCAAGAATTTTGTCCTTACCATCACTTTCATGGTCACACAGTACATGATTGCAGGAATGTCAAGAGAATAATTTTAAGGATGATCGACCAAGGAAAGCTAAACAACTTTTTAGTAGGACATCCACAATCTCAGCGATTGCCTCCATCACCAGAAATTCGCAGGGTAAATATTGTAAAAGGAGCAAAATCATTCGTAATAGAAGTTGGGGCTAAAGAAAAATTTTTTTTTTGTAATTCCATTGTGCATTCACACAGAACTATAGAGGATTTCCATGACAATGTTCTAAGCAGGGTATTTGCGAGAGATACAGATGGAAGAGAGATATTGAATATCGCGAGAGCCTCGTCATTAAAAGAATGGCAGAAGCAAACTATATCTTTCACTGCACAAGAAGTACCAAAGCCTGGTGAGCAGCATGATAACCCATTGGTAGTAAGGTTAGAGATAAACCCCAAGCAAGTAGTAGAGGAAGATGAAGAAAATGATAACGAAAATGAAGATTCTTGGGCTATCAATAGAGTTCTAATAGACACAGGGATCTCAGTTGATATATTATTTTATCATACCTATAAGACCATGGGTGGAATAGACGAAGATCTGATTCCATCAACATATAAAATCTATGGTTTTAATGGTACCGCCAATAAACCCAAAGGGGAAATTGAAATTTGGATTCCATTGAAAGGGATAACTTCCAAGATCTTGTTCTGTGTTGTTGACATTGAATCACCTTACAATGCCTTGATTGGTCGACCTTGGCTACATGGGATATTAGGTGTAGCATCTACTTTCCACCAGTGTGTTAAATTTTCTCATCCTAATGGTGTTGGAGTAATTAAGGGAGATTGGGGAGAAAGCAACAAATGTTATGAGATTGATATAAAATCTTGCGAGGAAAGAGCTGAGAAGAAGAGCAATTGGAAGTACAACATCAAGCAACGACAGAGATGTGAAAGATTGATGATTGATTCAATAGAGCAGCGATAGGAAGATGATGACGAGCGGCTCGCAGATAAAGAAAAAAACAGCAAAACGTTATAGAAAAGCAGAACCAGAAGATAATAAGTAGAAAGGTAAAATGATGAAATTTAAAGAAGCTTACGCAGAGTTTGTTTAAAGAAAATGCAATTGAAAAAGTACTCTGTTTGAAAGAATTGCAAAATTTTACAAAAAAAATAAAAATAAAAAAAATCAAAGAAATGAAATTTTATCAGAGTTACAATGCTCGTGAGAAACGCGAATAACATTTCGCAGAGATTAATAGAATGGGACGAACCTTTATGGCGTGCACCTTAGTTCGCGAATACAATTTCGCAAGAGGCAAATGTAAGACCTAATAGTACGTC
The DNA here is from genome assembly GCA_023529315.1 of Papaver bracteatum. Taxonomy (NCBI): domain Eukaryota; kingdom Viridiplantae; phylum Streptophyta; class Magnoliopsida; order Ranunculales; family Papaveraceae; genus Papaver; species Papaver bracteatum. The sequence goes on from JAJJWX010004157.1 coordinate 265,149, forward strand.
ATATAAGGGGGTATCTCTTGACATGACTCAGCGATAAGGTTATACCGCTGCTGGAACCTGAGTTATGCAGATGTTGGGGTTAAAGAAAACCTATCCAGGAGAGGGATCTTGGATTTCCAATTATATAAGGTTATACCCTGATTGGACGACTAAGGACCTCTTCTAAGAAGTGCAGAGTATGACCAAGGCGCCGAGGTACACGGTTGAGCCAAGGGTGCCCGGGGCGTACGAAACTACCCTGGCCATTCTTGGTAAGTCTTGGCTATGATGCACTTGGCCTGAAGAAAACCCCACTTAGGGTGCAGTCTTGTAACTATAAGCCATATAGGCATAAAGGACAAGAGGCTGCGAAAAACAACTGGTTATTGGAAAATCTGGATGGGAGGAGCTAGTCTTGTATGGCCGATGTTCCCTCCTTGAAGGGGAAACCAGGGGGAACATAAGGGCGGCACCCTCCATTAGGGAGCTGATAAGTGTCTAAAGACGGCAATGTCATGGGGCTTTATGATCGCAAGAACATTTAGGCCTGTCATATTTTCGCGTGATGAAAGTTATACAAATGCAACAAGCCAAAAGAGAAAAGTTAAGATGAGATCAATGGGTTTTTACATTTAACAAGTGTAAAGACGTCCTGCGATTTCATCGCAAGATGACAATGTCATAAGGATTAATTCTTGCAAGAGAGTTTATACTTATCATATTGTCGCAAAGATGTCGAAAAAATTGATAAAACAAGATCAATGAGTCAATACATGCAAATGTAAAGACGTCCTGCGATTTTGTCGCAGAAAGAAAAAATGTGGCAAAATAAGACCTTTAATTAGGGAGGCATAATAAGACCATAAGATTATTACGATAATGCTCGCAGAACTTATGAGATTTGCGATTCTACGCAGAAATCATAAAGTTATGCAATTATTGCTAGCGATAACATCGCCGATATTGAGGAAAATTTAATTTGATCCACAACTAATATCTAATCTCTACTCAATTTTTTCATATTGCAGATGAATAATAGAGGCAAGTATGGGAATGCATAGAATGATGAAATTATTATCCATCCATCATATGATAAAATTGCATTGATAATACATTTATACAAATAATTAAAGGATAATAATTATGATTGATTGATTATGTTGCAGAAAAAGAATTGTTTTCCGATTCATAACAGATAAAAGCAAAAGAAGTTTACACATCAAGTTGGAGAAGCTCGCAACGATGTTACGAGAGGCAAAATATAAATGTACAAAATTTACAATGAAGAAACAGAGAAGAAACAAGACTAAGTAGATCCATCACCACCTTCATCAGAGATCTTTTCTTTCTCTTCATTACCGGATTTATCTTCTCCATTATTCTCTCTATCCACGTCAGATCTCTCTTCCTCGTCAGATAATTCCTCATCATATTCGCTAGACTCCTCAGCTTCGCTATCAGATATAATTAAATTTTGGGAATCAGCTGGAACTTCCTTTGCAGGATCGGGGTATATAGAATGAGGGATACCATGATCATTACAGACTAGTTTAACGGCATCATTACGAACACGGAGAAGGGCATTGCTAAAATTTGAAGATGAGATTTTTAATTTATCCTTCAATCTAGAATACTTTTCATTGTGAGAAGATAGACTTCTAGCGAGTTGGTTTTTCTCTTCTTCTAACTCATCAAATCTCTTACGATAGTTCTTCTCGGATGCTGCGAGCAAATGATAACAAAGTTAATACATATAAGGATGGTTCAATTAGGAAATAATTCAGGTAAAACATAAGAGTGATAACCTTCTCTTTCAAGAATCATGTCTTTAATTAAAGCCGCCTGATCAGCATGAATACTAACATCTACACCTAAATTAGTTTTGGCATTATCAAGAATCTTCGCAGCCCAAGCAAACTCATTATCGCTATTAATAAGGACACGAGATCGAACTTGGGTTTACCTCGCAAGAAGATCTTCATTCTCGCGGATAAGCTTATCTCTTTCCATTTGAACGTTAAGAAGAGTTTTATGGAAGTTCGCTAGGGTCTTGGAGACATTTTTAACGGCAAGATCTTTCTCGTCAATAAGAACACTATTCCTTTTTCTTAATCTATCTATTTCTTTCTTCGAATCAAGATAAAAGCGCTTATACTTGTTGGTCAAACCTAAATTGAATCTTTGTTCAATTTTTAAGAGATTAAATTTGGATTTAAGTTCTTCTATGGAGAGGGATTCAATCTTATCATCTGAGAAATTACTTAAAGAATTATTAAGGTTAGCAAGAAGGGTATCATCATCTACAGGGTCAGGAAAAGATTGGAAGAGTGTAGCCTCGTCAGTAAGACCATAAATATTTTCAAAAATGGTTGCTTGAATAAGTTGCGATAGGGTGAGAAGAATTAAAAGAGAAAATAAATAAATCATACCATAAAGTTGTTGATTGGCTTTGTCAAGATCAGAGATTTTTTTCTTATCAACTGAAGCTTCAGCCTCTAACTGTTTATTCTTCTTGCGAAGATCAACAACTTCATATTCTAATTTTTCTTTATCTTGGCAAAGATTAGCAGCTTTCTTTTCATAAACGATACGCCTAGTGTCTAAATCAAAAGCAACATCAAAAGCATCTCTTCCAACCTGCGATAGAACTAGATAAATCAATGTCTGACAAAAATATTAATAGATACACAAAAAGGATAAACAAGTAAAAACATACCAGGCTGTCAAGTGAATTTAGGAGACTTGGGGTCAGCGATCTTGAGACCCCGTGAAGGGTATCACTGTCATTTAGTATGGGAGCATCGCAGACTGTGGGGAGAGACTTAGATATTTCATTAGTAGCTTCATATCCATACTCATTTGGGATACCAAACATATTTTTGCCAAAAAATTTGGATAAGTGAGCCATCGAAGAATCAGAATCAGAAGAATTCTTTATAGAAGGGAAGTTGTTATCATTGAAATCCTCGTCATTATTATCCTTATAAAGATCAACACTTGGATTTTATGGAGTGGGTTGAGGAGTTGAAGAAGACGAAGGTCGGGTTTTCCTTTTCTTCAAAGGAGGATCGCCAAATTCTTCACCATGAGAGGCAGAAGGCTTCCCTTTGGGAGGAACATCAGATTTATCCTGATCCCCAGATTCTTCACCACAAGGGGCAAAAGATTTTCCTTTGGGAGGAAAAGTAGATTTATCCTTTGAAGGTTTCTCCTTAGTTCTCACGGGTTTTATTGGCGCTAGTTCTTCAATTTTCTGCGAGCACAGATGAAGATAAGAAATAGGGGCAACAATATATTGTTAAAATTTATGAAGAGATATTTCTTACTTCATCCGTGAAATATTTAAGAGCTAAGAAAGTGCTGGGTTTCCTCAAAGCCTGGTAGCTGAGCTTCATTCTATTAATCTGAAAAGAGTGAAGTAATTAGCGAAAATATGAAAATATGGGGAAAATAGTGAATAATGATTATACCAAAAATCGAAGAAAATATACCTCTTTAGTTCTTTCAGGCCAATTGAAGACCCAAGGTTGGTATTCTGAAAGATTCGCGGGTAATTCGCGAGAACCGGAAATATAAGGACCCTCAAGACATAATGGAAAAATGAATTACTTGTCATCGCTAGAATGGCGAGGTCCTTGGTTGGTAGATGTATGCCAATCAATATCCAGCATAAGAGCTTTATCATCAGCGACCTTTTCTTTTTTCAAACGAACACCCCAGCAAGTGCTATCCCTCTTCATATGGACTATTTTATAATTTACAAAGAAGTTGTCCACAATATAATCTGCAGAGACGATGGGGACATCTTTAAATTGAGGATTCTTTGCATCTTCAAGGTAGCGAGATCCTTTGCCATATCTGCGAGAGGCATATTCAAGCAGCAATCTGATACAATCTCCACCTAATTGATATATTGCTCGCGAGAACCTCTCGTAAGATATTATTTGATAGAATAATGGGAGTTCTGGGTCATAGAGAGGAATGGGAAGACCAGCTTCAAGTTGACCTAGCGATATTATGATTTTTTGGCGAGAGCCTTGATGATCAGAAAATAGTTTGATAGACAGTTCATATCTAGGGCTTTGGCCTGGAATTGTAGACAAGGTAAAACCTTTACTTTTGAGCTTTTCTCGCATCTCATTAAAAGCAGTCAAGTTTTTAGTACCAGCATCAACCATTTTTGAGTATGGGAATGAAAGAAAAGGTTGAAAAATAAGAAAGAAATCACAGCGATGACAGGCGCAATTTACGGAAGAATAGTAAACTTGCAGAGAAGTTACGCAGAGAAAGAAGAAGAAAGTAAAAAGAGGAAAAGAAAAGAATGAAAGGAGTATTTATAGAAGAAGAGGTTCCTCGGGAAGATGAACGCAATAAATGCTAAGAAAAGACATGAACGGTCAGATCGCAGGAGTTAGAGAGGACGTGTCATAAATTCATTAGAAGAGAGAATGCATGAAAACAGTTGGCGAAGGATATAGAAACGTGTCAGAACAGATATCGATGTGAAAAGATAAGTAGTTGCGGCATTTAGTTCTCATGATCTTCTCTTCTTCGCAGAAAAGACATGAGAAGAGGCAAGATGTAGGACCAAAATATCTCCACAACGATATTCTTGCGAGATTAACAACACTTCCCAGCGAGCATCACCACAAGATCTTCGACTACACTTCACGAATGTCACAAAAGCCTTCAAAAGAATGACGTAATAACTGACGATTGAAGAAAACTTGAGAAAAGTATGTTTGTTCTGCGATGGTTACAAAACATGCGAGATTTAACATTGTAACTATCGCGGTACAATCGCAGAATCAACCCGAAATAAGAGGGAAACTTAGATGTCATCCACTATGTGATTACCCTATAAATACAGACCCAATGTATCCAGAAGATGATGATGTATTTTTGAGAGTTAAGAAAGTCTTGAGGAGAGAGAAACTTCAAGAGAATAGTTGTAATCTTGAATTCTTTCATTTCTGTAAACATTTCTGAAACCAAAATAATAAAGTGTCATTTTTCATCTTCAACTATGAGTTGATTATAGCAAAATCTTAACAAGGGTGTAGTGTAGGAAATCCTGCAACTACAGATGAAAATACATGTTTGTGAATGAAACTATCCCGTGACCAATCCTTATTGATTATTTTAATACTTTATTGCTTTTAATTTATTTTTATTGCTTTGATAAATCAAAACCCCCCTTGGTTACTAAGAAACTGAAATTTGCATAACAACAAAAGCCTCTCTGTGGGTACGAACTCTTTCTTATCGCATACTACTTTTATTTTAGTTAAGTAAGAAAGTGAAATTATTTCTGCTCGGCTGACAACCGATCAAATTTTGGCGCCGTTGCCGGGGAGGCATTCGACTTGTTATATAGTTTTGGTTTCTTATTTTTACGTTGTTTTTAATTTCGTTTTGAGAATTGTGTTTCAGGTACCTTACTGAAATACAAACTGGGAGAAGCAATGGGTGATGCAAATCACACACTCAAGGAGCTAGCTTCCCAGAAGTTGGATCAACAACAATGGTGCATTGAGGCAACTTCTACTTTTGATATTAAACCAGGGTTGATTAGTCAAATACCAAAGTTCCATGGATTTTGCATGGGAAGATACAAACAAGCATCTTACGGAGTTCCAATGGTTAATCACAAGCATGATACCTAATGGTGCTGATGCGGATGAAGGAATGTTGCGTACTTTTCGTTTCTCTTTACTTGATGTAGCTAAGGATTGGTTATATTACTTGCCACCTGGTAGCATTACGACATGGACAGTTTTGAAGAAACTTTTCCTCGAGAGGTATTTTCCTGCATCTAAAGCGGCTCAAATCCGTAAAGAGATAAGTGGAATTATGCAGATGGAATGTGAAACATTGTATGAATGCTGGGAACATTACAAGAGATTGGTGGCAAGCTTCCCTCATCACCAGTTCAGTGACGTAATGATCATCCAATACTTTTATGAAGGACTCCAAGCAAGTGATATGAATCTTATTGACGCTGCAAGTGGTGGTGCACTTATGAACAAGACGGTGACACAAGCTAGAGAGTTTATTGAGAGTATGGCAACAAATCATCAACAATTTTCAAGTCATGGATCAGAACCACCTACCAAGGGAGTTAATCAAGTTGACGAGATTATTGAATTACGTCAACAAATGAGCAATATGATGGCAATGATGCAACAAATTGCAGTAGTGGTTGTAAAACCATCACGCCCAACTTATGAGAACGTAGAGCATATCAATGCTATATTCTCAACTCAGCCGTATGGTATTTACTCCAACACTTACGAGCAAGTTGCAAGTTCTATTTACAGCCATCCGAATGAGTTCTAACAACAAGTGCAACAACCACAACAAGGGCATAATCCAGAATTGGAGAAGATGGCTACTTTGGTGGAGGCTCTAATCTCCGTGGTACAGAAAAATCAGTTGTAATCACAAGTTGGTCAACCACAACAACAGCAATTCCAGCAACAACAACAACCACCTCAAAATCAAGGTTCCAATATGGAAGAGTTGCTGAAATATTTTATGCAAAGAACGGAGGGTGCGGTCGAGAACTTGCAAACACAAGTTGATTCAATGGCCGAGGAGATTAATCAGTTGCATGCACAAAATGGTGTGAAACTCCCTTCCCAACCTCTTAACTCAAGAGAGGGTGTCAATGCTATTACGTTGGGAAGTGGTACACAATTTCTGCAACCCGAAGTTACTAATTCGGGTGAAGAAGAAGCCCCAAAAGAACCAATTTTGTAGGAAAAGAACGTAGATTTTACCCAAACTCCCAAGGTAACTAAATCCAACTCTAAACCTCTTGTTTCTACTTATGTTCCTCCTCTACCTTTTCCTGGCAGGTTCGCTAAAGCTAATGAGAAGGTGGAACAAGATATGGATATTTGGGATGTTTTTAAGAAGGTCCAAGTGAATATTCCACTCATTGAAGTAATTAGGCAATCTCCTCGCTATGCAAAGTGTGTAAAGGAATTATGCACTAACAAGCACAAGCTAACCGGTAATGAGGTAATGAGTGTGGGGGAAAACACTTCGGCGTATCTTACAAAGAAACTCCCACCTAAATTGAAAGATCCCGGTAGTTTCACTATTCCATGCACTATTGGTAAAACAAGTTTTGCAAAAGCTATGTTAGATTTTGGAGCGTCTATTAATGTTATGCCTACTTCGATTTATGATGCTTTAAATCTTGGTCCTCTTCAAAAAACCGGCATAGTTATTCAACTTGCCGATAGATCTAATGTTTACCCTAAAGGGATTGTTGAGGATGTTTTGGTGCATGTAAAAGGACTAATATTTCTAGTGGATTTCTACGTTTTAGACATGAGTGATGTGAATTCATCCTCGTCTACACCATTATTGTTGGGTAGACCATTTATGAATACCTCTAGAACGAAGATTGATGTCCATGATGGCACCTTGACTATGGAGTTCGATGAACAAATCATACACTTCAACATCTTTGAGGCGAGGAAACACCCAAGTACCATTCAATTAGATTTCCATAATGTGTTGGAAGCCGGATAAGGCATAACAAACAAGGAGCAAGTCGGGATGACGACTTTAAACCAAGCGCTAAGTGGGAGGCAACCCACCGGTTTTGTATCTTTATCTTTATCTTTTTATTTTTAAGCATTTGCTTTTATCTTTATTTTCTTTGTTTTTGCATATCATTTGCGGAATTTCCCACCTTGAATTTTCTTTGGACGATTCAATTTTACATTGAGGACAATGTAAAGTTTAAGTGTGGGGGAGCATTTATATGTTTGTATAGTTTTTTTTTCCTTTAAAAAAAATCAGAAAAATAGAAAAACAAGGAAAAAATTGTGCTTTATGAACTCCGAAATCTAGAAACTTGTGCCTTTAGGATGACATTACCAATATAAGTGGATGGAACCATTTTGATTGCAGGAGTTGAGGAACCAATTAACTAAAAAAGACGGATATAGCTCTGAAATTATAAATACCATGATAGTTGTTACCATATCTCGGAATATCACCATATCACGTTCTATTTTTATTTTTCCATATTTATCTATTGTTCTCTAAGTGCTTTGGTGGGTCACTAAACATCAACTTGTTATTACTGCTAGGATGAAATAAAGTGATTGAGTTGCTAGAAAAAAAAAAAAAAAGAGACCGACCAATTAGACTAAACGGAATAAAATGACACTTGGATAACAATATGTGTGTGTTCTCCCTGTCTCCGTCGCCTAAACAAGTGTGGAATACAGGATCCAAGGGAACTATCATGTAATCTGCTGACAAGAAGCATGCGCTTGGATCCAAAAGATTTAATCATGATGTCAAAAAAAAAAAGTGAAAAATAAAAAGAAAATATTATATTTGTTGAATAAAGTCACTCCTGGTTCCCTTGTATATGTCGGTTGAGTTGATGTAGAAATAAGATTGTTGATCACTGGTTCCCTTGTATATGCCGGTATGTTGACACTAGAATTCAGACCAATAGCTCAATCCAATAGGATGCATAGGTTCATCTTGGCGGTGACCTTCAGACAGATATGGGAAACACCGATCACTTGTTAATATTCTCCAACAACTACATCTACATCCATCTTCTTAATATTTTCATTGTGATTGTGGTTTGTTAGTTTCCGAGTATTGTGGTTTGTTCGACTATCTAATTAGAGCTTTATTCACTTATATGAATTGAATTTGCATCAAGGTACCTCCTCCTGTAGTCATTTTGGATTCGTTCATTGATTTGTCACAAATAAACGGAGTTGTATATAGGTTTTGTAGGAAGACCTCTTGTATACCTTCACGAGACTAAAACTAATCCACTAGGGACACCTAGGGGTTCAAAGGCTTGTTATTTATGCTTAGAGTAACCGTAGCCTCGAAGAGACGGAGTTGTATGTATGTTTTATAATTATTTTGTTTGATTTGATCGAGGACTAGCAAATTCTAAGTGTGGGGGAATTTGATAGGTGTCTAAAACACCTTTATATTTATCTATTGTTTATGCTTTCTTCGCTAAGTTATCTTGTAAAATATGTATTTTATATTTGTTTTTGAGTATTTAGGTACTTTGGAGTCATTTGGAACAAAAGAAGAAGAAACAAGGAAAAAGTTCATTCCAAGTGCAACTGCTGTTGGAGGCGAATTATTTCTCATTATTTGCTTTTATTTCTTCATCTCTGTCTGAAAAGCATGTCGGATTTAGTGATGCGGTTTTTGTCTGAAAAGCATGACAGCTTTAGTGATGAAGAGACATTGAAGGGAAGAAGTGAATTTGAGAAGTTAAAGATGGCTGTTGTTGGTGAAAGAATCAAAAGAAGAAGAAAACGTTCAGTTGGAGCAAAAAGGAACAAAAAGACCAAGTCACAGGCGAGCGAAGCTAGATAAAGTTGAGAAAGAAAGAGAATGGGCATGTCAGTTCTCTAGAACCGACAAACAATCTATCATTTGGGTACCCCTTATCTACCCTCACTGGGTGGCCATATCCAAAACCATTCCTACACTAAACATAGATTTCAGAGACAAATGATTTCTCAATCATTTTCCCATCAAAATTTCAGAGATAAAGGTCGATGGATGCGCACATTATTGTGTCCGAGACAGATCTGCTGCTAAAGAATCAAAAGGAGATCCATAAGAAATTGTTGATTGTTGAATGAAAAATTTCGGAGAACAAGAACTTGATATTGTTGATTGATATGGCTAGAAGGTTACAGTGAATAATTAGGGTTCGATGTATTTGGGTTTCTGATAGTTTCTAAGTTGAATCTGAAGTTGGCAGAGAGACGATGAACACAGAAGAGTGGTTTATTCGAATTAGGTTTGGGTTGTCTCAAAGAAACAAATCAGGGAAGTTATTAGATTGCCGTCGTTCAAGTTCAGTTTGGTAATGTTGATTAATGGATGAGATTTTGACATGAATCTCGAAACTGAGATATGGGTTTGTTTTAGAATGAAGTTGACACCGAAGTAAATGAGTTTTTATGCGAATTTGAACTCATTTTTTTGTCGAGAGAAGGCAATGAAGAGAAGAATAAGAACTTGCTGCCATGGGTTTTATGAATGTATGATGAGTAATGAAATGATTTGGAGTGATGGGTTGTGTGATTTCATTCGTATTGTGCATGTAATGAAGTATGTGTGCTAATGAAATCAGCAGTGAGGTTTTCTCTAGACTCACTGCAACACACACAGAAGGTGTTCGAGTAATTGCCTGACAGAGCATTTCTTCACCATTTCAAGCTCTAGTTGAATCGGTGCACGAAGTTGTTGATGCGACTGATTATGTAGGTGGTTCTGAAGGTTGAGACATGGAGTAGATGCTAACTGAGAAGAGAGAAGAGGGTACCAGTTGGGTTTGATTTGGAGCTGATTTTGGTGGTTTTCTCGCCTGCTAATTAATGACAAGAATTGGTGGATTATTTTACATTGTTTTGAACTGGATATGTATGGATGGAGTATATGGTATTGCAGAGTCTGTGTACTGGTTGCTATGGTACTGGTGGGTTATGCTTGAACAGATAGGAGCCTGAGACAAACAAGGGTAATTAGGGGTTAGTGAAGGCGAGCTGATTGGCCGTGACTACTGTGGTCTGTTTAAAGGAGATTTTAGGTCGTGGAAGGTGTTTCAAAGTTGGGTTACGGCTAGTGAATGTTGAGAAAAATTCTGGCAACGAGAAAACAATAAGACACCAATAATTATATCTTGGTCTGGTGCTTATATTGTAACCATGGCTCGATGGGCCTATATGAAGGGTATTTGGCAGAGTGTTGAGATGCATATGGCAAGGTTTTGGTGAATCTGTGGCAGTTGCAGCTGTAGGTGACTAAACTGGTGGTTTGAGTTAATTTCCAACTGAAGTTACAAGCATTGGAGTTGTGGTGTTACAGGCTTGAACTGGAAGTACAAGTAAATGAGCTGTGCACTAGTGGAATCGCAGGAATGGTTGCAGCTATATGTATGGGGAATTCAATCTGAGATGCAGGTGATTGTGTTGCTGCCAAGTTGATTGTGTTACTGCCAAGTTGGTTGTGTTTCAGTTTGTATATGAATTTGCATTTTCAGTTTGGTGCTGGCTGAGATTACAGGTGAAGGTGGAATGTATGGCTAGAATGGAGGTGGAGCTCAGTGTTGCAAGTGTGTAAGATACTGTTGTGTTGCAGATGAACTTGAGCTGGTAATATTACAGGTGGAGTTGCTGAAGTGAAGGTGGCATTTAAACTTGCAGCCATTACAGGTACAATGACAAGGAGTTATTGAAGCAGTGGTTGCAAAGAAGTTGCAGGTGCAGGACGAGCTCAAAGCAAAGGGCGAGATGCAGTTGCGGTTGTAGGTGGTACTGCTTTTGGTTATGTCGATGTTCATGAAACTGAGGTGGTGGTTTGTGGTACGGTATGGTAAGGACTGACAAAGATGGCTATTAAGCTGGCATTGATGAGTAATGATATGATATTGTAGGTAGTAGCTGGTGCAGGTGATGCTGCAGATGTGCCAAGAAGGTCTAGCCATCATGGATGGAAGTGTACTGATGATGAAGCACAATGATGGTGCAACTACAGTTTATGGCTTGTGCAAATTTGCAACAATCTTGGCATGTGACTCGTGATCTGACTGAGTCAAGCTCACTGACTCGGTGCTTGAACCGAGTTAACTCAGTTGACTCGTTGACCGATGTGACTTTCCTGGTCACCTGAGCTCTGGTACGGTGCCGGATTCTGGCAAGCATTTTTGGGACAGATTTTCTACACGGGTTTCTCCCACTTGTGGGCTTGGTGGACTTCTATCTAATGGATTTTGAAGATTAAACCTAATTTTGGAACAAGAAGAGCTATAAAAAGGAAGTTTTATACAACTTTTGGACATGACGTATTACTACTGGAGTTTTGGAGGAGAGCGGCAACTAGGGTTTGATTTAATTTATTTTTCATGTTCTTTATCTTATTTTTGATTATGATTATGATGAACTCAAAAGTTATGAGTAACTAAATACTTATTATTGGTTATGGGATAAAGTAGAGTTCACAAATAAGATTTGATTCAATGTATTAGTTTTGTCTCAACTTTATTGTTTATGATTCATGGTTTATATTGTTATGATTTGATTGATTGTTTGTTTGGTTGAGTCTGGAATCAATCCGATTTACTTCCATATCTAGAGCTATATTAGGGTTTTCAATACGAAAACGTTGTTTATCCCTGATTCTTAGTAGCATAATGCCATTATTCCTTGAAGTGATACATCTCTATAATTTCATATGAATCATAACCTTGGTTAAATTGAATTAGTGATTTTACACATTTTGATTGCCTTGATTAGTCTTATTCCATAGAACTTATTGCTTTTAGGGAGTTAAATCTAATTGTGCTTTTACACTTTAGGTTTCTTTCTAGGAAGAATTGACATATGCATCTTTTAATGTGGTTGTGATGAAATCAGGGAATTAGCGGGATATACTTGCGGTCAAGGTATCCTAGGATTTTTAGTAAATGAGAGATTAAAATTTCAATTCCAGTCATTGATGAAAATACATGTTTGTGAATGAAACTATCCCGTGACCAATATATTCTCCTTATTGATTATTTTAATACTTTATTGCTTTCAATTTATTTTTATTGCTTTGATAAATCAAACCCCCCCTGGTTACTAAGAAACTGAAATTTGCATAACAACAAAATCCTCTCTGTGGATACGAACTCTTTCTTATCGCATACTACTTTTATTTTAGTTAAGTAAGAAAGTGAAATTATTTTTGCTCGGCTGACAACCGGTCAGTATTCCATATTCTTAAAGTGTTGTTGTGGGTAGGCTACTTGAGATGGAAATTCCGATTGGTTCCATCTGGTCTGTGGAATATAACTAATATTGGTACATAAATAATATTGCTACACAGTGGGTGGCATGGGATGTTGTTCTGGTTGGGCAGAGTTTCATGTGAGGAGACTAGACATGCTTGTTTAAATTGATACTCATAGTGTGTTGAATTTACAGGATCAAGGCTGGAGAAATCAAGCTCTATTATGTGCTCACCCTCTAATTGAAGTAAAGTTGTTGGTCCTTGCGAAGTAGAAATTGGTTTTAACTAGTGGTGCACACTTAACTTGTGTACTTCTCTTGGTAGTCACAAAAGATTTTGTTGATCTGCATTGTCCCAATGCACACAAATTCAAGAATGGCGCTGACAGAGGTACTCTCAGTACAGCTTACCTTATGGAAATAAGCACAAGGGGGTTAGGTCCACTGGTTAATCTTAAGAGAGGAACCACAACCTTGGGCTACCATTACCTTACCAGAAAAAACGGTCAGTCGTTTGTTGAGATGGAGTTGAAGTCTTTCGCTTTGCGGCTAAATATTTACTCATGGTAATTCAAATTTCCCATGTATTGGAGTGGCTTGATTATTTGAGATGGAAATTCAAATGGCTTTCTGTTGTAACTAGTTTCGTAGTTCAGTTCTACCTGGGAAATGTTGACTGCAAAACAACAAGAGACGAATGAGGGAGACTGAAGTAATGCAAGCATACATAATGAATAACCCCATGATGTCACTTTATCATATACAAGGTTTTATCATGTAGCACCAATTATTATTAGCATGGCAGTGACAGGAACTCGTAGGCATACTGGAATTGGTTACGAGATGACAACAAGATCATCTTCTTCTAAAATGAATGCTTTGACCTTTCTTATAGTATTCACACATGTGGTAATGGCTTATATTGAAACCATGGCGTAACCAAATATTGCAGTTTCAAGGGGTGCTTCTGTTTGTGCATTTCGTACAGGAGATTATGGAGATAATGGGCATGTTTACTTTTGGAAGTCAAATACTGGGGACTTAAGTCTGTTGATACTCGCTAACTTGGAAAGAAACACCACTGTAAGTAATCCACATAGTTCACAAAGCAAAAATCAGTGGAATATTGAGCCTAGTGTTGCAGTCTTTCAAGGCCTCAAATGGATTTTTATTGGCGTTATGGTTTTGGGTCTTATAGTGCATGCTTTTCCATTACTTAAAATGATTCATTTATCTCACATCCTTGAGGACAAAGATGTTTTGAATAAGGGTGGAATGTCATGTACCGGGATAGTAGAGGACGTGCACATATCGAATGTTTGTTAATATTTAATATTATACAGCTGGTAACCTTTAGCCAAGTGTTGATGGTGGTTTTTAGCTTAGGGTTAAAATCGTAAAACCTTGCATCTGACGTTACTCTACAAGGAAACGGTGCCGTGAGTGCTAACCTCTCCATCGACATATTTATTAAGCCATTCAATATATTTACATGAAATTTATCCAGACTGGCGAATGTAGCAACCATCCCAAACGCTCTGTAAATTTTGGCACCTCGCCAATACAAGACTCACTGAGTACTTTCTTGTGCTATGTTCCCCGGAAGAACCCTTAATATCGGTATGGCATGACGGATTTATGTTCACTCGCAGTGGAGTAACACGAACCTCCAAGTACCAAAGTTAAGGCCATCGCACGAAATGCTCAGACGGAAAGCACACTACATTTTGTAAATAAGGATTTTTGTGGCAGCATACAAAATCCATCCAATTATTGTGATAACTCACAAAAAATTCATAAACCTGACTAATTTGCAGAAATTAAGGTTTCGTACCCCGCGCACAACACTAGACCCCGTTGGTCGAAACTATGCTTAGACAAACTAGGAAATTAAGTCCGCCACAGCGCACTGGAAGTGTGGCCATGCCCTAGATTGTCGGCCCCACTTCCCATCGACCAATCAAGTCGCTCTAAAGCCTCCACAATGCACTGGAAGTATGGCCACGCCCTAGCTTGCCGACCCCCTTCCTATCGACCATTCAGGTCTCTTTAAAGCCGCCAAAGCGCACTGGAAGTCTGGCCATGCCTTAGCTTGTCGGCCCCACTACCCATCGACCAGTCATGTCTCTCTAAAACTACCACACTCATACATAAGTGTAGCCATGCCCATGCCTGGCCGTCCGTCTTACATTAACCAACCAGGTTACTTTAAACTCTCACTGTTGAAAAGAAGGAAACCGCACCAGATGGACGCAAAGCCAATTGGCTTCCCAAAAAAGCACCAGCATGCCAAGCAACATGCCAAACATACCAAATACATATACCAGGCACACATGCTAGATGCACATGCCAAACACGCTAAACATGGCCACTTACCCCATGCGACGTGCCATATAGGCTAATTATTGTTTCGACAAGCCAAACCCTAATTTAGGCAATATTTCCACACCAACGTGCCAAAATTTCAGTGGCTATGGCTATGCACGCAACCGTGCTAAAGGCATGCATGAGCCATGCAAGCCATACCGGCCACGCCGTAATACCGCTAGTGCAAGTTAAAGGCTCTACCGAAAATTAAAGGTATCCATGATCGACGGCTACCTTTCCTCCTGAGATGCAATCTCAGACATCCAAGTTTGGCACCAAACTAATAGGCTTGTAGCAACTTTTGGGCTACCATGCCACCAAAACCTAAACTTTGGCCATGACATTAAATCCCAGTTTGGCCACGGCGCCTAATTTCGGCCACAGAGCCAAACCCTAGCCTTGTCCATGGCGCCAAGCCCTAACCTTGTCCATGCCGCCAAACCCTAGCCTTGGCCATGCCTCCAAGCCTTAACTTTAGTCACGGAGCCAAATATTAACTTTGGCCATGCTAAATACTACATGCATGGCCACGCCACTGACATGTTGTTATGCCACAGCCATTGGCATGCCACCATGCCACAACTACTAGCATGTCGCTATGCCACTGGCATGCCACCATGCAACGGATACTAGCATGTCACTATGCCACGACTACTAGTATGTTGCTATGCCACGGCAACTGGCATGCCAACATGCCACAACTACTAGGATGTCGCTATGCCACGGCCACTGGCATGCTGTTAGAGCAATGCTCGGTCGAACTCTCATGCGTTCATATATCAAGCATGTTTGTCAATGTTAGTGATCAAAACTATAAAGTCTTGATTTCTAGTCTACTATAGCTAAGGTCTCGGTCTAGGATAAAAAGTGTAGTTGATCTCAAGAACTCCATGGAAATCATCATACAAGACGAATGACTACTCAAGGAATCGATGGATCTTCATTGACTAAAAGGTACGTGGAGACTTGAACTTATCTATCACTCAAAGGTCTATCTACTCTATCTCCTATCTTGAGACAAAAGTCGTTTTACTATATAGACTAAAGATATGCACATGTGATATTTTGGGCTGAGTATATCTCTCTTATATATTTCTCGAAATGCGTGTTGGTAAAGCTTTCACTTTAGCCAAGTTCATCTTTGCCTAGTGACGAAAGTTATGTTATGTTTCAATCACTTTGGAAATTTCTCTGACGAAAACTAGTTCGTGAATAACAACTATATGACGTCCTCTGAGAATGTTTCAATGATTGAAATGAGAGTTTAGACAATATAACCACTTGGGATATAAATATTGTTGTGGTAACACGTATATGTATAAGTCCTTATGCGCTTGAACCGAAGTTTGCTAACTTTTTTGATCAAGTGAAAACCAGAACTTGAGCAGTAAACCCAGTCCGTGAACTCAGTCCGCGAACGAGCGCAGTTCTCGAACCCGAGAATTTTTGCTAGAGTTTGTGAACTCCTACCGATTACTTAAGTCCGCGAACTTGAGTGGTTATGTCTAAAAACGATGTTCGTGAACTTATTTAAATTATCTAAGGAATGCTATTGCAAACCGTGGTTTTATAGTTCATGAATCGATTCAAGTGAATCATATCGTTTTTGCTTCAATTGTATCTTGTGTAGTACATATTGAGACAAAAAATATATAAATAAACTTTGTAGCTCCTATTCCACATGTCTAATCTTCATCAATACTCGAAATATTCTTCACTTCCAAGTAGTCCAATGATCCCAAAGGTTGTAAGTTTAGCATCATCGTTGTTGAAAATCCGTAGCTATAACAATGAGAAAAGCATCGGTTCTCAATCATTGTTATACAATGTCATAGTATTATTACATAGCGTCAAAGTCCAATTGCATTGTAGGTACTGAATATCGCAAGATAATAGTTCACGAGTATCGTAATAAATAAAGGAGAAAAGAGTTATAGAATGATACGATGATAGAAGTAGCGCGGAGAAATATGAAGTTTTGCGAGGATGGAATAATTTTGCGAGTATTAGTTGCGATACTTCGCAATTCATATACAGCTGTATAAGTTTTACTATAAATAGGAGTTCAAATGTAAAATTTGAGAGGTTCTTTTAGTGAGTGTAAGAAATTATCTTAAGAAAGAGAATAAGAAATGATGTAACTATTCTAGTTCCATTTTGATAATTCCATGTAATCAATTAAGAGAATTAATAAGAAAGTTATCATTCACCATCAAGAACTTCTTGAGTTTTTACTAATTCTATTGAGGGTGTAGTTGTAGGTTATTCTGCAACTACATAATTGGCGCTAGAAACAGGGACTTGAGAATTGTGGTAGCCTAAATTTGAGGGAATTGTGGAAAACTTGAAGATCAAATGAAGTCAGTAGATGTAGATTGCGAAAAAGAAGAATGTAATATGATCACAAAGACAATGATTGATGAATTTCATAGTAATATGAAGGGAAAAATATACAAGAGAGATTGTAGAGGAAGAAAGATCATGGAGGAAGAAAAGATAACAACTTTAGAAGAATGGGAAAAGCAGAAAATCACATTTTCAGTAACAGAAATTCCAAGTGAAGACTTGAACCACACTTCACCATTGATGATCACAATGCCGATCATGCTAGAAGATAAGAAAGCTGTAGAAAAATGGAAATTAAACCGAATTTTGGTTGATATAGGGAGTTCTGTTAATATCATATTCTATCATGCACTTAAGGGGATGGGAATTAAAGATGAAGAAATCACAAATTCAAAATGTCTTATTCATGGATTAGGAAAATCTACAACAAAATCTAAAGGAGAAATCGCGCTGCGAATATTACTAGGAGAAATCGAAACACATGTAATCTTGTGTGTGATAGATATGGAATCTCCATATAACATGCTGATAGGAAGGCCGTGGATTCATGCGATCAAAGATGTTGCTTCAACATTACATCAGAAAATCAAATTTCCTACACCAAATGGAATACAAGAAATAAAAGGAGATCTTGATAGTGCAAAATTTTGTTATCAAATTGAAGTAACGCAATGCGGAGGAAGAGCAAGAAAGAAACAGCTTCGTAGGAAACTTGCGAAGGAAACAAAAAAGGAAGAAGAATTCCGAGTGTATACAGTAAGAGCAAAGGAAGGGAGAGGTATACCAAATGAGATTCCAGAAAAAGAAGGGAAACTAGCAAAAATAATCAAAGAACCAACACCTATGGGGGAGAAAAATCCAAGCTATGTTGCAGCTGAACCAACTAAAGAAATAAATATTGGAAATAAAGAGGAGCCTTTATTCTTGCGAATTGGAACTAAGATGGATGAAGAAGAAGAAAAAAGAACTATTGATCTTTTACGAGAATATAAAGATATCTTCGCAGGAAGTGTAGATGAGATACCAGGAATTGATCCATTAGTGGCGTGTCATAGATTGAACATAGATAAAAATGTAAGACCATTCAAACAAAGAATAAGGAAGATATCACAAAATTATCATGTACAGATAGAAGAAGAGTTACAAAAGATGTTGGATGCAGGGATCATAAGGGAAGTGAAATATCTAGAATGGATTGCGAATATGGTCATTGTTCCGAAAAAGAATAAAGGAATAAGAATTTGCATAGATTTCACTGATCTAAACAAGGCATGTCCCAAAGACAGTTTTCCATTACCAGATATACCACAAATGGTGGAATCAGCTGCAGGTCATGATAGAGTCACTTCACTTGATGGATACAAAGGGTATAATCAAATATCACTCGCATAAGAAGATCAAGAACATACTGCCTTTTTTGCTCCAAGGGGTTTGTATTGTTATGTGAAGATGCCATTTGGTTTGCGGAATGCGGGTGCTACATATCAACGTATGGTTGAAAAAGTGTTCGCGAAATGGATACATAAAACTTTGGAGGTATATGTAGATGATATGTTGATAAAAAGCAAGGAAGCTAAAGATCATGTGCAAGACTTGAAGGAAATATTTGAGCAAATGAGAAAGTTCAACATCAAATTAAATCCTGAGAAATGTATAATTGGGGTTTCATCTAGAAAATTCTTGGGATACATAGTATCAAAGGAGGGAATACAAGTTGATCCAGAAAAGGTCCAAGCAGTTCGTGACATGCCAACACCTGCAACGGTAAAAGAAGTACAAAAGCTAAATGGACTCTTAGCTTCACTTGGAAGATTTATTTCGCGAATGTCAGATAAGTGCAAGCATTTTTTCAACATACTTAAAAAGGGAGCAAAATTCAAGTGGACGGATGAATGTGAAAAAGCTTTTCAAGGAATCAAAGAATACCTCGCAAATACATCTATACTATAGAAACCAGAGAGAGGCGAAGAATTATTGGTATACCTCGCAACAACTCCATATGCTCTAAGTGCAGTTCTGTTGCGAGCAGATGCAGGAGTAGAGAGGCCCATTTACTATATTAGTAAAACCTTTAATGCAGCAGAGAAGAATTATTCTAAAATGGAGAAGTTAATCTTAGCCCTGGTTTATGCATCATTCAAGTTACGAATATACTTTCAAGCACATGTGATAAAAGTGGTAACCAAAGTCCCAATTGAATCAACCATGAAGAACACAAAAAGGTCAGGAAGAATAGAAAGGTGGAATGCACAAGTAAACCATTACAAGATAAAATACGAAGTATTGTCATCGCAAAAATCACAAGTTGTCGCAGATTTTTTGGCAGAATTTCCTTTGGAAGAAGATGAAGCAGTAGAGGAAATGATGGATGTTGAAGAAGAATTTGGAAATCCAAAAGACTTGTTAACAGAAAAAGATAGATGGGAAATTCTAGTGGACGGATCATCCAATAGTGAGGGAAATGGAATTGGAGTCGTGTTTATTTCACCAGAAGGAGAAAGAACAACATTCTCATTCAGACTAGAATTTGCATCCACGAACAATGAAACAGAGTACGAAGATGTAGTGCATGCATTAAAGATCGCAATAGAAAAGAAGCTCGAAAGTATAAGGATAACAAGTGATTCGCAGTTAGTGATTTGTCAAATTAAAGGGGAATATACCACAAATGAATCTTCTTTGAAGAAATACAAGAAACTCGTTGAAGAATTATCTGCGAAGATACCAAAATTAAAATGGAGACATATATCTAGAAAATATAACCGTCTCGCAGATGCTTTTGCATTTATTCCAAGCATGATGACAAATCCAAATACAAGAAATATCCAAATACAGACAATTCAACACCCATCAGTGGACAAAGAGAAAGAAATTGAGGAAGTTGTTGCGATGGAAGTAGAAAGAGAGTTATCAAACAACATCGCAGATTGGAGAAAAGAAATTCATGCATATCTCGCAACAGGAGAAATATCCAGGAACAGACTAGAAGCACATAAATTAAAGAGTCGTGCAACAAACTATGAGTTGCGAGAAGGAATTTTATATAGAAAATCTTTTAATGGACCACCTCTCAGGTGCTTAACTCGCGAAGAAGGAGAAAAAATATTCAAGATGTTACATGGAGGAGAAGCTGGCAATCATAGTGGGGGAAGATCTCTAGCATATAGAGCAAAAATACAAGGATATTACTGGCCTTATATGCATACAGACGCAAAATTGTTCGTACGAAGATGCAAGGAATGTCAACTACATGGTAAAAAAATTCATGCACCGGGAGCCACATTAACTTCTTCAACAAGCTGCTGGCCTTTTGGAAAATGGGGTTTGGATATTTTTGGACCATTTATACCTGGATGTGGACAAAGGCGATACTTGATTGTTGCAACAGATTATTTCACGAAGCTCGCAGAAGTAAAAGCAGTACAGCATATTCGTGATAAAGATGTTTTTACATTCATATTTGAGAACCTCATTTGCAGGTACGGGGTTCCAGCACAACTAGTATCTGATAATGGAAAAAAAATTGAGGGGCAGAACATAGAGATGTTACTCAGTGCTTTTAGAATAAAATGTGGGAAGTCAACACCGTTATATCCACAAGCTAATGGACAAGCAGAAGCAACAAATAAAACAATCGCAGATACAATCAAAAAGAAATTAGAAGGACATCTCAAAGGGTGGTGCGAGCAAGTACCTAGCGCAGTTTGGGCATACAATACAACTAGAAGAGAATCAACTGGAATGTCTCCTTATTGTCTAACATATGGAGTAGAAGCAGTATTACCCACAGAGGTTGTAATTCCGACAACAAATAAAGAAGCTTGGGAAAGAAATTTAAGTGCGGGAGTAATATTAAGAGAATTGGATGATTTGGAAGAAAAAAGAGAAAAGGTGTTGCACCATATGAAGATTTATCAGGAACGATTAGCTCGAGAATACAACAAGAGAGTCATTGAACGTGAATATAAACCAGGTGATTTGGTCATGCGAGAAACACCTCGATATCAAAAAGAAAATGGAGGAAAATTAGCACCAAAATGGGATGGACCATATGTTATTAAAGAAGTTGTAGGAAGTGGAGCTTATCGATTGATGGATCCAGAAGGGAGAGACATGGGTTTGAGGCTTGGTAGACCTTGGAACAGACTATATTTGAAAAGGTATTATCCATAAAATTCATGAAAAATTTCACGAATATTGGGAATTGTTTGCTCGCAGGAAATTGGGAAAAGTTACGAGTTTCAAAATTTATATTGCGATTAAAGTTTCATTAATTTGCGAATAAAAGACCGCAATCTGTGATCAGCCTCCAAAAAAGAAAGAGATCCGCAGAAAATTTTATACAGGCAAACCTTTGTGGCGTACACCCTAGTTCGCGAAGCTATATTTCGTAAGAGGCAAAGTCCTAAAGTACGTCATTTAATGGGGTACCTATAAACGTGGCTAAGGGTAACCGGAACACCACCAAGGACCCTTAGTACATGGTAAAAATTTAGGGGTACAACCCAATAATGGGGTACCTATCAGGGTTAGACACCTTGGATTCTCACCTAATCTAGCGACATTACGCAATATAAAATGCGGTGTAAGAGGATTTAGGTTGGGCGACTAAGGCATAATGTCTTTCCCAAGAAGTGCAGAAAACGATCAAGGCGCCAAGGTACACGGTTGAGTCAAGAGTTCCGGGTGAGGTTGAACCACATCTGCCATTTTTGACAAGTCTTGGAAAATGATGCACTTGGCCCAAAGATACCCCATAGGGTGCAACCTCGTAACTATAAGCCCTATAGGCAAAAAGGATAAGAGGTTGCGATCAAAAGATGGTTGTTGGCAGAACCGGATGGGAAGAGCTAACATTGTATGGTCGATGTACGCTTCCTTGAAGGGGAAACCAGGGGGAAGATAAAGGGCAGCACCCTCCATTAGGGAGCTGATACGTGCTATAAGACGCAAATGTCACGAGGCTTCTTGTTTGCGAAAACATAAAGGCTTGTCATATTTGTGCAAAAAATGATGTTCTGCGAGCATTCTAAAAAAAAAAAAAAAAAAAGGAAAGCATACAAAAAGAACTCTCAGAATGAAACAAAGAAGTTAAGATGAGATCAATGGGTTATTACATGAAAGTGTAAAAACGTCCTGCGATTTCATCGCAAGACGATAATGTCACGAGGTTGTATATTCGTAAGAATGTACAGACTTGTCATATTATCGCAAATACAAAAATTTACTACAAAAGAGGTGGCAAAATAAGACCTTTACTTAGGAAGGCATAATAAGACCACAGAAATTAATGAATTTCATTACATCAAAACCATTGAAGAAATTATACAAGAATATACATTATGAAGATATGAAAAGAAGACAACTTCGTCAATATCATTGAAGAAATTTTACAAGAATATACATCAAGAAGTTTTGAAGAGAAGACAGCTCTGTCAATATCATTGAAGAATTTTTACAAGAAGTCCTATCAAAGAAGACAACATCATTGAAGAATTTTAACGAAGACTTAACAAAAGATGCGATTTTGATAGCAATCAAATACAGATAAGTTCATATTCGTAAAAGTTTACGAGAATTACATACTTCTTATACTTCTCCATATATTGAATATTTCTCCAAAAGTTGAATACTTCTTATAATTCTTCAAGAATATCTCATATTTATTATACTTCTTCAACGGATATTTCATTTGGTGAAGGTTAAATAATCATTATACTTCGTCATATGTTACGTAATTATTCACAGATTGAATACTTCTTATATTTCTTAATTTGGTGAATTGAATACTTCTAATACTTCTTATATCTCTTCATTTGGTGGATCGAGTACTTCTAATACTTCTTATATCTCCTCATTTGACGGATTTAGTACTTCCAATACTTCTTCAAAGGTATTGTATATGTAGTATACTTATTAAGGATATTTCATATATTTTATTATACTTAAAAGAAAGGATTTCTTATTTACAATCGTAACAAGTTGAAACTTCGTAAGATAAATTGAAGCAGATATTCTAATACTTCAAACAACGTTTAATCATTTAAAGAGAAATAATAGGGGGAAAAGGAGATACTAAGTTTTATCTGTGAATTATATATTATTTCTCTTCATATGATCAAATGGGGCAAATTTAATTAAAGAAAGGTTAAATTATCTTCGCAAAATATCAGATATACTTCTTAAGAAAGGATAAATCATCTTCGCAAAATATCAGATGTACTTCTTAAAAAACAGAATTGTTCACAAAAAGAAAACCAACAGTAACTAAGGGAAGGAATTCAAAAGAAAGGAGGACAAGAGAGTCAATGATAAATTGAAAAAAGAAAGAATGTTATCATGCTTCATCAACACTCTGTGCTGGATCTTTAGGATGAGTAGGGTCATTAGCAGCCTTCGACTTTTGCAAGATATCATCCTTTGAAGAATATGCAACAGGAACATCTCCTTGAGGAATAGATTCTTTCTCGTCATCAAGATCTTCATCATCACTCTCATAATCGAAATCACTATCAGGCTCACGAGCAACTTCATCGTCAGATATCTTCATAGGAGTAATTTTCACAGGAGGCAAGGCTCTTGATAAGAGAATGTTATTCGTAAAGACTTGAGCTTTCAGATGACTTTCACGAAGTATAGCTTTTTGATGGTTGGTATCTTCGATATCTTTGGAATAAGCAAGATAGTTGAATCTCCGAGTAGCACGATCACGAGAGTTGATTAAGCGGGTAGAAAGCAAAGCATTTTTCTTACGAAGCTCGGAACAAGAGGCTTCTAATCCAGCTTTCGCATCACGAAGGTTGTTCTCAGATTCTGCAAATAAAACAAAATTCAAAGGATAAATTTTGCGAGTATAACGAAATCTAAAAGATATACCAGAGGCAGTCAAATTTTAATGACTACCTTATCTTTGCGAAGTAAGAGATTGAGCTAAAGATAGACAACAGTTCTTCATCTGATTCATCGCATTATCAAAACCATCACCAACTAATCCTTTAAGTCGAGAACGAATCTTTTGATCTTTAGAAAGAAGAAAATTTTTATCCTTCACAAGTTTGGCATTAAGACTTTTTAATGACGAATAATCTTCTTCAAGTTGATTCTTCTTAGCACTCAAGACTATATTCTTATTAATAAGGGAATTCTTCTCAATAACAAAGGAATTTATTTCAGCATCTGAAGACTTCTTTAATTCCTCAAGTTCACCTTTCAACAAAGAAAGAATATTTTCTTGATCGCAACATTTATTCTGAAGAGTCTTTAATTCTTGCGAAGAAACAATCATTGTATTCAAAAACGAACATTTCTCTTCTGATAAGGTTTTGTTCTCTTCTAATAAGGTTTCTATTCTCAAATTAGCTTTAGTTAAGGAAGAAAAAAGTTGAGATATGTCATCATTCAAAAAATTTCGATCATATATTAGTTGAGTATTCTCTTGAAAAAGAGCGTCAGAGTTGTCAAGAGCACACGAGTAAAGATTAGATAAATGGGAGAATTGGTTTGAGAGGCTTTCATGCTTGGTTCGATATTTTGTTGCATCTGATTCATGGTGAAGTACCAATCTTCTACATTTCTGGATGGATTCTATAAAGTGGAATGGGTTTTAATGGATGTTTCAAGCATATGAAGAATATAAGTAAATAAAAGGGAAAATATGAAGACAGTAATCATACCTTTCAATTCATCATTTCTTTTGCGAAGAATCGCACAGTCGAGAGAATTATTTTGAAGATGATAATTTTCTTTACGGAGATCCTCGCATTCTGCTTGAGAAGATTTCAGAGATTGGCGAAGCGATTCAATTTCTTTTTCCAAGGATTGACGTGAAGAAGAAATGTCTGGATTGACGAAATTATTTAGAACTTCGCAAAACTCATATTGCGAACGAACATTAGTAGACTTCGCAGTATTGGTCAAAACCTCAGATAACATTTGGAAAGTTGAATAAATTCCATCTCGAATTTCCTGAGGAAGAGGAGAAGAATTTGAAGGAATAAGAGCAAGCTGCAAATTGTCTGGAGAAATAGCACTCAAAGGATTTGGGGACAAGATAGGTTTTTCAAGAGAAGAAGTTGAAGAAATATTTTGCGAAGGTTGTTTTTCAAGAGAAGAGGTTGAAGAAATATTTTGTGAGGGTTGATCTTGAAGAAGTGTTGATAAATTGACACTGATGGGAGATTGAAAGGTAGGTAATGGAGTAGAGGCAGGAGTTTGTGAAGAAGAATTTTCACGAGGAGGAGAGGAAAATTCCTTATCAACTTCAGGAAGGAAATCATCAATCGGAATTAATGGTGTGGGTTTAGTTATTCGAGATCTCTTACCAGGATTTGGTTTTTCGCCAACCTGGGAATCAAAATGTAGATTAAAAACTGAGGCAACAATATATTGTTCAGGAAAGAAGGCAAAGTATTTTAACTACCTTTTGATTCTCAGATTTTCTTCTTCGTGGATTAGGGCTTGAATTTTTTGGTTGAGGTTTCATTTGAGGAGTTATTTTGCTGAAATAAACCAAAATCAGATAACAAATTATACAGAAATTAAAGAGGAGAACAAATGAAATGTGCGGAGATAGAAGGAAATTACCTTGGAGAACTCATGAAGATATAATAGAAGAAAAAATTGCAGAGAAAATAGTAATAGAGAGTATGAGCAGAAGATAAAATTGCAGAAGTAAGAAGAAGAAAAGGAAGAGAATATAAAGGAGTTATATAAGGGAATAACTAGAAAAGAACGGTTACAAAAGACGTGTCCAAATTCTAAAAGACTAAGTAACGGTTATGTTCTCACGATCATTTCTTCTTCGTAGAATTGACATGAGAAGAGGCAAGATGTAGGTACTTAATATCGCAAGATAATAGTTCACGAGTATCGTAATAAATAAAGGAGAAAAGAGTTATAGAATGATACGATGATAGAAGTAGCGCGGAGAAATATGAAGTTTTGCGAGGATGGAATAATTTTGCGAGTATTAGTTGCGATACTTCGCAATTCATATACAGCTGTATAAGTTTTACTATAAATAGGAGTTCAAATGTAAAATTTGAGAGGTTCTTTTAGTGAGTGTAAGAAATTATCTTAAGAAAGAGAATAGGAAATGATGTAACTATTCTAGTTCCATTTTGATAATTCCATGTAATCAATTAAGAGAATTAATAAGAAAGTTATCATTCACCATCAAGAACTTCTTGAGTTTTTACTAATTCTATTGAGGGTGTAGTTGTAGGTTATTCTGCAACTACATGCATCACAACTTCAACAACAATACTATGGTGATACTTCACCCCCCTTAGTTAATACTCCATATCACATGGAAACCACTCCCCCTTACATAATGATCCGAAAACCATATGTATTTGTAGTGTGAACTACATATTAATTCTCCCCCTTTTTGTCAATCAAATTGGCAAAGGTACAAGAACGGGATCCTAATGAAATTTCCGTAAGAGATATTTCATGACCAAAGGTAAATGTATATCATCTTATTTAGATGCAATCATAAAGCCGAAGCTAAATGCATTCATCAAGGAGTTTATAAAGACACAAAATGACCCCTCCAATATTCCACAACCGCACTCCCCACAAAGATTTGGCAATTAAGCACAAGTTCAAAAGAACTCTCCCCCATAATATGTCATTCCCGAAGGAACAACAAGAGCGACCTTATTTTCAAAAAATAAAAGAAGGATTTATTTAGACTCGACAAATTACATACAAGTATGAATTTGGAATTCAACAAGAAATATTCAATCATATTAACCCAAGCGAACCAAGATTAATTTGATTAAATATGCTCAACACAAGTAAACTTATGGAGACTTAATAAATCAATTAGATTAATCTCAAGAAAACTCGCAAATAATCTAATTTCCATACTCAACCAAACTAATTACAAGAGTAATCAATTTAATTGGCCATACTCGACATAAGAACATTCTATGGAGCAATGACAAAGTTAATCATGAATAACCAACCCAGTCAAAGAAATGCTCAAACATAAGAAAACTTATGGAGTGCTAACTAAACAATCACACAAGATGATTGATTTATTTAAAAATACTCGACGTAAAGTATCTTACGGAACACAACTAAGCTAAGCACAAAAATAATCAACTTTGGTTGTCTAATGCTCAACATAAGTCACAATACAGAGTCTCACAGTAATTCACAAAATATGGATCAAGGAAGATCAATTACTGCGGAATACACAAGGATTCATTCTATGTTTCCATCACCATTTGCACAATGACACACAATAGACATAATCCTTGAATCATAAAAGATTTTAACCTATCTTACATCAATAATTGACAATATAGGCTTAACTTTTGTGTATGTCAAAAGTATATTCATCCTTTTATCAATATTTGCATAGCAATTCATGAACGACTTTACTTTTGAAAAAATATGGGACAATCAAGTTCACGGAAGTAAACACACATATCCCATCAAAATATTGCAATATAAAATCAAGAGATTAATACTGCAACCATCATCTTCCAAACAAGTTTAGAATTTAAACCAATAAATTTAAAAACAAGAAGATGAAAAAACATTGGATATAGCTATGTGCAATCACAATAATGGCTATTCAAAAACACTAGTTATTCTACTAAACAAAAGAGAGAAAAGAGAAGATTTACTAGGCAATAAGAACTCAGGTTATTGGAAACCGATCATGAGCTAAAGTACACGTTTGATAGCTTCACTGGTTTCAAGAATTTTCAGCTTGTGATTCATATCAACTGTGTCTTCCGAGAAGATATCCTTGTTGAAAAGCTCTTTAACATGTGTCTTCATGATACCAAGGTCAGCAGTAACATTTTTCAACTCACTTCTAACCATATCAAGATCTTTCATTGTATCAACAAGTTGCAGTTTTTTTTTCCTCAAAGTATTTAAGAAAGTCATGAACCACTTCAGCAGAGACCATATCCTCATTCTCAACATCTTGATGTGAGTAGGCATAGTAGCATGAGGCATTAGGTACACCATCTTCTACAAGAGTTCTTTTCTTCCTTCATTTCAATTCAACACTAAAAACTTTTTCAAGAAATCCTTTAGCAAAAACACCATGGAGAGATGAAGGAGAGGACATTATTGATAACCCAAATAATGACCTAGAGTATGCGTTCGTGAACTTATATAACTCAATAGGTCGGCTATTTAAAGGTTTCGTTTAAACGAAGCGTTTTTAGGGTTTCCAAGTGTAGATGGTGGATTTTCGACAAAGGCTAAAATCGTAAACCCATAATTATACGAACCTATGATCCAGCAATCAGACGTGAGTACTGAGACACGTGTCTCTCATCGAATCCTCTGACTGAGAATACTTTCTCTCAGAGTACATGTAGATATGTGGTCTCATGGCTAGACAACGGCATATCTCATGAATACTGAACACTTCAGTAATTATTTCTATATAGTATCATGAGATGGACGACTCCTAGACAGCTTGCTCTGCTAGTATAGAGCGATAACGTCTTCAGGATACAAACAACGAGTTTACCCTGACTATATAAAGGATATGAAGCTCCAGCAGGCTCGTATCAGAATAATTAATGCTCATAGATAGCTTGCTCTGCTAGCATAGAGCCATAATTTAATTATTCCTAAATTCTTGGATTCATCCACAGAATTTCCGAAAATATTCAAATATTTTCGCAGATATTTCATTACTGGAAACCATGGTTCTTCCCAGCAGAAATCCATGGGTTAGTAATAAATATTCAACGCACGGGCGTCTGAGCTACCTCTGAGTAAGCCCCGATTTAAATGGTGAAAGTGTACTCAACGATGAAGCACTAACAATCACCGCACAAACGAGTATTTCAAAATACGACGAGGCGATGAATCTATACAAAATAGGAAAGAAAATAATAAATAAATAAAAATTGACCAAGGCGCTGGGAGCATGGGCCCACTAACCGACCAACCATGCGGTGGTCAATCCCACGCCAGTTTCATATTTTTTGTTATTTTCCTTGAGTTCATGAAAATTCTTTCATTTGAACAAATATCCTTCGTTTTGAGGAAACTTCTCAGTTTCATGGTGTTTCTTTCACACCAAAGAAATAATATAAAATTAGGGAAGAATATTGTGGGACGTGACCATTGGCCAACCGGCCATGCCTTGGTCCCAGCTGGCCCCACACCTCATGATTCCTCATTATTTTATTATTATTTCCCTAATTTCATGAAAACTCCTTAATCTCATGATATTTCCTTGGTCCCATGAAAAATAATATAAAATTAGGAAAACCTGTGTGCACGGGCCATATCCGGTCGTCCAACCCCTAGATGGACCCACACGTCCCTTTTTATTATTATTATATTTTTCATGTTTTCATAATCCCATGAAATTCCTTGATTTCATGATATTTCCTTCAAATTATGAAATTTCCTTTAAATTGTGAAATAATACATAAAATTAGGGAAAACGCACGGGATCGGGCCCTGGCCGGCCAACCATGCTCCAAGCCAGTCCCACACACCCACACGTCCCTTATTTTATTATTATTATTTTTTATGTTTCCCTCATCTGATGGAAACTCCTTGATTTGAACAAAACTCTTTAATTTTAGCAAAACTCCTTGATTTTATCATATTTCCCTAAAATCATGAAAATATTATGAAAATTTTGGAAAACGTGTGGGATTGGCCCCTTGGCCGACCGGCCATGCCTTGGCCATGTCCGGTCCCACGCTTCATAATTCTTTCACCTTTTCATTATTTTTCCTTCATCTCATGAAGTTTTGACGGTTTTATCAAAACCCTGGTTTCTTCATATTTTCTAAAATGATTGCTCAAACGCACATCCGAAAATATCAAAATTCTCAGAACTGAGATACGAACACTTTGGGGACATGAGAATGTTACCTTGACCAACCAAGGTTGGATATTTGGCTCTCAATGAGGCGGTCTTACATATTTTCACAATTTGACCTAATTTGCGCAATTGCACGTATTAGGTCCAAAACTCTTCCAAACGACTTGGAACTTCATAGAATGATCAACACTTGATACCGTGACCACCTAGTGCCGGTTTCATAACCCCTTGGTCGGTCCCTCACCTCTTCATAATTAATTAGGTTTTATCACCTAAGGCTCAGACGAGCATTTTTCGAATAAATGATTAAACCAACATTTAATCATTCTTTCATCAACAAGTCACCAACTCTTCAAGATGTCTTGGTATTTGCTCACGTGAGCATATGGGTGTTACATGATTGACCCACTGTCTCATGAAACCAATCCTTCCTTCGTTCCATGGTTCAATTCCTAACAAACCATGAAGTGGTCATCAATTGATCAAATTAGGGTTTCTGAGTCCAAGGATCATAATTTCATATTCGAACACTAATAAATTTACGACGATCACATGATCAGTATTCTTATTAATTATGCTCGGTTCAACTACCCGTATTTTAATTAATATTTTATTTTGATCACGCTGCCAATAATTCATCAGATGAGCAACACTTGCTCAAATCAGAGAATATTGGTTCAACTATCAATATTCAGCAAATCATCGAATGAGCAATACTTGTTCACCTCAACTATCAACGTGAGAATCATGCCCATGTTCAATCCATGAGTTTCAGAATAATTTACAAAATCATGTTCAACTCAGTAAATACATGGACTCATCGTCCCATGATATCACGAATTCAGCAACTGACTAAACTAACCACGAGACGTCAATCGTGTCACTTGGGGGGATATCAACTAGGGTTTTGGTCTGGCGGTCTACGGCACGTATGTTCAAACACACGGTGGAATGTGAGCAAGTCGTGTAATCAGTTGAAGGAGTTAACAAAGTAGTGGGTGGAAAATCAACCATGTCTCCGCATGATGAGCAACTGGTTTCAAATACTATTTCCATCTCTCCACTGTTTGATTCCATCAACTGTCACACTTCACGGGATCATGGTGTCTACAATTCCAGCAATATAAATAAGTCTCTGAATCATGATTAAAACAACAAGAACAACAACGTCAACAACGACATGAATCTCATGTCTCACTGACAACACGAGATTAACAACTCATCAATTGAGCAATTGCTCTCAACTGAGCAATTTCAATCATTCAGAACTTATCATATTCAGAATTCACAACACACCTACAATCTTTGATTACCATTGATTCCACACATTTCTTAGATTTCCTCATACAGATCAACCCATCCTCTCTTGTGACCGAATTTACTCTAGAACGGCCATTGTCTTGGTTTAGGCCGGGGTACTACAGATTGATCTCTCGAATTCAAAGCACTCCATTCTTGTAGTGCATCTGTGTGAGGTTGAACATTTTGCTCGGTTCAAGGAGTCTCCTCCGCACGGTCGTCTCCTCAATTCCTTAAAAACTAGCAAATCGTTTTTCCCCATCTACAGATTGGCGACCACAGTGGGAGATCATTCTCTCGGTTGCAATCTCTCATTTTCACAAGATAGTCGGTCTTAGGAGTAATTCGACGGCTCCAAACTCAATGCAGAATCTCTCAAATGGCAACGCTCCTCCTTTTAACGCTACAACCAGCAGCACGGAAGGTGGAGGAATCCCGACTCTAACCGAGTTGGCACGAATCCTAGAGGTTCACGGAAGGAACATGGACCTGATGAAGGATACAATGAACCACATACTCGATTTCCTCATCAAACTCACACCCGAGTTAGGCAGAATCTCTGCTTTAGAAATCCCAGCACCAGGGACTAACTCGTCACACGTTGATCCTCAAAGAAACAGTTTCACTACTTATGAGAAGCCGGTATACCAGGAGGTTGCACAGCTAGTTGAAGGCCTATGTGAACTCTTATATTTTTCCAGGAAGCAGCGAATAGACACATTTGCTGCACTCAACCAAATATCATCTGAGGTACCATTAGCTTCCTTTTCTACAGTAGTTGAAGAAACGTTCATTACTTCTGAGCACTCGATCAACAACATCACATTTGGAGAAGAGGACCGTATAGAAGACGAAGGACATAATCGAGACTTGTACGTAATCGGTTTTATCAAAGACTCTGAGTTCAAGAGAGCTCTCGTTGATAAAGGCGCTTCTACAAATATTGTCACTA
This sequence comes from Papaver bracteatum, assembly GCA_023529315.1. Lineage (NCBI taxonomy): Eukaryota > Viridiplantae > Streptophyta > Magnoliopsida > Ranunculales > Papaveraceae > Papaver > Papaver bracteatum. The sequence goes on from JAJJWX010004157.1 coordinate 297,712, forward strand.
TGAAGACTCTCAAAGCGTCCAAGTTTCCACGTAATAAGATCATTCGTCATCCCATCTTGATGATGGTTTTGAAGGAAGTTAGATCCTTACATATGGATATGCATACATAGACCTGGAGGTGGGGCCTATTCAATCAAAATCCAAGTTCCACGTGATCGAACAAGAGCCTGAGTATCACATGATACTCGGACGGCCGTGGCTCCATGATAACAAGGTGGTTCCTTCAACATGCCATCAATGCATTAAAGCCTTAATCAATAACAAAATTATTCGTATTACGGCTTCATCACCTCCTTACGCCCCGGTCTACGACGCTGAATTCCTTGAGTCGCAGAAGAGCATCCCTGAACCTCCAAACAAGATTTACAGTGCTTCACTCCCAAGCAGGGAGTCCATCGAAAAAGCTGCTAATAAGCCATCATCCTAAAACGTCAAGTCAGTTAAGCCACCTGCTACACCAATTACACGCTGCAAGGATCAGATCTCAACTCAGGGATCTAATTTCATAAGCAGTCATGATGCGGAGGATAGAATCATTTACCGGCGCAAGGATTAGCAATTAGCAGGGGATAACGATGAAGAGTCTCCCCGCCCCGAAGAATCATGTCAGAGTGAATCGTCACTCGAAGAAGAGGTTCAAGATGCTCCTCGGCAATTAAAAGATGGCACTGACTCCACCACTGATGATCTTGAAAAAATCAACATTGGAACAGAGGATGATCTAAGTCCGATTCTAATTAGCTCAACACTTTAACCAGAAAAATGGACGGAGTTAATAGCACTATTGAAATAGTATCAGAATGTATTCGCATGGACGTACGAAGAAATGCCTGGTCTAGATGGAAAATTGGTTACTCATCATCTGCACATCACCCCTGGCTCCAAAGCTGTCAAACAACCTCCTAGGAAGTTCAGACACAAAGTCGAAGAGAAAATCAAGGTCTAGATTCAGAAACTATTAGCATCAGGGTTCATCAAACCTATTCAACACACAACATGGCTGGCGAACGTCGTTCCTGTCAAAAAGAAAAATGGTCAAATCAGATGCTGTGTTAATTTCAGAAATATGAACAAATGTTGTCCGAAGGATGACTTTCCTTTACCCAACATTGATATGCTTGTAGATGCAACCAGCGGTCACGGTATGTTCTCATTCATGGATGCCTACAGCGGATACAACCAGATCAAGATGTACGAACATGATTCCAACAAGACTGCATTCCATACTCCTATCAGGAACTTCCACTACACAGTGATGCCTTTCGGATTAAATAATGTCGATGCAACATATCAACGAGCCATGACCGCCATATTCCATGACATGATGCACAAGCAAGTGGAAGACTATATCGATGATGTCGTGGTCAAATCGAAGACTCGAGCATCTCACTTCCAAGTTCTAAGGCAAGTTTTTGAAATATTTCTAAAATACAAGCTAAAGATGAACCCTCTGAAGTGCGCTTTTGGTGTTTCCTCCGGAAATTTTCTAGGTTTCCTTGTCACAGCAGAAGGAATCAAAGTCGATCCGGACAAGACGAAAGCTATTACTACCATGCCTCCTCCACGCACTGTGAAAGAACTCTAAATTTTCATGGGCAAGGTAAACTATATTCGATGTTTCATCCCTGGATTAGATCATCTCATTGCTTCATTCACCCCTCTACTGAAGAAAGGAGACAGTTTTACATGGACTGCTGTACAACAATAAGCATTCCAGAAAATACAACAGATGTTGTTATCACCTGATGTCATGAAGTCACCGGTGCAAGGACGACCATTGATACTCTACACAGCTTCTAGTGATGTTGCTATTGGAGCACTCCTTGCTCAAGAAGATGACGAAGGCATTGAGCGACCAATATAATACTTCAGTCGTACAATGCAGGATGCTCAACTCCGATACCCAAAAGCTGTGAGACCATGCCTGGCATTAGTACATGCAATTCAGAAATTCAGACACTACTTGCTGTCTAACAGAGTCTTGCTCATTTCCAAGGCTGACCTTGTAAAGTTTCTATTATCAAAGCTAGCCTTGATAGAAAGACCAATAAAGTGGTTACTCCAGATGTCAGAATTTGACATAACATGTACACCACCCAAAGCAATCAAGGGCCAAGCAGTGGCAGACTTACTCGCTGCTTTTCCAGGAGACGATGCAACAGTGTTACATGAAGACGTACCTGGTGAGTTTCCAGATATCTTAGTCATCAAAGAAGAGACATGGATTCTATACTTTGACGGTTCCGCCACCCCTAGCAATGACACTGGAGGAGCAAGCATAATACTAGTCTCTCCATCTGGCGAGGTTTTCTCATATTCATTCAAGCTGGATTTTCACTGCACCAACAATTCAGCAGAATATGAAGCCTTCTTACTGGGATTATCTCTAGCTAAGAAAGCAGGAGAAACACACCTCGAGATAAAGGGAGATTCAAAAATACTGGTCAATTAAATGAATGGAACATAGTCTCTCAAAAAAATCACGCTTGCTCCATTCAGAACTGAAGCTCAACGGCTGTTAACTTATTTCGTTGATGCAACGATTGTCCATACTGGATGAACTCACAATAGACATGTCAACTGCCTGGAAACTCTCGCTTCTAAGATGCAATTTGAAGAAGCAGAGAAGACCATCACTGTACAAAGTCTTACTGTGTCATCTACCTTGCTTGCTCAAGTCGTATACATCCAAGCAGATGATTGGCGAGCACCTATTATTCATGAATTGAGCAGTTCTCTTTCAGAAGGGAAAATCAGTCTCAAGGAATTGAGGAATTATTTTCTACTTGATGAAGCTTTATACTATCGAAACTCTGATGGGTCTTTATCATGATACCTTGGACCTGACGAAGCGGACGAACAACTCAAGAGCATACATGAAGAAACCTGTGGACAAACGCTGGTGGTAACACTTTACCAAAAGCTTCAAAGAATGGGATACTATTGGCCTTCCATGGAGGTTCAATCAAGAACTCTGCAAAAGTCATGTTCCAACTGTCAGACGCCCCCTCATCATTTGGAAGCTCTAACGGCCCATCACACTGGGGACTGGAGGGAACCTTACATCAAGTACCTCCGGGACAATGAGTTGCTGCTGGAAAAGAAAGAAACAATCAAGCTCATTCAGAGAGCTAAGAGATTTGTTTTTCTCGATGGAATTTTATATCGCAGAAGTTTTGGAAAAAACCTGTTGAGATGCTTAGCTGAGCATGAGATCTCAACAATCTTGAAGGAGATGCACGATGGAGGGCATCAAGGAGAGAGGAAATTATTTCTCCAGATTCATGAGAAATATTACTGGCCGACCATGGAAGATGATGCAGATACGCACGTTAAAAGATGTCATCAATGCCAAGTCCATGGTAATATCATCCACACTCCTTGTCTCTCATTGTATTCAGTGAATAGTCCATGGCCCTTTTATAGCTGGGGACTGGATATCATCGGAAAAATAAATCCATCATCTTCGAAGCAGCATGAATACATCATCACTGCAACCGAATATTTCACCAAATGGGTTAAAGCTATTCCTCTTCGAAGCACCACTGGAATCACGATTGCAGCCTTCATCAAAGAGTACATAATATGCAGATTCGGTATTCCAAAACATATTGGTACCGATAATGGAACCCCTTTCGCGAACAAGCATGTGACAGAATTTCTCGAGGAATACGGCATCAAACAAGTTTTCTCTACACCATACTATCCCCAAGGAAACGGGAAAGCAGAGAGCACCAACACAAATTTGATCCACATTCTCAGTCGAACAATTCATGATAATCCCCGAACCTGGCATGAACAATTGCCTATGGATTTGTGGGCTTATCGAACCGCGCCAAGGATCTCGATTAGGACTTCACTATATTTTCTTGTCTATGGGGCCCATACTGTCGGCAGAAACCAAAATTCCTTCAGCAAGGATCGCAACATCCAATGGAGTACAATGGGATGAAGCCGAAGTGTCCAACTCGAGAGTTGCTGAACCAGACATGCTCGAGTCAAAGCGGGCTAAGGTGGAAAAATATGTAGAAACCTACAAGCAAAGAATCTCCAGAGCCTACAATAAAATGGTAAGACCTCGAACATTTCAAGTAGGGGACTACACCAAAACGTCCATTTAGGGACGTTTATAAACGTTATGCATAATTTGTGCAACGGAAATAAACGTTGGAAAAACGGCGTTGTGCATCGGTGTGCAACGCATATTATCCGTTGCACAAATTAATTTGTACAACGCATATAAACGTTGCACAACCGTTGCACGTTTTCTTATTTGTGCAACGGATATAATTTATAGAATAACACTTTTGAGGGTCCCATTTTGATTTTGTCAACGTTTTATTTATTTGGTTACAGTTACATCCGTTGCTCATTCCCGGTAATTTGTGCAACGTATAATTGTACAACATTTATATCCGTTGCAAATTAATTTTAAGGGTAAAAAAAAAAGTTGCCGCCGGCAAATTTTCCAGCATATTTCTGCTCCTAATATGCAATCGACCAAGAACAATTATTGATCATCACAATCCATCAAGAATGATTAATAAGGTATCTAGATAGGAGAACAATTATTTTTGTTAATTAATCCTTCATTGGTCAAGATGTTGATAAATTCCAGATTATGACGTTTTCCAACATCAAAATCATTTGGATCATGAGCAGGTGTAATCTGGTAAGATTCATGAAAGTAAAATTAAACTCCAAACACAAATAATAATAACCAAGCCACTTGAAAGACAAAAATGTAACGACTCTCACTGGAAGTCTGATCATATTACCTTAACATCACCTATCCCAAATTGTGGCTCGACAAGAATTCCATCACAAACAATGGGCAATCTCCTTCCATTGAATGGATGAATTGCATACTTTCCATGAAGATGAGTGTACCTCTTGCCTTCAGGATGGGCAGCTATGCCAATATCACCTAACATCGTCTCCACTCTAGTTGTGGCAACAACTATCTCATCATCCAACTCTCCCCCCAAAGGGTAAGCAAAAGATGTCAGTACATCAAATTTTAAAGTTTGTGGTCATACTTCAATATCAGAAATAGCTATCCGCAAGACACAATCCTTGTTCACAAGCCGGTTATCCTTAATAAGAAATTCACACATTATAAGTTACCAAAATGTATAAGAGAAATGCATCAAGAAGATAAGACTGAACAATGCCAAAAAGATACGACAAGTAATAAGCGCAACAAACTTAGGACAAAAAAGACTTGAGAAAAATATTACAATGTTAGAAGTACCTATACATGATACCATATTTATAAAGGCGAACAAAAGCTTCGGTCACATCTTTTGATCTTGGCTCGTCCATTGTAAAGCACTATGACAACGAGACAATGAAAAAAACATTAGATGGTAGTGCCATAAAAGAGCCGTACTTATTTAGTCGAAGTAAAGCAACAAGTAACAAGGGATAAGAAAGACGTTAAATTTTGTACCTCACGAGACTAGTCGAGAGAGACACCTATCTATCGCTGCTGATTCAATATTGTATTTTCATGCTCATTCTTCCATATTGATTTGAAGTGCATGGAGTGTTTCCATGAATTAGCATATTTGCGTGTTATAAGCTTGAAAATGTCTTAATAGAATTGAGATACTTTTAAGTGTTTTAAATCTACCTGAAAAGCAACACCAAGAGACCGCAATCCCCTCTCATCAAACTTGTCAATGATGGCATTTACTTTCGCGACAATCTGTTCTTTTTCTTCACATAAGTTGAGAATCTGAAGTTAAAAAAAGAAATTACCGGCATCTCCCGTTACACGATGATCACTGAGAAAACATTAAGTTCCCATTATAAATGTGGATACCTGTTCAGGAGCTCTTTTACTAGCCCTATGCCAGTTTCCTTCGGAATCGATGTACGTAATGGTTGTCCGCTTTTCTACAGGATTGAACGGTAAAAAATGAACCATTGTGTGATGTTTTCGTGTGCCTAAAACAAGAAATGAAAACACAAAACTTTATTAGTTGGCAGGAGAAAAAATATTCCAGTTTGTCTTAGATTTTGTTTCTATTCCTCACCTCCTTTGGGTCAGCAAGCATGTTAATAATGGCCGTGTCGATAGCGTCTTTATTTTCAATCCTTGAGGCTCTAGCTGCAAGAAACACAACATTGTGTCAGTCTATATTTTTGCTAAAAACCTACAAAGGATGTATACCATGAAGACATGATTTGACAAGAACATATCTAAGGTTCTGACAAACACTTTTTATCTACCTTTCACTGCAAATAGTTATTGCAGAGACCAAAGTTTCACAAGAAGAAAGCCTAAGAACTTGTACCCCAATGGTTAGTTGAATTGCTTGACCAAATTATGATAGCTATAAAAAACCAATTTGTTTGTATAATAAATATACCAGAGCCTTGTCAACCATCATCTTCCGCACTGAATAAGCAAGGCTGTATTAGAGTCAGAAAGCAAGGTCAGAATTAGCCAAATCAGTGGCCAATACTGTTCAATAACGACTAGAAATGGAAACAAGGGTTTCATTCTTTCTAGAAAAAACAGTAACAAGATCTCATGCAGCATTAGCAAGACACTATCTTTGCTTTATATAGGCCATGCCAACGGGATTACAGATCAGTTCACCGAAGACTTACGTCAAGGTAACATAAAGAGGAAACCCTTCGGGGAGTACAACAACCACAATGGTGACCTAAAAACAGTTGGAGATTTTTAGTTATCCGATTAAGAAACTTCACAAACTAAAACATAGTACAAAAAAGGTGCACACACCGCCACAGTGATGATTTTAATAACTCCATCCACTGCTTCACTGACACTTATTTTCCCTTTGATGTATGGATTTAGTTTAGAATGGCTAGTGAAATATCTACAAGAGATCATAAAAACAAGTGAGACATCCTGACAGAACAATATAGAGAACAAAATTCAACGGATAAGAGCTCTATATTACCTCTGATGTAGGTACTCAAATGTTTTCATGTCTTGATATCAGAAGACAACTACCTGTAGGTAAAAAAATAAGTCGATATAATATCTTCACTTGCTTTCCTTGCGTTCTTAGACATTCTACAACACTAACAAAAACAGAGTATAAAATACACTGAAAAATTACAGAATAGGATAAAACATAACAAACCTCTCTCTGCGACTAACAACCGCGCTCAATACATCGGTACCTTATAAGTAAACAACAAACAAAAAGAAAATTAAGAAGTTGAACATTCAATAAAAAGAAAAGAAAAAAAAAAGCATACAACATCTTGGGTGTGATTAAGACATGAAATAACAATATTCAAATTTATGTAGTAATCAAACCTCTATCTATGATGGACAGCCAACAAGCTCAATATGTCAACACACCTTCAGATACAAAAATCTAACAACCCTGCACAAATTAACACTATACTTTAGAAATAAAGCTTACTCACCCTTAGAAATAAATCTTAAGCTTAATCATTTTTCACTCATCGAAAGTCATTCAGAACCTTTTTAAGTAAAACTTTAACATTACTAATCTAAGGAAAGCAATAAACAAACCATGACAGAGTACAAATAGTCTAAAGCAAGCAATAAGAAAACTAGCCTAAAGCAAGCAATAAGAAAACTAGTCTAAAGCAAGCAATAAGTAAACCATGACAGAGTTGGTAAAATTTCATAGATGTTGCGTTCGTTTACTTTTATAAATCACCCAACCCAAAGACAAAATATGGATTTTACATAGATCCCAGAAACATTAACCACATAAATTCAGCACCAAAGAAAACAAAAGAAAAGATAACACAAAAAGAAAAGAAAAAAGATCCATAACCTATACAAAGGTCTATTAGAGTACCTTAACCCATAAAGGAATAATTCCCAGAAATTAAAAAGTGGGTTCAGTTCATGTTATATTGACCTACTTTAATGGGTCTGCAAAAATTACATAAAAACAGCAAAAATTATAGACTAAATGCAAGACTACACATGAGATTAAACAAAAATGGGGTTCTTTAGATGACTACAGACTCTACACAAAAACTAAAATCTATACACACCTGAGTCATGCATTAAAAAAAAAAAACTTCATCTAAATCAAATAATACCCAATGCTTCAAATCTGCATATTGCAAAAAATGAACAACAAAATCAAAAACCCTAACAATTTCAGATACAGGATAGGCCAAAATCAAAAACCCTAACTATTTCAGATACTAGTTAGGTCAAAATCAAAAACCCTAACTATTTCAGATACTGGTTAGGTCTAAATTAAAAGCCCTAATTCTATCAAAAGATTTTAGATGAAAAAAAACTTAACCAAAAACAATTTTATACCTGATGATAATCCAACAAACTAGTTGAATGATTTGATTTACAGATTTCAGGGAAACAATTTGCAGATCGAGGTTTCTTGATGATGGGTTTCGATTAGACTATAAAGTAGGTCTATTGAAGTTGAAGATTGGTTTGATTTGCATATGAAGAAACCTAAAATCTATCGAAGAAGAAGAATAAGAGAAGAGAAGATGGGTTTTTCTCTTCGCTCTCAGTGAGCTGCGATGAAACTTAGAAGAGAGAGAAACTAGGTGAAATAAATTAGGGGAAGTAATTTTAATCATTTAAAAAAAAATTAAGAAAAAATAAAAAAATAAAAATTGTAATTACGAAAAATCCAAAGAATGTATAACGGATAGAGGTGCTTACATACGTTGCACCATTAAAATATAAATAATTTGTTTTAATCTATGAAATATAAATATTTTGCGCAACAGATAAACCGGTGCGCAACGTCTATATCCGTTGCGCACTTCCAAAAATGAAGCATTGCTAAAATCAGGATTTGGTGTTAAAGACAACAAAGCACATTCAACAAGACATGTCTGCTCACAAGTTCTCTCCGAAATGGGAAGGACCGTATGTGGTCACCAAAGCAGTATCCAGCGGATACTACAAAATCTTAAAGATTGACGGAGGAGTGGAAGGAAATATAATCAACGGAAAATGGCTCAATTACGCCTAATCCATAGAAAACAACTGCCTTTTCATCATTGCAAGCATTTTCAAAAGTGTAATTTCCATTCCCCCAAAGAGAATTCAAATTCTCCTTTGTTCATTCAACGTTTCATAAATGAGCAAAATTCATTCGTACCATGATCAATTATTCCACCTAACCAGAAACTTGAATCAATTCAAAAACAAAAATCATAAATGCTCACTCAGAGCAAACCATCCAGCAATGGATAATCCCTATAAGAAACTTTGTCAAGTTTTTAAATCAGAAGAAAATTTGTTCGAATCGTCGAAGAAGTATCTACTACGAAGCCTAAGGAACATTCAAATGTTTCACAAAGAAAAGAAGACGGAAATAAAGCTATTCGTCAGATTCATCATCACTATCCTTCTCATCATCTGAGTCATCGGAGTTGTCATCACTATCCTCTTCTTCATCAGAATCAGAATCAAAATCAGCGGCGATGGGGTTCAGACGAGCTTCAGGATCATCATCTGAATCAGAATCTTCTTCCGATTCAGCTCCAATTTGCTTCATAGTCCTCTGGTACTCTATTTCACATCGATCAGACCAAGTCCCGGGTACCTCCCATATGTATTCTTCAGAATCATCAGCATCAGAGTCAGCAGGCCTCCCGTCCAAGAATTGACATTTCTCCCCAGTCCTTTGTATTCTGCGCCTGATTCGATCCTTTTCACGCCGGCAAGCCTTTTTTGCATCATCCTCAGCTTTTCTTTTCCTGAGTTCGTCGAAAGTAACCCTCCGCTCATTTAAGGGTACGCCAGACTTAGGCCCCTCACCCTGGGAAGCCTTGGATTTCGATATAGGAACTTTGGAATCCTTATCTGAACTAGAGGAAAAAGAGTAATTGTTGTTGTCGGACATTTTTCTGGAATCGGAAGCACAAAAGATTACCAACATGCAAACAAATCCATCGGAAAAAATGGTAATTCTTAACTCTTACCTTTTACGCTTCCACTAACAGTAGTGAGAGTAATGCTAGAGTTAACAATTCAAAATCGTTCGTTTCTTCAAAACGTACAAAGGACGAACAAAACTCAGATTTTTTTCATAAAATCATGAATATTTCTACTGTGTGAACATTCACCATGGAATCATGAAAACTAAAACATTATTTCATCATAAATAATTGTTTATTTCTAATTAGTATTACACAAAACTCAAGTTTTGAATTTGGAGAAAATAATATATATTTGCATATATATATAAAGAAAACGTTTTATTTACTCACGTACATAAATAAATAAAAATTCAACATGAGAAAGGCTCGCAAAAATAAATTTTTGGAAACTCCACGGTTTCAAAAGAAAAATCCATGAATAAACCATGGTTTTATAAAAAAAAATATTTCCCTTCGTATCGTCATTCGTCTTTAATACGAAGGTTTATTTCGATTTTGTGAACACTCACACATCATAAGATAAAGTTTTGATTTACATGAAAGCTCATACACAAAATTTTATCACTGGACACAAGTTCATATATTTATAAAGAAGAAAAACTTTTTCTTCGTATCATCGCCATTCCTTAAAACAAATGTTTATTTCGGTTTTATGAAAATTCACCTTGTCATGATAAAACTTTAGCTCACGTGAAAGCTCATAAACATAGTTTTATCACTGAAACTAAATATTCATATATGAAGAAAAATCTCTCCTAAATCAGGGATTATTATTAGTTTTCAAAAACTAACGATCAAACGAACATACGTTTTCAAAAATGAGGGTTTTCGACGAAACCCACAATCATATATGCACATGTATATGATTTTATCATGATCAATGTGTGAACAACCCATATAACTCATGAACATCAAAAAAAAAAATCGCACCTATCTGGTTGGCGACGGCCGTAAACTGGCCGGACGGTGGCGGTGCGATCGGCGGCGCTGGAACTCCGGCGTGAAAAGTTTTCCTCTCCTATGCACGGACGTGAAGGTGATGAAGGGATCAAAGCTCTGGTCATGGAAAAAATAAAAATAGAATAAAGAGAAACAATTCCTTTTATATCAAAATTTATTTCCAAAACCTAATTTTCTAAGGATTTCCTTATTGGGCCCGGCCCGCGAATCCTAAACGACCAAGGACCCGTCTTCCGAATTATAGGTTCAACACCAATTTATGCTCATCAAACGATGCTCTATCATGCCACTGAGATCTTCATTCAAGTCATGATTTTCTCGTACTATCGAAATCCGGTAACGTCTTAACTTACGACTAAATTCAATTACTTGTATTGTTTATGACCGGAAAATCACCATTCAATGCTGAGTGAGGAACACGGCTTTCCTCACTAAGCAGGGGACTTAATGTAGATGGTGGATTTTTGACAAAGGCTAAAATCATAAACCCATAATTATACGAACCTCTGATCCGGCAATCAGACGTGAGTACTGAGACATGAGTCTCTCATCGAATCCTCTGACTTAGAATACTTTCTCTCAGAGTACATGTAGATATGTGGTCTCACGGCTAGACAACAACATATCTCATGAATACTGAACACTTCAATAATTATTTCTATATAGTATCACGAGATGGACGGCTCATAGACAGCTTTCTATGCTAGTATAGAACGATAACGTCTTCATGATACAAACAACGAGTTTAGGACTGTCAAATATTTGTCCGATATCCGGAATCCGTTTCCGAATATTCGAGATCTTATAAGATTTTATCCGTTTTATCGAATATCGGATCAAATATTTTATCGGATATTTTTTCCTTAACATATCGGAAACGGATTAGACCCCATCTGAAATGTTAATATCTGATATCCGATAGTATAGGAACTTATTTGTAATTTATCCTAATTTCGAGTATAGTATCGGATATTATCGGATAAATATCCGATAAGTGTCAATTATGAAAATGTTTTATAAGGGTTTTTAAGTTTTTTTGGTATAATCGGATATTATCGGATATCCGACAGCTTAGCCTATCGGAATCGATATCTGATTTCGATATCCTATAGGATATTATTGGATATCGGATATCCGGTAACGCTTAACCTATCGGATATCGGATTTCTAAATATCCGACTGATATTCTTCCATTGACAGGCCTAAACAAGTTTACCCTGACTATATAAAGGATATGAAGCTCCATCAAGCTCGTATCGAAATAATTAATGCTCCTAGACAGCTTACTTTGCTAGTATATAGCCATAAGTTAATTATTCCTAAATTCATGGATTCATCCACATAATTTCCGAAAATATTCAAATATTTTCGCAGATATTTCATTACTGCAAACCATGGTTCTTCCCAGCAGAAATCCATGGGTTAGTAATAAATATTCAACGCACGGGCATTTGAGCTACCTCTGAGTAAACCCCGATTTAAATGGTGAAAGTGTACTCAACGATGAAGCACTAACAATCATCGCACGAATGAGTATTTCAAAATACGAAGAGACGATGAATCTATGCAAAATAGGAAAGAAAATAATAAATAAATAAAAATTGACCAAGGTGTTGGGAGCATGGGCCCACTGACCGGCCAACCGTGCCGTGGTCAATCCCACGCCAGTTTCATATTTTTATCATATTTTTTGTTATTTTCCTTGAGTTCATGAAAATTCTTTCATTTTGAACAAATATCCTTCGTTTTGAGGAAACTCCTCAGTTTCATGGTGTTTCTTTCACACCAAAGAAATAATATAAAATTAGGGAAGAATATTGTGGGGCGTGACCATTGGCCAACCGGCCATGCCTTGGTCCTAGTTGGACCCATACCTCATGATTCCTCATTATTTTATTATTATTTCCATAATTTCATGAAAACTCCTTAATCTCATGATATTTCCTTGGTCCCATGAAAAATAATATAAAATTAGGAAAACCCGTGTGCACGGGCCATAGTCGGTCGGCCAACCCCTAGATGGCCCCACACGTCCCTTTTTTTTATTATTATATTTTTCATGTTTTCATAATCCCATGAAATTCCTTGATTTCATGATATTTCCTTCAAATTATGAAATTTCCTTTAAATTGTGAAATAATACATAAAATTAGGGAAAACGCACGGGACCGGGCCATGGCCGGCCAACCATGCTCCAAGCTGGTCCCACACGCCCATACGTCCCTTATTTTATTATTATTATTTTTTATGTTTCCTCATCTCATGGAAACTCCTTGATTTGAACAAAACTTTTTAATTTTAGCAAAACTCCTTGATTTTATCATAATAAAATCATGAAAATATTATGAAAATTTTGGAAAACGTGTGGGATTGGCCCCTTGGCCGGCCGGCCATCCCTTGGCCATGGCCGGTCCCACACTTCATAATTCTTTCACCTTTTCATTATTTTTCCTTCATCTCATGAAGTTTTGACGGTTTTATCAAAACCCTGGTTTCTTCATATTTTCTAAAATGATTACTCAAACACACATCCGAAAATATCAAAATTCTCAGAAATGAGATACAAACACTTTGGGGAAATGAGCATGTTACCTTGACAGACCAAGGTTGGATCTTTGGCTCTCAATGATCCGGTCTTACATATTTTCACAATTTGACCTAATTTGCGCAATTGCACGTATTAGGTCCAAAACTCTTCCAAACGACTTAGAACTTCATGGAATGATCAACACTTGATCACGTGACCTCCCAGGTACGGTTTCATAACCCCTTGGTCAGTCCCTCACCTCTTCATAATTAATTAGGTTTTATCACCTAAGGCTCAGACGAGCATTTTTCGAATAAATGATTAAACCAGCATTTAATCATTCTTTCATCAACAAGTCACCAACTCTTCAAGAGATCTTGGTATTTGCTCAGGTGAGCATATGGGTGTTACTTGATTGACCCACAGTATCATGAAACCAATCCTTCCTTCATTTCATGGTTCAATTCCTAACAAACCATGAAGTGGTCATCAATTGATCAAATTAGGGATTTCTGAGTCCAAGGATCATAATTCCAGATTCGAACACTAATAACTTTACGACGATCTCATGATCAGTATTCTTATTATTTATGCTCGGTTCAACTACCAGTATTTTAATTAATATTTTATTTTGGTTACGCTGCCAATAATTCATCAGATGAGCAATACTTGCTCAAATCAGAGAATATTGGTTCAATTATCAATATTCAGCAAATCATCAAATGAGCAATACTTGTTCGCCTCAACTATCAACGTGAGAATCATGCCAACGTTTAATCCATGAGTTTCAGAACAATTTACAAAATCATGTTCAACTCAGTAAATACATGGACTCATCGTCCCATGATATCACGAAGTCAGCAACTGACTAAACTAACCACGAGACGTTAATCGTGTCACTTGGGGGGATATCAACTAGGGTTTTTCTCTGGCGGTCTACGGCACGTGTGTTCAAATACACGATGGAATGTGAGCAAGTCGTGTAATCAGTTGAAGGAGTTAACAAAGTAGTGGGTGGAAAATCAACCAAGTCTCCACACGATGAGCAACTGGTTTCAAACACTATTTCCATCTCTCCACTTTTTGATTCCATCAACTTTAAAACTTCACGGGATCATGGTGTCTACAATTCCAGCAATATAAATAAGTCTCTGAATCGTGATTGAAACAACAAGAACAACAACATCAACAACGACAAGAATCTCACGTCTCACTGACAACACGAGATTAAAAACTCATCAATTGAGCAATTGCTCTCAACTGAGCAATTTCAATCTTTCAGAACTTATCATATCAGAATTCAAAACACACCTACAATCTCTGATTACCATTGATTCCATACATTTCTTAGTTTCCCTCCTACATATCAACCCATCCTCTCTTGTGACCGAATTTACTCTGGAACGACCATTGTCTTGGTTTAGGCCGGGGAACTACAGATTGATCTCTCGAATTCAAAGCACTCCCTTCTTGCAGTGCATCTGTGTGAGGTTGAACATTTTGTTCGGTTCAAGGAGTCTCCTCTGCTCGGTCGTCTCCTCAATTCCTTAAAACCAACAAATCGTTTTGCCTCATCTACAGATTCGCGACCACAGTGGGAGATCATTCTCTCGGTTGCAATCTCTCATTTTCACAAGATGGTCGGTCTTAGGAGTAATTCGACGGCTCCAAACTCAATGCAGAATCTCTCAAACGACAATGCTCCTCCTTTTAACGCTACAACCAGCAGCACAGAAGGTGGAGGAATCCCGACTCTAACCGAGTTGGCACAAATCCTAGAGGTTCACGGAAGGAAAATGGACCTGATGAAGGATACAATGAACCACATACTCGATTTCCTCTTCAAACTCACATCCGAGTTAGGCAGAATCTCTGCTTCAGAAGTCCCAGCACCGGGGACTAACTCGTCACACGTTAATCCTCAAAGCAACAGTTTCACTACTTATGAGAAGTCGGTAGACCAGGAGGTTGCACTGCTAGTTGAAGGCCTATGTGAACTCTTACATTTTTCCAGGAAGCAGCGAATAGACACGTTTGAAAACAGTGCACCCAAGACAATTAATAGAGAAAAAACAAAAGACATTGCAAAAACTTCTTAGGCAATATTATCTGTAGCTACTAGTTTATCTATAAACGATAAGAGAAGAGCTCAACTAGAAAAAAAATGCAAATTTCCAAAGTACACCTGACTTTTACACATCTTGCTCAGCAGGATTTTTATGAGCAAGTTCTTAACTTTGTTATTAATTAGCACAAGTATGAGCTTTGAGCCCATCTAAGGAACTACGTCCATGATCAAGTCTCTTTTTCCTTCTGAATTTTGAGAGAGACTCCTTTTGATTTGAGAAATTATCATAAAACTCATTGTCATCAAAATATGAGACATAGTTTAAGTTCTTACCAGAAGAGTCTTGACTTGAGGAGGATGACAACCTATCGACAATTTCTTTGTAACCTTGAATCATCTTTATCAGGTTATTTCTTATATCATCAACTTTCCTTCTTTCTCTTGGGATTTTCTTCAAATCAAGGGAAGCATTTTTTTTAGAAACAACAACTTGGTCTTTTCTTAGAAGATTCTTATCAAGACTTTTGTTCTGCTTCCTAGTATTTGAGGAACTCATTGAACTGACCTTCCTGGTAATATACACAGGATTCATGTGAAAACCAATGGGTTTTGACATACGAATGTCAGTTCCACCTTTGAGGATTAAGTCTAAGGTGCGTTGAAGTTGAATAAGATTTTTATTCAACTTAGAGTTTCCCTTCCATTTGGAAAAACCGTTTGCTTCGAAAAAGTAACATACCTTCTGATCACACGAGTGACTAGGCAGTTTAGTCTTGATATTCTCGTCAGGTGAGTTCTTCCTTTCATATGATGTTGACTTTCCTTTATCAAAGGAATCTAACATAACCTTTTTAATTGGAAGGGACTCCGTTTCTGCTTCTGGAGCATCTTCTGTTGTAGTAGGAGTATTTGGTGTATTAGAATGCTTACGACATCCTTGAATAGAGAGTTTATTCAAGTGACGTCCTATTTCAAAATCATCCTTTATGAGGCTTGCTTCAAGAGTCATACATGAAGATTGGTCTTCGGTATTTTTGATTTTGTAGTCTCTAATTACACCAAGAAGCATTTTGACATGTTCCTTCAACCGATTGAATTTATCAGCTTGAATTCTAATAAGATTTAGAATCAACTTACTCTCTTCAGCTGTTTCACGTTCATTTAGAGAGATAAACTCTTTTGAAGGGCAATTAGAATGATGCATGTCAATATCTGTCTGTCTGATTTGAACACAAGGTTCGTCTATACTTGATATTGTAGCATCTTTCTCTTTAATAGACTTTGACAAGACAGATTCTTTATTTCTGGTGATGCGTTTATCAGAGATACTACTCTTGTCCATAGAGTCAGATCACTACAAACACAGACTTATAAGGTCTTGAACATGTTTGCCTTCTCTGATACCAATTAAAAAAGCGGGGGTCTAACAACCACACTTAATATTTGATTAACAATTTGTATGGACAACTCCGAGTTATTTTCTAGAGAATCAACTAGATTCAATCAATAGAAAATACTCAAGGAGTTATTATCTCAATCTCTCAATTTGATTTACTTAATCAAATATGATTCGCGAGTCTAATCAAAGAGAGATAACTTGGATGGTACCAAAGACCGATATCCAAGTGTCAATCAATTTAAATCAACAACCAATAAGGTCGGATATTCTAATTGATTGAACAACGCATAACATGTATTATTTCAATTATATAAAAATATAATGCGGAAAATAAATAACATAGACACCAGAATTTTGTTAACGAGGAAACCGCAAATGCCGAAAAACCCCGGGACCTAGTCCAGACATTGTATTAAGCCGCTACAGACACTAGCCTACTCCAAATTAACTTCGGTCTAGACTGTAGTTAAACCCCAATCAATCTCATAATGATCCAAGGTACAGTTATGCTCATATGCCTCTGATCCCAGCAGGATATTGCACACTTGATTCCCTTAGCTGATCTCACCCACAATCAAGAGTTCCTACGACCCAAAGTCGAAGACTTTAATAAACAAATATGTCTCATACAGAAAAGTCTACAAGATAGATAAATTTGTCCCCCACGTATAAACCTATGAGTTTTGTTCCGTATTTTGATGAATCAAGGTGAATAGGAAACAATCAATAAAACCATACTTATATCCCAAAGAACAGCTCAGTTTTATCAATCACCTCACAATAGTCTTAATCGACGCAGCAAAAAAAAGATATTGTGGAATCACAAACGATGAGACGGAGATGTTTGTGATTACTTTTATATCTTGCCTATCGGAGAGATAAATCTCAAGCCAATTATTACAATTGTACTCGTAGATAGAAACAGCAAGATCAGATCATACAACTACAAGAAAAGTAGTATCGTCTGGCTTCATAATCCCAATGAAGTCTTTCAGTCGTTAACCTGGTTTTAGAAGAATAAAACCAAAGGTTAAAGGAGAATCGACTCTAGCTTAACAAACTAGTATCACACAGAATATGTGGGGATTAGGTTTCCCAGTTGCTAGAGTTCTCCCTTATATAGTCTTTCAAATCAGGGTTTGCAATCAATGTTAGCTTAGTAACAAAGCATTCAATGTTCACCGTTAGATGAAAACCTGATTAGATACAAGCTAATATCTCTCAACCGTTAGATCAAAAACTTATCTTGCCATACACACATGTACTTGACGATTTGGGTTTGTGTAACCGTACCTAAACGTGTACAATAGTTGGTTAAATATTAGTCAACCAAATGGTTATCCAAATGATAACTTTCATATCAACCATATCTTTCTTCACCATAACTAGTCCAAATGAACTAGTTAGAGAGTTGTTCAATTGCTATGAGATCTCATGTACTACACAAGACACAATTGAAGCAAAAACAATATGATTCACTCGAATCAATTCATGAACTATAAATCCACGGTTTGCAATAGCATTCCTTAGATAATTTAGATAAGTTCACGAACATCGTTTTTAGACATAACCACTCAAGTTCGCGGACTCAAGTTAACCGGTTGGAGTTCACAAACTCCAGCAGAAATTCTCGGGTTCGAGAACTTCTGTCAGTTCGCGGACTGAAACCGAGCTACAACTCTAGCAGAAATTCTCGGGTTCGAGAACTATGAACGTTCGCGGACTGGGTTGACTGCTCAAGTTCCGGTTTTACTTGATCAACAAAGTTCACAAACTTCGGTTAAAGTGCTAAGGACTTATACATATATGTGTTACCACAACAATATTTATATCCCCCAGTGGTTATATTGTCTAAACTCTCATTTCAACCATTGAAACATTCTCAAAGGATGTCGTATAGTTGTTATTCACAAACTATTTTTCGTTAGAGCGATTTCCAAAGTGATTGAAATATAACATGACTTTCGTCACTAGGTAAAGATGAACTTGGCTAAATCGAAAGTTTTACCAACACATATTTCAAGAAATAGATAAGCGAGATATACTCAGCTCGAAATATCACATATGTATATTCTTAGTCTATATAGTAATACGAATTTTGTCTCAAGATAGGAGATAGAGTAGATAGACTTTTGAGTGATAGATAAGTTCAAGTCTCCACATACCTTTTAGTCGATGAAGATCCACTGGTTCCTTGAGTAGTCCTTCGTCTTGTATTATGATTTCCATGGAGTTCTTGAGCTCAACTACACTTTTTATCCTAGTCCGAGACCTTAGCTATAATAGACTAGAAATCAAGACTTTATAGTTTTGATCACTAACATTGACAAACATGCTTGAGATAGCAACGCATGCGAGTTCGACCGAGCAATGCTCTAACAAAACTGTATATCGGTGACAATGTTAGCAATTAACAGGGGAGGCTACCAACCAGTCTCTCCGCCTAGTAGAATGAAATCACAGCAACAAGCCACAAGAGGAGGTACCAGATGCAACATCGGAAGTGAGGAATCTCTGCGGTCTGTCTCAATCAGCTCGACTCTATGTGACGATGAACGCGCAAAACTCGTGGACCTTCTTAAGGAATATCAAGATGTGTTCACGTGGACATACGAGAAAATGCCTGGTTTGGATGAGAAGCTGGTTACTCATCATCTACATATAATACATGGATCCAAACTGGTCAAAAAATTTCCTAGACAGTTCAAACACGATGTGGAGGACAAATCAAGATAGAGATTCAAAAAATGCTAGCCGTCGGTTTCATCAAACCCATCCACCATCCCACCTGGTTGGGCAATGTGGTTTCAATAAAGAAGAAGAGCGGACAAATCAGGTGTGGTGTTGATTTTAGGGATCTGAACAAATGTTGCCCCAAGGACGATTTTCCTCTTCATAACATTGACATGCTGGTAAACACCACCATTGGACACGGTATGTTCTCTTTTATGGACGGATACAATGGCTAAAATCAAATAAAGATGTACGAGCACGACGCAAGTAAAACATCTTTTTGAACTCCTCTCAGAGACTTTTACTATACGGTGATGCCTTTCGGCTTGAAAAATTCCGGCGCCACCTACCAACGCGTCATGACCACTATTTTCCATGACATGATGCACAAGCAAGTTGAAGATTATGTAGATGACATAGTGGTTAAATCAAAAACCCGGGCGGCTCATACAGAGGTACTGCGACAAGTGTTTGAATGGTGTAGCGAATACAAATTGAAGATGAACCCGCTGAAGTGTTCCTTTGGTGTTTCTTCGGGAAAATTCTTAGGTTTCCAGGTGACCTCCGTGGGAATCAAAGTCGATCCATCCAAAACCCAAGCCATCCTCATGATGCTTACCCCGTGGACCGTGAAAGAGATCCAGAGCTTCATGGGTAAGGTAAACTACATTCGGCGTTTTATACCGGGTTTAGCTCAGCTTGTCGCTTCATTTACCCCCTTGCTGAAAAAGGGAGCAAGCTTCATTTGGACCGCACTACCACAAGAGGCGTTTCGGAAAATTCAATAAATACTATCATCCCCAACCATCATGAAATCTCCGACACAAGGAAGACCGTTGTTCCTCTACACTGCCTTCAGTGACACTGTTGTCGGAGATCTTATCGCCCAAGAAGATGACGAAGGAATTGAGCACCATATATACTACTTTAGTCGGAATTTGAGAGATGCCGAACTCAGGTATCCCAAAGTATAAAAATCATGCCTAGCCTTGATTCACTCCATCCAAAAAATTAGGCATTATCTGCTCTCAAACACAGTGGTGCTGATATCTAAGTCTGATCCTGTGAAGTTCCTGCTTTCAAAACCAACCCTGATAGGAAGGACGGCCAAATGGCTCCTCCAAATATCATAATTTGATATAACGTGTGCTTCCCCAAGAGCTATGAAAGGACAAACGGTTGCGGATTTGCTAGCAGATGATAGGTATCTAAAACACCGTATTATTTATCTATTGTTTATGCTTTCTCTGCTAGTTTTCTTGTAAATTATGTATCTTATGTTTCGTTTTTGAGTATTTAGGTACTTTGGAGTCGTTTGGAGCAAAAGAGGAGGAAACATGGCAAAAGCGTTGGAGGCGGACTATTTCTCATTATTTGCTTTTATTTCTTCATCTCTGTCTGAAAAGTATGTCGGATTTGGTGATGCGATTTCTGTCTGAAAGGCATGACAACTTTAGTGATGAATAGAAATGGAAGAGATGAAGTGGGTTTGAGAAGTAGGAGACGGTTGCTGTTAGCGGAGAACTCGGAGAAGCGTTCAATTGGAGCCCAGTTAAAGTTAAAGGGGAGACTCTATTCGGAGGAGTGTTAAATCCAAGCTAGCTAAGGTTAAGGAATGACCATCTGTTAAATACACCCAGTTTGGGGTGGCTCTTAGGAGTGGGGTGTCAATATGAATCAATTTTCCTACACAAGACCTAAAATTCAGAAAAATCAACTTTCATTATTAGTTCTTCACTAACTCCACCTGAAATCGAGATCCATGGAGGCGGCTGCTGAGGTTAATTGAGGGACTCAAAAGTTGAGAGAAGAGATCGATGGGGAGATTCAGTGTTGGAGGTGGTAATTTAACTTCTAGAAATGGCTGAGATGAAGATGAAGAGGAGCAATAAATCATGGGATCTAGGGTTTGTTTGGCAATTTGATTCTGGGTTCTGATTTGAAGAAATTGAGCAAGGAAATAAAATGGGTTCTCAGGATTTGACATCAAGAAGGTGGTCTGAGTTTGGTTTAGATGGTTGCTGTGTTGGTGATTGGAGTGATAGAGTAGCTGAATCAATGGAACTGATGGTAATTTGTGGCAGTGGAAAGGTGGTGCTAATCTAATGGTGCAACTGAGAGAAGAATTTAAAGATGGGTCTGCTCTTGAATTCAGGAAATTGAAGCTGCAATGGAATCAAGGTCAGGGTGAATGAAGGTGTTGTGTATGTGGTTTGCATTACATGGGTGTGGTTAGGTGTACCAGTGAGAAGCTTTTGGTGATGGATTTCTCTCAGATTTCTGGTCAAGTTCAGTGATGGGTGAAGCTTTAAATGGGTGTATGTTGTTGGTGGAAGAAATGGTGGTACTGAGATGTATTGTTGTGATGTAGTTGGAGATGGTAGTGAGTACAAGGTGTGTGAGGGTAAGAATTGAAGCTAATGGTTGCAGGGAATGGAGAGTATGAGCATGGTTGGAAGCTTTGGTTTTGGTTTGAGACAAATATGCAGGTGATGGAAGATTTAACTGAGGCAGAGGTTGAGATGCTGCTGGATATGGTACATGTTTCTGGGGTACAACTAAAGTTATAGAAGCAGCAAATGTTTGAGCAATAAGTGTGTTGGTAATGGTTTATTACAGGGAAATGGTTAGGCCAACAATGCCTAGATGTATGTTAGGTTGAGAAGGTGGAGTGCAGGTCTGAGATTTCTGGTGATTATGAGAGAAAGGGTTGCATCTCAAATGGAATGGTGAAGCTGTTGTTGGAGCTGAAATTGCAGGTAGGAGGTTATTAAGCATTTGCACAATAGATGACTCGGAAGCTCAATGGAGTAGTTGAATTTGGATGTTGGTGGGTGTATGCTCAAGGGAACTTTGATGATCGATTGTGAAAGAATAGCAGCTATTTCTGTCGTTTGAAAGAGGAAAACACTAATGAGTTGTGTAGCAGTGTTTTGGTGGTTGAGATTGATTGAATGATTCATGGGTTTTAGGAATTGGTAGTGATGATGTATGGTGATTCTGTGCTGCCAGTGGTTGTGTTGGCTAGAAGCTGAGGAATATGGAAGGTGGTGTTGTGATGGCACAGGGCCCTCATGGATGGGAATCGAGCAGGGAAGGCTTGGCCATCTTGGACGTGAACTACTCTGGCCAGTGCAAATGGCTTATGGCCTGGAAATTTAGTCAGTGAGTCGAGTTAGCTTTGACTCAGCAACTAACTCGGTTCTGACTCAATGATTTCCTTTGACTCTCTTGACTAACGGTTGACCATATTGACCATTATATATAACATAATATTGACGGAATATTCCATCGACGGAGGTGAATTTTCAGGTGGACGGCGGTGACTTTTCGGCGCCGGATTCCGGTCAATTTCCGGCCAAAAACCCAGTTTTCCGGCAAGCGTTTTTTGGATAGAGTTTCTACATGGGTTTCTCTCTCTCGTGGGCCGGGTGGATTTCCAAATAATGGACTTTGAAGACAAAACCTATTTTTGGGAGGAGAAAAAGGCTATAAAAATGAAGTTTTCTACACAATTTGATACAACGTTTTATTCTATTCTTGGAGCTTTTGCAGAGAACTACTTCTAGGGTTTGCTTTCCTTTATGTTTCATCTATTTTCTTTGAATATTATGATGATGAACTCCATGAATATGAGTAGCTAAATACAATAATTGGCCATGGGATAAAAGTTGATTTCTTCAAGCATGTTATTTGATTCTATGAATTAGTTTTGTCTCAATTTTATCGTTTATGATTCATCGTTTATATTATCATATGATTTGAATGCTAGTTTGGTTGAGTCCGGAATCAATTGGATTTGTTTTCATCTCTAAATCTATATTAGGGTTTTCAATACGTAAAAGTTGTTATATCTGATTTTTAGTAGCATCTTGTGGTTAATACTTGTAGTGATACATATTTTTAATCGCATATGAATCATAACCTTTGTTAAAACGAATTAGTGCTTTTACACGTTTGTTTGCATCGATTAGTCTTATTTCATAGAACTTATTGCTCTTAGGGAGTTAAATCTAATTGTGCTTTTACACTTTAGGTTACTTTTTAAGAAGATTTCACATTAGCATCTTTCAATGTTGTTTGTGATAAAATCAGGAAATAAACGAGATACTCTTGCGATCAAGATATCTTAGGATTTTGATAATTGAGAGATTAAATACCAATTCTAATCATAGATGAAAAATACATGTTTGTGAATGATACTATCCCTTAACCAATATCTTCTCTTTATTGATTATTCCAACTATTTACTTTGCTTTATTTAGTATTATTACTTTGATAAAAACAAAAACACACCTTGGGTTATTTGGTTACATAAGAATCTGAAAATTGCATAACAACAATCGCCTCTCTGTGGATACGAACTCTTTCTTATCGAATACTATATTTATATCTAGCTGAGTGAGGAAGTGGAATTATTTTTGACGCATACGACACGCATCAAATTTTGGCGCCGTTGCCGGGGAGGCATTCGGCTTGTTATCTAGTTTTTAGTTTCTTTTTATTATTTTTCTGCTTGCATACTTGTGTTTCGTTTCTTGTCTTGTTTCTCACTTGTTTGCGAGAATTATTTTTCAGGTACCTAATCTCTGGCTTCTAAAGATTGGAATTATCCAAGGTGAGGGATAGCTACTAGAAAGGGAACAATACTCCAACCAAGGCAAGGCACAACGAAAGAACACAACTTGTAAGTAGAACACGAAGCTCTTCGGCAAGAAGGAGAGGAAGTAGAACACGATATTCCTTTTGAAGAATAAGGAGAAGGAGAAGAAGCAATGGGTGACCCTGAAAATCGTTCACTTAAAGACTTAGCTTCTCACAAGCTGGATATACAGCAGGGTTGCATTCAAACCGACTCCACTTTTGAAATCAAGCCGGGACTTCTTAGAGAATTACCAAAGTTCCATTGATTGGTGAATGAAGATCCAAACAAGCATCTTATGGATTTCCACACCATTGTCATGGCTATTCTCCCAGCAAATATGGAGGCGGATGGTGCTATGTTGAAGGTTTTTCGATTCTCATTGGAAGGTAATGCTAAGGATTGGTTATACTACTTGCCTTCCGGGAGTGTTACAACTTGGAATGAGTTCAAGAAACTCTTTATAAAGAGATATTTTCCTGCATCTAAGGCTACTCAAATTCACAAGGAGATTTGCGGAATGAAGCAAAATGTTGGAGAATCGTTATATGATTGTTTGGAACGATACAAGAGGTTGGTGGCAAGCTGTCCTCATCACCAATTTAGTGACGCCATGATCATCCAATACTTCTATGAAGGACTCCAATCAAGTGATAGGAATCTTATCGCCTTGTGGGTGGTGGTGCACTAGTGAGCAAGACGGTGGCACAAGCTAGAGAGTTGATTGAAAACATGGCAGCAAACTCTCAAAAACATTTGAGTCGTGGTTCGGATGTGCTTCTTCGGCGAGTCAATGAAGTAAGCGAGGTGGAGGAACTTCGTCAACAAATGGGAAACATCACATCAATGCTACAACAAGTTTCAGCCGCAGTGATACCAAGTTCTCATGGGTATGAAGACGTCAATGAGCAAGCTAATGCGTTTTTTCCAAATCAGCCAAGACGGTATGATCCTTATTCCAATACTTACAATCCGGGATGGAGAGATCACCCCAATTTTAGCTATGCGAACACGCAAGGAGCGGTTCAACAACCTACTTTCAATAATTCGGGTGGATTTCAACCTCAACAACAATAATTCCATCCGCGTCAACAATTTCAACAATCTCAATTTCAACAACAACAACCTCAAAATCAGGGGTCAAGTATGGAGGAGTTGATGAAATCTTTTATGCAAAGAACGGAGAGCACAATGAAAGAGTTGCAAACCCAAGTTGGTTCTATGGCTCTTGAGATGAACCAAATGAAGGCACAAAATAGTGGGAAACTCCCTTCTCAACCTATCAACCCAAAAGGAGATATGAATGCAATTACGTTGAGAAGTGGTACACAACTTGTGCAACCCGAAGTTGCTGATTCGGGCAAGGTGGAAACACCAAAGGAACCTGTTTTGGAGGAGAAGAATGAGGATTCTCCCCAAACTTTTGAGGTACCTATTCCTAACTCTAAAACTCCTATTCATACTTATGTTCCTCTTTTACCTTTTCCTCGCAGATTTGCAAATTCTAAGAAGGAGGCACTAGAAAAGGAGATTTTAGACGTTTTTAAGAAGATTCATGTGAACATACCATCATTGATGCTATAAAGCAAGTTCCAAAGTATGCAAAAGTGTTGAAGGACTTGTGTACCAATAAGCAAAGGCTCAAAGGTAATGAAGTGCTTAGTGTGGGGGAGAATTCTTCGACAATCTTACAACACAAACTCCCACTGAAATGCAAAGACCCGGGCAGCTTTGACATCCTCGTCACAATTGGTACCACTACATTTAACAAAGCAATGTTAGACTTAGGTGCATCCGTTAATGTTATGCCTGCATCTATGTATAAGTCACCTGATTTAGGTCCTCTCAAAAAGGCTGAAATTGTGTTGCAATTAGCCGATCGCTCTAATGTCTACCCAATGGGTATTGTTGAGGATGTTCTTGTGCAGGTTAATCAACTAGTATTTCCAGCAGATTTTTGTGTCTTAAAGATGGATGAATGTTCACCGGACTCGTCTCTTCCATTGCTACTTGTGCGTCCCTTCATGAAAATGGCGAAGAACATTATTAATGTAGATAAGGGAACGCTAACTATGGAGTTTGATGGAGAAGTAATATGTGTCAACATTTTCGAGACGATGTGATATCCTAGTGATATCCACTCTTGCTTCTCCGTTGATGTTATGGATACATTGGCACAACAAATGTTTGAATTGAATGGTGAAGATGCTTTGAAAACCGTTCTAACTACATCCATTGATAATGGTGTAGAGTGTGGTAATGAGGTTAAAGAAGCACTTGGTGATCTCAACTCACTACAAGGATGCCCGGAAACTCATAATATCTCTTTTATTTCTTTACCATGCAGTGATGAAAAACTTTTACCTTCTATTGTTAAATCTCCAAAGTTAGAATTGAAACCTCTTCCTAGTCACTTAAAGTACTTGTACTTGGGTGACAATGAAGAGTTACCTGTGATTGTTTCTAATGAGCTTAGTGAATTATAGGAGCAAAAACTTCTAAGGGTGCTAAGGAAGCACAAGACGGCCATAGGATGGACAATTGATGATATAAAGGGTATAACCCCTGCCGTTTGTATGAACAAGATACGTTTGGAGGACGATGCAAAGCCTACAAGGGAAGCGCAACGTCGTTTGAACCCCCATATGATGGAAGTTGTGAAAAAGGAGATACTCAAGATTTTGGAAGTGGGTGTTATCTACCCCCATATCCGATGGAAGTGGGTGAGCCAGTACAAGTTGTACCAAAGAAATCAGGTGTGACCGTGGTGGAGAATGATGAGAATGAACTTGTCCCAACTCATGTGCAAACCGGTTGGAGGGTTTGTATTGATTATAGGAAATTGAATGCCACTACTAGAAAAGATCACTTTCCATTACCTTTTATTGATCAAATGCTTGAACGTTTAGCTGGACACTCTTATTATTGCTTTCTTGATGGCTATTCAAAGTTATAATCAGATTGTGATAGCGCCGGAGGATCAAGAGAAAACCACTTTCACTTGTCCTTTTGGTACTTTCGCTTATCGAAGGATGCCTTTTGGCTTATGCAATGCTCCAGATACTTTTCAAAGGTGTATGGTAAGTATATTTTCAGAATATGTTGAAAACATAATCGAAGTATTCATGGACGACTTTAGTGTCTTTGGTGATTCATTTGACCTTTGTTTGAACAATTTGTCACTAATCCTTGAACGATGTGTTGAAACAAATATTGTGCTTAATTGGGAGAAGTGCCATTTTATGGTAACTCATGGCATAGTATTAGGCCATATAGTATCTTCTAAAGTCTTGGAAGTTGATAAATCTAAGATAGACCTTATTCGTGCTCTAACCCCTCCCACTACGGTGAGGGAGATACGCTCTTTTCTTGGTCATGCAGGTTTTTATCGTAGATTCATCAAGGATTTTTCCAAGATAGCATCACCACTTTTTACCTTATTGCAAAAATATGTGGTTTTTAACTTTGACGAAAAATGTGTGGCGGCATTCAATCATTTGAAAGAACTTTTGATTTCAGCCCCTATCATTAAACCACCGGATTGGAGCAAGCCTTTTGAGCTCATGTGTGATGCAAGTGATTATGCGGTTGGTGCGGTGCTTGGGCAGCGTGTGGGAAGATACCTCATGCTATTTATTATGCTTCTAGAACGTTAAATGAGGCCCAACAAAACTACACAACCACTGAAAAAGAGTTATTAGCTATTGTTTTTGCTTTGGAAAAGTTTCGCTCTTATCTAATTGGTACAAAAGTTGTTGTCTTTTCAGATCATGCAACACTTAGGTACTTGCTTACAAAGAAAGAGGCAAAACCGAGGCTCATACAATGGATTTTACTCTTGCAAGAGTTTGATATTGAAATCAAAGACAAGAAAGGTATTGAGAACACCGTTGCGGATCATTTGAGCCGTCTTGATGTGGACAAGGAAGCTATCCCGTTGCGTGAAAGTTTCCCGGATGAGCAACTATTCTCAATTGCGTTTGCGGAACCATGGTATGCGGATATTGTGAACTACTTGGTCACTAAACAAATCCCAAAGAATTTGTCTCGTGCTGAGAAGGACAAACTTAAAAGGTTAGGAAATTAATATATATGGGATGATCCATACTTATGGAAACATGGCAGCGACCAAGTCATACGAAGGTGCGTTCCCGAATCTGAATTTAACTATATCTTGTCTTTTTGTCATTCCTATTCTTGCGGAGGACATTTTGGGAGTAAAAGAACAGCTCACAAGGTACTTGAAAGCGGTTTTTATTATCCAACTTTGTTTTAGGATGCACATATATTTTGCACAACGTGTGATAGGTGCCAAAGAACAGGCAATCTAGGTGCTCGAAATCAAATTCCACAAACTTTTATTCAATTTATTGAAGTTTTTGATGTATGGGGTATTGATTTTATGGGTCCTTTTGTCAACTCTCATGGGAATTTTTATATCTTACTTGTTTTTGATTATGTATCAAAATGGGTGGAAGCTAAAGCCACCCCAACTAATGATTCTAAAGTGGTTTCAGATTTTGTGCAAGCTAATATTTTTGCAAGATTTGGAATTCCAAGAGCCATAATTAGCGATTTTTGAAGAAGTACAATGTGTCGCACAAGATTGCAACACCTTATCATCCCCAAACCAATGGACAAGCTGAGGTGTCGAACCGAGAGGTGAAATCCATTCTAGAGAAGACGGTGAATCCAACAAGGAAAGATTGGAGCATGCGACTTAATGATGCTTTGTGGGCTTATAGAACCGCATACAAAACACCTATTGGGATGTCTCCCTTTAGGCTTTTGTACAGTAAGCCTTGTCACTTACCCGTTGAGATTGAACATAAGGCGTTTTTGGGCTATTAAGAATGCATTTGGAGTTAGATGGTCTTTGGAAAACAGAAAGTTGCAACTCCAAGAGCTAGAAGAGTTACGCAATGATGCATTTGAAAGCTCGGGCATTTACAAGGATAAAACTAAGGCATTTCATGATTCTATGATTTCTAGAAAACAATTTTGTAAAGGCGAAAAGTTCTTTTGTTTAATTCTCGTTTGCAATTATTTTCCAGGTAAATTGAGGTCACGTTGTATCGGACCTTTTATTGTTACTAATGTGTTTTCTCATGGTGCAAGAGAGATTCGAGCATAGCTACAGGAAAGGAGTTTAAAGTGAATGGACACCGGATGAAACCATATTATGAGAACTTTACTTCCGAAGTTGTGGAAGGTGTGAACTTTGTGGAGGCACTCCCTCTGGAGGAGTCTTAGCAAACAAGGAGAACGTCGGGCTGACGAATTTAAACCAAGCGCTAAGTGGGAGGCAACCCACCGGTTTTGTATCTTTACCCTTATGTTTTTATTTTTATGCATTTGCTTTTATCTTTATTTTCTTGTTTTTGCATATCATTTGCGGAATTTCCCACCTTGAACTTTCTTTGGATGATTCAATTTTACATTGAGGACAATGTAAAGTTTAATTGTGGGGGAGCATTTATATTTTTGTATAGTTTTTTTTAGTGTGTTTTATGCATTTATAAACAAAAAAATCAGAAATCTAGAAACTTGTGCTTTTTGAACTCCGAGAAAAAATTTGTGCTTTTTTCCCACCAAGAAAAAATTTGTGCTTTTTGAACTCCGAAATCTAGAAACTTGTGCCTTTAGGATGACACCATTAGTGGATGGAACCATTTTGAATGTAGGAGTTGAGGAACCAATTAACTAAACGGGACGAACATAGCTCAGAAATCATAAATACCATGATAGTTGTTACCATATCTCGGATATCACCATATCGCATTCTATTTTTTTATTTTTCCATATTTATCTATTGTTCTTTAAGTGCTTTGGTGGGTCACTAAACATCGACGTGTTATTACTGCTAGGATGAAATAGAGTGATTGAGTTACTAAAAAAAGAAAAAAAAAGAAAAAAGAAAAAGAGACCGACCAATTAGACAAAACGGAATAAAATGACACTTGGGAATAGAAGTATGTGTGAAACGTAGTCCCTGTCTCCGTCGCCTAAACAAGCGTGGAATGTAGGATCCAAGGCAACTATCATGTACTTGCTGACAAGAATCATGCGCTTGGATCCAGTTTGATCCAATCATGTTGTCTAAAAAAAAAAAAAAAAAAAAAAAAAGTATTATATTTGGTTGAATAAAGTCACTTCTGGTTCCCTTGTATATGCCAGTGAGTTTATGTAGAATTCAAACCAAGTAGCTCAATCCAATAGGAATAGATTCATCTTAGCAGTGACCTTCAGACAGATATGGGAAACATTGAACACTTGTGAACATTCGCCAACATCTACATCTATATCCATCTTCTTAATCTTTTCATTGTGATTGTGGTTTGTTAGTTTCCGAGTATTGTGGCTTGTTCGACTATCTGATTAAAGCTTTATTTACTAATGAATTGAATTTGTGCAAGGTACCTCCTCCTATAATCATTTTGGATTCGTTCATTTATTTGTCACAAATAGACGGAGTTGGAAATATAGGTTTTGTAGGCAGACCTCTTGTAAACCTTCACGAGACTAAAACTCGTCCACTAGGGACACCTAGGGGTTTAAAGGCTTGTTATTTATGCTTAAAGTGACCGTATCCTCGACGAGACGGAGTTGTTGTATTTTTATTTTGTTTGATTTGCTCGAGGACTAGCAAAGTCTAAGTGTGGGGGAATCTGATAGGTGTCTAAAACACCGTATTATTTATCTATTGTTTATGCTTTCTCTGCTAGTTTTCTTGTAAATTATGTATCTTATGTTTCGTTTTTGAGTATTTAGGTACTTTGGAGTCGTTTGGAGAAAAAGAGGAGGAAACATGGCAAAAGCGTTGGAGGAGGACTATTTCTCATTATTTGCTTTTAATTCTTCATCTCTGTCTGAAAAGTATGTCGGCTTTGGTGATGCGATTTCTGTCTGAAAGGCATGACAACTTTAGTGATGAATAGAAATGGAAGAGATGAAGTGGGTTTGAGAAGTAGGAGACGGTTGATGTTAGCGGAGAACTCGGAGAAGCGTTCAATTGGAGCCCAGTTAAAGTTAAAGGGGCGACTCTATTCGGAGGAGTGTTAAATCCAAGCTAGCTAAGGTTAAGGAATGACCATCTGTTAAATACACCCAGTTTGGGGTGGCTCTTAGGAGTGGGGTGTCAATATGAATCAATTTTCCTACACAAGACCTAAAATTCAGAAAAAATCAACTTTCATTATTAGTTCTTCACTAACTCCACCCGAAATCGAGATCCGTAGGCGGCACAAAATGAGGTTAATTGAGGGACTCAGAAGTTGAGAGAAGAGATCGATGGGGAGATTCAGTGTTGGAGGTGGTAATTTAATTGGTAGAAATGGCTGAGATGAAGATGAAGAGGAGCAATAAATCAGGGGAGCTAGGGTTTGTTTGGAAATTTGATTCTTGGTTCTGATTTGAAGAAATTGAGCAAGGAAATAAAATGGGTTCTCAGGATTTGACATCAAGAAGGTGGTCTGAGTTTGGTTTAGATGGTTGTTGTGTTGGTGATTGGAGTGATTGAGTAGCTGAATCAATAGAACTGATGGTAATTTGTGGCAGTGGAAAGGTGGTGCTATGATAATTTTGCAACTGAGAGAAGAATTTAAAGATGGGTCTGCTCTTGAATTCAGGAAATTGAAGCTGCAATGGACTCAAGGTCAGGGTGAATGAAGGTGTTGTGTATGTGATTGGCATTACGGGGGTGTGGTTAGGTGTACCGGTGAGCAAGTTTGTTGGTGATGGATTTCTCTCGTTTTTTGTCAAGTTCAATGATGGGTGAAGCTTTAAATGGGTGTATGTTATTGGTGGAAGAAATGGTGAATTTAGATATATTGTTGTGCTGTAGTTGGAGATGGTAGTGAGTACAAGGTGTGTGAGGGTAAGAATTGAAGATAATGGTTACGGGAATGGAGAGTCTGACGTTAGCATGGTTGGAAGTCATGGTTTTGGTTTGAGACAAAGATGTGATGGAAGATTTAACGGCGGGTGAGGTTGAGATGTCATTGATATGGTACATGTTTCGGGATACAACTAAAGTTATAGAAGCAACAAATGTTTGAGCAAGAAGTGTGTGTTGGTAATGGGTTATTACGGAAATGGTTAGGCCAACAATGCTTAGATGTATGTTAGGTTGAGGTGGAGTGCGTGTCTGAGATTCTTAGTGATTATGAGAGCAAGGGTTGCATCTCAAATGGAATGGTGAAGTCATTGTGGAGCTGGAATTGCAGGTAGGAGGTTATGAAGCATTTGCACAATAGATGACTCGGAAGCTCAATAGAGGAGTTGAATTTGGATGTTGGTGGGTGTATGCTCAAGGGAACTTTGATGATCGATTGTGAAAGAATAGCAGTTGTTTCTGTTGTTTGAAAGAGGAGAACACTAATGAGTTAGTGATAGGTGTGATAAACACCTAATTTTATATCTAGTATTTATGCTTTCTTTGCTACTTTTCTTGTAAATTATGTATCTTATGTTCGTTTTTGAGTATTTAGGTACTTTGGAGTCATTTGGATCAAAAGGAGAGGAAACATGTCAAAAGCGTTGGAGGCGAACTATTTCTCAACATTTGCTTTTATTTCTTCATCTCTGTCTGAAAAGTTTGTCGGCTTTAGTGATGCGAAATTTTGTCTGAAAAGCACGAAAACTTTAGTGATGACTCTCATTGAAGAGTATAAGTGAATATGAGAAATAAGGGATGGTTGCTGTTAGCGGAGGAACTCGAAAGAAGGAGAAGCGGTCAATGTACGAGCGAGCTACTTGCGGGCTAGGTGTGCTAGAAGGAGGGAAGAATTAAGTGTCAGTTTCGCAGAACTGACCAATGAGTCGATTTGAATTGTCGGTTAGCTGAAACCGACGAACATTGTAGTGGTTGGTTGACCCTTATCCATTCCACCCGGGTGGATATATCCACTTCCCTTATTTACTCCCAAAACTATCTTCTCTTAATCATTTACACTGAAATTGAGAGAAGGTTTTCACATCATTTCATGTGGGAAACCATAAATTGAGTTGCCCAGA
Organism: Papaver bracteatum; assembly: GCA_023529315.1. Lineage (NCBI taxonomy): Eukaryota > Viridiplantae > Streptophyta > Magnoliopsida > Ranunculales > Papaveraceae > Papaver > Papaver bracteatum. Next base: position 330,953 of record JAJJWX010004157.1, read on the forward strand.
TAGTAGATTGATTGGTGGGTTGAAGGTGAATTTGAGGTTCAAATGAAGATTTAGAATCAGGGAGAAGACAACATAGAAATTTGGAGGATTGAGGAGATGTTAAGAAGGGGAATCTGTGGGTTCTATTTAGAATCAAAATAAGATGAAAAGATGTAAATGAAGGGAGTAAATTCATCAAGCAGTTGCGGGTTCCTGTGGATTCAAAGGTCAGTAAACGATGGGTTGGTGTTGGATTTGCGTTTCGATAGTTTTGTAATCTGAAATTGGAAAAATTAAGGTTTGATTGAGAAGATTGAAAATCTGTGAATGGATTTGATAACGAATGGGTATTACTCATACTCGGAAATGAGGTGACTGAGCTAGGGTTTAAAGTGGAGGAGAATTTGTCTTGCCTGAAATCTATGTTCTCACTATAATGGAGTTTGTGGTGGATTTGAGGTAGAGGTTCAGATGGATAGAAACTAAGGAGATGGGTTTGAGAAGAAATTTGAGATTGTAGTGGGTTGTTGACCTGTTGCCATCAGTTGGAGGTTATGGAGCTGCTGCTGGTGATTCTGGAGATGAGGGTGTGAACTGATGTTGTTGAATGGTTAGGTCAAGAAGGAGTTGGTAATTCTCGGCTGAAATTGAGGTGGTTGTTGTGGTGGTGAATTGACATGGTGGTTTGAGTTAAAATGATTGCGGACGGTGAGGTGGTCATGGGAGTGGAATTTGAGTTAAGTTTGTTGCAGAATGCTCTGCGAGGAAGGAATGTATGAATGCTATGCAAATAGGCTTACAAGGAGGGGTGCTAGCTAGAATTGCGGATGGTGGTAAACATGGAAGCGTGTGATGTAGTCAAAGTCGCGAGGTTCAAGGAGGATTAATCCTTGTTGTTGTTGATTGAACTATTAGTGAACTGAGAGTGCACAGGGAGTCGTGATTGTGGTTTGTAGATGAATGCGTAGGTTGTGTATGTGAATTGCGAGGTTAAGAAGCGGAGCTTGGTGTTGTAGATGGCATTGCAGCGAGATAGCAATTTAGTTGCTATCTTCTTGTTGTACATGTGCAAGCTAGTTGCGTGCGATGGAGAGTGCCAATGAGATCTTGTGAATGCAAGTGCATGGATGCTTTGTGATTTGTTGAGACTCAGATGAATTAGTAGCAGGGAAGTTGCAATGTGAATGAAGTTTGCTTGGAAGAATTATAGCTGAAATACATCCTAGTTGAGGTGCCTGTGTTGGTGCAAAGGAATGACATCTGTGGGTTGCTGCTGCAATGGATTAGAGAATGGATGCGATATTGTAGTTGCGGTTAGAATGAATGGATAATCACAGTAGAAAGGTGCAGCTGTATGTGACCAAGAAGCAACATCAGCTGGAGTAGTTGGAACGAAACTGGTTGGTGTTCAAAATGCATTGCGAGGGGAGAGTAATGGAGATGCTAGAAGTGACACGGATCAATGGACAGACTTATGGTGGTGATAGCTTATTGCAGGTGTGAAGTTTTAGGCAAGTGGTGGTATGGTGAGAAGGAGGTTTGGTATATTGATGCCAAAGATGGTTATTGCGATAGGGTTGAAGATAATGGTCTTGGCATGAAGTTAAAGGTGCAACTGGAGGTGATCTGTGGTGTCTTGCTTGAGTTGAACAAGTGGTGCTTGCTATGATGTGCGAGCTGGAGAATTTCAAAGTGATGCAGTTGTGTCTTGGAAGTCAGTTGTGAATTTAAGGAAGTGTTGGAGATGGCTGCAGTTTTTAGTGACTTGGTTTGAAAGGTTAAGAAATTGCGGTGGTTATTGCAAAATAGTGGAGTAAGTTACATGATCCACTAAAATTCAGGTAGAGGTGTTCTTTGTTGTGCATTGCAACAAGGGCTAATATAGACTGCATTACGGGGAAAAATTCGAGCAAGAGAAAGAATGGTCTGCGATAGTCGAAACTGCAGAAACGATGAAGGAATGAGTGAATGTGACTGTGTTGCAGGTGGCATTAGATTGTTCCATGGGTTCGCATGGAGGAATTGAAACTAACAACTTCAATGCAACTATTTAGAGCAACTGCCAGAAGCTGGTTTGGTGAAGTTGGTGCTTGTGTGCAACTGGGTTTGGAACTGGTGCTGTTGATTACAAAGATGGTGAAGCTTTCCATTGGGTTGATATTGGCTGGAGTCCAAAGTTGCAGGCTGTGCAAGGAACTGAAATTGCAGGCATATAGAAGTTCAAAACTACAGGGAATGAATTTTGAAGTGCAAAAACGGTGAAAAGCGGGCTAAAATGGTGAGCCGGTGAGCATAGCTCCGGTGAGTCGGATTTTGGAACCAAAAGTGGGGATCGTCAAGATTCAGTGAATCATGAGGCGGGTATGAGTCGAACGAAAGAGTTGGCGGCCGGACATAGGAGCTACGCGTCGCGCTTTTGGGTGCGTTTTCGCAAGGGATAGAGAGTTGGATTTAGATGAGTTATGCAAATGGTTGAAATGCAAAAAAGCAAAGTTGAGCTATTGGAAGTGTAGAATTGGCTGGTGACAGTCTCAGATGGCAAAAGTGATCGGAGTCAATTTTCCGGTGACCGGATTCCGGCGCCCGCGACCGGATTCCGGTGATGACGTCAGCACTCCGGCGACCAGTTTTGGGCCCAAAATTTCCAGAGACATATTTCTCACACCTGGGCTTGGTGGACTAGTAGATGGACGTGGACTTGAAGATTTTGACCTATTTTTGGAAAGCAAAGGGCTATAAAAAGAGAGTTTCTACAACAAAGAAAAAAAAGGTTTTTTATTCTATTCTTGGAGCTTTCGCAGAGAACTACTTCTAGGGTTTTCTTTCTTTTATGTTTCATAGTCTTCCTTTGAATATTTTGATGATGAACTCCATGAATATGAGTAGCTAAATACTATTATTGGTTATGGGATAAAGTTGATTTCTTCAAGCATGTTATTTGATTCTATGAATTAGTTTTGTCTCAATTCTATCGTTTATGATTCATCGATTCTATTATCATATGATTTGAATGCTAGTTTGGTTGAGTCCGGAATCAATTGGATTTGTTTTCATATCTAAAGCTATATTAGGGTTTTCAATACGTAAAAGTTGTTATCTCTGATTTCTAGTAGCAACTTGTGGTTAATACTTGTAGTGATACATCTTTTTAATCGCATATGAATCATAACCTTTGTTAAAACGAATTAGTGCTTTTACACGTTTGTTTGCATCGATTAGTCTTATTTCATAGAACTTATTGCTCTTAGGGAGTTAAATCTAATTGTGCTTTTACACTTTAGGTTGCTTTTTAAGAAGATTTCTCAATAGCATCTTTTAATGTTGTTTGTGATAAAATCAGGAAATAAACGGGATACTCTTGCGATCAAGATATCCTAGGACTTTTGATAATTGAGAGATTAAATACCAATTCTAATCCTAGATGAAAAATACATGTTTGTGAATGATACTATCCCTTAACCAATATCTTCTCCTTATTGATTATTCCAACTATTTACTTTTCTTTATTTAGTATTATTACTTTGATAAATACAAAAACACAACTTGGGTTATTTGGTTACTTAAGAATCTGAAAATTGCATAACAACAATCGCATCTCTGTGGATACGAACTCTTTCTTATCGAATACTATATTCATATTAGTTAAGTGAGGAAGTGAATTATATTTGTGTCGTCTGACAAGCGATCAGTTAGATTTGACTCAGCAACTAACTAGGTTCTGACTCAATGATTTCCTTTGACTCTCTTGACTAACGGTTGACCATATTGACCGTTATATATAACAGAATCTTGACGGAATATTCCATCGACGGAGGTGAATTTTCAGGTGGACGACGGTGACTTTTCGGCGCCGGATTCCGGCCAAAAACCCAGTTTTCCGGCAAGCGTTTTTTGGACAGATTTTCTACATGGGTTTCCCTCTCTCGTGGGCCGGGTGGATTTCCAACTAATGGACTTTGAAGACAAAACCTATTTTTGGGAGGAGAAAAAGGCTATAAAAAGGAAGTTTTCTACACAATTTGATACAACGTTTTATTCTATTCTTGTAGATTTTGCAGAGAACTACTTCTAGGGTTTGCTTTCTTTTATATTTCATCTATTTTCTTTGAATATTATGATGATGAACTCCATGAATATGAGTAGCTAAATACAATAATTGGTTATGGGATAAAAGTTGATTTCTTCAAGCATGTTATTTGATTCTATGAATTAGTTTTGTCTCAATTTTATCGTTTATGATTCATCGTTTATATTATCATATGATTTGAATGCTAGTTTGGTTGAGTCCGAAATCAATTGGATTTGTTTTCATCTCTAAAGCTATATTAGGGTTTTCAATACGTAAAAGTTGTTATCTCTGATTTTTAGTAGCATCTTGTGGTTAATACTTGTAGTGATACATATTTTTAATCGCATATGAATCATAACCTTTGTTAAAACGAATTAGTGCTTTTACACGTTTGTTTGCATCGATTAGTCTTATTTCATAGAACTTATTGCTCTTAGGGAGTTAAATCTAATTGTGCTTTTACACTTTAGGTTGCTTTTTAAGAAGATTTCACATTAGCATCTTTCAATGTTGTTTGTGATAAAATTAGGAAATAAACGAGATACTCTTGCGATCAAGATATCTTAGGGCTTTTGATAATTGAGAGATTAAATACCAATTCTAATCATAGATAAAAAATACATGTTTGTGAATGATACTATCCCTTAACCAATATCTTCTCTTTATTGATTATTCCAACTATTTACTTTGCTTTATTTAGTATTATTACTTTGATAAAAACAAAAACACACCTTGGGTTATTTGGTTACATAAGAATCTGAAAATTGCATAACAACAATCGCCTCTCTGTGGATACGAACTCTTTCTTATCGAATACTATATTTATATCTAGTTGAGTGAGGAAGTGAAATTATTTTTGACGCATACGACACGCATCAGCAGATTTCCCAGGAGAGAGTACCACAGCGCTACACGAGGACCTTCCTGGAGATTTTCCCGAAATCTCTTTTGTCAAAGAAGAAGTGTGGATATTGTTTTTTGATGACTCTGCCACCCCTAGCAATAATACCGGAGGAGCATACGTGGTTTTAGTATCCCCAATGGGTGAAGTCTTCTCACATTCCTTCAAGATAGACTTTTATGGCACCAAAAATTCAGCATAATATGAGGCCTTTCTCATAGGATTGTCATTAGCCAAACAAGTCGGAGCCACGCGTCTGGAAATAAGAGGTAATTCTAAATTATTGGCCAACCATATGAATGAAGTGTACACACAGAAGGAAGTGACATTAGCCCCATATAGATCCGAGCCACAAAGGCTACTAAATTATTTCGTTGATGCGACCATAACACATGTTGGCCGCAGCGGCAACAAACATGTTGATTGCCTAGCCACGTTAGCATCAAAGCTGTAGTTCGAAGGTTTAGAGGAAACCTTTATATTGAAGAGACGAACCATAACTTTAACATGGTTCTCGCAATATAAGGAGACTGAAGCCAACGACTGGAGGACACCGATTATTCAAGAACTTAATAGCTCGCTTTCCCAAGGAAAGATTAGTCTCAAAACCGTATAAAACTTTTGCATGCTCCATGAGATGTTGTACCACCGGAACCCAGATGATTCCCTTTCAAGATGCCTTGGAGATGAAGAGGCACAAAAGCAACTTAGCCATATTCATAGAGAAATTTGTGGGCTGATAGGTGTAGAATAAACCGTATTTACTATCTAGTATTTATGCTTTTTTTGCGAGTTTTCGTGTGAATTATGTATCTTATGTTTACTTTTGAGTTTATTAGGTGCTTTGGAGCCATTTGGAGCGAAAGAAAAAGAATCCTTGTATTTTGAGCAATTTGGGCAAAAAGGTCATTTCACCGGAAAACACTATCGGGAACCCAGTCAAGGTTAAGGGACAACTCTTTTGGAGAGTGCTAAAGACAGACCAGTTAAGGATAAAGGGTTAGATTTGGTTAACCCTTATCAAGAAGTAACCACCCATTATAAGCACCCCATTCTGGGGTGGTTTCCATTACTGGGGTGTATTCATCCACCCCAATCATTTCTAACCTAATAAGTTCTCAAATCATTTGTTAGAACTGAAATAGAGGCGCAGCTGAAGAAATTGAAATCATGAAATAATGAGTTTTGCTGCTGAAATCGAAAGAAATCTGAGAGTGAAGTTGAGCACCTGTTGATGATGAAATTGAATTGGGTTATAGGTTCTTAAAACAACAAAAGTTGCAGAAGTTAGGATTCGAGGTTGTTTCTGCAAAGAAGAACAGGGAGATGATGTTGAATCGAATCGAGGAAATCATATATGGGTTCTGTGGATGATTTGAATTACGGAACTAAGTTGGGGTTTGATTATTCAAGATGGTGATACTGCTGGTGCAACTGAAGTGGTTGTAGCTACATGAATTGTAGGTGCATTTCTGGTGGAAGCTGCAGTTACAAGGAAGCTACAATTGCAGGGTGAAATTGTAATGGAAGTGGAGTTGAAGATGTGAGATGAAACTGTTGGAGATTATGGGAATATGGAGTACAATCTGATGTAGCAGGTGATACAAGCTCGAAAAGCTACGAGTGAGATTGGTTGTGGTAGCTGATGGCAGTACTGTTTCACCAATTTGGTGCAGCTTCATTTGGTTGAGTGATGCAGTGCCGTGGCTAGGACGAGATGGTGGTGCTACTGACACTGAGATGGAGAGTTAGGATGTGTATTTGAGGTTGCAGGGATGGATTGCAGTGGCTTGTAATGACCTGCAGGGTATCCGAGTTATATCAGATGATGCTTTTGTTCTTGAGATGAGATGTTGTGAATATGTGTAGCTGTAATGGTGGTGAATGGCACTGCGATGCAGGTGTCGAATCTGTGTGATTCAAGTTTGTGTGGTTGTTGAATGAAATTGTAGCTGTGGTGGTGTGCAGTGGTGCAGCTGTTGCTATATGCAGTTGATTTTGAGCTGGAACAGATGAGAAGAGAAAAGTGCAGGTTGAGAACAAGGGTTGAAGGTGGAGTTATAGCTGAGTGGTAGTGCACATGAAGTTGCAGTGGTGATTTCCAGTAAGAGGTGATAAGTTGGATGGAATTCAGAGTGGTTTGAATGGCCTTAGATGAATGGCTTGAGGAAAGGGAGTGAGGCAGTGAAATAGGGCCATCTTGGTCGTGACTGCACTACACAATTGCAACATCTCTAGCCTTGGCAACTCAGCTCATCCAGCCGAGTCAGTGAGCTGACTCGTTGTGACTCAGACTTTGACCCGGTTGACTAGCGAAGACTGTTAGGTCAACAGTTAACTCTAACGGACGTGACATAATATTTTATCAACTGTGAAGACTTTTTCGGCGACCGGTTACTGGATTCCGGCCTATTTCCGGCCAAAAACCCAATTTTCCGGCGACGAGTTTTGGGACATATTTTTTACACGGGTTTTCACACATGGGCTTGGTGGACTACTTGGAGATGGACTTTGAGAAGACTAGACCTAATTTTGGAAGGAGTATCCTTTATGTAAATTGAGAAACTTTTAAAAGAGAATACTTTTCTCTAAAAAGGGATCTTTGAATATATCTTATCTTCTACTTTTGTTTCTAGGGTTTGTGAACATGATAGGGTTTCTCTTTCTTCTTATTATGAACTCCATTAACATGAGTACTTAATTCTATTATTGGTTATGGAATAGTTGGATTTCACAAAGCATGATTCCTTTATTCAATAAATTAGTTTTGTCTCGTATTTATCGTTTACGATTCTCTGAAAATATAGCTACATGATTTGATTGATTGTTTTGTCAAGTTGCAAATTGGTAGAACTTCTAATCACATCTATTGCTAGTTTAGGGTTTATTATACGTAAAAGTGATAATCCTTGAATACAAGTAGCATAAATATGATTATAGTTTGTAGTGATATATTCTTATGATCATACATGAATCGTAACCTTTGTTAAATTGAATTAGTGCTCTTTCCACGTTCAATTGCTTTGATTGGCCTGATTTCATAGAACTTAATGCATCTAGGGAATTAAACTTGATTAGTGCTTTTACACGTTAGGTTGTTCTTTTAGATAGAACTCATACTCGCATCTTTTAATGTGTTTGTTGATGACAAAAGGAGATTAGCGGGATATTCTTGCGATCAAGGTATCCTAGGGCTTTTGATAAAAGTTGAGATTAAAATATCAATTCTAGTTATTGTGAAGAAAACATATTTGTGAATGAAGATGAATCCTTAACCAATATTCTCAATACTTTGATTTGTTTACTTTTCTTTGTTTGCTTTTACTTTACTTTTAGTATATAAAAAATCAGAAAACCCTCGTGTTAATTATAGGAAACCAATAATATATTGACAACCAAGACCTCTCTGTGAGATCGATCCTTTCTTGCCCTTACTATATTTATATTTTGAGTAGTAAGAAAGTGTAAATTATTTTTGACGCATACGACAGCGATCAAATTTTGGCGGCAACGGTTGTCACTTGTTTTTGGTTTCTTATTTTTGTTTTTTGTTTTGTTTCTTATTTTGTTTTTCTTATTTTCTGGTTTTGACATAGTTTTGAGAACTCGTGTTTCAGGTACCAATTCTATGGAAGGAGCATATTGGAGCAATGGATATGATTTTCAACCTCCTCAACACTATGACAAGCTCCTCAACATTATGACAATTACCCACCATCAATGGAATGCAATCAAAACCAATTTATTGGCTATGATGCATATCCTAGAGAAACTTATGGTGATTTTCATACATACCAACAACAACCTTGTAGTGGGTATGTAAGTCAAGCACCTAGGTGGTATAATTCTACTTCTAATTGTCTTTATTCGAGTTGTATGCAGATTATGCATGGATTGGAAGATATACAACAAAGGCTAGACCAACTTGACCGTAATAGAGAGAACGTCGCACAAAACAATTTCTAGAATATGCCTTCTTACCCGACTCCGGATCGTAGTTATGATCATTCACCCATTCAAAGGGAAGATTCATGGGAAAGAGAACATATTATATCTAATGGTGGTAAGCGTGTGAACGTTAGAAATCTTGCGCAGATATTATACAAGTTGGAAGACGATGGATACTCGGAAGAGCTTGTCGATGAAATTACTAGGACCATTCATATGGAACTTAAACGACGTCGTGATAAAGGTTGGGAAACCGACGACGATTCTAATATGGTGAGTCTGAAGATGAAGACGATGATGATTGTGTTGAAAAGGACCAACCTTTGGAGATATTTGATGATGTTAGTGTAGTTGACTCAACTCTTGATCGTTATAATGATCAAGCACCTATTCAAAAGGTACATGAGGATGATGAAACTAATGTTTTTCAAAATTTTGCAACATTGTTTGAGTCTAATGAAGAGGAGTATGTTGAGAATGTGACCATTATGACCAATATTGTGGAAGACCCAATTGAGCTTGCAAATGATTGTAATGATGATGTTTATGTCGAGACTTTGGTTACGGCAAAAACGGATGAAGAATGGTTGCAAGGTTTGATAGAGGACCATGATATACAAGAGGTGAATAATTCACTTGAGTTTTTCAAGGATGAAGAGGATTCCGTAATAAAAGAGATTGTGCAAGGTTTGTCTAACCCTTTGCATATTGTTTCTTCTCCTTTACCTCTTATTGGTTTAACTGTATGTGCTTCGAGAACATTGTTGAATGATTTTGTTTCTCGATTTCCTCCATTAGAGAAACTTGATTCTCATACTATACAGGTTTTGGAACAAGAAACCGTGGAAGTCCCTGATTTCTATATTCTTTATACACTTCCAAGTGTGGACAAGAATAAGTGTGGGGGAAGCTTTTATCGGTTCATAGCTTCATTTCTGTTTTATATTACTAATATTTGTGTGAAGCTAGTGTTTTCAAAACATGTGCTATGGGTGGATCCCCAACTTTTCCGATTATTGGTGTATGGGGAATTCAACTTGCATGTCGGGCTGACGACTTAAAACCAAGCGCTAAGTAGGAGGCAACCCACCGGTTTTGTATCTCTTATCTTTATCCTTTATCCTTTTGCTTTTTATTTTATTTTTGTTTCGTTTATTATTTATTGTTTTCATATCATATTTGCATCCCCATGTTTAATTTCATTAAGTCCATAATCTATCTTAGAATAGAATTATGATGAATACCTTTTCGTCAGAAAATTTTAGACTGCGCGTGGTTCAGTCCAGAGACCATAACTGTCATACCATTTATCAAAATACTGTGAAATATTTACACTGTGTAGAAAACATGTAGGAGAACAACTTTTGTGAAATGGAGTTTTTCCAAATTCCTTACCAATTTGCACAGTTTTTGCGTTTTATCTGCTGTTACGTCAGAATTCAGAACTTTCGGTTTTACACATTGAGGACAATGTGAAGTTTAAGTGTGGGGGAGCATTTATATGTTTGTATAAGAAAAAAAATTGTGTTTTTTTGAACTCCGAAATCTAGAAACTTGTGCCTTTAGGATGACATCATTAGTGGATGGAACCATTTTGATTGCAGGAGTTGAGGAACCAATTAACTAAAGGGGACGAACATAGCTCAAAAATCACAATTAATATGATAGTTGTTACCATATCTCGGAATATCACCATATCGCATTCTATTTTTATTTTTCCATATTTATCTATTGTTCTCTAAGTGCTTTGGTGGGTCACTAAACATCGACGTGTTATTACTGCTAGGATGAAATAGAGTGATTGAGTTGCTAAAAAAAAAAAAAAAAGGAGAAAAAAAAAAGAAAAAAAAGAAGAAAGAGACCGACCAATTAAACCAAAACGGAATAAAATGACACTTGGGAATAGCAGTATGTGTGAAACGTTGTCCCTGTCTCCATCGCCTAAACAAGCGTGGAATGCAGGATCCAAGGCAACTATCATGTACTTGCTGACAAGATGCTGTCACAAAAAAGAAAGAAAAAAGTGAAAAAAAAAAGAAAAGAAAAAGAAAGTATTATATTGGTTGAATAAAGTCACTCCTGGTTCCCTTGTATATGCCAGTGAGTTGATGTAGAATTCAAACCAATAGCTCAATCCAATAGGCATAGGTTCATCTTGGTAGTGACCTTCAGATAGATATGGGATACATCGATCACTTGTGAACATTCGCCAACATCTACATCTTTATCCATCTTCTAAATCTTTTCATTGTGATTGTGGTTTGTTAGTTTCCGAGTATTGTGGCTTGTTTGACTATCTAATTAGAGCTTTATTTACTAATTATGAATTGAATTTGCACAAGGTACCTCCTCCTGTAGTAATTTTGGATTCGTTCATTGATTTTTCACAAATAGACGGAGTTGGAAATATAGGTTTTGTAGGTAGACCTCTTGTAAACCTTCACGAGACTATAACTCATCCACTAGGGACACCTAGGGGTTTAAAGGCTTGTTATTTATGCTTAAAGTGACCGTAGCCTCGACGAGACGGAGTTGTATGTATGTTTTAGAATTATTTTGTTTGATTTGCTCGAGGACTAGCAAAGTCTAAGTGTGGGGGAATTTGATAGGTGTAGAATACACCGTATTTACTATCTAGTATTTATGCTTTCTTTGCGAGTTTTCGTGTGAATTATGTATCTTATGTTTACTTTTGAGTTTATTAGGTGCTTTGGAGCCATTTGGAGCGAAAGAAGAAGAATCCGTGTATTTTGAGCAATTTGGGAAAAAAGGTCATTTCATAGGCAAACACTATCGGGAACCCAGTCAAGGGACAACTCTTTTGGAGAGTGCTAAAGACATACCAGTTAAGGATAAAGGGTTAGATTTGGTTAACCCTTATCAAGAAGTAACCACCCATTATAAGCACCCCATTATGGGGTGGTTTCCATTAATGGGGTGTATTCATCCACCCCAATCATTTCTAACCTAATAAGTTCTCAAATCATTTGTTAGAAGTGAAATAGAGGCGCAGCTGAAGAAATTGAAATCATGAAATAATGAGTTTTGCTGCTGAAATCGAAAGAAATCTGAGAGTGAAGTTGAGCATCTGTTGATGATGAAATTGAATTGGGTTATAGGTTCTTAAAACAACAGAAGTTGCAGAAGTTAGGGTTCGAAGTTGTTTCTGCAAAGAAGAACAGGGAGATGATGTTGAATCGAATCGAGGAAATCAGATATGGGTTTTGTGGATGATTTGAATTACGGAACTAAGTTGGGGTTTGATTATTCAAGATGGTGATACTGCTGGTGCAACTGAAGTGGTTGCAGCTACATGAATTGTAGGTGCATTTCTGGTGGAAGCTGCAGTTACAAGGAAGCTACAATTGCAGGGTGAAATTGTAATGGAAGTGGAGTTGAATATGTGAGATGAAACTGTTAGATATTATGGGAATATGGAGTACAAGCTGATATAGCAGGTGATACAAGTTCGAAAAGTTGCGAGTGAGATTGGTTGTGGTAGCTGATGGCAGTACTGGTTCACCAGTTTGGTGCAGCTGCAAATGGTTGAGTGATGCAGTGCCGTGGCTAGGACGAGATGGTGGTGCTACTGACACTGATATGGAGAGTTAGGATGTGTATTTGAGGTTGCAGGGATGGATTATAGTGGCTTGTAATGACCTGCAGGGTAGCCGAGTTATATCAGATGCTGCTTTTGTTCTTGAAATGAGATGTCGTGAATATGTGTAGCTGTAATGGTGGTGAATGGCACTGCGATGCAGGTGTCGAATCTGTGTGATTCAGGTTTGTGTGGATGTTGAATGAAATTGTAGCTGTGGTGGTGTGCAGTGGTGCAGCTGTTGCTATGTGCAGTTGATTTTGAGCTGGAACAGATGAGAAGAGCAAAGTGCAGGTTGAGAACAAGGGTTGAAGGTGGAGTTATAGCTGAGTGGTAGTGCACATGAAGTTGCAATGGTGAGTTCCAGTAAGAGGTGATAAGTTGGATGGAATTTAGAGTGGTTTGAATGGCCTTAGATGAATGGCTTGAGGAAAGGGAGTGAGGCAGTGAAATAGGGCCATCTTGGCCGTGACTACACTACACAATTGCAACATCTCTGGCCTTGGCAACTCAGCTCATCCAGCCGAGTCAGTGAGCTGACTCGTTGTGACTCAGACTTTGACCTGGTTGACTAACGAAGACTGTTAGGTCAACAGTTAACTCTAACGGACGTGACAAAATATTCTATCAACGGTGAAGAATTTTCCGGCGACCGGATTCCGGCCAAAACCCAATTTTCCGGCGACGAGTTTTGGGACATATTTTCTACACGGGTTTTCACACATGGGCTTGGTGGACTACTTGGAGATGGACTTTGAGAAGACTATACCTAATTTTGGAAGGAATATCCTTTATGGAAATTGAGAAACTTATAAAAGAGAAGACGTTTCTCTAAAAAGGGATCTTTGAATATATCTTATCTTCTACTTTTTTTTCTAGGGTTTGTGAACATGATAGGGTTTCTCTTTCTTCTTGTTATGAACTCCATTAACATGAGTACTTAATTCTATTATTGGTTATGGAATAGTTGGATTTCACAAAGCATGATTCCTTGATTCAATAAATTAGTTTTGTCTCGTATTTATCGTTTACGATTCTATGAAAATATAGTTACATGATTTGATTGATTGTTTTGTCAAGTTGCAAATTGGTAGAACTTCTAATCACATCTATTGCTAGTTTATTATACGTAAAAGTGATAATCCTTGAATACAAGTAGCATAAATATGATTATAGTTTGTAGTGATATATTCTTATGATCATACGTGAATCGTAACCTTTGTTAAATTGAATTAGTGCTCTTTCCACGTTCAATTGCTTTGATTGGCCTGATTTCATAGAACTTAATGCATCTAGGGAATTAAACTTGATTAGTGCTTTTACACGTTAGGTTGTTCTTTTAGATAGAACTCATACTCGCATCTTTTAATGTGTTTGTTGATGACAAAAGGAGATTAGCGGGATATTCTTGCGATCAAGGTATCCTAGGGCTTTTGATAAAAGTTGAGATTAAAATATCAATTCTAGTTATTGTGAAGAAAACATATTTGTGAATGAAGATGAATCCTTAACCAATATTCTCAATACTTTGATTTGTTTACTTTTCTTTGTTTGCTTTTACTTTACTTTTAGTATATAAAAATCAGAAAACCCCCGTGTTAATTATAGGAAACCAATAATATATTGACAACCAAGACCTCTCTGTGGGATCGATCCTTTCTTGCCCTTACTATATTTATATTTTGAGTAGTAAGAAAGTGTAAATTATTTTTGACGCATACGACGTTTTCAATCTTGGTTTCTCCAAGGATCTTGCTCCAATTTCCAAGCACCGCCGCATCAATTAGAAGTTTTCAATATTAACCACGTTGGGGATTGGAAAAAGCCGTACATCAGTTATCTTCACGATGGCATACTCCCTACAAGTAAGAAAGATGCAACCAAGGTAAAGCAAAGATCCAAGAGATTCATACTCCATGAGGGAATCATGTATCGTAAAAGTTTTGGAGGATATTTATTACGATGCCTAGGCGAGGCAGAAATACCAATCAGGCTGAAAGATATGCACGAAGGAGAGCACCAAGGAAAAAGGAAATTGTTTATCCAAATACACGAGCGATACTACTGACCGACCATGGAGGACGATGCGGCTGCTTTTGTTCAAAGATGACACAAATGTCAAATTCATGGGAATCTTATCCACGCAACCTCTACTCCCCTCCATTCGGTAAGTAGTTTGTGTCCATTTTATAGCTGGGGACTCGGCATCATTGGGAAGATCCACCCGCCATCATCAAAATCCATGAGTATATAATAACCGCAACAGAGTATTTCACTAAATGGGTCGAAGCCATCCCTTTACGAGGGATTACGGAGCCACAATTGCAGCGTTCATTAAGGAATATATCATTTGTCATTTTGGAGTGCCTAAACACATCATCACCGACAACGACACTCCTTTCGCCAATGAGCAAGTGCGGGAGTTACTTGAAGAATATGAAATTAAACAAGTCTGCTCCACCATCTACTACCCCCAAGGGAATGGACAGGCCGAAAGCACCAACAAGACTCTAATTCGGATCCCTAGCCTGACAGTGCATGATAACCCTCGGACATGGCATGAACAACTTCCAATGGCGCTTTGGGCATATCTACATCACCAAGGAGCTCTACTGGCGCCTCCCCCTATTCTCTCGTCTACGGCGCAGACGCCATTCTCCCAGCGGAAATTAAAATTCCATCATCTAGGATTGCCGAGGCAAGTGGAGTCCAATAGAATGAATCTGAAATATCGAATGCCAGGGAAGCGGAGCTAGACACTTTGGATTCCAGAAGAGCTAAAGCAAAAGATCACGCGCAAGCATACATAAATAGAATTTCCCGAGCATATGACTAAGTTGTGAAACCTCGAGTTTTTCAGGTAGGGGATATGGTGTTGAAGACTTCCAAACACATCCAACAAGACATGTCAGCACCAAAATTATCCCCAAAATGGGAAGGGCCTTACGTGGTCACCAAATCATATAACAGTGGATACTACAAAGTTATCAAGGAAGATGGAGGCAAACTGGAAGCAGTCATCAATGGAAAATGGCTCAAGGCATACTACTCCTAACTATTACCCCATCCCTCGCCGTCTCATGGCATGGCTAGCCATGCAATTTTCTATTTCCTTCACATCCCAGTTATCGAATTTCATTTAATCGAAGCATATTAATGAAAATTCTCTTATTTCTCCAAAACCAACACAAAAAATAATATATATATATATATATATATATATAAATCAAGACCCAGAAGGAAAACCAGGCATCTCATAATTACATAACTCAGAAAATCCCATCTAGTAGATTGTAATTCCTTGAAAGCATCATCTTTAACCTGTTTTGATATCTTTCAGTACTACTATTCAAGTCCTGGATTGCTTTTTCCACCTTTTAGGATTCCGCGATCAGAGCATTATCCTCTTCCAAAATGGATTTTGTGGTAGGAATGACATTGGAAAGGATACCGTCACTATCAACCTTCATGATGTCAAGACGATGCCGCAGCCAACCTATGTTAAACTCAAGGGATTCACAGGTAGACACCATGTTTTCCCACTTTTTAATAGTTAATTCTGTGACATCGCGGATGGATGTACCTTCTATTTCAACAATCATGGGTAGGAGACAGTTCACTGTGGTAACCAAAGCAGATGAACAATGCTGCACTACGCTCCTGGTGTCAATATGGACATATCTTCTCCATATTTTCGTATACAGAGTTACGAATCCATTTCTCACTAGGAACCTACCAACGTTTTGGTAGCTAGAAGATAGACACTTCATGAGGATTTCGAATGGCAAACCTGCATTGGGATATTCATGGCAAGAGATACCCAAATCAGTATTTTCCATATCTACAGCGGTTGGTATGCTCAGATTCGAAAAAGAGGGGGTCGTCAGATCATCATCATCGACAACGGTCACACATGTTCCGGATGAGTATCTTTGCACAAAAATAAACTCCTTTTTCTCACTCACTGGTGGTAACAAACAAATATCTATTGGTCAATAAAAGGTACCGGTATGATCTTCTTAACTCGGATATTCTGGATGGGGAAGTTGTCGCCAAAATTAGGTATTTGTCCACAATGCAAAATGCAGAGAAAAGGAATTTTATAGGAAAAGGAGATTCATCATTGTGAAAACTAGGATATGGCTAGAGACATACTCTGGATGCAAGCTGCCTGCCTTTGACTGAAGGATCTAGCTGACTTGAAGATGATTCTCTTCCGCTCGACATGATGAAGGAAATATGAATTCAACAGAGAAAGTCTTTATCTTAAATTAAGAAAGATAACCTAATTACACCAGCAAATATACCACAGAAACCCTAAAGAGAAACAGATGCCGAGCAAGCACAATGAGTTTACACGGCGGCCAAAAATCAGCCTCGACCAAATGAAGTCTCTCGTCGAATCCCTAGTGTGAAAACGGGAGAAAACGGTCAGATATCCAAGGGAGCGCCGCCTTCACCGCTCAAAGAAGCGCCATCTCCGCCCGCTCCATAGCCTAGCAAGTAACGCCATGACTCCAACATTCCGTGATAAAAGTCGCACTATCTCTTCCCATTTTGCAAAAAAAGCCGGCTCCATCTTCACAGTTTGTTAGCCAAAGTTCAAATGTTGTATCCACCATGCCGCAGATGTAGCCAAGCCAATAACACCACGCCCTGCAGGAAATCCACATCCAGGCCAACAGTACCATCCACCTTTCCATCTCCACCAGCCAAGGTAGCGCCATCCTGGCCGTTCAAAGCAGCGCCATCTTCAATGCCCTAGCCAGCAGCGCCATGAACCATTCCTTAACCAGTAGCCAAAGATGCTGCACTGGTGCCAACATCCCATGGCCAAGACGAATTTATACAAAATCCACCAACACAAGGATCACGGATTCTTCATGCCTTCCACCAAAAGGTTAGTTGAATTTCCTTGGCAATCTCTTCACATTTTTTCTCTTTCGATTCTACTCTCGTCTGTCACCATCTCATGCTTACCCAACAATAATGCCACTGTTACGTGCTAAGCAGGGGACTTAATGTTGATGGTGGTTTTTAGCTTAGGGTCAAAATCGTAAAACCTTGCATCTGATGTCACTCTGCAAGGAAACGGTACCGTGAGTGCTAACCTCTTTACCAGAATATTTATTGAGCCATTCAATATATTTACATGAAATTTATCCAGACTGGCGAATGCAACAACCATCCCAAACGCTCTGTAAATTTCGGTACCTCGCCAATATAAGACTCACTGAGTACTTTCATGTGCTATGTTCCCAGGAAGAACCCTTAATATCGGTATGGAATGACGGATTTATGTTCACTCACAGCGGAGTAACATGAACCTCCAAGTACCAAAGTTAAGGTCATCGCATGAAATGCTCAGATGGAAAGCACACTACATTCTGTAGATAAGGATTTTTGTGGCAGCATACAAAATCCAGCCAATTATTGTGATAACTCACAAAAAATTCATAAACCCGACTAATTTGCAGAAATTAGGGTTTCGCGCCCCGCGCAGTATAATAGACCCCGTTGGTCGAAACTATGCTTAGCCAAACTAGGCAATTAAGTCTGCCACGACGCACTGGAAGTGTGGCTGTAGGACCAGAATATCGCCTTGGTATTATTTAGCGAGCATCATCGCTAGTTCTTCAACAACGCTTCTCCAGTGTCATAGAATAATTTAGAGAATGACGTAGTAGCTGACGAATGAAGAAACACGGGAAGAGCGTGATTGTCCTGCGATGGTTACAGCACCTGCGAGCATTAGCATTACAACTACCGTGAGAGCATCGCAAGTCAGATCCTAAATTAAAGGGGAACTTAGCTATCATCCACTATGTAACTACCCTATATAAAGAGATACAGTAGATTCAGAAAAGGGGGATGTATTTTTGAGTGTTAAGAAAGTCTTGAGGAGAGAGAAAATTCAAGAGAGCGGTTGTATTCTTGATCTTCTTCCATTACTTGTAAACATTTCTGAAAATCAAATAATAAAGTGTTGTTTTAATCATCAAATATGTGTTAATTACTGTAAGAACTTATCAAGGGTGTAGTGTAGGATTTCATGCAACTACATTTTGGCGCCCGAAACAGGGATGAATTGATGATTATTTGAAGAAAAATATAAAAATTGACATTGTGGTTGGAAGGAATTTGGAATAATTAGTGAAAGATCTTACGCAACATTCAACAGATTACTAAGATTAATGGCTAGAAGAAGAAGAAACACGTCAGAACCACCAACAACTGTAAGAAGGAGTAAAAGACTTGCAGGTGGAGAAACAAATGAAATGGGAGAATCTTCAAGAATAAGAACAAGAAGAAATAGAACAAGGAATGAAGGAGAAAATCAAGTTCAACAGCCAAACCAGCAAACACCAATACAAGATAGAGTTGTGGATTATGATAGAGTTAGCGTGCATACTTGGAGATCAGATTCGATGGAAGAAGCAGAAGATCGACAATTAAGAAATGAGAGAAGAGAAGAAAGTGATCAAGGAGTGGTTGAAGGATTAATTCATGGAGAAGGCGGAAATGAAACATTAGATGATTTAAGACAAGGAATACAAGAGGAAAGGAGGTTAGAAACAGAAGAACGTACAAATTTGACAAGGCAAAATCACGAGTTAAGAATGGAGAATTTGAAATTACAAAGTAGGAGATCAAGAAGTACTGCTAGATCAAGTTCAAGATCATTTAGAGAAGAACCAAGGCGAAATTCCCCTATGATAAATGCCGGAGAAAGTATCCAAGAGGGAATGCAAAATCTAAATGAAGAGCAGCATCATAGAGAAGAAGAGATGATTCATGATCGCTACATTCCACGCGGTGAAACTGTGAATGGAAGACGTAATAATAGAAATCAAGAGGGTGGAAATAACCAGGATGGTGAAGAAAATCGAGAAGAATGTAAAAGAATATCACATGGGCGAAAAATCCAAAGAATCATTGAGGAGGAAATAGAGAGGCATTATGCTGAACAAGCACGTCTGGCTTGCGAGAGAGAAAGATTAAGAGCAGAAGTAGAAGAACAAGAATTCCAAGAAGAAATACGGTAGAATAATCATGACAATCAAGAAAGGAGACGCACACAAAATTGCCATAGCAATAATATCAATGAGGAATATGACAGAATACAAAAGAGAATAGAAAGACATTGAAGATAAACAATGAGGAATGAAGAAACTCGCAGAGAAGAAATTGGAAGACATAATCAGTTGCGAATTCAAGAAGGAGGTGAAGAGGAAAATCGCAGGAGAAGGCAGAATGAAGATGCTGAAGAAGAAGCACAAAATCTCGCAGGACAAGAAATACATGAATGCAGAAGAAGAGAAGCTGCACTGAAAAGACCAATAGAGCAAAATTCAGCTGGGAATGAATAAATTTTAAGAGAATTAGCAGAAATGAGGGGAATGTTGAATAACATAAGAGAAGGAGGCAGGAGAAAACTTGATGAAGCCATTGAAGAAGCTGCGAGGACTCCATTCACTCAAGAAGTACAATTAAGAGGGATCCCTCCAAAATGAAACTTACCAGCATTAACCAGTATCTTCGATGGGACTACTTGTGCTGTTCAACATGTTAAGGCTTATGTTAAGTGTATGCTACAATGGGAAAACCATGATGATGTGTTATGAAAGTACTTTGCATCTAGTTTAACTGGCGAGGCATTAAAATGGTTCGAAGGCTTACCTAAAAATACAATAACTTCTTTCGACCATTTGCAAGTTACATTTCTGGGAGCATATATAAGCAACAATTCTTCACGACCCGGTATTGAAGATGTATTTAGATTAAAACAGAGGATTAGCGAGAGTCTGAAACACCTAATCATAAGATGGAAGACAATGTGCAGTGAAATGGCAGGAAGAGTGGATGAGAGATACTTCATTTTATCTTTCATTAATTTAATGTTCGCAACCAATCTGTTGTACATACAAATTTTCAGAATCAAAAATACCATCACAATGATTGAGCTATGAGAACTACAAGAAGAATACATTGATTTGGAGGAAAAAAAAGAGATGGAATCATATCCAGTCACAAACACCAGCTCAATAGCAGCGAACGGGAGTTTACTTCCTAAAATGATCAACAATGTGGCGAGCACCTCGCAGCCACAGCAAGAGAAAGTGGTGATTGAAAATCAGCAGAAGTTAGTAGCCATGGGAAGTCGAGATCAATAGGAGTATGAAAGAGAAAGGAATTATTACAATCTCGCTAGAAATAATAAAATTCAAAGACTTGATCAGCCGCAAGAGACTTATGGTGGTCATAGGAAAAATAATTTCAGAGGACAAGGGAATCAAAGAGTAATATGGCAAAAAATTAAGATGCCACCCCTGAATGCCAGCATAGAAATTTTTCGGGAAGCTATCATTTTGATGGAAAATATACCATCACCCTAGAACATGGGAAAAGAGACACATCAAAATAATCGAAATCAAGAATTTTGTCCTTATCATCATTTCCATGGACATTCAATAAACGATTGCAGGAATGTAAAAAGAATAATTTTAAGGATGATTGATCAGGGAAAGTTAAATCATTTTCTAATAGGACATCCGCAATCTCAGCAGCTACCACCAGCACCACAAATTCGCAGAGTGAATACTGTAAAAGGAGCAGAAACATTTGTGATAGAGGTTGGAGCTAAAGCGAAGAATTTGTTCTGAAATTCCATCATACATTCATAGAGCAGCGAAGAATAAAAATTGGAGCAAAAAACAGAAATTGGAAACATAATATCAAGCAAAAACAAAGATGTGATAAGCTGATAGTTGATATAATAGAGCGGCGAGAGCAGAGAATACTGCAAAATCAACATGAGTATATGAATGGCGAGTGGATCGCAGATGAAAAACGCAACAAAAGAGCAGACGCAGGAAGTAGTAAGTAGAAAGGTAAAATGAAGAAATTTAAGAAGTTTATGAATGATTTGTTGAAGAAAATGTTTCAAAAGAACATTTCATTTGAATGAAAAGGATGGAATTGAAAGGTTGAAATGCAAATGAAAAGAAAATCAAAGAAAAGAAATTTCATCAGAATTGCATTACTCGCAAGAAACGCGAATAAAATTTCGAAGAGACATAAGAATGGGACAAACCTATATGGCGTACACCCTAGTTCGCGGATACAATTTCGCAAGAGGCAAATGTAAGACCTAAAGTGCGTCATATAAGGGGGTATCTCTTTGCGTGGCTCAGGGATAAGGTTATACCGCTGCTGGAACCTGAGTCATGGAGACTGGAGTCCATCTCTTTGAGATACCTATCCAGGAGAGATACTTTATATTTCCAACTATATAAGGTTATACCCTGGTTGGACGACTGAAGGTCTCTTCTAAGGGGTGCAGAGTATGACCAAGGCGCCGAGGTACACGGTTGAACCAAGGATGCCCGGGATGGACGAACCTACCCTGGCCATTCTTGGTAAGTCTTGGCTATGATGCACTCGTCCCAAAGAAAACCCCACTTAGGGTGCAGTCTTGTAACTATAAGCCATATAGGCATAAAGGACAAGAGGCTGCGAAAACAACTGTTTGTTAGTAAATCCGGATGGGAAGAGATAGTCTTGTATGGCCGATGTACCCTCCTTGAAGGGGCAACCAGTGGGAAGATAAGGGCAGCACCCTCCATTAGGGAGCTGATAAGTGTCTAAAGACGGCAATGTCATGGGGCTTTACGCTCACAAGAGCATTTAGGCCTGTCATATTGTCGCATGACAAATATTATACAGAGGCAACAAGCCATAAGAGAAAGTTATGATGAGATCAATAGTTTTTTACATTAAAGTGTAAAGACGTCCTGCGATTTCATCGCAAGACGAAAATGTCATGAGGCTCTGTTCTCGCAAGGGAACTTAAACTTGTCATATTGTCTCAGAGAAATTGACAAAATATAGATAAGACAAGATCAAGGGGTTTTTACCTACAAATGTAAGAACGTCCTGCAATTTTGTCGCCAATACAAGACGTGGCAAAATAAGACTTTTAACTAGGAAGGCATAATAAGACCACAAGAAACAAAGATTGAATGACTGCGATACTGGCGCAGAGATAATGAGACTTGCGATATTATCGCAATGATTGAGGCTAAAATATTTAAATATACTTTATTCACAACTAATATCTAAACTCTACTCAATTTTCTCATATTACAGATGAATAACAGAGGCAAGTATGGGAATGAACAGGATGATAAGATTGTTATTTATCATTATATGATAAAATTATATAGATGTTATTATATGATAAATTTATGCAGATAGTTAAACATTAATAACCATGTTGATTAATTATATTGCAGAAAAGAATTGTTTTTTAATTTACAGATAGAAGCCAAAGAAATTTATACATTAAGGAACATTAGAAGCTGGAGATACTCGTAGCAGTATAATACAAGGAAAAAGAGATAAATGAATAAATATTATAGAGGGGTTCAAGACTAATTAGATCCATCATCATCTTCGCCAGATTTCTCTTCTTCTTCACCTTTACCATCAGCTTCATCCTCGTCAGATTCCTCAGCTTCGCTATCAGAGATAACAAGGTTTGGAGTATTCGCTGGAATTTCTTATGCGATATCAGGAAATGTAGAATGAGGAATGTTATGATCATTTCAGATCATTTTAATGGAATTTTTACGAACACTAATAAGGGCATTACTAAAATTCGCAGCAGTAATATTTAATTGATCTTTCAACCTTGAATATTTCTCATTGCGAGCAGTAAGAGTATTTGCGAGTTGATTCTTATCAGCTTCGAGTTCCCTAACTCTTTCAGAATACCTCTTCTCAACTCCTGCAAGTATACAATAACAAGTTGGAAAATTTGCAAGAAAAAATTATAAAAGCAAGAAATTAATAAGGAAGAACAATTAGCAACCTTCTCTTTCAGAAATCATGTCCTTAATTAAGGCTGCATGTTCAACATGAAGACTAATATATACTCCTAAGTTATCTCTGGCATTGTCAAGAATCTTTGCAGCCCAATAAAATTCATCATCATCGTTAATAATAAGACGGGAACGGATTTGGTTTTCTCTTTCCACAAGATCATCCCTCTCGCGGATAAGTTTATCTCTTTTAATTTGGACTTCAATAAAGGTTTTATGAAAATCCGCTAATATCTATGATCAATTGCTAAAAGATGAAATTTGGATCTAAGATCATCTACAGAAAGGGAGTTAATCTGTTCATTTGAATAACTACCTAAGGATTCATTAAGGCGATTGACAAGAGTATCATCATCTATTGGGTTTGGAAAAGAACGAAGGAATACAGCTTCGTCGGAATGGCCATAAAAATCTGCGAAGAAGAATAATAAGAACAAAATGCAAAGGAATATAAGGATAAAAAGAAAGGGAAAGATTTCTTACCATAAAGATGATCATTCGCAGCTTGGAGGCTTGCGACCTTTTCTTGCGAGAAAGTTAGATCAGTTTCCAACTGCTTGATTCTTTCTTAAAGGTCAATTGACCCAGATTCCAATTACCCGCGAAGATTAGCGGACTCAGATTCCAACTCCAAATTCTTCTTGCGAAGAACATCATTTTTCTTATAAAAAGATGCACACCTCTTCTCCAAGTCTGAGGCAACCGCAAAGGAAGCTCTTCTAGTCTGTGAAGGAGCAATGTAAATTAAAAGATTGGCGAGAAAATGGATACATAAATATAGTAAAGAAATGAAAACGTACCAGAATGCCAAGAGAATTTAAGAGACTGGGAGATATTGATCTTGAGATTCCTTGGAGGGAATCATTATCAACCAGTATGGGAGCATTACAAACTTTAGCGAGAGCTTGAGATACTCCATTAAGAGCTTAATCTCCATAATCATTTGCGATACCATGTATAATATCGCCAAAGATCTTGGACAATTGAGTCATGGAAGAATCAGATTGGGAAGACTCCATTGTAATTAGAATCATCATCATCATTATCGTCATCATCGGAATTACCACTCAAGTGTTCTGCATTAACTTGAGGAGTCGAAGAATAAGAGAGTTGGGGTTTTCTTTTCTTTAAGGGAGGAGCACCAGATTTCCCTCTGCAAGGGGAAATAAACTTCTCTTTGAGAGGAATAATATATTTCTCCTTGCGAGAAACATCTTTGTCTTTCCCTTTATTTTTCACAATCTTCACAGGTTCTATTTCCTCAATAACCTGCGAGCACAGATAAAGGTAAGAAATATAGGCAACAATATATTGTTAAGAATAATAAAGGGATATTTCTTACTTCATCAGTGAGAGATTTAAGGGCTAAAAAGTGTTGGGCTTCCCAAATTTCTGGTAATGAAGTTTCAGCTTATCAATCTGGAGAAAATTGGAGTAGTTAGCGAGAGTATGAAGGGATGAGGATGATAATAATGATAATTAAGCGGTGTGAAAAAACATACCTCTTTATTTCTTTCAGACCAGTTGAAGACCCACGGTTGATATTCTGGGAGATTTGCAGGCAATGCATGAGGACCGGAGATGTAGGGACCCTCTAAACATAATGGAAAAGTAAACCATTTGTCATCATTGGAATGGTGAGGGCCTTGATTATTACCCGTATGCCAATCAATATCTGACATAAGAACTTCATCTTCAGCGATATTATCTTTCTTCTGCAAGCGGACGCCCCAGCGAGCGCTATCCTTTTTACAAGGAACTATATCGTAATTTGCGAAGAAATTCTCCACAGTATACTTCGCGGGAACAATTGGGACATCTTTAAATTTAGGATTCTTTGGAGCATCAGGAAAACGAGATTCTTTATCAGCACCACGAGTAGCATACTCAAGCATTAAGCGAATACAATCCCCACTCAACTGATATATTGCCCGCGAGAACTTCGCGTGAGAGATAATTTCATTAAATAAAGGAAGTTCAGGATCATAGAGAGGAATGGGAAGACCAGCCTCAAGTTGGCCTAGCGAGATTATGATTTTCTCACGGTTACATGAAAAAGCAGAAAATAATGGAACAGAGAGTTCAGCCTTAGGGCTTTGTTCAGGAATAGTAGATAAGGTGAAACCTTTATCTTTAAGTTTATTTTGCATTCTCTCAAAGGAAAGGACATTTTTATGACCAGCTGCAACCATTTTTAATATGGGAATGAAGATCGAAAGAGTAAAAGATCGAAAGAAAAATTATAACAGTAACAGATCCGGAATTTATGGAAGAACCGTAAAATTGCAGATAGATAGAAAGAAGAAAGTAAAAAGAGGGAAATAAAAGAATGAAAGAAGTATTTATAGAAGAACAAAGTTCTCGAGAAGATGAATGCAATTAATGCAACGAAAAGACGTGAACGGCTAGTGTAGTACCAGAATATCGCCACAACGATATTCTCGTGATAAGAACGACATTTCCACGAGAAGGTTGAATACTCCCACTACAAGAATGACATCTTTCACGAGAGCGTCGTGAGAATTCTCCAACGAAATTTGGTGAGCAACATGAGAAAGCATCAAGATAGTTGACAATTGAAGAAGCATGATAAAAGAATGTTGTTTCACGAGAATTACGAAAGATGGCGAAAATAAACAATGTAACTGCCACGATGAGATCGCATAATAGATCCGAAAGAAGGGGAAAGCTTAGCTGTCTTCCATTATGTAATTTCCTATATAAGGAGATCAAGTAAGTCCAGAGGAGGAGGATGTATTTTTTAGAGTTGAGAAAATCTTGAGGAGAGAGAAAATCCAGAAAAGAAAGTTGTAATTCTGAGTTTGAATATTTTCTGTAAACATTTCTGAGATCTAAATAATAAAAGTGTCGCTTAATTCTTTAATCTTCAACTAGTTTCACTTAGATTTTTATAGGATCTTAATAGGGGTGTAGTGTGGGAAATCCTGCTACTACATTTTGGCGCCGACTAAGGGGAGCGTTGAATTAGCAAAATCGAAGAAAAGGTAAAAAAGAAGACAGGAATTATTCAAGATCAAGGAAACTTTGAAGAAGATTGGTGAAATATTCAGAAGAAAAATGATTAGAATTAAAGAAAATTGTAGGAAATTGAAGTATGAATTAGTGTCAAGAGAAATGATCGATAAATTTCATGAAAATATTAAGGGGGGGATACATAAACGTGATTTTGAAGGGAGAAAAATTATGATGGTAGAGAAAACGCCATTATTAAAGAATTGGGAAAAGCAGGAAATTACATTTACAGCAATAGAAGTTTTAGAAGAAAATCTAAATCATACATCTCCTTTGGTGATTACGGTACCCATGATACCAATAAGGAAGGAAAAGTCAATAAAATCTGTAGAAAAATGGGCTATAAATAGAACTCTAGTTGACACAGGAAGTTCTGTGGATATAATGTTCTATCATGCTTTTAAGAAAATGGGGTATAAGGATGAAGAAATGTCTATTTCATCATATCATATTCATGGTTTCGGAAAATCTATAACAAAACCAAGAGGAGAAATAATAGTATGATTACCACTTGGAGAAATTGAAACACAAGTAACACTATGCGTGGTGGATATGGAATCACCATACAACATGATATTGGGAAGACCATGGATACACGCAATTAAAGATGTAGCGTCAACCTTACATCAACGCATCAAATTCCCTATGCCTAGCGGAATTGGGGAAATTAAAGGAGATACAGATCTTGCGAAGACATGCTATCAAATTGAAGTAAAAAATTGTGAAGAACGTCCTAAGCAGCGAAAAGCTCTTGAGAAAATTGATGAGAGAAACAAGAAAAGAAGAAGAATTTAAAATTTACATGATAAGAGCAAAAGAGGGAAAAGGGATACCCAATGAATTTTCGCGAGAAGGAGATGAACGTGCGAGAATCATAAAAACACCAGCACCAGAAGCCAGTTACACTGCATTTGAACCAACAAAAGAAGTAAATGTTGGGAGTGAAGAAGAACCTAAAATACTGAAAATTGGGACTAGAATGGAGATAGACGAGGAAGAAAGAACTATAAATCTTTTGCGAGAATACAAAGACATTTTCGCGTGGAGCATGGATGAAATGCCAGGGATAGATCCATCAGTAGCATGTCATAAATTAGAAATCAACAAAAATGTAAGGCCGTTCAAGCAAAGAATAAGAAATATCGCAACAACATACCATTCTCAGATAGAAGAAGAATTACAGAAGATGCTTGATGCATGAATAATAAGGAAAGCAAAGTATCCAGAGTGGATTGCAAATATGGTGGTGGTCCCAAAGAAGAATAAAGGAATAAGAATTTGCATAGATTTTACCGATTTAAATAAAGATTGTCCTAAAGATAGTTTTCCACTACCAGATATTCCTCAAATGGTTGAGTCAGCAGAGGGAAATGCAAGGATATCTTCGTTAGATGGATATAAAGGATACAACCAAATCCCTCTCGCTGAAGAAGATCAAGAACATACTTCATTTTTTGATCCAAGAGGGTTATATTGTTATACAAAAATGCCCTTTGGATTACGAAATGCTGGTGCAACATACCAAAGAATGGTGGAGAAGGTATTTGCAAAGTGGATCCACAAAACGCTGGAGGTATATGTAGATGATATGTTAATCAAGAGCAAGAAAGCTGAAGATCATGTACAAGACTTGAAGGATATTTTTGAACAAATGCGGTAATTTAATATAAAAGTAAATCCTGACAAGTGTACTTTTGGAGTGACTTCAGGAAAGTTTCTGGGGTATATTGTATCAAAGGAAGGAATACAAGTTGATCCAGAGAAAAAGTGCAAGCGATTCGCGATATGCCCACACAGCTACGATAAAAGATATGCAAAAATTGAATGGGCTGTTAGCCTCATTAGGAAGATTCATCTCGCGATCCTCGATAAATGCAAGCATTTTTTCGATATACTCAAAAAGGGAACAAAATTCAGATGGATGGAGATGAATGTGAGAAGGCCTTTCAGGGAATAAAAGAGCATTTAATGGATATAACCATTTTACAGAAAGCTGAACCAGGAGAAGAGTTATTAATTTATCTCGCGACAACGGCATATGTGCTAAGTGCGGTATTGCTGCGAGTAGATCTTTGGGATAGAGAAACCAATTTACTATATTAGTAAAACATTCAATTCAGCAGAGAAAAATTATTCAAAGATTTAGAAATTAATCCTAGCATTGGTACATGCAACTTTCAAGCTTCGCATTTACTTTCAAGCACATAAGGTCAAGGTGTTAACAAAAGTGTCAATTGAATCGGTAATGAAGAATTCAAAAAGATCAGGAAGAGTAGAAATATGGAATGCACAAGTGGGACATTTCGATATCAAATATGAAATTCTATCTTCGCCAAAATCCCAAGTCATTGCAAATTTCTTAGCTGAATTTCCTTTGGAAAATGACGAAGTTGTGGAAGAAATGATGGTGGCAGAAGAAGAACATGGAGATCCAAAAGAATTATTGACAGAACCCAATAGATGGGAGATATTAGTGGATGGATCATCTAATGGAGAAGGAAATGGGATTGGAGTTGTTTTTATTTCACCAGAAGGAGAAAAAACAGCTTTCTCATTTAGGTTAGAATTTACATCCACTAATAATTAGACAGAATATGAGGCTGTTATCCACGCTTTGAAATTTGCAATAGAAATGAAGTTGGAAAATGCTAGAAACACAAGCGATTCTCAATTGGTTATTCGTCAAATAACTGGAGAATATATAACAAATGAACCTTCTTTAAAGAAATACAAGAGACTCGTGGAAGAATTATCTGCGAGAATTCCAAAGATAAAATGGAGGCACATATCAAGGAAAGATAACCGGCTTGCGGACGCTTTTGCCTTCATATCTAGCATGATGACAAAACCACTTGCGAGATGCATAAAAATTCAAACACTCTTATTACCTTCAGTAAATAAAGAAGACGAAGATGTGGATGGGAATTCCGTCGAAAATGACGAAGAAGGAGAGAAAGATGTGATGATTATAGAAAATAGCGAAATAGAAGCAAAAGAGAGAAACAAAGATTGGCGAGCGGAACTTCTTGCTTATTTGGAGAAAGGAGAAACTCCAAGAAATATACTGCAGGCACACAAGCTAAGAATCAGGGCAACTAATTATGAGTTAAGAGACGGAGTGTTATATCGCAGATCTTTTAATGGACCATCGCTAAGATGTTTGACAAGGGAGGAAGGAGAAAAGGTCTTAAAAATGCTGCACAGTGGAGATGCTGGTAATCATAGCGGAGGTAGATCTTTGGCATATAGAACGAAGATGCAAGGGTATTACTGGCCTTACATGCATGAAGATGCAAAACAACATTCAAGGAGTTGTGAAGAATGTCAGTGATTTGGAAAAAAGATACATGCACCAGGAGCACCACTATCATCCTCAACAAGTGTATGGCCCTTCGGAAAATGGGGATTAGATATTGTGGGACCATTTGTGCCTGGCTCTGGACAAAGGAGATACCTCATTGTGGCTACATATTATTTCACAAAATGGGGAGAAGTAAAATCAGTACAACATATTCGTGATAAAGATATTTTCACATTCATATTCGAGAATATCATCTGCAGATTTGGAATACCAGCACAGTTGATGTCTGATAATGGAAAGCAGTTTGAAGGACAGAACATAGAATTACTACTCAATGCATTTAAGATAAAGTGTGGAAAATCTACTCCTTTATACCCACAAGCAAATGGTCAAGCTGAGGAAACTAATAAAACGATCATGAGATATTCTTAAAAAAGAAATTAGAAGGGTATCACAAATCATGGTGTGAGCAAGTACATAATGCAATATGGGCCTACAACACCACTAGAAGAGAGGCTATTTGGAATGTCACCCTTTTGTTTAACATATGGGGTTGAAGTGTATTACCAACGAGAAGTTGCTATTCCTACAACAAAAAGAGAAGCGTGGGAAAGGAATTTAAGTGCTGGTATGATTTTACATAAACTAGATGAATTGGAAGAAAAAAAGGGAGAAGACTCTACAACATATGGAAAACTACCAGTGAAGGTTAGCTCGCGAATACAACAAACGTGTCAAAAAACGAGAATTCCAAATTGGTGATTTAGTTATGCGAGAGACACCGAGATATCAGCGAGAGAATGGTGGAAAATTGGCGAAAAAATGGGACGGACCTTACTTAATTAAAGAAATAATTGGAAATGGGGCATACAAATTAATGGATCCTGAAGGAAGAGATGTTGGCCAACGACTTGATAGACCATGGAATAGACTATTTTTGAAAAGGTATTATCAGTGACAAAACTTTGTAAGGTAAGAAATATTGGCATAATTAAAGGTTATTATCAGTGACTATTTTTATTTTAAAGATTACGCGAGCAATATCGCGAGAAACGCGAATGAAATTTCGCAGAGATTAATAGAATGGGACAAACCTTTATGGCGTGCAACTTAGTTCGCGAGTACAATTTCGTAAGAGGCAAATGTAAGACCTACAAGCACGTTATAAAGGGGTATCTCTTTATATGATTCAGGGATAAGGTTATACCGCTACTAGAACCTGAGTCATACAGATGTAGGGGTTAAAGAAAACCTATCCGGGAGAGAGATCTTGGATTTCCAGCTTTATAAGGTTATACCCTGGTTGGACGAATGAGAGTCTCTTCCAAGAAGTGCAGAGTATGATCAAGGCTCCGAGGTACACGGTTTATCCAAGGATGCCCGGGACGGACGAACCTACCCTGGCCATCTTTGGTAAGTCTTGGCTACAATGCACTTGGCCTGAAGAAAACCCCACTTAGGGTGCAGTCTTGTAACTATAAGCCATATAGGCATAAAGTACAAGAGGCTGCGAAAACAACTGGTTGTTGGTAAATCTGGATGGGAGGAGCTAGTCTTGTATGGCCGATGTTCCCTCCTTGAAGGGGCAGCCAGGGGGAAGATAAGGGCGGCACCCTCCATTAGGGAGCTGATAAGTGTCTTAAGACGGCAATGTCATGGGGATCTAAGATCGCAAGATCATTTAGGCCTGTCATATTGTCGCGTAAATTATACAGAGACAAAAAGCCATAAGAGAAAAAAGTTAAGATGAGGTCAAGGGGTTTTTACATGCAAATTTGAAGACGTCTGCGATTTCATCGCAAGACGGCAATGTCACGAGGCTTTGTTTTTTCGAGAAAACTTAGACTCGTCATATTGTCGCAATATAATAAAGAAATATAGATAAGGCAAGATCAATAGGTCAATACATGAAAGTGTAAAGACGTCCTGCGATTTTGTCGCAAAAAGAAAAAATTGGCAAAATAAGACCTTTAATTAGGAAGGCAAAATAAGACCAATAGAATAATCTCAAAAATTAATTCTTCTTTGTTAAGCATGCAGGGAAGATTTCTTTATCACAAGAAACAAGTTGAATTCAACAAGTCTCAAGAAATTTAATGAGGAGGCAAGCAAGGGAATAAATATGTAGGATTTCATTAAGTTTCTTGAGAATATTATAGTTCAAAAAAGGTTATATCATTTGCGAGAAAGAAGAAAAAAAAAAGAAATTAAAAATAGAACTCAAGCTTCAAGCGGTAGTATCGCTAGATTTAGAATTGTCGGGATTGTTATCATCACCAATATTTCTTTCATCGCGAACATCATCGCCGAGAGTTATTTTTGGTACGATCTTCTCCTTCTTTTAGAGGGTTTTCTTCTTTTCCTTGATCATCTTCTTCTTCAGAGTCTTCTTCAACATCTCCTTCAGAAGACGGATATTCTAAATCTTTATCCATAGGAAGAGGGACTTCATCATCGTCAACTTTCAAAGGTAGAACGGATACGGGAGAAAGAGAGTTGGAGATCAAAATTTCGTTCACGAGAACTTGACACTAAGATGAACTTGGCGAAGGAAACCTTTGTCACGATTTTCGATCTCTATATTCTTGAAATACTCAAGATAATCAAGTCTTCTTTCTGCTTTATCACGAATTTCTAAAAGGTTGAGAAGAAGAGTCTTGTTTTCTTTGCGAACACTGTCTAGCTCCTTAGTAAGATTGGTGATAGTAGAATGAAGGCTTTTTTCAGATTCTGCGAGCAACAAAATAATGAAAGTTTATAGAAATAAATATATCGTGAGAATATCAACAAGTGAAATATAACATAGATTGTGACAAGGGAAATCAACAAGTGAGGCAGTCATAATTGACTACCTTCTTTTTGCGAAGTTAAGTTTTGGATTAATGAAAAGAGGCAGTTCTCCCATTGGTTCATAGCATCATCAAATTTGTCGCCAACTATGCCTTTTACACGAGATTTCATGTTCTCTTCTTTGGTGCGTAAATATGAATTTTCTTTTGACAATGAGGAATGAGACTCCTTTAGTTGGGAATATTCATCGCGAAGCTTGCTGGCATTCAAACTAAGAGTTAGTCTACCCTTGATAAGTTTGTCTATTTCAGCGGCAGATGATTCAGTTACTTTGTCAAGTTTATTTTTAAGAGAGTGGAGAGACTGCTTTTGGTCATCACATATCCCTTGAAGATTGTTTACTTTCTGCGAGGAGATCGCCAACAAGCTTGATAATTTGTGTTTCTCTTGAGATAAAGTTCTATTCTTGTCTGACAAAGATTTTATAGACAAATTAGTCTTGGATAACGAATATGAGAGGCGAGTAACCTCGTTGTTTAGAAAACTGTGATTTTGCAATAATTGATTATTCTCATTTGTGAGATTTCTTATTTGATCAACTGAATACGTATAAAGATTATCTAATCTACTATGCTGGTCCATCCAAGAATCTCTTTCAATGCGAGCTTCATCAACTATGGTTTCAGATTTAAGTTTTTCAATGAAACGATTTCGGTTGGAAACTAATATATAAACCAAGAATTTAAAGGGAGGATTAAGTACGAAGAATATGGAAATAGAATAAAAAGATAAAAGGACAGAGGCAAAAAGAAGCTTACTTTTTATCTCATCAATCTTTCTAGCGAGATTCTCGCGATCCAGTACAGAGTTATTGAGCTTGTGGTTTAGAGTTTCACATTCAGAAGTTTTATCTTGAAGACTTTTTCTCAAAGCAGCATTTTCATTCTCTAGAGAATCTCGTGAAACAGAATTGTCTGAGCCAAAATATTTGAGCAGAGTTTCGCAAACTCCACTTTGGAGAGAATCAGTAGAAGAATCTCTAGCATTATTTAGAATGTTAGATAAAATTTTGAAAGCAACATCAATTCCTGCGATGGTCTCATTTGATGAAGGAAGGGATGTAGAAGGTGAAATAGAGGAAGTGAGGACAAGTTGATGATTTGAGTCATTAGCAATGGTTGTATCATCAGAAGGAGGAGTTTTCGGGAAAGTAACATTTGGAGGAAGTAAAGGGCTAGAGGGAGTTTCAGGTATGATGGGTTCCGCAATTTGAATTGGTGAAGGGCCAGTAGAGGCAGTGGTAGTGAAAGCGAGCTTCTCGCCAGAAGAAGGAGGAAGATCAGATTGCACAGGTGTAGATGAAGCTTTCGCAGATATTAAGGGAGGAATGACGAAATTACTTCCAAAGGTCTTATTTAATTGGAGAGATCTTTTAGGAGGATTAGCATTACCCTCGTCATTCTGCAAACAATAATCTAGATAAGAAACAGAGGAAACAATATTGTTATTAAGAAATAGAATGTGTTTCTTACTACCTTATTGCTCATGAAATTTTCTTTCCTTTTTCCAGTCGGCCTCTTATGAATAATAGGTTTTTGAGTCGAGGATTGGGAAATAGATGCAGCTCATTGAAGAGTACATAATATGGGGTTATAAAGAATTAAGTAAGAGAAGATCGAAGAATATAAATAAAAAGTTTGATCTAAGAAAATACCATGATCAAAAATATACCTCGAGGACTCCATTAATACGATAGCGAGAAGAATGAGAAGGAGAAGAAGTTGCAGAACAAAAAGCAAAGAAACTAAGTAAAGAAGAAAGAGAGTTAAGAGAAGAAAACTAGAAATGAAATTCGACTCTTCCTTTTATAGGCAAAGAAGGGAGTAAATTATGTGAGACGTGTCAATACAAAAGGACAGATTTACAACACGTGTTAACAAGGAAAGCTGAATTAGCGGAATATTGCCGAAGAAAAAAAGTTCAGATATTCTTGCGGTAGTTAAGGATTCTCATGATCGTTTCTTCTTCGCAGAAAAGACATGAGAAGAGGCAAGATGTAGTACCAGAATATCGCCACAACGATATTCTCGTGATAAGAACGACATTTCCACGAGAAGGTTGAATACTCCCACTACAAGAATGACATCTTTCACGAGAGCGTCATGAGAATTCTCCAACGAAATTTGGTGAGCAACATGAGAAAGCATCAAGATAGTTGACAATTGAAGAAGCATAATAAAAGAGTGTTGTTTCACGAGGATTACGAAAGATAGCGAAAATAAACAATGTAACTGCCACGATGAGATCGCAGAATAGATCCGAAAGAAGGGGAAAGCTTAGCTATCTTCCATTATGTAATTTCCTATATAAGGAGATCAGGTAAGTCCAGAGGAGGATGATGTATTTTTTAGAGTTTAGAAAATCTTGAGGAGAGAGAAACTCCAGAAAAGAAAGTTGTAATTCTGAGTTTGAATATTTTCTGTAAACATTTCTGAGATCTAAATAATAAAAGTGCCGTTTAATTCCTTAATCTTCAACTAGTTTCACTTAGATTTTTATAGGATCTTAATAGGGGTGTAGTGTGGGAAATCCTGCTACTACAGCTAGATCGCAGCGATTCAAAAGGACATGTCAAAAATTGAATGGAAGAAAAAGTACGTGAAAATAGCTGGCGAAGAGTACAGAAACGTGTCAAAGAAAAAGAATGCAAAAAGATAAACATCTGCGGTTGAGATTAAGATTCAATTCTCATGATCTTTCCTCCTTCGCAGAAAAGACATGAGAAGAGGCAAGATCTGGTATTATTT
Organism: Papaver bracteatum; assembly: GCA_023529315.1. Lineage (NCBI taxonomy): Eukaryota > Viridiplantae > Streptophyta > Magnoliopsida > Ranunculales > Papaveraceae > Papaver > Papaver bracteatum. Next base: position 366,262 of record JAJJWX010004157.1, read on the forward strand.
AGCGAGCATCATCGCTAGTTCTTCAACAACGCTTCGCCAGTGTCACAGAATAATTTAGAGAATGACGTAGTAGCTGACGAATGAAGAAACACGGGAAGAGCGTGATTGTCCTGCGATGGTTATAGCACCTGCGAGCATTAGCATTACAACTACCGCGAGAGCATCGCAAGTCAGATCCGAAATTAAAGGGGAACTTAGCTATCATCCAATATGTAGCTACCCTATATAAAGGGATCCAGTAGATTCAGAAAAGGGGGATGTATTTTTGAGTGTTAAGAAAGTCTTGAGGAGAGAGAAAATTCAAGAGAGCGGTTGTATTCTTGATCTTCTTCCATTACTTGTAAACATTTCTGAAAATAAAATAATAAGATGTTGTTTAAATCATCAAATATGTGTTAATTACTGTAAGAACTTATCAATGGTGTAGTGTAGGATTTCCTGCAACTACAGTGGCCATATCTTAGCTTGCCGGGCCCACTTCCCTTCGACCAATCAGGTCGCTTTAAATCCGCCACAACGCACTGGAAGTGTGGGCACGCCCTAGCTTGACGGCCCCACATCCCATCGAACAATCAGGTCTCTTTAAATCCGCCACAGCGCACTGGAAGTGTGGCCACGCCCGAGCTTTCCGGACCCACTTCCCATCAACCAATCAGGTCGCTCTAAAGCCGCCACAACGTACTGGAAGTGTGGCCACGCCCTAGATTTTCGGCCCCACTTCCCATCGACCAGTCATGTCGCTCTAAAACCTCCACACTCATATAAAAGTGTATCCATGCCCATTCCTGGCCGTCCCTCTTACATTAACCAACCAGGTTACTTTAAACTCGCCACAATGTTGAAAAGAAGGAAACCACGCCAGATGGCCGCAAAGCCAATTGGCTTCCCTAAAATGTACCAGCATGCCAAGCAACATGCCAAACACACATATCAGGCACACATGGCAGATGCACATGCCAAACGCGCCAAATGTGGCCACTCACCCCATGCGACGTGCCTTATAGGCTAATTAGGGTTTCGACAAGCCAAACCCAAATTTAGGAAAGATTTCCACACAAACGTGCCAAAATTTCAGTGGTTATGGATACGCGCTCAACCATGCTAAAGGCATGCACGATCCATGCTAGCCATGCCATAATACCGCTAGCGCAAGTGAAATGCGCCACCGCCAATTAAAGGTAGCCATGATCGACGGGTACCTTTCCTCCTGAGATGCAATCTCAACCATCCAAGTTCCCCACCAAACTAACAAGCTTGTGGCAACTTTTGGCAGACCATGCCGCCAAACCCTAAACTTTGGCTACGACATCAAATCCCAGTTTGGCCACGGTGGCTAATTTCGGCCATAGTGCCAAACCCTAGCCTTGGCCACGACACTAAGCCCTAACCATGTAGGTACTGAATATCGCAAGATAATAGTTCACGTGTATCGTAATAGATAAAGGAGAAAAGAGTTATAAAATGATACGATGATAGAAGTAGCGCGGAGAAATATGAAGTTTTGCGAGGATGAAATAATTTTGCGATACTTCGCAATTCATATACAGCTACATAAGTTTTACTATAAATAGGAGTTCAAATGTAAAGTTCGAGAGGTTCTTTTAATGAGTGTAAGAAATTATCTTAGGAAAGAGAATAGAAAAAGTTGTAACTATTCTAGTTCCATTTTGATAATTCTATGTAATCAACTAAGAGAATTAATAAGAAAGTTATCATTCACCATCAAGAACTTCTTGAGTTTTTACTAATTCTATTGAGGGTGTAGTTGTAGATTATTCTGCAACTACATAATTGGCGCTAGAAACAGGGACTTGGCAAAATAAGACCTTTACTTAGGAAGGCATGATAAGACCACAGAAATTAATGAAATTCATTACATCAAAATCATTGAAGAAATTATACAAGTATATACATTATGAAGATCTGAAAAGAAGACAGCTTCGTCGATATCATTGAAGAAATTTTACAAGAATATACATCAAGAAGTTTTGAAGAGAAGACAGTTCTGTAAATATCATTGAAGAATTTTTACAAGAAGTCCTATCAAAGAAGACAACATCATTGAAGAATTTTAACGAAGACTTAACAAAAGATGCGATTTTGATAGCAATCAAATACAGATAAGTTCATATTCGTAAAATTTTACGAGAATTACATACTTCTTATACTTCTCCATATATTGAATATTTCTCCAAAAGTTGAATACTTCTTATAATTCTTCAAGAATATCTCATATTTATTATACTTCTTCAACGGATATTTCATTTGGTGAAGGTTAAGTAATCATTATACTTCGTCATATGTTACGTAATTATTCACAGATTGAATACTTCTTATATCTCTTCATTTGGTGAATTGAGTACTTCTAATACTTCTTATATCTCTTCATTTGGTGGATCGAGTACTTCTAATACTTCTTATATCTCTTCATTTGACGGATTTAGTACTTCTAATACTTCTTCAAAGGTATTGTATATGTAGTATACTTATTAAGGATATTTCATATATTTTAGTTCTTATACTTAAAAGGGAGGATTTCTTATTTATAATCGTAACAAGTTGAAACTTCGTAAGATAAATTGAGGAAGATATTCTAATACTTCCAACAATGTTTAATCATTTAAAGAGAAATAATAGGGGGAAAAGGAGATACTAAGCTTTATCTGTGAGTTATATATTATTTCTCTTCATATGATCAAATGGGGCAAAATAAGGAAAACATTTAATTAAAGAAAGGTTAAATTATCTTCGCAAAATATCAGATATACTTCTTAAGAAAGGTTAAATCATCTTCGCAAAATATCAGATGTACTTCTTAAAAAACAGAATTGTTCGCAAAAAGAAAACCAACAGTAACTAAGGGAAGGAATTCAAAATAAAGGAGGACAGGAGAGTCAATGATAAATTGAAAAAAGAATGTTATCATGCTTCATCAACACTCTGTGCTGGATCTTTAAGATGAGTAGGGTCATTAGCAGCTTTCGACTTTTGCGAGATATCATCCTTTGAATAATATGCAACAGGAACATCTCCTTGAGGAATAGATTCTTTCTCGTCATCAAGATTTTCATCATCACTCTCATAATCGAAATCACTATCAGGCTCACGAGCAACTTCATCGTCAGATATTTTCAGAGGAGTAATTTTCACAGGAGGCAAGGCTCTTGATAAGAGAATGTTATTCGTAAAGACTTGAGCTTTCAGATGACTTTCACGAAGTATAGATTTTTGATGGTTGGTATCTTCGATATCTTTGGAATAAGCAAGATAGTTGAATCTCCGAGTAGCACGGTCACGAGAGTTGATTAAGCGGGTAGAAAGCAAAGAATTTTTCTTACGAAGCTCGGAACAGGAGGCTTCTAATCCAGCTTTCGCATTACGAAGGTTGTTCTCAGATTCTGCAAATAAAACAAAATTCAAAGGATAAAATTTGCGAGTATAGAGAAATTTAAAGATATACCAGAGGCAGTCAAATTTTAATGACTACCTTCTCTTTGCAAAGTAAGAGATTGAGCTAAAGATAGACAACAGTTCTTCATTTGATTCATCGCATTATCAAAACCATCACCAACTAATCCTTTAAGTCGAGATTGAAGATTTTGATCTTTAGAAAGAAGAAATTTTTTATCCTTCGCAAGTTTGGCATTAATACTTTTTAATGACGAATAATCTTCTTCAAGTTGATTCTTCTTAGTACTCAAGACTATATTCTTATTAATAAGGGAATTCTTCTCAATAACAAAAGAATTTCTTTCAAAGATCTGAAGACTTCTTTAATTCCTCAAGTTCACCTTTCAACAAAGAAAGAAGATTTTCTTGATCGCAACATTTATTCTGAAGAGTCTTTAATTCTTGCGAAGAAACAATCATTGTATTCAAAAACGAACATTTCTCTTCTGATAAGGTTTTGTTCTCTTCTAATAAGGTTTCTATTCTCAAATTAGCTTTAGTTAAGGAATGAAAAAGTTGAGATATGTCATCATTCAAAAAATTTCGATCATATATTAGTTGAGTATTCTCTTGAAAAAGAGCGTCAGAGTTGTCAAGAGCACACGAGTAAAGATTAGATAAATGGGAGAATTGGTTTGAGAGGCTTTCATGCTTGGTTCGATATTCTGTTGCATCTGATTCATGGTGAAGTACCAATCTTCTACATTTCTGGATGGATTCTATAAAGGGGAATGGGTTTTAATGGATGTTTCAAGCATATGAAGAATATAAGTAAATAAAAGGGAAAATATGAAGATAGCAATCATACCTTTCAATTCATCATTTCTTTTGCGAAGAATCGCGTAGTCGAGAGAATCATTTTGAAGATGATAATTTTCTTTACGGAGATCCTCGCATTCTGCTTGAGAAGATTTCAAAGATTGGCGAAGCAATTCAATTTATTTTTCCAAGGATTGATGTGAAGAAGAAATGTCTGGATTGACGAAATTATTTAGAACTTCGCAAAACTCATATTGTGAACGAACATTAGTAGACTTCGCAGTATTGGTCAAAACCTTAGATAACATTCGGAAAGTTGAATAAATTCCATCTCGAATTTCCTGAGGAAGAGGAGAAGAATTTGAAGGAATAAGAGAAAGGTGCAAATTGTTTGGAGAAATAGCACTCAAAGGATTTGGGGACAAGATAGGTTTTTCAAGAGAAGAAGTTGAAGAAATATTTTGCGAGGGTTGTTTTTCAAGAGAAGAAGTTGAAGAAATATTTTGCGAGGGTTGATCTTGAAGAAGTGTTGATAAATTGACACTGATGGGAGATTGAAAGGTAGGTAATGGAGTAGAGGCAGGAGTGTGTGAAGAAGCATTTTCACGAGGAGGAGAAGAAAATTCCTTATCAACTTCAGGAAGGAAATCATCAATCGGAATTAATGGTGTGGGTTTAGTTACTCGAGATCTCTTACCAGGGTTTGGTTTTTCGCCAACCTGCGAATCAAAATGTAGATTAAAAACTGAGGCAACAATATATTGTTCAGGAAAGAAGGGAAAGTATTTTAACTACCTTTTGATTCTCAGATTTTCTTCTTCGTGGATTAGGGCTTGAATTTTTTAGTTGAGGTTTCATCTGAGGAGTTATTTTGCTGAAATAAACCAAAATCAGATAACAAATTATATAGAAATTAAAGAGGAGAACAAATGAAATGCGCGGAGATAGAAGGAAATTACCTTGGAGAACTCATGAAGATATAATAGAAGAAAAAATTGCAGAGAAAACAGTAATGGAGAGTATGAACAGAAGATAAAATTGCAGAAGTAAGAAGAAGAAAAGGAAGAGAATATAAAGGAGTTATATAAGGGAATAACTAGAAAAGGACGGTTACAAAAGACGTGTCCAAATTCTAAAAGACTAAGTAACGGTTATGTTCTCACGATCATTTCTTCTTCGTAGAATTGACATGAGAAGAGGCAAGATGTAGGTACTGAATATCGCAAGATAATAGTTCACGAGTATCGTAATAGATAAAGGAGAAAAGAGTTATAAAATGATACGATGATAGAAGTAGCGCGGAGAAATATGAAGTTTTGCGAGGATGAAATAATTTTGCGAGGATGAATTGCGATACTTCGCAATTCATATACAGCTACATAAGTTTTACTATAAATAGGAGTTCAAATGTAAAGTTCGAGAGGTTCTTTTAATGAGTGTAAGAAATTATCTTAGGAAAGAGAATAGAAAAAGTTGTAACTATTCTAGTTCCATTTTGATAATTCTATGTAATCAACTAAGAGAATTAATAAGAAAGTTATCATTCACCATCAAGAACTTCTTGAGTTTTTACTAATTCTATTGAGGGTGTAGTTGTAGATTATTCGGCAACTACAAACCATGTCCATGTTTCCAAGCCATATCCTTGGCCATGCCGCCAAGCCTTAACTTTAGTCACGGAGCCAAATATTAACTTTGTCCATGCTAAACACTACAGGCATGGCCACGCCACTGACATGCTGTTATGCCACCATGCCACAGCTACTAGCATGTCTCCATGCCACGGACACTTGCATGCCACCATGCCACGGCCACTAGCATATTTCCATGCCGCAGCTACTAGCATGTCGCTATGACATGGCTTGTAGTAGCAATAAATCCCACACTACACCCCTCACAAGAATTCATACAATTAAGTCATTTTAAGATGAAAAATTACAATATTTATTGATTAATCTTCTGAATTTTACAAGAAAGGTAAGAAATGAAACTAAGAAATTAACAACTGCTCTGGACTTTATCTCTCCTAATGACTTGCCCATCACTCAAAAAAGATCCCCCCCTCCTTATGCCTATTCAGCTTCTTATATAGGATAATTACATAGTGGATGATAGCTAAGTTGTCCTTTAATTTCGGATCTGACTTGCGGTATTCTCGCAAGAGTTCTAATGTTAATCTTCACGAACACTCTAAACTTCACAGAATCATCACGCTTTTTCTCATGTTTTTGCCATCGTCATATTGGTAGGCTTGGAAAGATACCTACTATTGTGTATACTGCAAGTGCACAGTGTCGACAAGCAACACAGGGCAAGCACAGGTCGAACCACAGAGACTTGGAGAGTGTAGAAGTTTGTTCTAAATCCTTACTAAGAACTGATTCAGAGAGTAACCAAAGGGGGTTTGTTTTTGTCGATACGACGAGATATTGGCAAAGACTTAAACAGAAAGTAATTTGAATTAAAATATGCAATTAAATCAAGGTGTAAATATTGAGAATATGGATACTAGGGTATTCAAATCCACCACTAACCTATGATATGCATTCAACTTGTAATATTATTCTTGTCGTTACAGCAAATTCAAGTCTACCGTATATCTAAGGTGTTTCTCCAATGGATAATTTAATCACAACTAAAGTATTTCTCCAAAGCATTAACTGTCTAATTAAAGCACAACTAATCTGAGGATCAATATTTGGTTAAGCATGAGTTGTAGCATAATCAACATAGAGATATTCTAACTACAATGGATACATGGCATACATTGTGAGAGCAAGATGTTGACAAACTTGGATTAAATTATATCTTTAAACAATTCTAAACTTTCAAGAACAAGATACAAGATATGAATACATACCAATGAGTTACGGCTTCATTTAAACCCTAGCAAATGAAACTAGAACATGAAGAACATTACAACAAAACTTAAATTTGATAAACTAACATGAACAAGCTATTCTTGGATGAGTTTTCAACACAACAACCCTCTATATTTATACACAAAAATTCTCTCACACTTGGGATTCGAAATTTACTATAGCAACCACTCAACAATTAAACAAAACATGTTTTCTTAATTGATGGATAGAATGGAATACAATGGGGGTGAGGTGGATGTTTTGGAAAGAATCCAATGGGGGTGAGGTGGAAATGGATTTGGGTCTTGGGTTTTGGATCATGGGTTGTTTAATCCCATGAATTTGTAAACATGTTGCCACTGATGCGCGAGCGGGTTGAAATGCTTCCAACTTTCTTCTCTTTTGTCTTCTCAATTCTTCCAAGCTTTATTTAGTACTTAAAAACACAAAATTAATTAATACAAATATTTATTCTTGAAGATGGTAAGAATGCAGAATTTGGGATAATATATGACTTTGAAGCGCGAAAGATGAGTTAAGTGCCAATGAAAAGGTGTATGAATATGCAATATTTGGCACTCATCACATATGTTACGTCATTCTTCAAATCATCCTGCGACATTCGCAATATGTTGTTGGTCAAACTTCGCAAATGTTTCTTTCTTGCGATATTCTGATCCTACATCTTGCCTCTTCTCATGTCTTCTCTCCGAAGGGGAGAATGTCATGAGAAACCGTTCTTAAAAATGCCGCAACTGTTCATCTTTTATTTCTTCATCTTTTTATACCGACAAGGTTCCGTGAATTAAGCATGATTGTATACACGTGTTGAATATTCCTTTATTCACCGGCACGTTTAACATTAACCGATCATCTTATTTTGCCTATTTAAAGAGGGATCTAGTGGAAAGATAACTTTCTTCTTTTACTTCGTCTTTATCTTCTTCATCTTTATATTCTCTGCAAATCTTCATCGTCAGCCATTTTTATCGAATTCATCTTCCTGCTACTGTTCTTTTCTGCTTCCATGGAATCTCCAAGGTTTGTTTTCCTTTTTTTTTTTTTTTTCTCCCGTTGATTTTTGTTGAGAATGATTTTGTTTTACTGGAATCATCTTGTTTGTTCTTTGTGTAATTCCCATACTGTATCTGTTTCTGCAAAAGCACTTCCAATACTAAATTTACAGTTCAAAACCCTAATGCTCCCAAAGGGTCTCATTCCAAGGTTCTTGCGAAAAACAGAAAGTCTGCGAATAACAAGGTAGTAAGAAACACTATTATTTTTAATAACAATATTGTTGCCTTTGTTTCTTATCTGAGTTGTGATTCACAGGGTGATGGATATGCCACTAAACCTCCCAAAAGATCTTGCCAACCTAAAACTGTTGGAACTTCTGTTTCCTTACCCAAACTTCCTCTACTTCCCGAACCTTCGCAAATTGAACCTCTACTTCCTATCTGCGACAATATCGCAACAGGTTCTAATATTTTACCTAATCTTTCTATGGATGAAATCCCCTCTGCAAATCTTGTTGCGAATGAAACTTTTTCTTCTCCTGTGACCAATACTTCTCAAATTAATTCTATCATAACCCCAACCAATGATCTTCCTCAAACTTCACCCCCAAATGACATCTCTTTAGCAAAGAATGAATGTAGTTGTAGGAAATCCTACACTACACCCTTGATAAGAATTTACTGTAATTAAGACATATTTGAAGATTAAAAACAACACTTTATTATTTGATTCTCAGAAATGTTTACAAGAAATGGAAGAAATCAAGAATACAACCGCTCTCTTGAATTTTCTCTCTCCTCAAGACTTTCTCAACACTCAGAAAATACATCATCCTCTTTCTGAATCTACTAGGTCTCTTTATATAGGATAGTTACATAGTGGATGACAACTAATCTGTCCTTTAATATCGGATCTGACCTGCGATATTATCGCAGTAATTATAATGTACATTCTTGCAAGTGTTGTAACCATTGCAGGATAATCACACTCTTCCCATGTTTCTTCATTCGTCAGCTATTATGTCATTCTTCAAATCATTCTGTGACACTCGTGAAGTGTTGTTGAACAACTCGCGGTGATGTTCACAGAAGTGTTTCTAATATCGCAAGAGTAATATCATGGCGATATTCTGGTCCTACAATGACGATCATCAACATTCTGTTATTACTACTACTTTGTATGAGTCTCTCCCTTTTTCTAAAAAAAACTGTAGACGAAATAGATATGGCCTTCAAGGTTTTATCTGATATTTTAGATGATGTCAAGAAATCATCTGTGGATCCTGTCAAATTTGATGTCTGCGAAATTTTGGGTAAATATTTTGGTTCTGATAGGATGGTTTTGCAAACATCCTTAGAGAAAGAAATTGAAGCTTTGAAGGGGAGTCTCCAAGTCAAGACTTTAGAATGTGGCACTCTTCGCCTTGAAAATCAAAAGCTTCAAAATGCTTCGCTAGACTGTGATAATCTTCGCAAGAAGAATAAAGAATTAAAAGGTATAACTTCTCTTGTCTTGTATTTACCTTTCATATTCATCTCTTTTAGTAATTTTATCCTTTCTATATTCTATTTTATTAAAACCCTTTGTTCGCCCTTTAAGTCTTAAGCCATCAACGAATAATGGAGAGATACCAATTTGAATCTATCGCGGAAGAAGTTTATATGGACAGAGATATTTATATGGATCAATATAACCAATTAAAAAATCTTCATACATATTCCATTGATCAAATAGATAATCTTACCAAAGAGAATGCTCAATTAGTACAGAAGCAAAACTTATTAAGTAGTGAGATTTCTCGCCTCTCTTATTCTTTAACCAAAACTAACTTGGCGATGGAAACTTTATCAGATGAAAATAAAACCTTATCTCAGGAAAAGCAAAATCTCTTAAACACGGTGGCAATCTCTTCGCAGAAAATAAATATTCTTCAAAGAGTGTGTGATAACCAAGAACAATCTCTTCATTCACTGAAAAATGAACTTACAAAAGTAACTGAATCATCTATTGCTGAGAAAAATACACTTATCCAGGGTAGGATAACGTTAAGTGTAAAGGCAAGTCAGCTCTAAGAACAATATTCCAAATTATAAAAATCTTATTCTTCACTTGCGAAGGAAAACACATTTCTCATCTCTAAAGAAAAGAATTTAAAATCTCGCCTGAAGGGTTTAGTTGGAGATAAATTTGATGATGCAATGAATCATTGGGAGAATACTTGCTTGGCACTAATTCAAAATCTAATTTCGCAAAAGAAAGGTAGTCATTTTGACTGCCTCATCCATTTTTTTTCTTTGTTGAATTTCCTTGCAATATTTCCCTTGCGAAATATTCTCCCGAATAATATTTGTTCTTATTTATCGCAGAATCTGAGAGAAATCTTCATTCCGCCATTTCTACTTTGGATTTTAAACTTTCCAAGATTCGCAAAGAGAATGGATTACTTGCTGCTCACCTTGCCCGTTTTCGTGATCGAGCAGAAATAAGATATGACTACCTTGCATATTTCAAAGACATGGAGATCAGAAACCCTGATAGAGCTTTCCTTTGCCAAACTCATCTTAGTGCTAAAGTTCTTGTGAACGACATTTTGCTGTCCAAATCTCTTCCTCCTGTAACAATCAAACCTCTGGAAGTAGATGATGATGAAATTCCTCGTGCTGCTGATAGTGACTGTGATTATGAAAGTGGTGAAGATAGTGATTCTCAAAAAGACTTAGAAGGAGAAAAAGAAATCCTTCTTAAAGAAGCAGCTGCTGGTGATGAAAAAACTGCTGACGATAAGCCAAATGAAGAAGAAGCTGGAGTCGCCCAGAATAAGGAGAACACTGGCAAAGAGGATAAAGCTGGTGAAGATGATAAAATTGGCGAAGATGGTAAAGCTGGCGAAGAGGATACTGAAGTCTGAGTTCTTTTTTTATTTTTTTGAGTTATTTTTTCTCTTTCTTTTCTTGCGAATAATGTACTTTGGACCACTTTGGGATTCAGTTATACTTCTGATATTTTAAGTATTTGCGAGAAAGATAATGACATCTTGTTTATTAATTCCCATACTTGCCTCTCATTATATTTCTTGTGATGAATGATCTGCATGAAGAATGGTTAGTATTTTATAAAAAAATTGTTCTGTCATGTGGTCTTATTTTGCCACCTCTTGTTATTGCGACAAAATCGCAGGACGTCTTTGCATTTTCACGCAAAAAACCATTGATCTTGCCTTAACTTTTTGTTCTTTTGTAATTTTTATTGCGACAATATGATAGGCCTAAACTTTCTTGCGAAATTAAAGTCCCATGACATTGTCGTCTTGCGACGAAATCACAGGACGTCTTTACACTTGCATGCAATGACCCATTGATCTCGTCTTATCTTTTCTTTTGTATTATTGCCTCTTCAGGATTTTTGCACAAATATGACAAGTCTTAATACTCCCGTGAGTAAAAAGCCTCATGTCATTTACATCTTAAGACACTTATCAGCTCCCTAATGGAGGGTGCCGCCCTTATCTTCCCCCTGGTTTCCCTTTCAAGGAGACGTACTTCTGCCATACAAGACTAGCTCCTCCCATCTAGTCTTAACAACAACTAGTTGTTTTCGCAGCCTCTTATCCCTTTTGCCTATATGGCTTACGGTTACGAGACTGCACCCTAAGTGGGGTTTTCTTCGGGCCGAGTGCATCATAGTCAAGACTTGCCAAGAATGGCCAGGGTAGTTTCATACGCTCCGGGCACTCTTGGCTCAACCGTGTACCTCGACGCCTTGATCATACTATGCACTCCTTAGGAGAGTCCTTATTACCTTAGTCGCCCAACTTAAGTCATATGATCAAGTTGAGAATCCAAGGTGCCTCTCCTGTATGGGCTTTCATTGAACCCAAATCTACATGACTCAGGTTCTAGCAGCGGTATAACCTTATCCCTGAGCCATGCAACAGATATCCCCTTCTATGACGCACTTTAGGTCTTACATTTTCCTCTTGCGAAATTTTATTCGTGAACTAGGGTGTACGACATAAAGGTTCGTCCCATTCTAATATGTCATTACTTTCTGATTTTCTCTTGCGTAATTTTCACATATTCTTATTTTGTATTGATCTTGAATAATCTCGCACTAGCTCTTTCATATTTTTTTTGTTCATATTCATTTTGTCGCATCATACATTATTCCATTATCTAAGGTTTCTCAAAGTCCTTCACGGGTAATATTTCTTTAAATATAATCTATTCCATGGTCTGTCAAGTCTTTGACCAACATCTCTACCCTCTGGATCCATCAATTTGAATGCCCCTGTTCCAATTATCTCTTCTATAACGTACGGTCCATCCCATTTTTTCGCTGGTTTCCCACCACCTTCTCGCTGGTAAATTGGCGTCTCACGAAGAACTAAATCACCTGGTTAAAATTCATTTGATTTGGCACGTTTATTGTATTCTCGGGCTAATCTTCACTGATAATTCTCCATATGCTATAAATCTCTTTCTCTATTCTCTTATATCTCATCAAGTTTGTTTAGGATCATGCCAGCACTAAGATTCTTCTCCCAAGCCTCCCTCTTTGTTGTGGGAATAACAACTTATGTTGGTAATACTGCCTCAACTCCATATGTTAAACAGAAAGGTGACATTCATGTAGCTTCTCGCCTAGTTGTGTTATAAGCCCATACTGCATTATGTACCTGTTTGCACCATGCTTTATGATGTCCTTCTAACTTTTTCTTCAATATGTCTGTGATTGTCTTATTTGTTGCTTCAGCTTGTCCATTGTCCTGTGGATATAGGGGGGTTGTGATGAGCACGAAAGTGCGACGCATTTTCACCCATAAATACATTAGCTAGGACTTATTTTATCACTAATAATCTTGTTTGTAGGTGTTTTTGTCAAATAAGCTCTTATGGAGAAAGTTGCTCGAAAAAGTACTTAAGGCACCCCGAAGGATATTTGCTAAACGGACTTCAATTTTGGTTAAGGGGCAGCTCAATTACTAATGGGCACCCCAGGTCACCCCAAAAAGGAAGATGCTATTCGCACCCCAGGATTGGATAAGGGGCACCCATCTTCTTCACCGTTTGAATTTGAAATTGGCGGGAATCTTTGAACTTCACGGAACATAATTAGGGTTTGTGTTTGTGGTGTGAATAATGATATTCAATCGTTGAAACTTCTTGGGTGAGTCTGTTAAAGCTTAACAGGGTTGGTATGATTGATGGAATTCATAAAATTTGGCTGGGTTTGCTAGAATCATGGATCTAAAGCAACACAGTTTTGGCGGAAAAGTTGTTCTTCACGGACCAGAATTAGGGTATGATAATTCGAAGATTTGTAGTGATATTTAATGGCTATACTTGTTTGGGATAACTCCATTAGGTGAAACATGGCCGATAAGGGTCTTAGAATCAATCCAAGTTGGCTGGATAGTTGGATCCAAAGAAAAGAGGGTTCACGGGTTTGACTGTATCTGCGCGTATTTGTGGAAGTGATTTGGCTGAAATTTAATCGGATTTTTGGTCGGAATTGGTTGCAGAATGACATGTTTCATTCAAACAGGGAAGGTATGTGTGTTAGAATTGATCAAATATGGCTGCAACGTGGAGATTGGTTGAAACAGTGAAAGAATATTCTCGAGAGATATTTTTGGTATTTTGTTGAGATATTCTTGGTGGTAGCATGTGGTTGGATGGAGTTTAATTTATTCAAGAGTCATGTATCAAAGTAATTGGAACATGTAAATACCAGCAGAGCGCGTGAGGAGATAAAAAAAGGAAGAAAATACCCGTACCTTGCATGGAGAATAATAAAAAATAATTTGCATTTACTCGAGAGATTTGGAGTCGCTATGGGTATAAATAAGTTTCTGGGAATCCTATAAGGACATCGAGAGTTTGGGGGAGAGAATCGAGAGTTATAGAGAAACTTCTCTGCTGCTGCAGAGAAGAAGAAGAAGAAGATTAAAAACAACACTTTATTATTTGATTCTCAGAAATGTTTACAAGAAATGGAAGAAATCAAGAATACAACCGCTCTCTTGAATTTTCTCTCTCCTCAAGACTTTCTCAACACTCAAAAAATACATCATCCTCTTTCGGAATCTACTAGGTCTCTTTATATAGGATAGTTACATAGTGGATGACAGCTAATATGTCCTTTAATTTCAGATCTGACCTGCGATATTATCGCAGTAATTATAATGTACATTCTTGCAAGTGTTGTAACCATCGTAGGATAATCACACTCTTCCCGTGTTTCTTCATTCGCCAGCTATTACGTCATTCTTTAAATCATTCTGTGACACTAGTGAAGTATTGTTGAAGAACTCGCGGTGATGTTCGCAGAAGTGTTGCTAATCTCGCAAGAGTAATATCATGGTGATATTCTGGTCCTACATCTTGCCTCTTCTCATGTCTTTTCTGCGAAGAGGGAAAAACTATGAGAATTAAAATGCCGCAGCTACCTAGTTTTTTCATCTCTTTTCCCCGACAAAACCTTGTAAATTAGGTATGACCGCTTATACGTGTCGAATGCTCCTCTTTTAACCGGTTAATCCTTTATTACCCGGTTACCCTTCTTATGTCTATAAAAGAGATAACTTGTTAATAAATATTCTTTTTCTTTTACTTCTTCGTCTTCTCCGTTCCTTCTCTTCTCTGTAAACTTTCCAGTCTGTAATTTTTCTTCTTTCACAGGTTCATATGCTACTGTTTTAATGGAGTCTCAAAGGTATAAACATTCTCTTCTGTTTAAATTTGATTCTGCTTGTTTAAACTATGTTTATCTATTTTTTTTGATCTCTTCTATTTGATTTTTCATAATTCCCATATTGTGTCTTCTTTTCAGTGAAACTACTTCTAACGTGCAACCTGTATCACAAAACCCTAATCTTCTCAAAAATTCACAACATAAACTGGCTGAAAAGAAGAGGAATCGTGCGAATCATAAGGTAGTAAGAAACACTTGTTTTCTTAATAACAATATTGTTGCCTCTGTTTCTTATCTAGTTTATTATTCGCAGGATGATGAGAATGTTGTTGAACCTCGCAAGCGATCTTGCAAGATTAAACCCATTGAATATGGAATTACTATTCCCTCATTATCTTCTTCAAAATCCACTCCTATAGCATCGCAAATTGTGCCCCAACCTTTTGCTCGCGATAGTGTCACTCCCAATACTCCTGCATCAATTAACCCTCTCATAAGTGAAACTCCCCCTTTTATTTCGAATGAAATTCCTTCTTCTTCTAATGTAGTCACTTCTCAAGTTGATTCATTTTCACTTCCAAATGTGACCTTTCTAGACACTCCCCCTCCTGATGACATAAATAATTCAAACCTTCAACTCGCCATTGTTACCACTTCACCACCTACATCTCTCCCTCCTGTTAGAGAAACTTCAATTGATGTAGACGTTGCCTTTAGAGTCTTATCTGACATTTTGAATGAAACTAGAAAATCCTCCATTAATCTTGTCAAGCGTGGCGTCTGCGAAGTTTTAATCAAGTATTTTGGTTTTGAACAAACGGCTGCGAAGACATCTCTAGAAAACGAAATTGAAATTTTAAAAGAGAGTCTTCGGGTTAAGACTTCAGAATGCAATACTCTTCAGCACAAGCTTCGCAACTCTTTACTGAATTACGAGAATCTTCGCAATAAGAACGAGGAACTAAAAGGTATAATTTTCCTTCTTTTATATCTTGGTTTTTCTATTTTAGTAAATTCTCATTTTTTTCTGTGCCTAATTCTATTTTAAACCCTTGGTTCATATATTTAGTTGTAAATCAGACACGATTCTTGAAGAGATTCCGATTTGAGTCTATTGCTGAAGAAGCTCGCGCTAAGAAAGATTCTTGGATGGACCAATATAATATATTAGATAACCTTCATTTATATTCTATCGACCAAATAGATAATCTTACCAATGCGAATAACCAACTAATACAAAGGCAAAGTCTGTAACTAGCGAAGTTACTCGTCTTTCTTATTTATTAACCCAAGATAATTTGGCGATATAAACTTTATCAGATGAAAATGAGATCTTATCGCAAGAAAAACGCAACTTCTCAAATAAGATAGCAATATCATCGCAGCATTTAAGTATTATTCAGAAAGTGTGTGACAATCAAGAACAATCTCTGTCTTTATTGAAAGAATAACTTAAAGAAGTAATTGAATCATCAATAGCTGAGAAGGACAAACTCATCCAGGGTAGGATAGCTCTAAGTGTAAAGGCTAATAAACTCAAAGAACGTTTCTCTCGATTAAAATAATCTCGTTCTTTATTGGAGAAAGAAAATGCTTATCTCCTTTCTAAAGAAGAAAGTATAAAATCTCTCCTGAAGGGTATAATTGGAGATAAATTTGATGATGCCATGAACCAGTGGGAGAGTTGTGTCTTATCATTAATTCAAAAATTATCTTCACAGAGAGAAGGTAGTCATTTTGACTGCCTTAATTTTTAATTTTTTTTGTTCAAATTTCGCTGCTATATTTTTGCAAGATCTTCATTTGAATGTTTTTCTGGCTTATCTATTTTTCTCGCAGAATCTGAGAAAAGTCTTCAAACCATCATTTCTGACTTGGATGATAAATTGGCTTCAGTCCGCAAAGAAAATGGTGAACTTCTAGATAATTATGTCAAATCTTGCGATCGTGCAGAAAGAAGATATGACTATCTTGAATACTATAAGAACATGGAAATTAGGAATCGCGACAGAGGCTTCCTTCGCAAAGTTCATCTCAGTGCTGAAGTTCTCATGAATGACATCTTAATATCCAATGCTCTCTCCCCTGTATCAGTCAATCCTCTAGAAGTAGATGATGATGAAATTCCTCTTCCCATGGCTAGTGATCTAGAGTATGTAAGTGATAAAGAAGATGTTTCTCAGGAAAATTCGGCGAATAAAGAAAAATCTCCTCTTACTAAAGTAGCTAATGGCGATGGAACAACCGTTAATGAGTCATCAAATGAAGAAGAAACTCAAACTGATCATGAGAAGAATGTTGGCGAGGCTAATAACTCTGGCAAAGATAATGCTTGAATTTTGTTTGCTTTCTTTTATTTCTTTTTCTTGCGAATGATGTAACCTCTTTCAATTTTTAAAACTCATGTTGGAGCTCTATTGAATTTATGTTCTTCTCAATACTCTATGAGAAAGATAATAGTATTTTATTTATCAATTCCCATACTTGCCCCTCATTATCTTTCTTGGAATGAACAAATATCTCCTGCATCTGAGAAAAATGAAATAGTTAATGGGTAGGGTTATTCTTGTGGTCTTATTTTGCCTTCCTAATTAAAGGTCTTATTTCGCCACGTTTCTTTCTGCGACAAAATTGCAGGACGTCCTTACATTCTCATGTAGAGACCCATGATCTTTCCTTAGCTCTTGTATTTTATCAATTCTCTGCGACTATATGATAGGTTTAAGTTCCCTTACGAGAACAAAGCCCCATGACATAGCCGTCTTGCGATGAAATCGCAGGACGTCTTTACACTTTCATGTAAAAACCCATTGATCTCACCTGAACTTTTTCTTATGGCTTATTGCCTCCGTATTTGTCACGCAACAATATGACAGGCCTAAATGTTCTGGCGAACACAAAGCCCCATGACATTGCCGTCTTAAGACACTTATCATCTCCCTAATGGAGGGTGCCGCCCTTACTCCCCCTGGTTGCCCCTTAAAGGAGGGCACATCGTCCATACAAGACTAGATCCTCCCATCCAGTCTTAACAACAACCGGTTGTTTTCGCAGCCTCTTATCCTTTATGCCTATATGGATTATAGTTACGAGACTGCACCCTAAGTGGGGTTTTCTTGGGTCCGAGTGCATCATAGCCAAGACTTACCAAGAATGGCCAGTGTAGGTTCGTCCATCCCGGGCATCCTTGGCTCAACCATGTACCTCGGTGCCTTGGTCATACTCTGCACCCCTTAGAAGAGACCCTCGGTCGTCCAACCAGGGTATAACCTTATATAGTTGGAAATCCAAAGTATCACTCCTGGATAGGTATCTCAAAGAGATGGACCCTAGTCTCCGTGTCTCGGGTTCCAGCAGTGGTATAAACTTATCCCTGAGCCACACAAATAGATACCCCCTAATATGACGTACTTTAGGTCTTACATTTGCCTCTTACAAAATTATATTCATGAACTAGGGTGTACGCCATAAAGGTTCGTCCCATTCTTTGTTTATTTTGCATATATCGCAATCTTTCATTCTTTATGTAATCTTGAATAACCTTGTGAATAAACTCGCAGCTGTAAAAATTTGTTTTTCCCATTTCTTCTTTGTTTCATTAAAAGTCTGTTACTGATAATATCTTTTTAAAATTAATCTGTTCCATGGTCTACCCAGTCTTTGACCAACATCTCTGCCTTCTGGGTCCACCAACCTGTATGCCCATGTACCAACTATCTCTTTAATGATATATGGTCCATCCCATTTTCTCGCCAATTTTCCACCACGTTCTTGCTGGTACTCTGGTGTTTCTCGCAGAACTAAATCGCCTGGTTGAAACTCACGTTTTTTGACTCGCTTGTTATATTCGCGAGCTAACCTTCGCTGATAATTTTCCATATGTTGTAATGTTTTTTCTCTTTTCTCTTCTAATTTATCAAGTTCTCTTAGAATCATGCTAGTATTAAGATTCTTCTCCCAAACCTCTCTTTTTGTTGTAGGAATAACAACTTCTGTTGGTAGTACTGCTTCAACACCATATGTTAAACAAAAAGGTGACATCCCAGTTGCCTCTCTCCTAGTTGTGTTGTATGCCCAGACTGCATTATGTACCTGTTCACACCATGCTCTATGGTACCCTTCTAATTTATTTTTTAAGATGTCTGCGATTATCTTATTAGTTGTTTCATCCTGACCATTAGCTTGTGGGTATAATGGAGTAGATTTTCCACATCTTATCTTAAATGCATTGAGTAACAACTCTATGTTTTTTCCTTCAAATTGTTTTCCATTATCAGAAACCAACTGTGTTGGAATTCCAAATATGCAGATGATATTTTCAAAGATGAATGTAAATATATCTTTATCGCGAATGTGATGTACTGCTTTTACTTATGCCCACTTTGTGAAGTAATCTGTCGCGACAATTAAGTATCTCTTCTACCCCGAACCTGGCACAAAGGGTCCCACAATATCTAAGCCACATTTTCCAAAAGGCCACACACTTTTTGAAGATGATAATG
The DNA here is from genome assembly GCA_023529315.1 of Papaver bracteatum. Taxonomy (NCBI): domain Eukaryota; kingdom Viridiplantae; phylum Streptophyta; class Magnoliopsida; order Ranunculales; family Papaveraceae; genus Papaver; species Papaver bracteatum. The sequence continues at coordinate 385,544 of JAJJWX010004157.1, forward strand.
GTGCCCCCGGTGCATGTATCCTCTTTCCATATCGCTGGAAATCTTAGCAACGCTTTGATAATTGTTTTGCGTCTTCATGCATATACGTCCAATAATAGCCTTGCATTTTTGTCTATAAGCCAAAGATCTTCCTCCTCTATGATTACCAGCATCTCCGCTATGCAACATTTTTAACACTTTTTCTCCCTCTTCCCTTGTCAAACATCTAAGTAATGGCCCATTAAAAGATTTTCGATACAATACTCCATCCCTTAATTCATAATTTGTTGCACGACTCTTTAATTTGTGCGCCTCCAATCTATTTCTTGGTGTTTCACCTGTCGCCAAGTATGCGTGAAGTTCTGCTCTCCAATCTGCGATAATGTCATTGACTGGTTCTTCTGCGTCATTTTCTATTATCATTACATCCGCCTTTTCTTCTTGTTCTTTATTAATTGAAGGTGATACAAGCATCTGAATTCTTATGCATCTCGCAGCTTGGTTTGTCACCATACTTGATATAAACGCAAAAGCATCTGCGAGTCGGTTATATTTTCTTGATATATGTCTCCATTTTATTTTTGGAATTCTCGCAGACAATTCTTCAACAAGTTTCTTGTATTTCTTTAGAGATGGTTCATTTGTTGTGTATTCTCCTTTTATCTGGCGAATAACCAATTTCAAGTCACTGGTAATCCTTGCGTTCTCCAACTTCATCTCTACGGCGAACTTTAGAGCATGCACTACAGCTTCATATTCTGTCTCATTATTAGTGGATGTAAATTCCAAACAAAATGAAAAAGCCATTTTTTTCTCCTTTTGGCGAGATAAAGATCACTCCAATTCCATTTACTTCCCCATTTGATGATCCATCCACCAATATTTCCCACATGTTGTGTTCCTTTAATAGATCTTTTGGATCTCCGTGTTCTTCTTCTATGTCCATCATTTCTTCCACAACTTCATCATCTTCTAGAGGAAATTCTGCTAAAAAATATGCTACAACTTGTGATTTTGGCGAGGATATGACTTCATATTTGATTTCAAAGTGCCCTACTTGTGCATTCCATCTCTCAACTCTGCCTGATCTTTTTGAGTTCTTCATTACTGATTCAATGGGCACCTTTGTTAATACCTTTACTTTATGTGCCTGAAAATATATGCGAAGTTTGAAGGTTGCATAAACCAATGCCAGAATTAGCTTCTCAATTTTTGAATAATTTCTCTCTGCAGAATTAACCATTTTGCTGATGTAATAAATTGGTTTTTCTACCCCTGCATCTATTCGTAGTAATACTGCGCTTAATGCGTGCGATGTTGTCGCAATATAAATCAATAATTCTTCTCCCGGCTCCACTTTCTGTAAAATAGATATGTTCATTAGATATTCTTTAACTCCTTGAAAAGCCTTCTCACATTCATCTGTCCATTTGAATTTTGTACCCTTCCTGAGTATATTGAAGAAATGTTTGCATTTATCTGAAGATCGCGAGATAAATCTTCCTAGTGAGGCTAAGAGCCCATTCAACTTTTGTACATCTTTCACTGTTGCTGGCGTTGGCATATCGCGAATTTCCTGTACTTTCTCTGGATCAACTTGAATTCCTTCTTTTGATACAATATAACCTAAAAATTTCCTTGACGCTACTCCAAAAATGCATTTCTCAGGATTCACCTTGATGTTAAAGAGTCGCATTTGATCAAAAATCTCCTTCAAATCTTGCACATGGTTCTTAGCTTCTTTACTCTTTATTAACATGTCATCTACATACACCTCTAAGGTTTTGTGTATCCACTTTGCGAACACCTTCTCCACCATTCTTTTATTCGTTGCACCAGCATTTCGTAACCCAAAAGGCATTTTTGTGTAACAATATAATCCTCTTGGAGTAAAAAATGCAGTATGTTCTTGATCTTCTTCAGCGAGAGGAATCTGGTTATAACCTTTATCCCCGTTTAATGAAGATATTCTATCATTTCCTGCTGCTGATTCAACCATTTGAGGAATATCTGGTAATGGAAAACTATCTTTAGGGCAAGCTTTGTTTAAGTCAGTAAAGTCTATACAAATTATGATCCCCTTATTTTTCTTTGGAACCACTACCATATTTGCAATCCATTCCGGGTATTTTGCTTATCTTATAATTTTAGCATCAAGCATTTTCTGTAACTCCTCTTCTATTTTTGAGTGATAAATTATTGCGATTTTCCTTATCCTTTGCTTGAATGGTCTCACATCTTTGTTAATTTCTAACTTATGACATGCAACTGATGGATCTATTCCAGGCATCTCATCCATATTCCACGCAAAAATATCCTTATACTCTCGCAAGAGATTTATGGTTTGTTCTTCTTCATCTGCACCCATTTTAGTTCCAATCTTCAGCATTTTAGGTTCTTCTTCACTTCCAACATTTACTTCTTTTGTTGGTTCTGCTGCGGTGTAGCTGGCCTCAGGTTCTCCCATTGGTGTTGGCGTTTCCATGACTCTCGCGGCCTCATTATCTTCTTGCGATATCTCGCTGGGTACTCCTTTTCCTTCTCTTGCTCTTATCATGTAAACTTTAAATTCTTCTTCCCTTTTTGCCTCTTTTACCAATTTTTTGCGAGCCTTTCGCAGTTTTGGACGCTCTTCATAATTTCTCACTTCAATTCGATAACACAGCTTCGCAAGATCAATATCTCCTCTAATTTCTCCAATTCCACTAGGCATAGGAAATTTGATGCATTGATGTAATGTTGATGCTACATCCTTGATTGCATGTATCCATGGTCTCCCCAATATCATGTTATATGGTGCCTCCACATCCACCACACATAATGTTACTTATGTTTCAATCTCTCCTAGCGGAATTCATACCGTTATTTCGCCTTTAGGTTTTGTTATAGATTTTCCAAAACCATGAATGTGTTAATTTGAATAAGACATCTCTTCATCCTTATATCCCATTTTATTAAATGTATGATAGAATATAATATCTACAGAACTTCATGCGTCCACTAAAGTTTTATTCACGGCCCATTCTTTTGCAGATCTTGTTAATTTTTCCTTCTTCATTCGCATAGTAGATACCGTGATTACTAATGGAGATGTATGATCCAAATTTTCTTTTGGTATTTCTGCTGCTGTGAATGTGATTTCTGGCTTTCCCCAATCCTTCAGAGGTGATATTTTCTCCACCGTCATAATTCTTTTTCCTTAAAAATCTCGTTTATGAATCTTTCCTCTAATATTTTCATGGAATCGGTTGATCATTATTTTTGTTATCATATTGCACTCCAACTTCCTGTAATTCTCCTCTGCTTGAATTATTTTTTTCTTCAACTGCTTCACCAATTTGTTCAATCATCTTCTTAACTCGAATATTGATCTTTAATATTGCTTTTTCCTATAATTTTCAACTTTCAATCCCTGTTTCGGGCACCAAAATATAGTTGCAGGAAATCCTACACTACACCCTTGATAAGAATTTACTGTAATTAAGACATATTTGAAGATTAAAAACAACACATTATTATTTGATTCTCAGAAATGTTTACAAGAAATGGAAGAAATCAAGAATACAACCGCTCTCTTGAATTTTCTCTCTCCTCAAGACTTTCTCAACACTCAAAAAATACATCATCCTCTTTCTGAATCTACTAGGTCTCTTTATATAGGATAGTTACATAGTGGATGACAGCTAATCTGTCCTTTAATTTCGGATCTGACCTTCGATATTATCGCAGTAATTATAATGTACATTCTTGCAAGTGTTGTAACCATCGCAGGATAATCACACTCTTCCCGTGTTTCTTCATTCGTCAGCTATTACGTCATTCTTCAAATCATTCTGTGACACTCGTGAAGTGTTGTTGAAGAACTCGCGGTGATGTTCGCAGAAGTGTTACTAATCTCGCAAGAGTAATATCATGGCGATATTCTGGTCCTACAATGACGATCATCAACATTTTGTTATCACTACTACTTCGTCTGAGTCTCTCCCTTTTTCTAAAAAAACTGTAGACGGAATGGATATTTCCTTCAAGGTTTTATCTAATATTTTAGATGATGTCAAGAAATCATCTGTGGATTCTGTCAAATTTGGTGTCTGCGAAATTTTGGGTAAATATTTTGGTTCTGATAGGATGGTTTCGTAAACATCCTTAGAGAAAGAAATTGAATCTTTGAATGGGAGTCTCCAAGTCAAGACTTTAGAATGTGGCACTCTTCGCCTTGAAAATCAAAAGCTTCAAAATGCTTCGCTAGACTGTGATAATCTTCGCAAGAAGAATAAAGAATTAAAAGGTATAACTTCTCTTGTCTTGTATTTACCTTTCATATTCATCTCTTTTAGTAATTTTATCCTTTCTATATTCTATTTTCTTAAAACCCTTTGTTCGCCCTTTAAGTCTTAAACCAGCAACGAATAATGGAGAGATACCAATTTGAATCTATCGCGGAAGAAGTTTGTATGGACAGAGATATTTGGATGGATCAATATAACCAATTAGAAAATCTTCATACATATTCCATTGATCAAATAGATAATCTTACCAAAGAGAATGCTCAATTAGTACAGAAGCAAAACTTATTAAGTAGTGAGATTTCTCGCCTCTCTTATTCTTTAACCAAAACTAACTTGGCGATGGAAACTTTATCAGATGAAAATAAAACCTTATCTCAGGAAAAGCGAAGTCTCTTAAACACGGTGGCGATCTCTTCGCAGAAAATAAATATTCTTCAAAGAGTGTGTGATAACCAAGAACAATCTCTTCATTCACTGAAAAATGAACTTATAGAAGTAACTGAATCATATATTGCTGAGAAAAATACACTTATCCAGGGTAGGATAACTTTAAGTGTAAAGCAAGTCATCTCCAAGAACAATATTCCAAATTAGAAGAATCTTACTCTTCACTTGCGAAGGAAAACACTTTTCTCATCTCTATAGAAAATAATTTAAAATCTCGCCTGAAGGGTTTAGTTGGAGATAAATTTGATGATGCAATGAATCATTGGGATAATGCTTGCTTGGCACTAATTTAAAATCTAATTTCGCAAAAGAAAGGTAGTCATTTTGACTGCCTCAGCCATTTTTTTTCTTTGTTGAATTTCCTTGCAATATTTCCCTTGCGAAATATTCTTCCGAATAATATTTGTTCTTATTTTTTGCAGAATCTGAGAGAAATCTTCATTCCTCCATTTCTACTTTGGATTATAAACTTGCCAAGATTCGCAAAAAGAATGGATTACTTGCTGCTCACCTTGCCCGTTTTCGCGATTGAGCAGAAACAAGATATGACTACCTTGCTTATTTCAAAGACATGGAGATCAGAAACCGTGATATAGCTTTCCTTTGCCAAGCTCATCTTAGTGCTGAAGTTCTTGTGAACGACATTTTGCTGTCCAAATCTCTTCCCCCTGTATCAATCAAACCTCTGGAAGTAGATGATGATGAAATTCCTCGTGCTGCTGATAGTGATTGTGATTATGAAAGTGGTGAAGATAGTGATTCTCAAGAAGACTTAGAAGGAGAAAAAGAAATCCCTCTTAAAGAAGCAACTGCTGGTGATGAAACAATTGCTGACGATAAGCCAAATGAAGAAGAAGCTGGAGTCACCCAGAATAAGGAGAACACTGGCAAAGAGGATAAAGCTGGTGAAGATGATAAAATTGGCGAAGATGGTAAAGCTGGCGAAGAGGATACTGCAGTCTAAGTTCTTGTTTTATTTTTTTGAGTTATTTTTTCTCTTTCTTTTCTTGCGAATAATGTACTTTGGACCACTTTGGGATTCAGTTATACTTCTGATATTTTAAGTATTTGCGAGAAAGATAATGACATCTTGTTTATTAATTCCCATACTTGTCTCTCATTATATTTCTTTTGATGAATGATCTGCATGAAGAATGGTTAGTATTTTATAAAAAAATTGTTATGTCATGTGGTCTTATTTGGCCTTCCTAGTTAAAGGTCTTATTTTGCCACCTCTTGTTATTGCGACAAAATCGCAGGACGTCTTTGCATTTTCACCCGAAAAACCATTGATCTTGCCTTAACTTTTTGTTCTTTTGTAATTTTTGTTGCGACAATATGATAGGCCTAAACTTTCTTACAAAATTAAAGTCCCATGACATTGTCGTCTTGCGACGAAATCGCAGGACGTCTTTACACTTGCATGCAATGACCCATTGATCTCGTCTTATCTTTTCTTTTGTATTGTTGCCTCTTCAGGATTGTTTCACAAATATTACAAGTCTTAATACTCCCGTGAGTAAAAATCCTCATGACATTTGCGTCTTAAGACACTTATCAGCTCCCTAATGGAGGATGCCGCCCTTATCTTCCCCCTGGTTTCCCTTTCAAGGAGACGTACTTCTGCCATACAAGACTAGATCCTCCCATCCAGTCTTAACAACAACTAGTTGTTTTCGCATCCTCTTATCCCTTTTGCCTATATGGCTTATGGTTACGAGACTGCACCCTAAGTGGGGTTTTCTTCGGGCCGAGTGCATCATAGTCAAGACTTGCCAAGAATTTCCATGGTAGTTTCATATGCCCTGGGCACTCTTGGATCAACCGTGTACCTCGGCGCCTTGATCATACTCTGCACTCCTTAGGAGAGTCCTTATTACCTTAGTCGCCCAACTTAAGTCATATGATCAAGTTGAGAATCCAAGGTGCCTCTCCTGGATGGGCTTTCATTGGACCCAAATCTCTATGACTCAGGTTCCAGCAGCGGTATAACCTTATCCCTGAGCCATGCAACAGATACCCCCTTATATGACGTACTTTAGGTCTTACATTTGCCTCTTGCGAAATTTTATTCGCGAAATAGGGTGTACGACATAAAGGTTCGTCCCATTCTAATATGTTATTACTTTCTGATTTTCTCTTGCGTAATTTTCACATATTCTTATTTTGTCTTGATCTTGAATAATCTCGCACCAGCTCTTTCATAATTTTTTTTGTTCATATTCATTTTGTCGCATCATACATTATTCCATTATCTAAGGTTTCTCAAAGTCCTTCACGGGTAATATTTCTTTAAATATAATCTATTCCATGGTCTTTCAAGTCTTTGACCAACATCTCTACCCTCTGGATCCATCAATTTGAATGCCCCCGTTCCAATTATCTCTTTTATAACGTACGGTCCATCCCATTTTTTCGCTAGTTTCCCACCACCTTCTCGCTGGTAAATTGGCGTCTCGCGAAGAACTAAATCACCTGGTTAAAATTCACATGCTTTGACACGTTTATTGTATTCTCGGGCTAATCTTCGCTGATAATTCTCCATATGCTATAAAGCTCTTTCTCTATTCTCTTCTAGCTCATCAAGTTTGTTTAGGATCATGCCAGCACTAAGATTCTTCTCCCAAGCCTCCCTCTTTGTTGTGGGAATAACAACTTATGTTGGTAATACTGCCTCAACTCCATATGTCAAACAGAAAGGTGACATTCCTGTAGCTTCTTGCCTAGTTGTGTTGTAAGCCCAGACTGCATTATGTACCTGTTTGCACCATGCTTTATGATGTCCTTCTAACTTTTTCTTCAATATGTCTGTGATTGTCTTATTTGTTGCTTCAGCTTGTCCATTGGCATGTGGATATAGGGGGTTGTGATGAGCACGAAAGTGCGACGCATTTTCACCCATAAATACATTAGCTAGGACTTATTTTATCACTAATAATCTTGTTTGTAGGTGTTTTTGTCAAATAAGCTCTTATGGAGAAAGTTGCTCGAAAAAGTACTTAGGGCACCCCGAAGGATATTTGCTAAACGGACTCCAATTTGGTTAAGGGGAAGCTCAATTACTAATGGGCACCCCAGGTCACCCCAAAAAGGCAGATGTTATTCGCACAAGATCGGATAAGGGGCACCCATCTTCTTCTCCGTTTGAATTTGAAATTGGCGGGAATCTTTGAACTTCACGAAACAGAATTAGGGTTTGTGTTTGTGGTGTGAATAATGAGATTCAATCTTTGAAACTTCTTGGGTGAGTCTGTTAAAGCTTAACAGGGTTGGTATGATTGATGGAATTCATAAAATTTGGCTGGGTTTGCTAGAATCATGGATCTGAAGCAACACAGTTTTGGCGGAAAAGTTGTTCTTCACGGACCAGAATTAGGGTATGAGAATTCGAAGCTTTGTAGTGAGATTTAATGGATATACTTGTTTGGGATAACTCCATTAGGTGAAACATGGCCGGTAAGGGTCTTAGAATCAATCCAGGTTGGCTGGATAGTTGGATCCAAAGAAAACATGGTTCACGGGTTTGACTGTATCTTCGCGTATTTGTGGAAGTGATTTGGCTGAAATTTAATCGGATTTTTGGTCGGAATTGGTTGCAGAATGACATGTTTCATTCAAACAAGGAAGATATGTGTGTTGGAATTGATCAAATATGGCTGCAACGTGGAGATTGGTTGAAACAGTGAAAGAATATTCTCGAGAGATATTTTTGGTATTTTTTTGAGATATTCTTGGTGGTAGCATATGGTTGGATGGAGTTTAATTCATTCAAGAGTCATGTATCAAAGTAATTAGAACATGTCAATACCAGCAGAGCGCGTGAGGAGATAAAAAAAGGAAGAAAATACCCGTACCTTGCATGGAGAATAATCACAAATATTTTGCATTTACTCGAGAGATTTGGAGTCGCTATGGGTATAAATAAGTTTCTGGGAATCCTAGAAGGACATCGAGAGTTTGGGGGAGAGAATCGAGAGTTGTAGAGTAACTTTTCTACTGCTGCAGAGAAGAAGAAGAAAAAGAAAAAGAAAAAGAAGAAGAAGAAGAACAGACACTTCTGGTCTGTCGTTTATGAACTGTCGCATTTTCAAACCTTAGCGATAGTTTCTCTACGACAGTTTCCATTTGTATTTTTCTGTAACAGCAACACTAGCAACAGTATTTGAATTTCATTGTAACGGTGTACTTTGTAACACCCAGGAAGCGTTGCAAACTCGTTGTATAATTATTTTCTCTAATAAAAACACCATTTGAGCTATGAATTATATTTTTGGGTGTGTTTTTATCATGAGAAGCTAGACCCCAAACTGGGCCGACGGAGGAAACCGAACTTCAGACATGTGTGAATTTATTCTATTTTATATTTGACTTTTGCACTTATTTTGAATAGAATTATGATTTGATTAAATTGGTTGTCATTCAATTAGATAGGTTATGCTTTGTTTAGATAATCTATGATTAGGGGATATAATCAATCTTTTGATAGTCTACCTTGGCAAAAATAAGAGTCGGTGTTATTTTGTTTATTGAGCTTTAATTGTTGAGAATAAATAAATTGAACCTATTGATATGAATTCGGTGGAATCCTAGGCCCAGTAACTGTCGCCTTTGTTTATTATTTTCATTAAACCTTTAAATTTAATCTTCGCAAGTCTGAGAGAACGAATCTTAATTACTACTACGAAAAATTTGAAAAATCATAAATCAGGTTGATTTTCCACACTTTATCTTGAATGCATTGAGTAACATTTCTATGTTCTGCCCTTCAAATTGTTTCCCATTGTCAGATACCAATTGCGCTGGAATTCCAAATATGCAAATGATATTTTCAAATATGAATGTAAAGATGTCTTTGTCGCGAATGTGTTGTACTGCCTTTACTTCTGCCCATTTTGTGAAATAGTCTGTTGCGACAATTAAGTATCTTTTTGTCCAGATCCTGGTACAAATGGTCACACAATATCTAAGCCCCACTTTCCGAAGGGACATACACTTGTTGAAGATGATAATGGTGCTCCAGGTGCATGTATTTTCTTCCCGTTCCGCTGACAATCTTCATGCATATATGGATAAGATGATAATGGTGCTCCAGGTACATCTTGATATTTGCTTCGCATCTTCATGCATATATGGCCAATAATAACCTTGTATTTTTGTTCTGTATGCCTAAGATCTTCCTCCACTATGACTGTCAGCGTCTCCGTTGTGTAACATTTTTAACACCTTTTCTCCCTCTTCTCGTGTCAAACATCTAAGTGATGGTCCATTAAATGATTTTCGATAAAATATCCCATCTCTTAATTCATAATTTGTTGCACGACTCTTTAATTTGTGTGCCTCCAATCTGTTTCTTGGTGTTTCCCCTCTTGCTAAATATGCATGAAGTTCTGTTCTCCAATCTGCGATATTGTCTTCACCACCTTCTATTTTTATGCATACTTGAAATGAAAGCATAAGCATCTGCTAGTCTATTATCCTTCCTCGATATATGCCTCCATTTTATTTTTGGGATTTTAGCTAACAATTCTTTGACAAGTTTCTTGTATTTCTTCAAAGATGGTTCATTTGTTGTGTATTCTCCTTTTATTTGGCGAATAACCAACTGCGAATCACTGGTAATTCTAGCATTTTCTAATTTCATTTCTATTGCGAATTTTAGTGCATGTATCACAACTTCATATTATGTTTCATTATTAGTGGATGCAAATTCCAATATAAATGAAAAAGCCATCTTCATTCCCTCCGGCAAAATTAAGACAATTCCAATTCCATTACCTTCCCCATTCGAGGAACTATCCACCAATATTTCCCATCTATTTGGTTCTGTTAACAAATCTTTTGGATCTCCACGCTCTTCTTCTATATCCATCATCTCCTCCACAACTTCATCATCTTCTAAAGGAAATTCTACTAAAAAATCTGCGAAAACTTGTGACTTTGGTGAAGATAATACTTCATATTTAATTTCGAAATTTTCTACTTGTGCATTCCATCTCTTAACTCTGCCTAATATCTTTGAGTTCTTCATTACCGATTTAATTGGTACCTTTGCCAATACTTTGACTTTATGTGCCTGAAAATATATGCGAAGTTTAAATGTTGCATATACCAATGCTAGAATTTCAATCTTTGAGTAATATATTTCTATGGCATTAAATGTTTTGCTAATGTAATAAATTGGTTTTTCAACCCCTGCGTCCATTCGCAATAGCACAACACTTAATGCATGCGAAGTTGTCGCAAGGTAAATTAATAATTCTTCTCCTGGTTCCACCTTTTTCAAAATAGATGTATTCATCAGATGTTCTTTTATTCCTTGGAAAGCTTTCTCACATTCATATGTCCATCTGAATTTTGTACCCTTTTTGAGTATATTGAAGAAATGTTTACATTTATCTGATGATCTCGAAATGAATCTTCCCAGTGAAGCAAGAGTCCGTTTAACTTCTGTACATCCTTCACCGTCGCTGGTGTTGGCATGTCGTGAACTGCTTGCACTTTCTCTGGATCAACTTGTATTCCTTCTTTGGATACAATGTAACCTAAAAAATTTCTTGATGCAACTCCAAAATGCATTTTTCAGGATTCACCTTGATATTAAATTGTCGCATCTGTTCAAAAAATTCCTTTAGATCTTGTACATGATCTTAAGCTTCTTTACTTTTTACTAACATGTCATCTACATACACTTCTAATGTTTTGTGTATCCATTTTGCGAATACTTTCTCCACCATTCTTTGATATGTTGCTCCAGCATTTAGCAGACCAAATGGCATTTTTGTATAACAGTATAATCCTCTTGGGGCGAAAAAAAATAGTATGTTCTTGATCTTCTTCAACAAGAGGAATTTGATTATAACCTTTGTACCCATCTAGAGAAGATATTCTATCATTTCCCGCCGCCGACTCAACCATTTGTGGAATATCTGGTAATGAAAAGCTATCTTTCGGAAAAGCTTTGTTTAGATCAGTAAATTCTATACAAATTCTTATCCCCTTATTCTTCTTTGGGACTACAACCATGTTTGCTATCCACTCCGGATATTTGGCTTGTCTTATAATTCCTGCATCAATCATCTTCTGCAACTCTTCTTCTATTTGGGAGTGATATGTCGTTGCGATTTTTCTTATTCTTTGTTTAAATGGTCTTTCACCTTTGTCAATTTTCAACTTATGACACGCCACATACGGATCTATTCCAGGAATCTCATCCATGTTCCATGCGAAAATATCTCTATACTCTCGCAAAAGATTAATAGTTCTTCCTTCTTCATCTGCCTCCATATTAGTTCCAATTCTTAGTATTTTGGGTTCTTCTTTAGTTCCAACATGCACTTCCTTTGTTGGTTCTACTGCGGTGTAACTGGCCTTAGGTTCTTCCATGGATGTTGGTTCTTTTATCACTTTCGCAAGTTCGTTTCGTTCTTCCGAAATTTCGCTGGGTATTCCTTTACCTTATTTTGCTCTAATCATGTAAATTTTAAACTCTTCCTCTTTCTTTGCCTCTTTCGCCATCTTTCTGCGAAGTTTTCGCTTCTTTGGACGTTCTTCATAATGTTTCACTTCAATTTGATAACATGATTTTGCACTATCAATATCTCCCCTTATTTCACCAATTCCGCTTGGTATTGGAAATTTAATGCATTGATGTAATGTTGATGCTACGGCTTTAATTGCATGTATCCATGGCCTTTATAACAACATGTTATATGGCGATTCCACATCCACCACACACAGTGTTATTTGTGTTTCAATTTCTCCTAGCGAAATTCGCATCATTATTTCTCCTTTAGGTTTAGTTGTAGATTTTCAAAGCCATGGATATGATACATTGAATGAGTCATTTCTTCATCTTTGTATCCCATCCTTCTGTATGCATGATAAAATATTATATCCACTGAACTTCCTGTATCTACTAAAGTTATATTCACCGCCCATTTTTCCATGTTTTTTGCGGATTTCTTCTTTTCTTTCCGTGTGGTTACCGTGATTACCAAAGGAGATGTGTGGCTCGAATTTTCTCTTGGTATTTCTGCTGCTGTAAATGTAATTTTATGCTTTTCCCAATCTCTTAAGGGTGATATCTTCTCTACTGTCATAATTTTCTTTCCTTCAAAGTCTCGTTTATGTATCCTTCCTCTAATGTTCTCATGAAATTCATTAATCATTATTTTTGTGATTACGCTATACTCCAACCTTCTTTTTCTTTCATTGATCTGGATTGTCTCTTCCTCAACCACTTTGTTGTTTTCTTTCATCATTTTCTTGATTTGAACAATCTTTACAACGATCTTCACAATTTTCAAATTTCAGTCCCTGTATCTAGCGCCAATATGTAGTAGCAGGAAATCCCACACTACACCCCTCACAAGAATTCATACAATTAAGTCATTTTAAGATGAACAATCACAATCTTTATTGATTAATCTTCTGAATTTTACAAGAAAGGAAAGAAATGAAACTAAGAAATTAACAACTGCTCTGGACTTTCTCTCTCTTAATGACTTGCTCAACACTCGAAAAATATCTCCCCCTCTTTGTGCCTATTCGGCTTCTTATATAGGATAATTACATAGTGGATGACAACTAAGCTGTCCTTTAATTTCGTATCTGACTTGCGGTATTCTCGCAAGAGTTGTAATGTTAATCTTCGCAAACACTCTAAACTTCGCAAAATCATCACACTTTTTCTCATGTTTTTGTCATTATCATCTGTTACGTCATTCTATAAATCATCCTGCGACATTCACAATATGTTGTTGGTCAAACTTCGCAAATGTGTCTTTCTTGCGATATTTTGATCCTACACGGCTACTTGCATGTCGCTATGCCACGGCCACTGGCATGCCACCATGCCTCGGATACTACCATGTCGCTATGCCACGGCCACTGGCATGCCACCATGCCACAACTACTAGCATGTCGCTATGCCACGGCCACTGGCATGCCACCATGCCACAGATACTAGCATGCCGCTATGCCGCGGCTAAACCATTGGCATACCATTATTCCATGGCTACGCCACTAACATTCCACTAACATGTCGTTATGCCATGGCTCCACCCGGCTCTACTATGCCATTGGCGCCACTTCGCTATACAACAAGATGCGGCCATAATCAATGGCAACCCTTCCTCATGAGATGTAATTTTATCCATTCAAGTCTGCCACCAAACTGACGGACTTGTGGCAAGTTTTAGGCGGTCAACCAAGGCAATATTAATAGCATCACAACTATTTTCCTATGGAAAAGTCTCTTGACTTTGACTTTCCACACATAGCAACATGCTACACGTTTTCCACGAAAACACTCGAGACATCAAACATGTCACAAAATGGGGGATACTCATCAGGGTATTGGTCTGGTGGTTTACATCGTGCGGCGTGCAATGCGCCTTTTACAAGAAAGTTTCATGAAGTAGGACAATTAGTGGTGGTGAAAAGTAAAGGTGTAAATAATTCATTACCTTCATCATGGAAGCGTAATGACTGACGGTTACACAAATTCACTTCCCTCATCATGGAAGCATAACGTTTAACGGTTATACATTATTATATTCCTCCACCACTCAATTGTTTCCACTTCTTACGATACCAGGGTATGTTTCAATATGACTTGTATAAATAGGCTTCACCTATTTTCACCAAACAACAAGTTTTGGTCATGAGAACAATACAACTTCCAGAAATCATCTGATATATTTTCGTCCAGCTAGCCAGTTCAACTTTCAGATACAAGTCATGAAATTCCCACACTTCTAGATCAACTATTCTGGTCTCAACACTTTATTTGCTTTCCTCCCTAAGACCAACCCTTCTCCTTCACTTTGTGACCGAAGCAAGCCTGGAACATCCATTTCTTGGTTTAGGCTAGGATTGTACAGATTGATCTCTCGAATCAAAAGTACTCCCGTGCAGTACATTGTTTAGGGTTTAGACTAGTTTCTCACCCACACACACGAAATTACCAAAATTAGAAGAAACGGTTTTCACCTAAAAACACCAAGTAATGGCTATTTTATCAATTGTAAGAGATGGTTAGATTTATCCATCTGTGCTAGTAGTAGCCGTTAGATGTATTGTTGGAAGGCTTAGCTTTATAAGATATTAAATCTGTAATGAAACATTAATCGAAAATATTAATCCAAATAGAACTTTGTGTCTACATGATGTGTTTATTTTAACTCAGAGAGGCTTGATTCTCACGAATCAAGAGAGGTTTATCCTCAAATATATCCACCCCATGTTGTCATTGTACTCAGGTACATGACATCTGGATACATTACGGTTTGTGTACTTAGTGTATGAACTGTTTTGACGGAATTCAGAACCGGAAGTTTACATACCTGTTCGCTAACTTATTCAACTGTTTAAGTCAGGGTACTTAAGTTTGCATACCTGTTCGCAAACTGATTTAACTGTTGAAGTCCGGGAACTAAGTTTGCATACCCGTTCCAACTAAGTCCGGTCTGGAGCTAAATTTTGCATACCCGTTTGCAAACTGTCGGCTTGTGACCAATGTCCGGAACTTAAGTTCACGTACCCGTTCACAAACTTAAGTGGTTCAAGTTCTTAAATCGGATAAGTATGATTTCATACTCATGAACAAATACATTTATAAATTAAGGAATGCAATCTTTACAAACCGTGGCTAAAATGTTCATGAAGTACTGATTCTTTCGAATCAATCCGATTTTGCTTCAATTGTGTCTTGTATACTTCTATGAGAATATAAACAATTGAACAACTCTATGAGTAACACAATTAGATTCATTTAATTATTAATTAAATTAGAAGTGTTAAAATGAACAAGGTTAAGATAAAAGTGTTCATATGGATAACTTCGGTTAATTGTTATTGAGACAACTCAATATACACGTTTAGGCACGGTTACCCATATCTAAATGAAGGTATATTTCATTTGTGTATAACAAGTTAAGATCAATGTAACAATTGAAAGATATTAGCTTGAATCTTAAATCAAGTTTCATCTAACGGTGAATATGGATTGCTTTGTTCCAAATCTATCAAACCCTGATTTGAAGACTACATAAGGGATAACTCTACCAACTGGGAAACCTAATCCTTACACCTCTTGTGTGATATTAGTTGCGACTAGAATCGATTCTCCTTTAACCTAGGTTTTTCCTAAAACCATTATCGGTTAATGACTTAAAGACTTCATTGGGATTCTGAAGCCAGACCCAACTATTTTCTCTATAGTTGTGTGTTCTGATCTTACTTTGTTCTATCATATTGAGTACTATCTTTTCTAAGATTTTCTCGAGATTTATCTCCGATAGGTAAGATATAGAAAGTAATCACAAAGCTCTTCGTCTTGTTCTTTGTGATTCCGCAATAACTTGTTCTACTACCATATAGTTAAGTTATTATGAGGTGATTTATATTACTAGGATGTTCTTCGGGAATATAAGACCGGTGTATCGATTGGTTCATGTTCACCTTGATTTATCTAAAAACGGAACAAAAACTCGTAGGTATTTCTGTGGGAGATACATTTATCTATTCAATAAACTTTTTTGTGTGAGACAAATTTGTTTATCAAGTATTCGACCTTGGGTTGTAGAAACTCTTAGTTGTGGGTGAGATCATCTAAGGAAATCAAGTGCGTAGAGTCCTACTGGGATTCAGAGGCGTAAGGAACGCGACTTTACCTCAATCAATGTAAGATTGTTTAGGTCTCAACTACATTACAGTCTAAAGTTAACTTGTAGTAGGCTAGAGTCTGTAGTGGCTTAATACAGTGTGGTGTTCAAATATGGACTAGGCCGGGGGTTTTTCTGCATTTGCGGTTTCCTCGTTAATAAAACTTTTGGTATCTGTGTTATTTCTTTTCCGCATTATATTTGTTTATATAATTGAAATATCATAGGTTGTGCGTAGTTCAATCAATGAGATAATCCAACCTTTGGTTGTTGATATAAATTGATTGACACTTGAACATTGGTCTTTGGTACCGTTCAAGTTGTTTCTCATAATAATCAGGCTCACGGATTTCTATCTGTTTGATTTGCTGATTACATTGAGAAACAAAGATATAACTCTTGGATGTATTTTTCTTGATTGAGTCTGACTGCCTAGTTGATTCTCTTGGAAATATATTGAAGTTAGTCCATACATATTGCCGAAACGAAATATTGGGTGTGGTTGTGGTGATGTTGGTTTTTAGTTCAGGGCTAAATTTGTAAAAGTCTATCTACCTGACCCGCATCATATGTAGTAGACATTGATATGTCTATATTCCGCAGGGAATTTGGAGAATATATCAAAATATGATGAGTTCATATGTCTCTCTTCATATTATATTGAAACTCAAGGTCCTAGATGAATCGTCTACTAGTATAGAGTCTAATGAGTGTATAGTAAAACTTCGTTAAATTAATCCGCGATAAAATAATAACTTCGCTAAGATAATATTTTTTGTCAGTCCCGATTTGGGCCAGTGTGCTAAATTAATAACCCCGTTAAATTTATAAGATAATAAATTTTTTAAGTTTCCAATAGGGCCCAACTAATATATAAATTAATAATCAGTGTGATAACACTATATTGTGGTGCTAATTAAAATAGGCATCTACAATTGTTTGTTTTTGTTCACATTTATAATACATTGGACTTTATATTTAATTTTTGTATTCGCTTGAGAAGTTCTGAAATGATTTTATTGTATTTTTTTAAATTATTCTAACATTATAATATATATATTTGTACACATAATATGCCATAAAATAATATGAAATAATTTGAATTGAAAATAAAATATTTAGATGTTCGATATTGTACACTTATTTTAGAAATTTAAAGTTAAATTTGGTATGTTTTGATATAATATAAGTTATTAATTTATCGATAAATTAATACTTCGCTAAATTGATAGAATTTAACGTCCCAAAACTATTAATTTATCGAAGTTTTACTGTATAAGCTCCTAGCTGCATTACTCACAGATGCCGGAGCCTGTTGAGTACTTTTCTTGTGCTTATGTTCCACGGCAAAACCCTTAATATTGGTATGGCATGACGGATTTGTGTTCACTCGCAGCAGAGTAGCACGGACCTCCAAGTACCAAGGTTAAGACCCTTGCACAAAATACTCACTCATAAAGCAAAGAATAAACAGAGCCGCGGAGTAGGAGCAACAACGAGGGAAGCGTAGCCATGCCATAGGCTAGCCGGCGCCACTTGGCCACGCCCCATGCTACCCTACCGACCCTTATTCCTTTGTCGACCAATCAGGTCGCTTTAAACCCGCCACACGTCCATGAGTTGCGTCTGGGACCATACTTGCCGGCCCTATTCCCCATCGACCAATCAGGTCACACTAAACCTACCACGCGCACCAAAAGGGTGGCGACGCCCATGCTTGGCCACCCCTTACTTTTATTGACTAATCAGGTTGCTTTAAACCTTCTACATCTTTAAAAGAGGTGGAAATTGTGTCAAGAGGTATCCATACTAAGTCAACTTCCCAAAACCGCGCTAACATGCTAATGGCATGCCAAACATACCAAAAACATGCCAACCCACTCTCCGTTCGTGACCAACATCACAACAGACTTCAATTTTGGCTAGCCTAACCGTAAGCGCGACCATGTTCTAGTGGTGGTGGATGAAACCCTAACTTCTAATCGTGCCACAAAACTATGCCGCCTCAGGCCCAAAACATGCCACAAGCCGTGCGGACTTAGGAAACCCTAAAAAAGGTGCCACACCACAGCACTCGTGGAAATATTTTCTCTTTTGACTGTTTCTACATGGTGGCCTGCCTATGGCTCATCTAGCATGACTCTAGCACCGTTTTTATAAAATGAAATGCCACGTCCACCTACCGCATGCCATATGCCATATGTAATAAGATTATTAATTGTCGTAGTAATAGCAAATAGGTTGTCGTTTACTCGGACGTTGTTGAGACTAAATTTAAAGGTTTAACGAAAATAATAAAAGAGAGAGTTACTGGGTCTAGGATTCCACCGCATTCGTAACATAAGGGTCAATTATTTATTCTCAACAATTATCGCTCAACAAATAAAACAACACCGACTCTTATTTTTTCCAAGGTATATTCTCCAAATATTAGTTATAAATTGTAAGCATGGGACATCAAACATCTAAGCAAGCATGACCCATCTAATAAAATGATAACTAATTTTTTCAAATCATAATTCTATTTTAATTAATGCAAAAGTCAAATAGAAAATGAAATAAATTCACCCATGTATGAAGTTCGGCTTCCTCTGTCGACCCAGTGTAGGGGTCTAGCTTCTCATGATGTAGACACTCTCAAAAGAATTTTTTTTATTGCTCAAAAAGTGTGTACAAAAGTAGAAAAGAGAGAAAATAATTAAATCCAGAATTTCGTAACGCTGTATAGACGTTACAGAAACACTGTTATAATGCAAGCTTAATTCAAAATCTGTTGCGAAGCTCAGAACAAGTATTACGAAAAAATGTCGCGGACACTGTTGAGAAACGACAGTTCTCGGCAGCACTATGTTCTTCGTCTCCTTATTCACCAGCAGAACTGGGTCTTCTCTGCAACTTAATGTCTCTCAATCCTAAACCCTTTGTTGACTCCCCTGTCACTCGATATCCCTCTCTAATTCACCTACATCCTTTTATATACCGAACAAGAATAAGAATCTCTCGTCATTCATCAACATATCCAACAATAAATCAAGTATATTCGGTTTTATTTCCATGCAGATATGGAAAATATCTTTCCCATTTTTCCTTCTTCGCGTGCCTGTTAGCTGTTTAAGCATATATTTTTTATCTCCTTCACGCTCCAAATTGAAGGCTACACACTCCAGGAAAGTTACAGATTCAGTAAAAAACGTTTTCACCTCACGCCACACACACAAAACTCGGGTAAGAATAACATAACATATCTTCACCCATGTTTCTTTTGTCGCGCCATTAATGTTGGCTTGGGACTCTCTGATGGGTTAAATGATATATCTTCCCACAAATACATGTTGCTTCCCAAAATAACTCCAACAACATCCCATGAATATCTCCGTATCTGTTTTACTAGAACTCCACGTATTCATCCCATTTTTTCGAAACTAAGCCAATTACCAAGCCTGTCTTGGTAAAACAGGTAGGTACCAAGTAATTCCCGTGAAAAACTCTCAATGAATATGCGTGAAAATTCACCCAGAAATAAACACAAGTGCTGAAATTTTGAATAATATTTTTTCGCCAATTTATGTTCTTTCTGTTTTCATTAATCCGTGATTATCCAGCCCAACTTAACTGAATCAGAGAGCATTACCATCCATGTTTAGATCATACAATTCAGTAAAAACGATTCCATCTATTGAATCTCTCTTAAACACTTTCAAATCTCGAATCCTAAATCTGTCTATGACTGGTTTGCTTCACATCAACGATTCTAGCCAATTTAAATCGAAACAGAGAACCTTACCGGCTCTGTTTAGCCGAGAAGATCATACCCATGCAATTTTAGCCTTTTAATCTCGTTATAACACCTTCAACTATCGAACCCTAGTTAAGTTCCTTGAAAACCAATTTTCCCGCCATTATTCTAAATTCAAACGAAGAAGATGAAGTCCCCTTAATCCTGTACGGGTGTCTCTTTAGCACTTACCTTATGGGGGGTGTAAATAGTAAGGAAGATGCCCCTTATCCATTGAGGTACCCCTTAATAATTGAGGTGCCCCTTATCCAAAACTGAGAGTCTGAATAACATGTGTCCTCCGGGGTACAAAAACCACTTTTCGAGCAACTTTCTCCATAAGAGCTTATTTCACAAAAACACCTACAAACAAGTTTATTAGTGATAAAATGAGTCCCAACTAATGTATTTATGGGTGAAAATGAATCGCACTTTCGTGCTCATCAATATGCGCTAATTAGGGTTTCAGCATTCCAAACCCTAATTTAGGCAAAGTTGATATGCCAACCAAGCTAGATAATGTTCCACAGAGCATTGGGATTAATGTGGCCAAGGAAACTGATGTTGCCACACCACATTGGAGTCTAACACCAATAAGCCAAAATATAATGACCATGGCTACGCCAGGCGCTACTTGCACCATCATGTCGTTGGCATGCACATGCTATGCCAGCCATTCCACCATGCCACTGGCATGCACGAACTATGCCAGCCATACCGCAATGCCACTGGCATACGCTAAAGGCGCCACTATACCATTAGCATATGCCATTATCAGGCACCAACATGATATGTCCATAATCAATGGCTACCCTTCCTCATGAGATGCAATCTCATCCGTCCAAGTTCACCACCAAACTGACAGACTTGTGGCAAGTTTTAGGAGACCAGCCGAGATAAGCTTAATAGCACCACATGCTATTTTTCATGCGGCAAGTCTCTTGACCTTGACTTGCAACACATATCAAACTGCTACATGATTTTAACGAAAACACTCGAGACATCAAACATGTCAAAAAACTAGGGGATACTCATCAGGGTATTAGTCTGGCGGTTTACAGCATGCGGCGTGCAATACGCCCATTATAAGAAAGTTTCAGGAAATGAAACATTTAGTGGTGGCAAGAAATAACGGATGTAAACGAATCCACTTCCTTCATCATGGAAGCATGGTTTCCGACTGTTATACGTTACTCCACTCTTCCATCACTCAATCGTTCCCACTTCCTACGAGACTAGGATACGTTTTATTATGACTTGTATAAATAGGTTTCACCTATTTCCACCAAAGAACAGTTTTGGTCAGCAATAACATAGTATCCAGAAATCACCAAAAAACGGATAGCTTTTCATTCTACAAGCCAGTTCCACTTTCTGACACAAGTCATAAAACAACCACACCTTCATAATTAACCATTCTGGTCTCAACACTTTCTTTGCTTCCCTCCCTAAGACCAACCCTTCTCCTTCACTTTATGACCGAAGCTAGCCTAGAGCGGCCTAGGATAGGATTATATAGATTGATCTCTCGAATCAAAAGTACTCCCGTGTAGTGTATTGTTTAGGGTCTAGATTTGTTTCTCATCCACACACCAAAATTTACCAAAACCAGAAGAAACAATTTTCACCTACAAACAGGTTGTTAGACCCTTGCCTTTTCAATGAGGAATTAAACTATCTAGAGATTGATTATGTACTACTTGTGCTAGTCTATTATAAATATAAAATAATATAATATGGTAAAGGAGAAACACAAGATATCAGAAATTTTGTTAACGAGGAAAATTGCACCTGCAGAAAAATCCTATGACCTCGTACATCTTTGAACACCAAACTGTATTAATCCACTACAAGCACTAGCCTACTATCATACTTATGTCTGGAATATAGTTTAGACTGAATTAACCCTCCATGCAATTTAGTTGCAGTCGTGCTCTTTACATCTCTTGAACCTCACAAGGCTCTGTCACAATTGATTCATTTAGCTGATATTCTTTACAGTATAAGAGTTGCTTAAATCTAAGTGAAGACTTTTGATATCAATCATCCCCTAACAGATAACCATGTTTGATTTCCCTTTTAATTTTTAAATTTACATTTGGAAATATGTTTGCAATAGACAAAGTCTAGCAAAACCCACGAATCCGGAATACTTACACTAAGTTAGCTGAGAATCCTTGATTACTAACCACCTCTCAAGATAATCCGAAAAAATCAAAGAAGAGATTAGATATCTATTTTAAGGAATTACAAAGTCTAAGACTAAGAGAACTTTGTGATTTCTATCTATCTCGTTCTTTATCTGAGATTACATAAACCTCAAAGATCAATAAGAACAAAATCCGGATATAAGAACTATTAGGTAAAAAAAAAAAAGTCTGACCGGGCTTCACAAATCCCTAAGTGAAGTCTTTAAGTCATAACCTGGAATACAGTTCATGAATAAACTAGGTTATAGAGGACGACTCTACCTTAGAAACTAGGACACATAAGTGCCAAGGATTAAGAAATGTTTTTGCAAGAGTCTCTCAATTTATAGTTATCAAGGCTCTAGGTAGCTTTGGGTTCAAGCTAAGATAACTTGTAGTTCTTATTAGGAATTCATGTAAGCATGTGAAAAGTCCTCCTTGAAATTACACAGAACAATATACACTATGGTCCAGGGTTCTGAAACATGGTACAATGATAGTTCATGTTGGCAGGTATGCCTTTTGAACTTACAAGCATAAGTGGAGTTCAATCACAATCAAGAATTAAACCATGATTCACAAACACATAGTGATTTTGAGAACAAAGTTATCTTAAAAGTGTTTCATAGTTGTAGCAATGCCAAATATATTTTTGAAAATAGTTTATGAGCATCTGCTTAAATCAGAACTAAGTAGGTATGCGTACCTGGTACGCATACCTATGGGCAATCCGCGAACTGAGGATGCAAGGATAAGCATAGCGGGTATTCATACCTTGGCCATTCGCAAAGTCAGATCCCAGGGGAACGCATACTGGGTATGAGTACCTACCCACATCCTCGAACTCAGAGCCATGGGGTACGCGTAACGGGTATTCGTACCTATCTCATTTCAAAACTCATATCACTAGGGTATGTGTACTGGATATGCTACCTATATAGTATCCAGAATTCAGTATGAAGCTCGCTTTAAACAATTTGAAACATTCCCATCGCCATAGATAATAAATATCATTTCTTAGGTAATTTCCAAATTATTAGCTTGAAACAAAAATAGTTCATGAATAATAAATATTTATTAACCAAGATTGTTAAGGATCTAAGCATATCCATTGCTTGAATCATATTTCGAAAGATTTATCAAGACAAGCTTGACTCGAAATTTCTTCTTTACAGTATTAAATCTACCAAAATCATACGACATAGTCTCATAAGATAGAATGGTAAATGGCATGAGTAAATAGGATGGTTCAGCGTTCACATACCTCTTTGTTGATGAAATTCTCCACATGTCTTCGTTTGATCTTCAATATTCAATATTCGAGGTTTATTCAGTGATGTCTGATACTCAACTACCATATTCTTATCCTATTCCGACACTTGACTTTAGAAGACTGGAAATGAAGATATAATTTTGTGCATCTGTTGTTGAAAACAAGCTTGAGATAATAAAACTTGCAAGTTCGACTGAGCAGTGCTTTAACAATTATAATCCCCAAACCATTTTTTTTCAATCTTCTGATTGCTTGATACTCTTGTTGGAATTTCATTACTTCTCTTCACGAATTACTCTTTGCTAGTACCAATTAATTGTATTTTGAACTTTGATCTTGATGTTTTTGAAGTCCATGTAATTCTATTTTATCATGAATGAAACTTATAAACATAAATAAATAAATAATGTGGCAATCAAGATTTATTCCTCGCTTGTTGTTCCTATTTTTGGCACAATGTAGATTTTTCCTAACACAACCAAAAATGACGACCGAAACTACATAAACACGTTTAGGTTGAAGGCAAAAGGAAATATGGAACTTCTCTTGATCTATAGATTCATGACAACAAATATATAATCTACGGTGAATCATGACAGACTAAACACTATCTGTACCTCGTTAATTAAGCTAAACTTGACACAAATTTGGGCTGCAGTTGTCGATTTTTTTTTTTGCTTTTAGGCAACGAAAGACTGAAAGCAATTTGAACGTAACCTCGAGTGGACAATGATATAATAAAAATTCTTGGCGTATCGCCAATCTAAACAAAATTAAAACAACACTCTCACACGTGGGATCCAAAAACCTGATCCCTTGTAAATTCTCGGTCCAGGGGCCCACTCGTATGTGTCTTAGTTGTTTTAAAATTGTTTGGTGAGGCGGTACGCCTAGAACCACCGATAATATAAATGGCGTGGAAGGAGTGCAATGATAAAGAAAATCAACTCACAAGTAACTTTACCGGAAATGGAATAGCACGTAGATCACAAGATACGAAACCCTACACAAAGGAGGGTAATCTTAGAAGTGGGACCTACCTTATAGCCGGCCTACTCAAAGTAGGGTAATCTTTATGACGCATAGAACAGTAACTTTGCTCTGAGATGGTGTATAAATCAAAGCAAGAATGTTCTAATTTTCGTCGGACATTCCCTGAGAAATACTAGTGTTGTAGGTCACAGTTGACGTGTGTTGGATTCCAAGGTTGGGCAAATGAAGTAAGATCATGAACATATGAAAATGAATAATTTGATAAAAATATGTCTTTCGTTTTTCTAATTTTAGCTGGCTAAACCGGGGACTATGAATTTCTTCATCCGCCCCATAGAAAATAATAAGGGTATCTAAGTTTGATGAAATTATCATTTTACTCTCTATGAAATTTTAATATTACAAATTTATCCTCATAAACTCCTAAAAAAAATAATCAAATCAAATCAAAATCATTTTCATTTTCATTTTCATCAAAATTAAGAATTCAGAATCAAACGAGAACATTGTCGAGAATCACCAAATTCACTAAAATAGGTAATTTTTCATTTTAGCTCGAATCAGATACTTTTCTATTAACCCAATCCCCTAGAGTTGGTTTCAATAACATGTAATCACTCAAACAATCCAATTTTTTTAAATCAAAGTTTTTTGGGTTTATAACAATCGGTCTACGTCAATGCACTTGTAAACCGATTTCATTTAGAAACGGTTGATGTTTATGCCCACAAAAATCGATTGTCATGGATGGGCATTCTGGTTGGAGGAAATTGAACCAGAATCGGTTTACGTTAATGCCCACATAGCCCGATTCTAGTATGGAAAGATAATTATTTTTCTGTGTTTTTTTTTTTGTTAGAATCGGATTACAAGAGCATTTTTATAAACTGATTCTTGTTATGCAATGTCAGGAATCGTTTTTTATATATGTATCGTGTAAACCGATTCTGGTTAACCCATTTTTTTCCCAGTTAATACTCGATCATAAAATGAGTATGAAATCATAATCGATTTCATTTCGATTACAAATGAAAATTAAAATAGTTTTGTATGATTTTACCCAATTTGAAAACGAGTATAACTTTATACTCAAATTGAAAATGAGTATAACATCTTAAGTGATCTGAGATTGAGTATGAAGTCATACTCATTCTTAACTCGAGTATAGAATGAATTTTAACTTTATTTAATGTTTAACAACACATAATTTACAGATAAAAAAGAAAAAATTTACCCACAATCGGTTTGCCCATATAAACCGATTCTGGATAATCGGTTGATTTTCATGTCCATATAAACCGATTCTGGGTAGAAGCAAGTTTCAAAAAATCTCTGTATAGTTTTGAAGTTACAATGGGTTGATACCAATGACAACATATACCGATTCTGAGTTGGTGTTCTTTAAAAAAAAATCAAATTTTCAAATTTTTTCATGTTCAGATGATTCATTAACACAAGTTAATTTCACACCTAACACGATATTTTACCACTAATCTCCTGAATTAACACTAATTAATTCAGGGATAAAATAGTCATTAAAAAATAATTGGTTAAGGGGTTTTCCATTTTACTTCAAAATATCTTTTTTTTGTCACTTAATAATAGGCCCAAATTATCCTTATAGGCCCAATTTAGCCGGGTAATTTTACCGGACAACAAATAAAATTAACAAGTGAAAGAATGGTTCCCTATGGAAGCGTAAGTAACATCCAACATGGATCAACAGCCGAAAGATAAATAGTGAGAGAAACGACAAAGGGTGGAATATTAACAAAGCATCACAGTCCACTACTTCTGATAAAAGGCATTTTGGCCGAAAGTTTGCCTCTGTCGGCACAGTGATCAGTTCAGAAGATAACAATGTTGCATTATTTTTATAGGTAAAAGATAAAGTAAATAAAGAGATTTGTAATTTGCATGCCATGTTGTTTTACTTATATTGGGTGCTCTAAGATAAGAGCAATTAATGACCCACTTTTTATCTAGGTTTTAGGGATTATGCATCGGATTACTAGTAATAAAATTGATTATATTAATGAGAAATGTTTTTACGCAATTGCCCTCATGACAAAACAAAGGATGCTTTTATCTCTTTTCATCTAACTTCTTCCTCCCACATCTTCCCGTGATAATCAAGTTCCTCCCACATCTTCCATAAAAGTCAACCATATTTAGTGACACATCAGTAGCTTCGCCTCCAAAAAGAAAATAATGAACGCAAAAGAAGGATGTTCATTGAATTTAGTTATGGAAATCACAACCATTTCTCTAAAGAGATTATTTATTGTCAGATCTCCTAACAGACTTAAGTGTTTATCGATCATCATTTTGTATTTGGTGTACTTGATTAAGTGGTTTTATGTCTGCTCAATTGCATATTGAAGATCGAAGATCAAGTAGATTAAAGAATTGGGTGTTCTTTGATTTATCATTATGGTATTTGTTGTGTTTGATTAAAGATTGATCTGAAAAAATATGCGAGTTATCTTAATCTTGGTAGGTTAAAAAACAGATTCATGATAAATCTCTCGAATTCGTTTCATGGTTATTCTCTGCTTAATAAGAAAAACCAATGATTCTTAAATAAATGAGTAGAATTTAATCTAATCTTTTGAAAAATAATAAATTTGAACTTGATTATCATGCGAACATAGAATAAACGACAGTAAACCAGTCGAATTAAATTAGGGGCATCCGATGGAATTTTAGTTGTTATCAATAAAGGAGATTTACATTTTCGATATATTTAAAATTCCAACAAAAATATCTAAATCCAAGACAAAAGAATTAACTATTTACTCACTCTTTTTTTTTTTTTTTTGGACAATCAACATATTTCAATTCATTCAAATCAAAACAGTGATTACATGTTCGCTTACAAGAATGACAAAAACATCAAAATAAGAGATAATCAAAACCCTAATACAAATAAGGACATCAATTACATGTAGATCGCGAAGAGAAAGAGCGATAAACCGCAAAGATATCCAAAGAAATTTTATGTATAAGGGAGAGATGATGGTATATCCGGAAATATATTCCGACCATTTAATATGAATGTATTCTTCTTCTTCTTCGATAAGAGATGCTCCAAATATAATGGAGTACTTTGCCCATAAATTTGTCGATCCACACGAACACGGATGCAGATTCAAAGCGATGTCGTGATGAATCATTGATGTTTTTGATGCAAGAATAGCAAGCCACGAACCAGCCATAGAAATTTGAAGAACTCGCCCCACAACGACGAAGAAATATGCCAAAAGACACAAAAAACGATGTAAAAACATCTTATTCAATTATCTACTACCAAAAACTATTTACTCACTCATAGTATAGTATTATTATTAGGTTAACTATTTACTCACTCTTATATAGTATAGTATTATTATTAGGGTTTGCTTGTGATCACTTCTTTATTTATGAGCTAGCAGCCCACCATTTTGAAAGTTGGAGTATATAATTCATTCCTAAATTGGGGTCTATAGGAATTAATTTGAGCCTATCACTACGTGACAAAAAAGAGATATTTCGAAGTAAAATGGATAACCCCTTAACCAATTATTTTTGTAATAGCAAATTTACCCCTAATTAATTAGTGTTAATTTAGATGATTAGTGATAAAATTTCGTGTTATATGTGAAATTAACTTGTGTTAATGAATCATTTGAATATGATTTTTTTTTTTTTTTTAAGAACACTAACTCAGAATCGGTTTATGTTGTCATTTGTATCAACCGATTGTAACCTCAAAAACATACAGAGATTTTTTGAAACTTGCTTCTACCCAGAATCAGTTTATATAGATATGAAAATCAACTGATTATCCAGAATCGATTTATATGGACATGAACATAAACCGATTTTGGGCAAAAAAAAAAAAAATCTGTAGATTATGTGTTGTTAAACATCAAATAAAATTAAATTCATTCTATACCCGAGTTAATGAAATGAAATCGAGTATGATTTCATACTCATTTTATGATCGAGTATTAACTGAAAAAAAAAATGGGTTTACTAGAATCGGTTTACACGATACATATATAAAAACCGATTCCTGACATTGTACAACAGGAATCGGTTTATAAGAATGCTCATGTAATCCGATTCTAACAAAAAAAGATATAGAAAAATTGAGAGCAACAATCGGTTTACTCGACACACATATAAAATCTGATTCTAACATTATACATCAACAATCGGTTTTTGTAAGTGCTAATGCAATCCGATTCTGGTTCAAATTTCTTGAACCAGAAAACATATCAAGGATAATCGGTCTTTGTGGGCATGAACATAAACCGTTTCTATTTGCAATCGGATCACATATACATTAACGTTAACTGATTCTAATAAACCAGGAAAAAATGATTTCAAAATTTTCAATTTTTGAGCAATTTTATGTTACTAAAATTTATAGGATTGGGTTGAGAAGAAAAGAAGAAGAATCAGTTGAAGTGGAGATGGAAATGAATTTGATTTTGATTTTAGTTTTTAATTTTATGATTTTAGTTTTATGATTTTGATTTTGATTTTAGTTTTTAAATTTTATAATTTTAGTTTTATGATTTTAATTTTAATTTTTAATTTTCTGATTAGGATTTGATGGGGACAAATTAGTAGTATTAATATTTGATAGAGGGTAAAATTGTAATATCATCAAACTTAGACACCCCTTATCATTTTTTATGGGGTGGATGAAAAAATAAGTTGCATAGGCCCCAATTAAGTGGCAGAGGCCTCAATTTAACTAAAATTAAATTGGAGCGGACTCCGGCAGAAATACAAAATTTCTATTCATTTGCAACAAGCTCAATTTCAGATGCATAAATTTGAATGCCCAGAATTTTCCATAAAGACCATAACAAGCAAGGCCTAGCAGTCTTCGTTATCATCACACTGATAACACTTTTTTTTTTTGGTCAACACTATCTCATTCAATTTAATGATTCATGCTATCGGGATATACCATACATATGAGGCGATCAAATATTAGAGATCTCCAACAGTGGGTGCTAAAAATCATACGTGGAGTTTTTATTTAGATCCTTATTTATGGGTCATATGTATAGGGTAAAAATAACAATGCTTTTCGAATGGACTATCTCCAACAGTGAGGGTCTTATTTTGAGGATTTGTTTTTCAGGATAATGATAAAATTGATTCTCTTTTTCCTATTGGTTAAGAAAAAATTATTTAAAAGTAAAAATCCAAAATATGGTTAATATGATGACGTGGAGGTCATTCCCAAGGTCTAAATAAGACTTTCTCTAAGACCTTCATATTTAGTTTGACACCCTTCCTAATTAATATGACCCACTATTGGAGATGAATTTAATGTAAATGAGGGTCTAAACTCCTATGTGTCATATAAAAAATAAAACCTTCACCCTCTATTGGAGACGCTCTTAGAAAAACAAAATGTGTAGTCACGTAATTTGGTACTAGTAGTTGAGCAGAATACGTAACCAATTTAGTTCCTGGCGAGATTGGGGTATACCCAGATTAATTGGGGTATACCTAAATTTAAATGGACATGTGCCCTTACTAAGGGGAGGCCAAAACGTGGTAAAGTTACTATAATACCCCTACACTAATTAACCTAAAACTAAACCCTAAACTTAAAAACTAAAAACTGATTAATCTTCCTCTAATCCTTCTTCTTTAATCCCTCTCCTCTTCTCTTTCATTTCAAAAACCTAAAATCAACCAAAATTTTCAATTTTGATTTTCTACAAAAAATGGTTGATTCTAAACAATCCAGCGGCAAGAGAGATTCAACTGGTAACATGAAAAGATCCAAATCATAGGGAAAAGGTAAGGAAAAGGTTGGAACGAGTAAACCCAAGAATGCAATCCTTGAAGATGCTGAAAAGAAACCTCTACAAGCGAAAAGAAGATTGTAAGTGATTTATAAACTCAAACCCATTATTGTTTTGTTTTATATGATTGTTAGATTAGGTTAGAAATCGAAAATTATGATTTTCAAGTTTTTGGCCGGCAAGGTCGATAGTTGAACAACACGTGAGCTAATAAAAAGTGCAAGCATGGTCTCGGGATGAATAACTTGACGACTTTTCATTAGAGCCATGGCGATCAATGTTGGACAATAACCAGGCCGGCCAGAGGTATACTAACAAACACCCCCCGGCTAATTTGTAGCCGGCAATGTATTATACTTGGACCTTTGCCGATCGTAGGCATCGAAACTTGATATTTTTAAGTTTAAGCGGCATGGTTATCCTCAAAAACAATGCCGACGCAATAAAAAGTTTAAACCTGGCAAAACTAGGACCTTGCCGGCTTGATGAAAAAAACATCTAGGAACAATCTTTTAAGGGAGTTATTAGCCGCATTGTAAATTTCATAAACATTGCTTGGCGTAAAATTGTTCCAAGATAGTCGCGTGTTCTTCAACCAAGACAATGCCTACTAAAACACGGTCGACAACTTACTTAAAGTGAACCCACTTAGGTTGAACATTGGTGTGGGTTATTCAAAGTTGACCTGCAGAAGCGACTACGGTGACACTTTATTCAAACCATGACCTTGCCGGCCTTGTGTATTTTCAAAACCAAATTTTTTTGATCGAAATCATAAGATAGATGAAAGGTTTAATTTACTGAATTCATAATTTCAAAATTTTAATCTAAACTCAATTAATTAACCTAATCAGAATTTTAGTGTTAATTAATCAAGGGCATTTTAGCCATTTAGAAAATACAAGGTTAAGGGGTGACTTAGCTTTACTTCATAATGACCCTATTTTGTCTTATTGGGTATACCCCAATTAATTTGGGTATACCCAATCTCGCCAGGATTTAGTTAGTCGGTGGGGGATTCGCTGCACATGTTTACGAATAGATAGAGA
Source organism: Papaver bracteatum (assembly GCA_023529315.1). Classification (NCBI taxonomy): domain Eukaryota; kingdom Viridiplantae; phylum Streptophyta; class Magnoliopsida; order Ranunculales; family Papaveraceae; genus Papaver; species Papaver bracteatum. Next base: position 417,023 of record JAJJWX010004157.1, read on the forward strand.
ACAAAATACTATATGGTTTGCGCCATGACCTAATATAGTTTAGACTTTAGAGACTAGAGTAGTATGAGAACTAGGTACTTGCATTTCTGCCCACACCAATATATGGATAATTGAATGTACAATGGCTCTTGGTCTTAATGTCAACATCATGAGCACCAACTGAAACTTGCAAAACATATGCATGTGAGCACAATCCCAGATCTCCTTCTGGTACAGATGGTGTGATTTTGCAACCAAAATATGTTGATGTGCATAAGCGTACGTGTTACTTTGGAACGGTACATGAATGTGATAATAGAATATTGATAACATGACAAAGAGATGAGGTTCACATGGAAATAGACAAAAATTCAAGTTATTTTTAGTATATATTCACATTTTTGGATGTGATATCTTGATAAGATCTCTCCTCCTGTTGTGGTTCTGGCTCTCCATTATGTAGACAAGAACCAGAATAATTGATTTCAGCTCTTGTGGAACTCAAAATGAATAGTAAAAGAAAAATAATTGTTCAAGATACGTGAACTTTTTAGCAAGAAAATCTGGGCAAATACGGAACACCCATACCTTGATGAGACATAGTCAGGGGTTGTGGATGACTTGACGAAATGAAAAACTGTTGTCGCTTGTCACAGTGTTGAATCTGTAAAATGTAACATGCACAAGCTTATGAAGTGCAAAAGTAGACACTTCTTTTGGAGCAAGGGCAATGGCCAATGGGTAAAGTGGAGTAGTGCTTCCACTGCGGGATAGAGTAAAATAAAAACACAAATTACCTGTTTTTTTCTTTCTTTCTTCTTCCTTAAATCTAAATGGACGACTGAGATTCTATCCGGACACTAGATAACCAATCTTGTACGACACAACGTACTGTTCGATCTCATATGAATTAGAACACAAAATTGGTTAAAAGGACCCAAATCAACAATTTTTTGGTGAAAAAGACATTTAGATTTTGATACTGTTTAAATGGACAAAAATGTTAAAATAGTCAGGATGTAAACAGTTTCATCCTACCAATTTTTAAATATTTTTTTTTATTTTTAATTTACACCAGGATGCATCCAGTTTTATCCTCGCTATTTTTTAAGTTTAAGCCAGGATGAATCCAGTTTCATCCTTGCTATATTTTTGGTGCCCATTTCACTCATACTAATTTTTACTCGTCCATTAAAACCATGTTTTAAAAATATTTGGACACATGACCCATTTTCCGGAATTAGAACTCGAATTAGATTGATGAAAGAAGGGAGCAAACTATTTTAATAGTGGGATAAATTGGACGCTAATTCATTTCGCAATAGTCATTATTTCCACTTAGTCGGCTCCAATGAAGATGCATATTTTTGTATCGGGATTATACTTATGAAATACATACCTATAAAAAATTGCGGTTGCTTAATTTTATCTCCCGACTTGATCTGATTATCGATCTTCGTCTATAGATTATTTTGCTCTAAATCCAATGGTGATTATTGAGTTATCTCTAGGGTGATTATCAAGTTACTAGTAGAGAGAACGGAGAAAAAATAATTATTTTTATTGAGTTAGACTGAATCATATGTATTAGTTTACAAAGTGAGCCTTCAAGCGGTTATGTATAGTTAATTGGTTTAGTGCGTGACTCGCGCTAAACACGTAAATACTTAATACAGAGGGTCCACTTCTGTCTAGATGACGATGACGTCATGATCCACTCAGACTTCAATTCGTTAGTCGATTAATCCCTCGACCTGTGATTTTTAGTGTCTCTAAATCTTGACAATCTTGGCCTTATCTACGCTGCTTGCTCCAGAACTCGCACCCTTCGCATGTTGTGATATTATCTGTCGTGTCTCGTCCTATGTTAAGACATTATCTTCATACTATCTTCAGATTGTGCTCGTGGTGAGGACTTGATAATCGATTTACACGTGAGCTCTTTCATAGCTCCGAGCTCCAGGACGCTCCAGCTGTCAGTTGTTGGTAGATGTTATAATTCTTTTCAGCCATTTTGGATTTTCCTAGTGTTGCTGGTTTATTTTGTAACTGGACAATTTTGAGTTGATTAAGTTTTTCAATTGGATTTTTGTAAGTGTTAATCTGTATATTTGTATTTTTCTTGTGTTATCGATTAGCTAGGGTTCATAATAGGGAGGAAGATGAATCAATGGTGATTTAACTAGGTATGACTGCTTAACTAGGTCCGGCCTACTCAGCCTGTTGAAGAGTTTAGATGTCATTTACTAAGTAGTATAATAAATGGTGATTTAGATGTCAGCAGTTTCTTAAAACTGCTTAACTAGGTCCGGCCTACTCAGCATGTTGAAGGGTTTAGATGTCATTTACTAAGTAGTATAATAAATGACACGCATGCAGTTAATCGATGTCACCTATTTTTCTTGAAAAACGGGACGAAAAAAATTCTAACTCGGCCAGTTTATATAATGATTCAAAAAAATGGCCAATTTCTTAATTGGGCCGAACGACCGAAGAGCCCGAAGAACTCGAAGGGAGGGATTCTCTTTTATGACCACTTTTTTGTAAAATGAAGAGTAATACAAATGTGTAATTTGATAAAAAGATTGAAAATTTCCATGTCCATGGTTATTTTTTCACTACACAAAATTATCCCTCCATTTTAGTCAAATTACTATATGTATCCTATTTTTTTAGGGGTATAATTGGAAATCAAACTTTAATATAACATATCTAAAAATGAGTACCTTGGAATTTTACAAATTTTATCTCGTTGGAAAGGTAATAAAAAAAGCTACGCAATGAGTACAAATAACAATATCAAATTTAAAGTTCTTACGAATAATTCGGAAATGACATTCCAACAAGAAAAGAAGAAGCGCGTTATGTAATCAACGTTGTTTCGTTTTTCTTCGGTCGGCCCTCTCTGCCGTGGCAGCGGTGTTCTAGTTATATATTTAATATATGACAAAAAGGTGTCCACTTTATTAAAAAGCCCTTCTTTTTTTTTTCATGCCTAATTTGAGTCTACCTCGGCGCATGCATCGAGAAGCGTATAAGTCAGGTATGATTTTCGCACATAAATATCTTACAAATAATGCAACCCACTTTATTCAAACAACGTTGGGGGTACCGTACACTAATCTCCCTTGGCCCTGCGGAGAGGGTAGAGCCAGCTGCCACCCCATTATTACAAGAAGAGTACTCTACTCATGTATTAAAGCACGGAAAAGATGCTACGTCCGTGTCTGTACGTGAGCCGGTAATTGAATGGCTTGGCTTAAGATTGGATATTCAGATTCAGTTCAGAGATGTCGTTAACCGAAAGTAAACGGTACCGGTTATTCGCCACGCCAAACTTTATCTCTAAAAACTTTTAACTTACTATTATTATTGTTCCTACTACTACTGCAACAGTACAACCACTATATACTCTATTCTCCATCTTTTCTCTTCAATTAGGTTTACTGGTCTGATCGCGACGACAGAAGGAATCTCCATTGGATTTGGTGGTGTGATCAGCTTCATTTTTCTTACAATACTTATAATAAAGAAAGACCGACACAATTGAGAGGTATGGAATATATTTAGATCTGAGTCTTAAATCTGGCGGGAAACCGATTATTAAGGATGCGATTGTTTTGGGTTTTATTTCTCATTTCAGTGGAATTTAATCAATTACATATAGTTCGCTGAAAAATAGTGATTTTTTTTTTTTTTTTTTTGTAGGACGGAGAAAGAATTTTATTTCAGATAAGTGATTTTGAAGGTGAAATTAAAGATAATTGTTATAGATCTTTGTTCAAGAAGTTTTATTTCAGATAAGTGATTTTGAAGAGAAGTTGGTCTATTATAAGAAAAAGAGAGGCAAGATTTAGACGATGTAGGACTTGGGGTTCGTCATTGAAATTCAGAGATTTTGTATAAAAGAGGACACTTTTTGAAGAAGAGCTGTTCAATTAAGTCGATTTGTTCAACAATTTTCTGCTGTTTTTACTACACAAAGGTAAATCTTTTCTAAATTCTCTTCCTTTTTCGTTGTCTCAGTTTATGAATTTTTTTCTGGGTTTTCAATTTTTTAAATATCGAAGCTGATCATGTAAATTATGATCCAATTTAATACAGGGTTTAGTTAATCATTAGTTAATGTGAATGACATTCTTTTGCTCTTTTGATCCTTTCTTTTTTCCTGCCAGGTATTCAGGAAATAATGAAATGCCTTTTTTTCATCTTCAGTAATTGATAGATCATAATTGGTATCATTCATTTATGAAGACCACTAATTCTTATTTTTTATATTTATAAATTAGCTGATGGTTCATCTAAAATAGTGGTGTTTGATATTTTTTTTTTCAATTCTTTCTTCTGAATCATAGGACTGATTCCACTTTTTTCATTGTTCATCAAGAAGATTGATTCATTGTTTTTTGTATGATGATTGATGAGGAGAAGGGTTTTGTTAGTTGTTTATATGATAGTTTTTCTTTTCGCAGTAATGAAGATAATGTATAAGTGCTTTTTGGTAATGATTTGATCTAATTTTTGTGTTTTGCAGGTAATATGGCTACTTATGTCGACCCCCCAAATGGAACTGGCTCTCCAGGAAAGCATTATTACTCAATGTGGCAAACGGTGTTTGAGATTGATACAAAGTATGTACCTATTAAACCAATTGGGAGAGGAGCTTATGGTATAGTTTGTTCTTCAGTAAACAGGGAAACAAATGACAAAGTGGCAATTAAGAAGATCCAGAATGCCTTTGAAAATCGTATTGATGCCCTCAGAACATTGAGGGAATTAAAGCTACTTCGGCATCTACGACACGAAAATGTGATTGCTTTGAGAGATGTAATGATGCCTACCCATAGGAGAAGCTTCAAGGATGTTTATCTGGTGTATGAACTGATGGATACGGATTTGCATCAAATTGTCAAATCCTCTCAACCCCTATCCAATGACCACTGCCAGTATTTCTTATTTCAGGTATGCACATTTTCTTATGAGGCTGTGCTTGGTGAAAACCCATGTGATGCAATTAGGGAAGCCGTTATTCTCAGCCCTTTCCTTTTTATTGTTGTCTAGTTATTTCATAATGAAAAATGGAATTCTTGTTAGTGTCCTTAAAATCTAGTTATGCAAGCTTAAGGAATGTTCCGTGAACATTTCTGCCATGAATGATCACGTTTCCTTTATTTTTATATATATTCTTAATATAGGGCTTATCTTATATGGGGAGGTAGTACTAATGTCTGTTTGTGTTAAGAGTTTCTGAATGTTGCTAAAAAGGTTAGCTAATGTGTACATATATCATCGCACGAACTTGGTAGACCAGGGAAAAAAGTTTGTTTTTTGGGATATGGTATCCCTTTCTATAAATGATCGAATGGGATTCTGTTGGTGGACATGATGACACTGAAAAAGACAAATATTCTTGGAGTTTACCTTGTTCAAGTTCAAAACCTTATCCAGATATGGATCCTTATTTAAATCACAGAACACCTTAAATTTGTAAACTCTGTTGTTTTATTGGTTATAGCATGGAAACAAGATGGATGGATTTGGTTCCTTCTCGTATGCCATTTATGTTGGAAAGTGATGTGAACCAACTTATTGGGGAGTCTATCTTGGTTTTGTTTTTTGGCACACATCCCAGAAATATATGGCGGGATGCTTGTTTCATTGGTCATCCATAGGGATTTTACCAACACACGATAGGTCAGACACTAGATTGATATTTTGGATTTTTTAGCATGAAATACCTCTTGTTAGGGAACTGTATGGAACCTGTAAATATCTTCTAGCTTCTTTGTACTTCCCATTGTACTCACTTTAGCAATCAAATTCATATATATAGTAGCTAGTTAACTGCTCTGGGAGTTTTTCTTTATCCCTTCAAAAAAAAAAAAATGCGCTGTGCACTGTAGTAGCGTCTCTTTCTTTATTCAGTGCATCCTCTTAAATGCATTCATTTTGCTGCCAACTTTCCGTGTAGCTTCATTTCATATCTCATTTCAAGGAATATGTTTTGGTGTCTACTGTTATAAAATGTTAAAGCTCTAAGATTACTAAGCCTTTGTCCACCTGTTGCATAGTATGTACTATAGTAGGAAACTCAGTCTGATGTTATTATCTAAAATGACAATATGCTTTTAATCAAGCAATCTAAGAAATATGACGGGATTACTTTTTGTGCATTGGCAAAACACCTGTTTTAAAACAAAAACTTATTTACATGTTTGGCTTGTAGTTGCTTCGAGGGCTGAAATATCTCCACTCTGCAAATATCCTACATCGGGATCTCAAGCCTGGGAACCTTCTCGTCAATGCCAACTGTGACCTCAAGATCTGTGATTTCGGATTGGCTCGCACCAGTAGCGGCAAGGGCCAATTCATGACCGAATACGTTGTCACTCGTTGGTATCGAGCCCCTGAACTCCTTCTTTGCTGCGACAATTATGGTACATCTATTGATGTCTGGTCCGTTGGATGCATCTTTGCTGAGCTTCTAGGGCGAAAACCCATCTTCCCTGGCACTGAATGCCTCAACCAGCTCAAACTGATAATCAATGTCCTTGGCAGCCAAAGTGAGGCCGATCTCGAGTTCATTGACAACCCAAAGGCCAGGAAGTATATCAAATCTCTCCCTTACTCACCTAAGACCCCCTTTGCACGTATCTACCCGAACGCCAGCCCGTTGGCCATTGACTTGCTGCAGAAAATGCTCGTCTTTGATCCATCAAAGAGAATTAGTGTGACTGAAGCACTTCAACACCCTTACATGTCGCCACTCTACGACCCAAACGCCAACCCTCCTGCACAGGTCCCAGTCGATCTCGACATAGATGAAGAAGATCTAGGAGAAGAGATGATAAGGGAAATGATGTGGACTGAAATGCTACATTATCACCCAGAAGCTGTGTCATCCAATTCATAGGCAATTAAGGGTAATTATGATCTTGTTCTCGCTCTTTATTCCTGTTTCACTGAGAAAAGTCTATGCGATGCTTGTTGTTTTGTGAAAGTAGGTATGTTTCTTTCCCTTTTTTATCATTCTCATGCTGTTATAATTATATGCATGAAATTCCAAAGATTTTGCGTAAAGAGTTGGAACTCGTCACTACAAGATAGGGTTTGGCTAATTTAAGTTTGTATATAGGTGTGATTGTTTTGTACCACTGTTTAATGTTTATCTTGGACTTCAATCTCTCTTCCATTTCTGTATACTTACAATGAATGTATGACTGACTATTTTGTATCCTTTTGAGGATGAGGGTGATAATATTAATGACAAGATAAGACATGTATTCAATGTATGCGTAGCTTCTTTATCTTGACATTTAGCATCTCCAGTTTTGTTCTGATGAATAATTTAGACGAAAAAGACATACGCCAAGCATGCCAAACAATCAAACAAAATTAATACCAAGCTCATCAGTACCTCTGTTACCATTTGGCCAAATAACCGTGCTATGACTGAAAATTGGGTCCATTATTTCCTGGCATTTTACAATGTATATGAGGTTCTACGCGGTACTGGTGAGCATCCATTCAACTTCAGGTTTACATGTTGTCATTTTCATGATTCAAACTTGCCATAAGTTAACTACTGCCATGGTAAGCCTGCCCGATCATCAAGGATATGCAGTTGCTGTGATCAATCATGTCACTCCCACTAGACGCAAATATCAATCATATTTAGTGCACACTTTTTTCACAGAGTTAATCTGACATTTTTAATTGATTGGTTCAGTAGATATTAATTGGTCTCTGAAAGCTAAGCTCAGAGATGAGAAAAGAGAGAAATGTATTTTGAATAGACATCATTATTACAAGAGTATTTGTATTTTTAACGCACATAAGCGTAAAGAGAGTGTAATGAGCAGAAAATGGTATGTACACAAACATTGAAATATCACATGATTCATTAATGAGTATGCACGCATTCGGAATCCCCAGGCATCTTGGCACAGTACTAGTTTGGTTACATATAGTCTGCTGGTTGGTGTTCTCAACCTTTCCAGCACGGGTATGTGTTACAGTCTCGGCCATTACTTTTGTTAGGCAATGCTGTTTAGAATTTAGGATCGCACTCACTCTTTACGTTATTGGGCCGTACTAATTGGAATGGCAGAACTGTTGGAAACATCAGGAAGGTCCATACACTTGATGGCAGGCTGAGACTTGAGTGCCAAGGCCCCAATCCGACTCTCTCTGTTTCTTCTTTTACTAAACAAAAAGGGTATATTAATTATATGTCCCTACTTTTAACTCCCTACAAATATATCTTTATCCAACAATAAATATGTCCCTCCTTTTTTATAACATTATCCATTTAATATTAGATTACCTTAATACCCTCACTAATATAATATTTTTCTTTATTTCAAAATACAACAAATTTCTTCCTCTACCACTTCACCACCACCACTAGCACCACCACCACCAACATTCAACTACCATTCCACCACCACCACCACCATTCAACAACCACCACCTACCAACCGCCACCACCACCAATATTCCACCACCACTCCTTCACCGCCACCACCACAAATTCATCGCCGCCGCCACCACCACCGTCACCACCACCATCGCCACCACCACCGTCACCGCCGCCGCCGTCACCGTCACCACCACCGCCACCACCACCATCACCGCCGCCGCTGGTTCAAATTTTTTTGTATCAACAAAAAGTAGTTGATCCATTTCAGTTGGATCAAACAATGGATGTTTATACATTGAAGTTGGATCAACAATAGAAATTTATCCATTGCGAGTTGGATCAACAATGGATGTTTATCCATCTTTGATGGAAAAATGCTACCACTTCATCAGTGCATTTCAGATCCACCAACAAAACCATCAACAGTAAAAGTTTATCTAGTTTATCCAAGAAAAAAGGATCAACAGTAGAAGTTGATCCAATTTTAGTGGATCAACAATGGAAGTTGATCCAATTTTAGTGGATCAACAATGGAAGTTGATCCATGTAAAATTGGATCAATAATGATAGTTGATCCATGTAAAATGGAGTGAACTTGGCGTGAGTCGAACACGCATCATCTGACATGGAGTCAGTCATGCTACCATTGCACCACAAGTTCAACATTGGGACAAATTTACATGATTTAAACTACAAAAGCATGAGTTCAAGGGATCAACATCAGTATTTGATCCCATATAGATGGATAAACAACCATAGTTAATCCAAAATATATGGATCAACAACCATAGTTGATCCAATATCACTTCCTGCTTCAACCCAGATAACCACCATATTTCATTACCTGTAGCTTCATAAACACCAACAGCTCCAAGACCAGCTTCAAAACCAATCTAGAAAACTACAACAACCGGAACCACCATTCTACTACTATTTCCATGACTAATTTCTCATTCGTGCCTCTCCACCATTACCTCCACCAACAAAATCACACATCTCCAGCACCACCACCACCACCAAAACAACCAGAACCAAAATCCAACAACAATTTCATCATTCCAACCAAAACCAACAGGAGTTGATCCATACAGATGGATCAACAACCATTGTTGATCCAATAAAAAATTGGGTCAACAACAGGAGTTGATCCATATAGATGTATCAACAACCATTGTTGATCCCATAAAAACATATAAAAAAAACAAAAAATTGATAACCATTGACATAAGCAGTGACATACTTCACAATATCACTAATAACATTTCAGAAAAATTTTACTCAAGTGTCAAGACTAATAATAACCAGTGACATAAGCTTATGTGAACTAAGGTTATGGATAATAAGGTTAATAATAAGGTTAATAATAAGTAAGAGAATAAGGTTAATAATAAGTAAGAGAAAGCATCCCATCAAAATAATTAAGCAGCAGAGTAGCAGACATCACTATGCGTCTGTATCTCACCTGATGTGTTTCACCGGAACGGTATAATACATCCATATCCAAAGATTGATTCCTAAACACTTCATTTCCATGTGGATCGTCAGCCAAAACCAAGCAAATCATCCTTGAGATATTAAACTGCAAACAAAATAATTTATTTTAGAACCAAAATAACTTGCACAACGTATAATAATCCTAATGAGAATTGATATGTTATTAAGCTTTTCAACATGAAGGCAACACTGCAAAATTTGAAACTGAAGTACTAATTAAAGTTAACTAACAAAACCACACAGGCTTACAGAAATTTGAATCTGTAACTTCACTGAGAGGTATGTGTAGATAGTGAACAAAATTCAAGCACTAAATCAGATTTTGGGTATGCGGTCTTTCTACTAGATCATACAAGTTTCCACTGATTTTATTTATCTCTAGGTCTTACGAACATCAAACTGGGTACACTTTATTACCTGAAAGTTCCAAAAGTGGGAGCAAATGAAGTTAGCATAACCTCCAACCTGGATTGTCACAAATTCTTTCATGATTGTTCACACACCATAACCATATCGAAATCAGTTTTATCGTTGTATCTCTCAGATCCCCCTTTTCTTAATTGAATCGAACCACCAAATCGTTCGCAGTGTTGCTCAAAACTTGATTTCAGAACCTAAAAGAACAGATCTCGTTTTTTTTTATATGATTTTAAAAATCGATTATAGAAGAAGAAAAAAGTTTCATATGTTGCTAATACATCTCGATTGTCGACGGCGAAGGTGGGAGAATTTGTAGAGGTGGTGACGATGGAAATGTTGGTGGTGGTGGTGGCGGAGCAATGGAGAAGATGGTTCGCTGCTAAATGAAGAACAAGAAGTAGGTAGCGATAGATAGAAATAATAGATGGGCAAATTTGGAAGAAATAAAATCCTTATTGGACCCCTGATGGGCTTATAGATAGAGAGGGACATATTTATTGTGTGATAAGGATATTTGTAAAGTCCATCAAAAATAGGGACAAATATTCAATTACCACAACAAAAAATCTCAACGGACCGGGTAAAAAACTACGCAACAAAACTGTCAGACACAATAGGCATGGGTCCCTGTTAAACTCCGAGGGGTGGGACCCGGTGGGAACCACAAACTCTAAAAACATGGGAGGAACGTTTTTTTCGTTGTTTTTTACGCGGTCCGTGTAAAATTGTTGTTTACTATAATACGCCGACGGCTACAGTGGGTTTGGATGCCCAATTTTAAAGGTGGGGCATGAGATTTGGTGGAATTATATTTCTTTCGTCACGTTTTGTTGTCCAAATCCCCCTGAAATCACGTTTCCTACGGGAATAACTTTTCCAGTAAATCCTCCATATGGAGTCCGACCCCTCCCCTTAAGATTTGGTGGGAAACTTATCAAGGGATTTGTCGACTAACTTTTTTAATCCTAAAAATCCGTATATATAAAATTTAATATTCTAAGGTAATGCTAAACAGTATACGGACTCTTTTTTTTTTGAGAATTGGATGACTTATATTAAAAAAAACCAGCTAGATGATTAAAATCTCATTAGAGTTTTCCCTGGACGGGGATGGTCCGAGTCTCCAATAAGCTCCGAAATCACCAACTTCAAATGAAAAACATAAAAAGTAGATGTAAAGACCTCTGAAAAAAATTGGACTTACACATGTTGCCTCATTAAAACCTTGACAAGGAAAACCCACTGTGGTAAAACCCTGACCAAGGAAAGAGTACAACTATCCAAAAAATGTGACAAAATTAAAACCACTTAAAAAGAAAAAATTACATTTATAATTCTTCGGAATCACAGGAATTCATAGTTCTCCTTCGGTGCCCAATGAGCTGTCTTCTATGGTTGGCAATACGTATGTCGCCACAAGTAAATTGTAGAAGTTGAGCATCCTCACTCGTAGTAAAACTATCAATGTATGGTCTTGAGCCTTTCTATTAATATCAAGACTAATAGAAATGTCACGATGGCTTGTACAGGATAAGAAATTCGTCCTCTTTGAGATTGAGAATGACGATATAACCTTTTCTGCAATCAAGAACTTATAAGATAAGAAATGTATCTCTAGAGAAATACAAGTAGATGAGCCGCAATTTGTAATACCAGACCAAGACAATACATATCCAACGATGATTTCAACATCATGTTGTTTCACAGGAGCATTCAAAAATCCTAGAAAAGACGAACTAGCCATGTATAATAAGCTAAATACTGATACTCTATAGATGCTAACAGACTATGAAAGCAGTAAGACTAATTATGGAGATAAGATCAGGAAAAAACAACTAAAGATGTAAAGCTATTATACAAAGGAGGTGTTAATTCACTAAACTAGATGATACTAGAAATATATGAAAATGCGGCAACTAATAGAAAGAAAAATATATCTTAGAAGTCCTGAAACCACTAAAACCGCAACATGGAGCAGGAAATAAAGATTTTAAGTCAATAAAGAACTAATGAACTTGTATAATATACATCACAAAGTTAAAGCAGCAAAGAAACACTTAATAATAAAGATTCAAGGAAAAAGAAAGAAATTGGCCCATGTTTATCCTAGACACAATTTTTTCAGATACTCCTTCGTCCCTCCTTAGCACTTCCGAAGACAAAAATAGTCTTCTTGATAGGTTCAAGAGCTCCAAGAAAACTGTAGATCTCAAAAATCAAAAAAGAAACACCACTACTCTGCCAAGTCCCGAACTCTCCTTTGCTTGCAGATGCAGATGCACCAAAAGTACCAGTCACCCAGGAATCACCAGACTAAAACAGAAGAAATTTAAATCTAGAGCACAAGAGCCATCCTTTTTTCCATACCGCTAACAATTATATCCCACGCCATACATATATCCTGCTTCACGCTCACTAACTCACACCTCTATTGCACCAAATTTATAGTTATTAATTTATTTGTAAAATAAATTTCTCCACTTTACCTAAAAGGTGCAAATAAATATCATAATATTTGTTGAAGAATAACAAACGTATATTTAGATATTAGAACAATTGGATTATGACAAACACTATGATACAAAGTACATTTAGGGCGGATACTAATAGCTCCATATCAAAAAAAAAAATGTTGGAAAGAAGATATACATTTCGAGGACGGGAATTTTACCACCAGATGTTGATACACGATTATTTTATTCAGAGTTATGTGTATTCTGATCAATTTTCTATGGTTAATTCTGCATATTCATTATCAATACGGTGCACGGAATATTAGAGGTCATAATCCCGAATAAAAAGTTATCGTATTCCAAAAGATTGTAGGTTATAGGTGTCCAGTGGATTCCACTAATGAGTACCTTCATATGAGTAAAACAACTGCATATAAGTATCTATCATTGTCTTGCGAGAAAAAAAATATATCATCTCAGCCAGTGTTTTTACGAAAATCCAACCAGGCATATGTTATAGAAATACTAGTGCAAAACGTATAAAGGGGATCTCCAAGCGTGATATATAGTCTTGTTTGTATGAGTTAAGTGAGTCAGGGATGCCCTACTTTTTGGGAAAATCAGTATAAGGGTTATTATCCAAAACCAACTATTATGTTGAAAGCTACTGCTACTAATGATTGTTGGATATAACACATTCTTTTGTAATTTATCTTCTGGATACACAAATGACATAAATGTTTTGTACGAGTTGCCTCTGTTTGAAGACCTAAGTATGGAATTGTTCCCAAAGTTAATTACACTATCAATGGAAATCTCTTCACTTATGGACATTATTTGGCAGATAAAATCTATCCAAAATGGTCAATCTTAGTTCAACCATATAGTTAGCCTCTCCCATCGCGAAGTGGGTCGTCCAATGATATGTTTTAACATGAAATAATGAATTTGAGGAATGATGTTAAACGTGCATTTGGAATTTTGAAGAGGAAGTTCGCCACCGTTGTGGTATTAGTCCTCATGAGATACGTAAATATATGCGCACATGCATAATTTTGCATATATCTGTCAATGGATAACAGAATATCCGACATCCGTCCGAGTCTATACTGAAAATTTTAGACATTGGATAAGGATACATATATCTTATAGGATATTTTTTCTTTATTTGATACGAATATATAAAAACCTATATCCTGCAGGATTATTATCCGATATACGATAACACATTTATATTTAACTACTATTATCAGTTAAAATTACTTAATCTTTTGACATGTGTAGATGATTTTTTTTTTAAAAGAAATGAAAAAATGTGAAATGACGAGATACAGGGTACACCACAATATTTTTGGTATCAACCTATATAGACACACCTTGTATAATTTTATAGAAACAGTAACTGCTAAAAGATTATTTCAATAAGGTGTAACTTGGTAAATAGTTAAAGTTCGAGACAGAACTAATTATGGAATCTCATTAAGTGAATTAATATCCAAATGTTATTAGTTATAGATAATCAATATAATATGGAAGTAAACTAAATCACACAACACACAATATTTTGTTAACGAGGAAAATGCTTGGCAGAGTTTTGAATACTCTAGAATCAATCCGCTATACAAATTAATAGACTACCGCAACTTCGTATAGTTAAGACCAAGTAAAAACTCCTTCATTACTCAGTTCCTTCAGTATCCCTACGCCTACAACCAATCTGACATGCACACATGAATCCCAAGACAGAGGCCACTATCTTGAGTTGTTTTCCCGTTGTGAATATTTCCATTCTCAACTTATTTGGGTCGTAACCTGAAACAACAAAAGACTAAATATATTTTAGTAACCAACTCACTTATCAATCTCCCAAATCAAGATTTCGATCAGAGATAAGTAGAGTAAAGGATCTTCACATTTAATCAACATAAACTCCTTTGGTAAAAGATAAAACTGTAATAGCAGGAAATCCCACCCTACACCCCTCACAAGAATTCATAATAATCAACACATCTTTCTGAGATTAAGAACAACACTTTTATCAATTGATTCACATAAATGTTACAAGAAAATGGAAGAAAACAAGAGTACAATCGCTCCTTAAACTTTCTCTCTCCTAATGACTTGCTCAACACTCGAAAAAGATCTCTCTCTCTTCCTTACGCCTATTCAACTATTTATATAGGGAATTACATAGTGGATGACAACTAATCTGTCATTTATTTTAGGATCTGACTTGTGACATTCTCGCAAGAGTTATATTGTTAGTTTTCTCAAACACTCTTAAACATTGAAAATTCATCACACTTTTCGCATGTTTCTACAATCGTCATCTGTTACGTCATTCTTCAAATCATTCTGCGACGCTCGCAAAGTGTTGTTAGCTAATCTTTACAAATGTGTCCTTCATGCGATATTATGATCCTACATCTTGCCTCTTCTCATGTCTTCTTTGCAAAGAAGAGAATGTCATGAGAAACTGTTCTTCAAAATGCCGTAGCTTTTCATTTTTCTTTCAAATTCTTTTTCCATCGACAAGGCTCCGTGGATTAAGTATAACCGTCAACACGTGTTGAATATTCCTTTAATTTCTAGCACGTTTTATCATTAACCGGTCATCTCCTTTTGCCTATTTAAAGAGGGATCCGGAAGAAAGAGAATTTTCTTCTTTTATTTCGTTTTCATCTTCTTCATCTTCATATCCTCTGCAAATCTTCATCATCTTCAAATTCCCTTATTTACCAAATTCATCTTCTGCTACTGTTATCTTCTATTTCCAAGGAGTCACCAATGTTAGTTCTTTTTTTTTTTTTTTCTCTTATTGATTTTGTTGAAACTGATTTTGTTTTGCTGAGATCATCTTGTTTATTCTTTGTGTAATTCCCATACTTTTTCTGTTTCAGCAAAAACACTTCCAGTACCGAATTTGAAATTCAAAACCCTAATGCTCCCAAAGGATCGCATCCCAAGGTTCTTGCGAAAAAGAGAAAGTCTGCGAATGACAAGGTAGTAAGAAACATGGATTTTTTTAATAACAATATTGTTACCTCTGTTTCTTATCTGAGTTGTAATTCCCAGGGTGATGGGGATGCCACTAAACCTCCCAAGAAATTTCTCCAAGCTAAAACTGTTGAAGTTTATGTTTCTTTTCCCAAACTTGGTCTTTCAACTTCTTCTTCGCAAACTGATCCTCCACTTCCTGTTTGCGAAGCTATTGCAATAAGCTCTGATGTTTTAACTAATCCTTCTACAGATGAAATACCTATTACACAACCTGTTTCGAATGAAATCTCTTCATCCCCTGCAACCAATACTTCTCAAGTTCATTCCACCATAATCTCAACCCTTGATCTGTCTCACACCTTCCCCTCAAATGACGTCTCTTTACTAAAAGATTACGATCGTCAACTTTATATTGGTACTTCTTCTTCATCTGAGTCTCTCCCTTTCTCTAAGGAAACTCCAGACGGGGTGGCTCTTGCCTTAAAGGTCTTATCTGATATTTTAATTGACGCCAGGAAGTCATCTATAGATCCTGTCAAATATGGTATCTTGGTTCTGATAGGACATCCTCGCAAACATCTTTAGAGAAGGAAGTTGAAGTCTTGAAGGAGAGTCTTCGTCTTGAACAACAGAAATTTCAAAATGCTTCTTTGGACTGCGAACTTCTTCGCAAGAAAAATAAAGAATTAAAAGGTATGAATTTATTTTCTTCGTTCTTAACTTTCCTCTTAACAAATTTGTTCTTTTCATGTTGTTCATTCTTAAAGGCTTTTTTTTTCCTGTTAAGCTTTAAACCAAAAACGAATGATGGAGAGATTTCAGTTTGAATCTGCCGCTGAAGAAATTCGCGTTGATAGAGATAGTTGGATGGACCAATATAACCGATTAGATAATCTTCATACATACTCTGTTGATCAAATAGATAATCTTACCAAAGAGAATACTCAATTAGTTCAAGAGCAAAATTCATTAAGCAGCGAATTATCTCGTCTCTCTTATTTTTTTAACTAAAGCTAACTTAGAGATGGAAACCTAATCAGATGAAAATAAAACTCTATCTCAAGAGAAGAGAGCTCTATCAAATATGGTAGCGATCTCTTCGCAGAAACTAATTGTTCTCCAAAAAGTGTGTGATAGTCAAGAACACTCTCTTCGCTCGCTGAAAAATGAACTTAAAGAAGTAACTGAATCATCTGTTGCTGAGAAAAATTCACTTATGCAGGGTGGGATAATTTTAAGTGTGAAATAAAATGAACTTCAAGAACAGTACTCCAAATTAGAAGAATCTTACTCTTCTCTTGCGAAGGAAAACACTTTTCTCATTTCTAAAGAAAAGAATTTAAAATCTCGTCTAAAAGGCCTAGTTGGAGATAAATTTGATGATGCCATGAGTCATTGGGAGAATACTTGCTTGTCACTAATTCAAAATCTAATATCTCAAAAGGAAGGTAGTCATTTTGACTACCTCAAACATCTTTCTTTTGTTAAACTTCTTCGCAATATTTCCCTTGCGAGGTGTTCACCTGAATAATTTTTTTTTTACCTTTCACAGAATCTGAAAGAAAGCTTCAGTCTTCTATTTCTACTTTGGATTCTAAACTTTCCAAGGTTCGCAAATAAAATGGTTTGCTTACTGCTCATCTTGCCCGCTCTTGCGATCGAGCAGAAAGAAAGTATGATTATCTTGATTATTTCAAAATCATGGATATTAGAAACCGTGACAGAGCTTTCCTTCGCCAAGCTCATCTTAGTGCTGAAGTTCTTGTGAATGAGATTCTGCTATCCAAATCTCTTTCTCCTGTATCACTCAAACCTCTAGAGGTAGATGCAGATGAAATTCCTCGTGCCGGTGATAGTGATTTTGATTATGAAAGTGGTGAGGAAAGCGTTTCCCAAGAAATTTTAGAAGAAGAAGAAGAAATTCCTACTAAGGAAGGAGATGTTGGTGATGAAGCAATTTCTGGTGATGAGCCAAATGAAGAAGAAACCAGAGTCGACCAAGATAAGGAAAACACTGGAAAAGATGATAAAGTTGGTGAAGATGATAAGGTTGGCGAAGATGATGAAGCTGGTGAAGAATATCTTGAAGTCTGAATTCTAGTTTTATTTTCTTGAATTACTCTTTCTCCTTTTGCGAACAATGTACTTTGGACCTCTTTTGGAATCAATTTTGCTTTTGGTATTTTAAGAACTTGCGAGAAAGATAATGACATCTTGCGAGAAAGATAATGACATCTTATTTATTAATTCACATACTTGCCCCTCATTATCTTTCTTGTGATATATGATCTGCATGAAAAGTGATTAGTACTTTATAAAAGGAATTTATTTTATTATGTGGTCTTATTTTTCCTTCATAGGTAAAGGTCTTATTTTTCCATCTTTTGTATTGCGACAAAATCGCAGGACGTTTCTACACTTTCATGTGGAAACCCATTGATCTTGCCTTAACTTTTTATTCTTTTGTATTTTTGCTGTGACAATATGATAAGTCTAAATTTTCTTGCGAAATTAAAGCCCCATGACATTGCCGTCGTGCGACAAAATCGCAGGACGTCTTTACACTTGCATGTAATGACCCCTTGATCTCGTCTTATCTCCTCTTTTGTATTATTGCCTCGTCAGGAATGTTGCACAAATATGACAAGTCTTAATATTCTCGTGAGTAAAAAGTCTAATGTCATTTGCGTCTTAAGACATATATCATCTCCCTAATGGAGGGTTCCGCCATTATCTTCCCCCCGGTTTCCCTTTTAAGGAGACGTACATCGGCCATACAAGACTAGATCCTCCCATCCAGTCTTAACAACAACCATATGTGTTCGTAGCCTCTTATCCCTTTTGCATATATGGCTTATGGCTACGAGACTGCACCCTAAGTGGGGGTTTCTTCGGGCCGAGTGCATCATATCCAAGACTTGCCAAGAATGTCCAGGGTAGGTTCATCTATCTCGGGAACTCTTAGCTCAACCGTGTACCTCGGCGCCTTGGTCATACTCTGCACCCCTTAGAAGAGACCTTCTTACCTTAGTCTCCCAACTAAAGTCGTATGCTTAAGTTGAGAATCCAAGGTGCCTATCCTGGATGGGCTTTCATTGACCCCAAATCTCCATGACTAAGGTTCCAGCAGTGGTGTGACCTTATCGCTGAGTCATGTAACAGATACCCACTTTTATGACGTACTTTAGGTCTTACATTTGCCTCTTGCGAAATTTTATTCGCGAACTAGGGTGTACGCCATAAAGGTTCGTCCCATTCTGGATCTTAAATGATCATTTCTTGCGAAATTTTAGCACATTCTTATTTGATCTTGAATAATCTCGCAGTAATTTTTTCATAATTTTTTTTTTGTTAATACTTACTTTGTTGCATCATACATTGTTTCATCAACTAGGGATTCTCAAACTTCCTCATGGGTAATATTTTTTTAAATATAGCCTATTCCACGGTCTACCAAGTCTTTGACCAACATCTTTACCCTCTGGATCCATCAATTTGTATGCCCCTGTTCCAATTATCTTTTTTTATAATGTAAGGTCCATCCCATTTTCTCGCTAATTTTCCACCACCTTCTCGCTGATAATTTGGCGTCTCGCGAAGAACCAAATCACCTGGCTGAAATTCACGTGGTTTGACACGCTTATTGTATTCTCGTGCTAATCTCCGCTTATAATTATCCATATGCTGTAAAGATTTTTCTCTCTTCTCTTCTAATTCATCCAATTTTCTTATGATCATTCCAGCACTAAGATTCTTCTCCCAGACATCTCTTTTCGTCGTGGGTATAACAACTTCTGTTTGTAACACTACCTCAACCCCATATGTTAGACAGAAAGGTGACATTCCAGTTGCTTCTCGCCTAGTTATGTTGTAAGCCCATACTGCATTATGTACTTGTTCGCACCATGCTCTGTTATGTCCCTCCAACTTCTTCTTTATTATATCTGCGATTGTCTTATTTTTTGCCTCTGCTTGCCTATTATCCCGTGGGTATAAAGGGGTGGATTTTCCGCATTTTATTTTAAATGCATTAAGCAACATTTCTATATTTTTCCCTTCAAATTGCTTCCCATTATCAGATACCAACTGTGCTGGAATTCCAAATCTGCATATGATATTTTCAAAAATGAATGTAAATATGTCTTTGTTGCGAATGTGATGTACTGCTTTTACTTCTGCCCATTTTGTGAAATAATCCGTTGCGACAATTAAGTATATTTTTTGTCCGGATCCTGGTACAAATGGTCCCACAATATCTAACCCCCACTTTCCAAAAGGACACACACTGGATGAGGATGATAAGGGTTCTCCAGGTGCATGCATTCTCTTTTCATGCCGCTGGCAATCTTCGCAACGCCTTGATACTTGTTTTGCATCTTCATGCATATATGGCCAATAATAACCTTGTATTTTTGCTTTATACACCAAAGACCTTCCTCCTCCGTGGTTTCCGGCATCCCCACTATGCAGCATTTTTAATATTTTATCTCCTTCCTCTCGTGTTAAACATCTAAGTGATGGTCCATTAAATAATTTTCTATACAATATCCCATCCCTTAATTCATAATTTTTTGCACGACTCTTTAATTTGTGTTCTTCCAATATGTTTCTTGGTATTTCTCCTCTCACTAAATATGCATGAAGTTCTGCTCTCCAATCTGCGATATTGTCATTTGGCCCTTCTTTACCACCTTATACTATCATTACATCTACTTCTTCTTCCTCTTATTTATTGATTGATGGCGATAAAAGCGTTTGTATCTTTATGCATCTCGATGTTGGATCTGTCATCATGCTTGAAATTAAAGCATAAGCATCTGGGAGCTTATTATCCTTCCTTGATATATGCCTCCATTTTATTTTTGGGATTTTCGCTGACAATTCTTCAACATGTTTCTTGTATTTCTTCAAGGATGGTCAATTGTTGTGTATTCTCCTTTTATCTGGCGAATGACTAGCTGTGAATCACTGGTAATTCTTGCATTTTCTAGTTTCATTTCTATTGCGAATTTTAGGGCATGTACCACAGCTTCATACTATGTTTCATTATTAGTGGATGCGAACTCCAACCTAAATGAAAAAGCCATCTTTGTTCCTTTTGGTGAAATTAAGATAATTCCAACTCCATTACCTTCCCAATTTGAGGATCCATCCACCAATATCTCCCATCCATTTGGTTATGTTAACAAGTCTTTTGGATCTCCTTGTTCTTCTTCTATATCCTTCATCTCCTCAACAACTTCATCATCTTCTAAAGGAAATTCTGTTAAAAAGTCTGCGACAACCTATGATTTTGGTGAAGATAACACTTCATATTTAATTTCGAAATGTCCTACTTGTGCATTCCATCTTTCTACTCTGTCTGATCTTTTTGATTTCTTCATTACTGATTCAATTGGTACCTTTATTAACACTTTAACTTTATGTGCCTGGAAATATATGTGAAGTTTAAAGGTCGCATAAACTAACGCTAGAATCAATTTTTCAATTTTAGAATAATTTCTCTCTGCGGAATTGAACGTCTTGCTGATGTGGTAAATTGGTTTTTCAACTCCTGCATCTACTCGCAATAATATAGCATTTAATGCATGTGAAGTTGTCGCAAGATAAATTAGCAGCTCTTCTCCCGGTTCTGCCTTTTGTAAAATAGATATATTCGCCAGGTATTCTTTTATTCCTTAAAAATCTTTCTCGCATTCATCTATCCATCTGAATTTTGTTCCCTTTTTTAGTATGCTGAAGAAATGTTTACATTTATCAGACGATCGCGAGATGAACCTTCCCAGAGAAGCTAAGAGTCCATTTAACTTTTGCACATCTTTTACTGTTACTGGTGTTGGTATATCGCGAACTGCTTTCACTCTCTCTGGATCAACTTGTATTCCTTCCTTGGATACAATGTATCCTAAGAATTTTCCTGACGCAACTCCAAAAATGCATTTTTCTGGATTCACCTTGATGTTAAAATGCCGCATCTGTTCAAAAATATCCTTCAGATCTTATACATGGTCTTTAGCTTCTTTACTTTTTATCAACATGTCATCTACGTACACCTCTAATGTTTTGTGTATCCATTTTCCGAATACCTTCTCTACCATCCCTTGATATGTTTCTCATGCGTTTCGCAAACCAAATGGCATTTTGTATAACAATATAACCCTCTTGGAGCGAAAAAAGCAGTATGTTCTTGGTCTTCTTCGGCGAGAGGAATCTGGTTGTATCCTTTATACCCATCTAGAGAAGATATTCTATCATTTCCTGCTTCTAATTCGACCATTTGAGGTATATCTGGTAATGGGAAGCTGTCTTTAGGACACGCTTTGTTTAGATCAGTAAAATCTATGCAAATTCTTATTCCATTATTTTTCTTTGGAACCACAACATGTTTTCTATCCACTCTGGGTATTTTTATTGTCTTATAATTCCTGCATCAAGCATTTTATGTAATTCCTCTTCTATTTTGGGATGGTAAGTTGTTGCAATTTTTCTTATCCTCTGCTTAAATGGTCTTGCATCTTTGTTGATCTCCAATTTATGACATGCAACTGATGGATCTATTCCAAGCATTTCATCCATGTTCCATGCGAAAATATCTTTATATTCTCGCAAGAGATTGACAGTTCTTTCTTCCTCGTCTGTATCCATCTTAGTTCCAATTTTCAACATTTTAGGTTCTTCTTCAGTTCCAATATTTACTTCTTTTGTTGGTTCTGCTGCAGTGTAACTTGCTTCAGGTTCTCCCATTGGTGTTGGTTCTTTTATAATTTTCGCTGGTTTATCCCCTTCCTGCGAAATTTCGCTGGGTACTCCTTTTCCTTCTTCTGCTCTTATCATGTAGATTTTAAACTCCTCTTCTTTCTTTACCTCTTTCGCCATCTTCATGCGAGCTTTTCGCTTCTTCACTTGTCCTTCATAATTTCTTACTTCAATTTGATAACATAGTTTCGCTCCTTCAATATCTCCCCTAATTTCTCCAATCCCGCTTGGCATAGGAAACTTGATGCACTGATGAAATGTTGATGCTACAGCTTTGATTGCGTGTATCCATGATCTTCCCAACAACATGTTATATGGTGACTCCATATCCACCACACATAGCGTTATTTGTGTTTCTATTTCTCCCAGCGAAATTCTCACTGTTATTTCTCCTTTTGGTTTAGTTGTGGACTTGTCGAAACCATGAACATGATATGTTGGATGAGACATTTCTTCGTCTTTTTACCCCATTCTTTTGTATGCACGATAAAATATTACATCCACTGAGCTTCCCGTGTCTACCAAACTTCTATTCACCGCCCATTCTTCCATAGATTTTGCTGATTACTCCTTTTATTTTCGCATAGCTGTTACTGTGATTACCAAAGGAGATGTGTGGTTCAAATTTTCTTCTGGGATCTCTGCCGTTGTGAATGTAATTTTATGCTTTTACCAATCCTTCAACGGAGATATTTTTTCTACCGTCATAATCTTCTTTCCTTCAAAATCTCGTTTATGTATCCTCCCTCTGATGTTTTCATGGAATTCATTAACCATCGTTTTTGTGATTACATTGCACTCCAATCTTTTTTTATTCTCATTGATCTTAACTGTCTTTTCTCCAACTAATTTGTTGTTTTCTTTTATCAATTTCTCAATTTAAACAGTTTTCACAATAATCTCCACAATCTTTAGTCAAATTTTCTTGATTTGATAATCTTCAATCCCTGTTTCTAGCGCCAATATGTAGTAGCAGGAAATCCCACACTACACCCCTCACAAGAATTCATAATAATCAACACATCTTTCTGAGATTAAGAACAACACTTTTATCAATTGATTCACATAAATTTTATAAGAAAATGGAAGAAAACCAGAGTACAATCGCTCCTTAAACTTTCTCTCTCCTAATGACTTGCTCAACACTCGAAAAAGATCTCTCTCTCTTCCTTACGCATATTCAACTCTTTATATAGGGAATTACATAGTGGATGACAGCTAATATGTCCTTTATTTTAGGATCTGACTTGCGACATTCTCGCAAGAGTTATATTGTTAGTTTTCGCAAACACTCTTAAACATTGCAAAGTCATCACACTTTTCTCATGTTTCTACAATCGTCATCTGTTACGTCATTCTTCAAATCATTCTGCGACGCTCGCAAAGTGTTGTTAGCTAATCTTCGCAAATGTGTCCTTCCTGTGATATTATGATCCTACACAAACCAAGGTAAAGATTATAAAAATAGCCAATATCAGTGAACAAGTTCTATCCAAACAATTTAATAAGAAGAGACAACTAGACAGTTTGTTCAATCTTTACACAAGTTTTATGTCTATCAAGATAAACTGCTTTTTTGGATCCCATAGAATCAAATGCGCAAGAAGTAGCACAAAGATCATAAACCAAAAACGAAAACTCTTAAATCTTCAAAGTAACCGTTGCACAAACAATTTGATTTCACTATATCAACACATAATACAGAACAAGATTTGTTAACGTTGATTGATCAATCTACGTATCTTTAATTAGGATATCTATAATAGTTAAATCCCAAAAAAACTTGAGTGACCTTATATCAGAATAGAATGACCATAAAAGAAACAAGTTTGATCAATCAAGGATAACTATACCGTTAATTCTTAACGAAATCAATTAGTCGAAAAACTAAAATAAAAATACGATTTGGTTTCCCACCAACGGTACTACTAAAATCTTCTTGATCCCAAAGATGACTTTAAACGAAGGCAACGCAAGATGTTTCACTTAATTAGATTACTCATATCTCTTAACAAGTTGGGTTCCTACAATATCAATTAATGATGTGCGTCAAGTGATGAGTTTATAAGAACACAAGTTTCACTGTTTATAGTGATAAGACCAAGGATTGAGTGGAAATCCTTAAAATATGCAATGAATATTTATTTCTGAATTTGAAAAAAATCAACTGTATTCCAATGATTAGATCGATGTCACTCATAGTCGAAAACTAATATTAGCTAGCGCACATTCATGTAATTTACTAATATAATAATAGATATATGCAAACCTTTGGGATATGGTATGCATGTATTTTGATATTGAAAAATCGGTTAGACTATACCTTGAGTGTCAAAGTAAAATACTTGAACACTAAGATATTAGTGTTTAGCACATTTTCAAATCACTATGTTGACATTATGTGAACATTCCAAGTCTAACCCAAATACCTCCCGTTGTCTACAGAAATCCTAACACAGTAGATATATCAAACATGTAAGTTTCGGTCGGTCCTAATGTTGATCCTTGCTAGGGATCAGTCCATAATTAGATCCTTACAATCCATCCTAGTTGATAATCGTATTAAGGATCTGTCGTAGTTGAGATCCCTACATCATACTAGTTCTTGAAATATATCCTTACAAGGGATCCATCTTTAGAATAGTTCTTGGAATCACTATTTTAACTAAGAAACAATTTTACAATTTTATTTTATTAAACTATGTACTTAAGCATACATCCAAGGTATGGAATATGGATTCATCCGGAATTTCAACACACTAAATAATAATAGATTAATATTGATAATACTAAGTCCATAGATAAACTATACTTCGGAACTCCATATACTCAAGTTGTAGAAAACCAATATATCATTCCTTGATACTTTAATGATAGTATAATGACAAAATTGCCAATACTAAAGTCATTATAAACAATCTTTACTTCAAATATATCTTGATGTCCACAAAAACCCTAATTAAGATAATAGACATATCGAAAATGTAAATTTCGGTCAGTCATATAAGGATCGTTCCTAGTTAAGATGCTTATTATGGGCCGTTTCTTGTTGAGATTCTTACATGAGATCAGTTTATTGATAGATCCTCATAATAGATCCTTGAATTACCTTTTCAACTGCGAAACAAGTTTTAATAGTCCACTCACTTAAACTATGTACATGAACATTCAAAGGCATATATTCATCCGCAAGTTATATACTAATAATAACATATTACCAATTAGTGTTATATCAATATACTCAAGTTGTAAAAATACTAGTATATTTCTCCTTGATATACTCAAAGTCACCAATACTAAAGTTATTGCAAACAAACTTTACCTCGTATGTTATGTTTTTAATAAATACCGACTTGAAAGAATAAATAATATAAATGGAACAACTCAAGTCTAAGTACTAACCTTGAACTGAAGGATGAAGTCTTATTTGTTTCCGGTACGTCTTCAATTATTCGTGAATAATCGGAGAAAGTATCAAAAAATTTATATTCCTAGTTCAACATTACGAAGTTGACTTTAGTAATCAAATCAAACGACTACGAGTTTTGGAACTAAAGTTTGAAACCAAAATTGACATACCAATGCTTTGTAGGTTTAATCGAGTAATGATCTGACACAATGATAAATTCGTCAACATTTATTTGGTATTGAAATTGTTAATCATGAGAAGAAGAAGTGATTAAGCACATCAAACCAAATTAGATTATTTTATTTTATTTTACTTTTGATTTGGTTTTAGGAGATATTCTTTAATATTAACAAAACAGATATATAGAACTACATGTATAATATCCGCCGATAATTATTAGATACGAATATCCGGTAAATATCAACTTATTTGGATACATAATGTTCATTATTCGTTCCGTTAAATACCGCTGATAGCCTAATTATGCATAACATGGTAATTTCGGAAAATCCGATGTGATATTGTTTGGACTAGTTATCCGAATCAAGATTCGAGGCCTGAAATTCAACCATCAAGAGGACTACCTGCAAGGGACTATGCATGTGGGTACAGATAATTGCATTCATAACCAAAATTTGGACGTGAAGGTAAGAGAGGATCTGAAATTGCATCTTTTAGTGAAGTATGGAAGATCGAGCGGGCGTATGTGAAGCTCAATTTGAATCATTTTACCATTTTAGTTGTTATTATCTATTCATTTTTTTGAAGTTTTTTAATTTATGTAATAAGAATTTCATAATTATTGATAAATTATCACTAAATTTGAACATAAAAATTGCATTTAATTAAAATAACATTAATTAGAGTA
The DNA here is from genome assembly GCA_023529315.1 of Papaver bracteatum. NCBI lineage: Eukaryota > Viridiplantae > Streptophyta > Magnoliopsida > Ranunculales > Papaveraceae > Papaver > Papaver bracteatum. The sequence continues at coordinate 443,824 of JAJJWX010004157.1, forward strand.
ATTAAATACTAATTTGAAGTTCATACTAAAACTATTAAATTAAAATTAACTTACTATTAAAATACTTCAATCTAATTCTTATATTTTCTAATTAAAAAAATCCAATTTCATCATTTTCATTGCCAGTACTAACGAATTATCGATTTTGTTATTCATTTTTCTTTTTTTCTTTAATTTATCGTATAAGAATTTAGTGCTGGCGAGTTTCGAACTCAGGTCACTGGTGTCATCACTCCATGACTTTAACACTTTACTACAATGACATTGGCATTCATTGGTTTCTTTAACATGTTATAGTTTATTTTCCATAGATAACGTTGTTGCTCATTCATTGCGTAAGTGTTTGCTGTAAGAATCTTATGCTTGTTTTAATTATTGAAACATTTTTCTTGCGAAAGATAAATTTCTTTAAGTTTCGTATTCATGATCTTCCAGTTAACTTATCTTTGTTTATGTTTGGTACATCAGTTCTTCATGGACTCGACCATGATAAAACCAAACTGAAATCTTTTTAAGTTTTTCTGTCGTTTTGCTTCATTTCTTCCCGCACCTTTAATTTTTATGGTATTAGCAGCATTGAGATTTTTATTTGATTGCGGACTTACTTGAAATGGTTGAGAATTTGGTGAAGAAGCAGAAGAAGAGTATGGATAATTTTTCTGTCAAGTGTTGGAGGCCTTTTACCAACAATGGATTATAGTATATGTTTAATTTCCTTAAAATATTGTAATAACTATTGAATTGGAATTGTTTTCCTTATTTTCGGTGCCAATGCTCTCTAAATTTTCGTTCATGTAATTCATAGAAAAAAATTATTTAAAATCACAACGAACTAAAATTTTAAATTTTCAAAAATGAACAAAATGAGTAATTTTTTACCATATTAAGATCAGTTTCACCACTCTTTCTTGTTCGATTGGTTTTCATGATCGTAGAAATATATAAGGCCAATTGATTACACATAAATGACTTAACAACCTTCACGAATCACAATTTTTGGAGTACATTATCTCTGCACGAAATTTCTAAAATATGTTATCTCAAAGGGTGTCGGCTTATTGTCGGCAACCTTTGATATTATCTTGTGAAGTGAACTTTATATTTGCATTCATCTTCGTCTACTTTGAATCTTGAACCTTGAACTTTGTTGCTAACTTTTGGAGGTTGTGAACAGAATCTATAATACATAAAATTATGAAGATTATAAGAAATATGTGAGGTGTAGAGAATGTGTGAGTTGAAATGAGTTTAAAATTGGATAGATATTTGGGAGGTTAGATGACATAGTTGTTAAGCGGTTGATATTAAACTGAGTGCCATAATCTTAGCCGCTGGTGGTATAGACTTTGACCTGACAACTCGGTATAGAATTGACCTCGAAAGGCAAACATGCAAATATGCAGATCTACTCGTTGAGTTTTCCTATTTTCCCACTCGATGGCTACATAAGGAGCGGCTTTATGTTATACAAAATCTAAGCCGTTAACCATTTTCATTGTAGAAGGTATTCTTGATTATGAAAAACACAACCAAAGCCGGAAATGTTTAAGTATCGAGACTACTTATTGTAACTTTATAAAAGTTTTTGATTTTTCAGTCTCCAAAAATTGCAAAAATCAGCAGGTGATCGTAACATTAGCTACCAATTGTGACTGTTATTCTAGATAAAATATATAAATGCTACAAAATCGGCATCTATTTAAATATCTAGACCGTCGATCCTACCAGTGCAAAATATTTTGATTTTGGTGCCAATAAAGATTGCAACGATCAAAGGGTGTTATTCACTTACTTGCCGATTTTGGTTTGATATTTTGGAGGTTATACCATCCCGATACCCACAACCTATAGGATAATTTTTTCGATCTAACCATTTCTTGGATATATAAGGGCATGAAAATTATATTTTAACCGAGGTTTCGAAAACTAATTAATAAAACTATAATTTATGACTCAATCTAACAACTAATTGAAGTGATTAATAACTATTAAACAAGAACGCTTCAGCGAACGACAATTATAGAAAATATACGGGGAAGGAGTTTTGTGTTTACTTTAAATTGACTTTAACTTATTTTTATATTATTATTGGATAAATAGTATTATCATAAGAAACTAGTTGGAAACCTAACAAGCTAAGCTCGAACAACGTCCTATTGTATTAGTTGAACATGTTTTCGTTCTAGACTACCAGCGAGCCTTATGAGGAACCAGCCAAAGGAGCCAAAGCGAATATGGGGGCTGATTATGTTGCAAGAGGGACAAACTAACTCTAAATTCCATATAAAATTCAGCAATATTGCGCCATCTGGAACTCACCTCCCGGAGCACATCAAACCTTTGAGTTACGGACATGACCAGCTGAGCTAGATATCCATTTCTATTTATTTTATTAATATAGAACTCTGATTATTTTGAGTTATGTGATGAAAATAAACTTCACATGACTACACTTGTTGTTTTTTCCCCTAAATATCATATTTAAATTTGCCCCAATTCCCTTAAAACCATTAAATCCCATTTTTATGAAGGAGGTGAGAGTCAAACTCGCAAACTCTCTTAGACTTATACAAAAGGAATGAAATGGGAATCAACTGCACTGCTAAATGCTTCCCCCATATGCGACACTTACAAATTGCAATAATCCCAATAAGCCCATTCTTTAGGGGAAAAAAAGGGAAAAAGAGGAACCATGTTTTAGGGAATACCTAAAAATTTCAAGGCATACAAACCAATAATCCCATCTAGGGTACCTTACAAGGGGTATCCATAATATTGTTCAATTACTTATATACCCTCTAACCGTGTTAATTACTAATCTACCCTTACCCTTAATATAAAAACCTAAAATGCTTGTGACGATTTGTGAAACAAGCCACAAACCTTTCTTTATTAGGTTCCAACACATCTTTGAGTAAATAAATAATGACGTCGGAGTAGTCGGTCCTCCAATGATCAATAAGCATTGGAACCTTTTCTTTGTAGACTTCCTCGGTGATTGAACCATACCAAATATTCCCACTTGCCATGGAAAGAAGGCCACAACATCTCATTCTTCTCATATTCTTTCATGAATTCCCTCTTTTTCTTTACTCGTTTTTCATTCGGTAGCTTAGCAATATTCTCTAGTTCTTTCAACTTAAGTGGTTGAATTATCGGTTGACGTTTTTTCCTTACATTGCACCATATATTAAACGTACAAAGAAAGTTGAATGCATCCGGAAATACCTTATTAATAGCATACATCAACGATGAATCTTGATCGGATACGAACACTTTAGGAAGAGAACCCTCGTGGAATATTAATTTCAATTGTTCTAACCCCCAAACGCAACTTTATTTTTTTTCGTTTTTCAAGAAACAAAAAGCTACGGTGAACGGTGACTTTGTCGAAGTATGACCGAAAATGTTCATCAACGACATCTCATATTTGTTAGTCTTGCACGTGCAATCCAATATAATAACTTGTGGGAAGCATTGAGACAATTGGACGCATTCCGGGTGGGCAATAAAAAGGTGTGTCACTTGACCGAAGTCATCCAACTTTTTTTGGGAAGCGTAGTTATGCTTCACCCCTAACCACATCACTTGTTGCATCACCATCCTACCTTGCAAATTGAGTCTTCTCAACTTATTTCTTATGTTTTAGATAGTTTGCATAGTCGACTTGTTATTCTTGTCGTCCGCCTTCAATTTACTAAGAATCCTAGACGGTGCCGTACGTGTTCGTGTCATTTTATATACTTCGAGCATTTCGTTGGGTTTGAGTCGCACTATTTTCACATGTCTGTGAAGGTCACGTGGACGTGAGTGGTTATGACGACAATCCAAAGTTTTATTCATAATTCAATATTCATCATTTTTTTTAAGAATGTGCGAATGGGGGATATTGAAACTAATTGGGGGATATAAATTACTTTCCCCAACCCATAGTGTCTGCTAAGGGGTGACTTTTGGGTATGAAAATACTAAAATACCCTTTGGTTAATTAAAAATATTATGAAAAGACTATAATACCATTTCTACTAAAACTTAAAATAAAAAACCAAATCATTTATCCCCCATTCTTCACAAACAGTTCCGACACTCATCTAGGTTTAGGATTTTCGATTTTTTTTTCTTCATTTTCTTCATCGTTCTTCATCGGTTCTTCATCAACGATTAATGGTCGATTCAAAAATTTCTTCGTCGATTAACCTACTTGAATCATAACTGATAGACACATTTATATGTCTAATATGTCTCAATTGTATGTATTGTTAGTACTCGATTTATGTATTTATTTTGTTATTTTATGTCTTTGTAGGTATTTATAGAGAAATAAGCTCTTGCGGCGAAATTGGCACAAAAAGTGGTGTTTTACACCCCAGGATAAAGTACTAAAGGCACCCCAGAAAATTACTAAAGGCACCCCATGGGAATGTTTATTCGGACTCCAGCAACGGATAAGGGGAGACCACTGGATAAGGGGTGACCTTCTTCACAAATTCAAAAAAATAATATTTTGGCGGGAAAATATTTGCTCTTCACTGGCAGATTTTCTCGATTGCATTTGGACGTGATTTTGTGCGATTCAATCGCTGAAACTTTTTGGAAAGATGTAATATATCATAACAGAGCTGGTATGGGTGATTGTTTCGACTGAATTTGGCTGGATAATCACGTGGAAGAAATCAGGGCAACACGGGTTTGAAAATGATATTCACGGATTTTCAGCAAGTTTGATGTGTGCTGCTCGTGTTTGGATGACACTTAGTCATTGAAGATGCGTGTAGAAGCTAAATAAGGGAGTATCAGAAGCTTTTTACGCGTGGAGAATCATTTCAGGGAAGAAAATATTCGTAAAATATTTTCTTTTAACACCGAGTAATGGAGGATCATGGAGAGTTAATGAGCGTGATTTCTTGTCGCTTTTGGGTATAAATAGGTTTCTATGGTTTCCTATAAGTGGGTTCGAGAGTTTGGGGGGCTTGAGGAGAACTGAGGAGCAAGAAATCACCATGAACAGCAAGCTTCCTGCTGCTGTTTTATGCTGCTGATGAAGATGAAGAATACGAAGAACAGAGTAGCAACATTAGTCGTTTTTCAACAGTGACAACGACAGCGTTTCGTGGGTCACAGACGTGGGTCGTATTTTTCCAACGACAACAGCACTTCAGCTCTTTCGTTGTTTATAGACGTCTTTTGTGGGTCGCAGAATCTTGTTTTATACCATTTTCTCTTCTTCTCTTTATTGTAAACACCATTTGAGCCATAATAAATAATTATTTTGAGAGCATGTTTACCATGATGAGATAATTCCCTCGTAACCAAGGCAATGGAGGAATCTATTCACGCAACATAAATGGGTAACTATTTCATTTAATTATATAATTCACCTAATCGCTGCTTTTGGAGAGTTTTAAATTGTTTGAATGATTGTCTTAATTATTTGTGATTCAGTTTGATAGGTTATGCTTGGTTTAATCTCTTGATAATCTATGCTTAAGGTTTACAAATAACATTTGAGAATTTGTATGATTGATAGTGAATTAAAGATAAAAGAGGACTGGAGAATTGAATAGAGTTTTGAAATATTTATCATTCAATTTTGCGTAATAGTGGAATCTAGTGTCTTGGTCACCTCTAGCCCACTTTGTTAATATTTTTGTATATATATTTTTATTAAATCTAAAAATTCCATTTCCTTCACAAGTCTCAAAGAACCTTTTTATTACAACATCATTGATAAATACCATCAATTTTTGGCGCCGTCGACACGGAGCTTGTCTTTAGGCTAGAGTTTTTAGATTTTTATTCTTTCTTTTTTTAGGTTTTTATTTGTTTTTATTTTATTTTTTCTTCTTTACGTTTTTGTTTTTGTCTTTTTACTATAGATTTTGGAATTTGGAGCGAAAGAAAATTTTTCCAAAGCTTTTGGTGAATACTTAAAGATTTGGAGTTAAAGACAAAGTAAAAGGCGAAGCGAAAGAAGAAGATTTTGTTTTTTTAATATATAAAAAAAAAAGGAAAAAAAAGAGAGTTTTTTTTTTTTAGATTGTATTAGGATTTCTTTATTCTTGTAATTTTCTTTTGCACTTGGACATTTGGACTTTTTTATTTTTTTATTTTTTTTAAAACCCTATGGAAGGGTAGTTTTAAATATAAACTGCACAGGGAAGGACGGTGATTACGATATCACCTCGGCCCCTCGGGTTCGTACATGACATAGGAGTCGTGCCCGAGTCGACTTCAACGGTTCATCCCCCATATGGAACGGGAGGTAAGAATTCTAAACACCCGCGAATCCCCTGTCAGCGGGTTTATTGGATGATTTTGTATGCATATATGTTGAGGTTTTTAAAACGGCTGTTTTAAATTCCTAGTAAAGGGCAAGGACCGGCCATACAAGATAAGGGTTCGGATTTCATCACCGTTCTCTTATTTCCCTCCTTAGGAGAACGATACCAAACGCGAACCTAAGCCTAAAATACTGACTAGAACGAGACCGATAGGGTAACGAGCTTAATAGGAAAGTCGTTCGAAAAATATTGGTTACTCTTTTGAGCATGCTTTGAAGTTCATGACGGTTTCTGTAAGTTGAATGCGTGACTGCGCCGCCTTGTAATGCGGTGAGGCCTTGGGTATCAAAGCTCCATGTAGCTTCCCTCGCCTCTATTCAACTAACTTAAACTCGGATTGATTCCAAAGGGGTTTTCTCAGATTGTAACGAATTCCCTTTTGAAGGATTAGAAGCTGGTCTAGAAACAATCTAAGTGGAGCCATCATGCTTTTTGTTTGCTAGAAATCAGTAGGTTTGTTTTGGTCGAGTCAGACTTGTTTGTGCTTGTGTAGAATTCCCTTGCAGTTAGGATGTCGAACTGGTATTACAATAGCCAATACAACGAATATACGACTAATTTTCAGAATGGACATTACTTTGACCATAGTGTGAATAGTGGTTGGGAACGCAAATCTTTTGAAGGTTATGGCCCATACCATGGTGAGCCCAATTACTATCCACATGCCCACCGGTCATACGAGAAAAATTCCTATAATTCCTCTTCTCTAGATGAAGCACGTAGGATACTTGAGTCAACGCGTAAGTTACTTGAGTCGTCAACACATAAGTTAGCGGACACTAATGACTTAGTTATGGATGAAAGAACTGTAACAATGAGTGAACCTTCTTTAGAAGATAACCTCGGGAAGTTAGCTGAGTCAACATGTAAGTTAACTGAGTCAACACGTAGGCTTGAGTTAGAGACGGAAGAAAGAATTGCTCGAATTACTCTTGATTTCCAATACATCCTTTCCAATATCACCCGTGAAAATGAGGATAATTTTTATAATCAGGATGACGAGGTTAAAATTGGTAACACTACTTGTTTAGATGAGGTTCAATCATTTTCATGTTATTATAGTGATGATCATGATGTGGATAGTACTGATGAAGAATCTGAAGTTTGTAGGCATAGTGATCAGGAATTTGTTTCTCCAATTGAGCTTAATAATGACAATATTTCTAGTTCAAATCCAAATAATTTTAACAATTATTCACCTATTCAAAAGGACGGGGATTTGACTAGAGATACCACCATTTTAGACGATGTAGTATTTCCTTTTTACGAAGCCGATTATAGTTTTGAGGAACGAGTTTATTCTGAGAATATTGTTTTAGAGTCTAGCGATCTAGAAACATTAGACTTAGAAAAAGAAGAAGAACTCGTAGAGCTTTTAAATATGAGTGAGGATGCATCACCTGAGAATAACCTACAAGAAGCAATTGACCATTTTCAGGATTCTGATGATCTAGAAATTAGGGAAATTGTAGCTAGTCTATCTAGAGACACCCAAAATTCTAAGTTTGGGGGTGATTATCATTCTCCATGTACCTTACCTTTAGCTCTTATAGATATCCCTCACTTGGGACTTGATATATGTTCCTCAACCATTGTGCCAGATTACCTTCATACTAGCTCTTCCGAACCTAATAATATCCAGGAAAAAGTTCAGTTGTTAGAAACCCATCCTCTGGTTGATGTGGTTAACCCAGGCTATGATACCACGATTGACTTTGATTTCCCACCAAAAACCTTCCGTCCAATTGTGGGAACGTATAAGTTACAGATGTGTCAATTATTAAGTTTTGAGACTAAACCTAATTACTTTAGAAGATTAGGGTCGACACATTTGCTTAAGAATGACCACTACTGGGGCAGCTGTGTGATTCAAATCTGATTGACTTAGGGGATCCCCAGTTCTTATTCAGGTTAATGTTATATGCTTCTAAGTTCTTATTCGAGTTTTTCCAGACTCTAGGACCTGAACATTCGGATCCAACTTTTGAGGAAATGCAACCCATGAAAATTTGTTATCTAGACCCAGTTATAGAACCTGAACCTGAACCACAACTATTTGTAGTTGTCTTAAACAGGAAACTAGATAAGGGTGTGTTGGATATTTTCTTGGTTCATTGCAGTTTCCTTTGGTCATCTCTATTTAGTTTTGAAGACCCGCAGTTATTTCGACTATTACTTTATGGTTCGATTTGACTAATCTTTCCTAAGTCTGGCTGAAGACTTTAAACTTAGCACTTCTTGGGAGGTAACCCAATCTCATGCAACACGGTAATATTTTTCCTTAACTCTTTTGCTTCAAATGGTAACAGTTTCTCATTGTTCATGTTTTTAATTTCATCTTTAGAACATTGAGGACAATGTTAGATTTAAGTTTGGGGGTATGGGAGAAACTTTTTAGTTGCAATAAATAAACTCCAGAGCCTAGAAATTTATGTTTATTAAGGATGTCACTAACCAATCTAAGTGGATGGAAGCATTTTGGTTGTAGGAGTTGAGGAACCAATCTGATTAGATGGAAACATCTATAAGAGTCTATTCATAAAAGCACAGAGCTCAGGTGTTAGAAAAGAAACTATCTGAGTAGAGCTTTGTCACTTTATATGAATTTTAGTATGCTTTCGTGTACAACAATTGGAATTTCGCATCAGGGTACTTCCTCTTGTAGTCAATAAGTATGCCAACCAATTATTTAGTTCCTTCCAAGGTTCTGCGTAGATAGATAGGGTCTGGAGTAAAAGGTTTTGTGGGTACACCTCTGGTAAACCCTCCGGAGACAACACTCCGCCACTGGGGCCACCTAGTGGTTTAACGGCTTGCTGCACGTGCTAAGTGTAGTCATTTTATTTTCTAGATTAGTTTTGCTCGAGGACTAGCAAATAATAAGTTTGGGGGTGTTGATAGACACATTTATGTGTCTAATATGTCTCAATTGTATGTATTGTTAGTACTCGATTTTTGTATTTATTTTGTTATTTTATGTCTTTGTAGGTATTTATAGAGAAATAAGCTCTTGCGGAGAAATTGGCTCGAAAGTGGTGTTTTACACCCCAGGATAAAGTACTAAAGTCACCCCAGAAAATTACTAAAGGAACCCCATGGAAATGTGTTATTCGGACTCCAGCAACGGATAAGGGGAGACCACTGGATAAGGGGTGACCTTCTTCACAAATTCAAAAAAAAATATTTTGGCGGGAAAATATTTGCTCTTCACTGGCAGATTTTCTCGATTGCATTTGGACGTGATTTTGTGCGATTCAATCGCTGAAACTTTTTGGAAAGATGTAATATATCATAACAGAGCTATTATGGGTGATTGTTTCGACTGAATTTGGTTGGATAATCACGTGGAAGAAATCAGGGCAACACCGGTTTGAAAATGATATTCACGGATTTTCAGCAAGTTTGATGTGTGCTGCTCATGTTTGGATGACACTTAGTCATTTAAGATGCGTGTAGAAGCTAAATAAGGGAGTATCAGAAGCTGTTTACGCGTGGAGAATCATTTCAGGGAAGAAAATATTCGTAAAATATTTTCTTTTAACACCGAGTAATGGAGGATCATGGAGAGTTAATGAGCGTGATTTCTTGTCTCTTTTGAGTATAAATAGGTTTCTATGGTTGCCTAAAAGTGGGGTCGAGAGTTTGGGGGGCTTGAGGAGAACTGAGGAGCAAGAAATCACCATGAACAGCAAGCTTCCTGCTGCTGATGAAGATGAAGAATACGAAGAACAGAGTAGCAACAGCAGTCGTTTTACAACAGTGACAACGACAGCGGTTTGTGGGTCACAGACGTGGGTCGTATGTTTCCAACGACAACAGCACTTCAGCTCTGTCGTTGTTTATAGACGTCTTTTGTGGGTCGCAGAATCTTGTTTTATACCAATTTCTCTTCTTCTCTTTATTGTAAACACCATTTGAGCCATAATAAATAATTATTTTGAGAGAATGTTTACCATGATGAGCTAATTCCCTCGTAACCAAGGCAATGGAGGAAGCTATTCACGCAACATAAATGGGTAACTATTTCATTTAATTATATAATTCACCTAATCGCTGCTTTTGCAGAGTTTTAAATTGTTTGAATGATTGTATTAATTATTTGTGATTCAGTTTGATAGGTTATGCTTGGTTTAATCTCTTGATAATCTATGCTTAAGGTTTACAAATAACATTTGAGAATTTGTATGATTGATAGTGAATTAAAGATAAAAGAGGACTGAAGAATTGAATAGAGTTTTGAAATATTTATCATTCAATTTTGCGTAATAGTGGAATCTAGTGTCTTGGTCACCTCTCGCCCACTTTGTTAATATTTTTGTATATACATTTTTATTAAATCTAAAAAATCCATTTCCTTCACAAGTCTCAAAGAACCTTTTTACTACAACATCATTGATAAATACCATCAATTTTTGCAACACGGTAATATCTTTCCTTACTCTTTTCTTCGAGTGGTAATAGTTTCTCCCTGTTCATGCTTTTAATTTCATCTTTAGAACATTGAGGACAATGTTAGATTTAAGTTTGGGGGTGAGGAAGAACTTTTTAGTTGCACTTTTGAAACTTCTAGAGTTGCATGGTATCCGGTTAGCTAAGTTTACATACTGTTTCTCACCGAAAAGATAGAAATTGGAATGCTAGGGATAACAACCTATTGAGATATTAGAGAAAAAGACATTGAGATCCTTGAAATTCAGGAGAGAACTTGTTCCTTTTAGAGGGTAACCGTGATGGACCTAACCATCCATGATGGAAAGGCAAGTAGGTCAGGAAATACCAGAAAGACAAAGCAACCTCACAATGTAGTCTTAGTTACTGGATTACAACTCTCTCTCAGTAGAAACTTATCATCATCAACAAGCAGAGCGACATCAAAATCTATGAAGAAAGTTGAAGACGTTTGAGGTTTAGAAGCAACAATAGAAAACAATAATTCAAAAATCAAAGTTGAAGACTTAGTTACAAGAAGTTATAAGAGCAAGAAAAATCAAACGATATAAGTTGTTGAAGTTCATGATACTAAGACATTACAAGTTGCGAAGATCCAAGTGTTAAAATCCTTATGTGATGCCCATGTAATTTTTTGTCTTGTTATTACTCTATATAAAAAAAAAAAAAAAAAATGAAAAAAAATGAAAATGAAAAATAATAAATTCATCATTACGTTCTTTTTGTTCAATAAGGCCATGGGGAAGTAGAAATTTTTATATCAAGCAAGAAATCGAAGAGAATAATTAATTGTCAAGGTTCTATAAGGTTCGATAGTTTATCATCCACAGTTGAAGACCGAAGAAGGCGTTGTTTCTACTGAGCACTATGAGAGAGTCGAAGAAAGACACATTTGGTTGCTTTGTTAGTCCGCTTTCAATCTGGCACAAGATCTTTCTAGAACTGGTTTAACTCATCACACGTAATTAGTCCAGCTGTGTAGCAGATGTCCCTCTCATTTTTATCTCTCTCATAATCTTATCCAGCTGTAAATCAGCGGACGCATCTTACAATGTTTATCTAGCTGTGTAGCGGATATCTCTTTATCTAGCAGTGTTGCGGATGTGTCTCCCCTTTTCTTCAGTCAGCTTTAGAGCTGACACATTTAATTTCTCTGGCATTCTAGTTACTTGGAGATAGGTTGGGAATATGTATGTCCCCATAGCTCTTTGGATACTTGTGACCAATTAGAAGTCATGGTTTTGTGGGTACACCTCTGGTAAATCCTCCCGAGATTAACTCGGTTTTATTTTTATTAGATTTGCTCGGGACTAGCAAATAATAAGTTTGGGGGTATTTGATAGACACATTTTTGTGTCTAAATTGTCCTCAGTGTCTCTAATGTTAGTCTCGATTTTTGTACTAATTTTGGTGTTTTTATGTTTGTTTAGGTGTTTTTGGAGGAATACACTTGTGTGGAAAAAGTTGCTCGAAAAGTGCTTTTTGGACCACCGGGAGAAAAGTGATAAAGGCACCCTCGCTTTGGATAAGGGCACCCCCAGGCACCCAAGTTGATAAAGGCACTCGACTTTTGGATCGGGGCACACCATCCCTACCATTCAAATTCAGTTTTGGAGGGAAAAAGGAGTTCTTCAGAAAACAGATTTAGGGTTTGTATTTTGAAGGCGTTTCAGTGAGATTCAATGGCTGATTTTCGTTGGGTCGACTCAATTCAGCTAGACAGGGATGGTATGGGCTTTAGAATTGGTTAGAATTGGCTGCATCGTGTTATTGAAGCAAACAGAGCCAACACGTACACGAGAGAAGCTTCACAGGTTTGCACGAGTTTTGGACGTGTTTTGTGCATGCATGTTGACGCGAGCAACAACCAGGAGCGTGTAAGAGATAAATAAGGAGATTTACCAGTTGTGAAATGCGCGCAGGAGAAGAAAATGGAAAGATTTTATCTCGAGAATATTCTCTTTAACTGCCGAGTAATGGGTAGATTTTTTGGCGTAATGAGGGGTTATTCTGGGTACAAAGGTGTATAAATAGGTTTCTGGGGTCAAGAATAAGGGTTATGGAGAGTTTGGGCGAGAACAGAAAGCAAGAACATGATCGAATCACGAGTTGCAGAGAAAATTTTCTGCTGCTGTAGAGGGGAAGAACACGAAGAACAGACCTGCGAAGACAGTCGTTCTTCGCAACAACACACGACAGAAATTGTAGCGTCGCACTTCAACAACATTTTACAAGTATCGTTCTCTGTAACTGTTTCTGCAACATTTATTACAGTTGCAATTTTCTGTTTTATTACATTTTCACCTCTTGTAAGCACTTTTTGAGCAATGAAAAAAATCGTTTGAGGGTGTTTCCAACATGAGGAGGTAAACCCCATCACTGGGACAATGGAGGAATCCGAATGTCATACGTGGGTAATTTTAATTAATTCTTTTTATGACTTTTGCACTAATAAAAATTGAATTATGATTTTGATAATTAGTTGTCATTTCATTTGATGGGTCATGTTTGCTTAATTGTTTTGATGTCCCATGCTTAAGATTTACAATTGATATTTTGAGAATCTACCTTGGCAAAAATAAGAGTTTATGTTTTTATTTGTTGAGCGATAATTGTCAAAAGAATTAATATTTGAACTTCTGTTATGAGTTTGGCCGAATCCTGAGTCCCAGCACATCTCTCCATCCCGTGACAATTTTTGTATATATATTTTTATCTAATTTTAGTTTTATTAAGTCTAGAACTCTATTGCTTTCACAAGTTTCAAAAGAACCTTTTTACTACAACAACATTGATAAATATCATTAATAACCATGCCTCCAAGAAAGAAATCATATGTCCAATCGAAGTCAAAATCGATTGCTCGACAAAAATTAGAACAAAGGCTTGCTTTGATTACTCAAAAGAAAAAAGAAGAAGAAGAAGAAGAAGCGAACTCGGACAATCAACTTCTCGTAAACATGGCTTGTGTGAGAAGGTAATTGATTTTGAACTGTTTTATAAGTGTTTGAATAGATTATAACAGTGAGTTTGGTTTAGAATCGTTAGAATCGCGAAACCTAACTCAAACAGTTGAGTTTCAGTGAGTACCGGATTTTATTATGAATGCAATGCCGGTTATAAATTACGACATTCAATTTAGAATGAAGACAGTGCCAGTATTCAGTTACGGCATTGATTTTAGTATGAATACAATGTTGTTTTCAAACCCAGATTCACCTGAAACTAAATGTTCTAAACCGGCACTAAAATTAGGTTGAACACTATGCAGGTAGTTAGTTACGGCAATTCTTTACATTTATTTGGTATGCCGGTAGTGATCTTTTGGTATCCAGGAACCCCTAGAAATTATTATCAGTACCGACATTGATTTTAGGTTTCCTTATGTGCCGGTACCTAGTATCGACATGGAGTTGTATTTTTTATGGTTTGCCGGTATTTATCTTTTGGTATCCAGGAATAGTTTAGGAAATACCGGCATTATCGATAGTTGTTGTTCAATGCCGGAAAAGTGTACCGGCATGCGGTTTTTTCCAAATTACTATGCCATTTTTGGTCCCGGCATAGTGCGTATTTCTTAAATATGTGCCGGTATTAAGACTGAAAGTGAGTTATCTTATATTCATTTCGTGTTTCCAAGATGTTGTGTTTGACCCATATAGAAATCCCGGAGGAGTTCACTTTGCAAGGCATGACAATGTTTCATTTTACAACGGACCATTATTTCATCCAAAAGGATTTGTTATGCACAACCCTCGACGTGTAGTGCGCCAACTTAGGTACAAGCAGAAAGATCTTACGGATACATCTTATCAGAAATTCTCTCATGACTTTCCTCAATGCCAAGCAAATGAGAACCATACTCTGGTAGTTTACGACCCAAATCATATTCTTGCATGTTGGAGTGAAAGGGAAGAAGTACAAGGACCTGTTTTGGATAGGGCTGGTTGGGAATTGGCTGAAAACGTTTATGAGACCGAACCAACCTTTCTAAGAAGTCATCGAAAGTACTCGCATCCTTATGTCGTACGGCCGACTATCATAGAAGTTTCTCCACAAGGAGAACGTCCCTCCACAACTCCGAAGGAAACAACTGTACTCAGACTACAAAAGATCCTTACATTGTTGGTACATTCTTCTTGTTCACCTCTTATTCTTTTAATCTATATCTATGTACTTATATAACTATACATACTAAGTACATGTTTAAAAATATAACAACATCATCAGTGGATATGAAGTTTTTCAAAGTTCTTTAAGAAAAAGAACAAGAAATGAGAGGTGTTGATCCAGCAGGAAATGGAGAAAGTCGAGCAAAAGCTATAAAAAATTGAAGATCCTGAGGAAAAAGACTTGTGAGGCGAAAGGAAGAAGATGGTACACAAGAAGCCAAGGACCAAGTGATCGTGTGTTTCTTCTATAGTATTAGTTTGGTCTTGAACGATCTAGCGTTGGTTTATGTTTGTTTGTGTGTCTTGAACAATGTGTTTGATTTGTTTTCGGTTGATTTGGTTTATGTTTGATTTGGTTTATGTTTGATTTGTTTTCGGTTTGGAACCTCTTAACTTTGGAGTTTATTTTTTATACAATCTAGTGTTGTTATTTGATTTATTATGTTGATAAATTGGTGTCAAGTTACCTCTTTTAGAGAGTTTCAATGTGCCAAGATCACATAAATTTCTAAGTTTTTCTGAAGTACCGGCATGGTGAAAAAGAGTAAAATCAATGTCGGCACCCTGAATTTTCCAAAAACTCAAAAACTTCATAATTTCGTTATTGAAGGGTTTTTTGGATACCATGCCGGTAGTCTGTAATTTCCAGGTGAAAAATATTTTTGTCAAAGTACCGGCACTGTGTTAAGTTTATTTTTAATTTCGGCACATTTACTGATTTCTCTGGATATTTTTCAGAATTCCCGGCACCGTTTCAAAAGATAATTTCTACACCGGCACAAATGTTTCGGCGTTGTAATGATGAAACATAACCATGCTGGCATTGACATCAAAATATGATTTAATGTTTACAATTCACACTTCAAAAAAAAAAATGTTGCGTATTAGTGAACCACATATATCCAATTTACTCATCATCGCTTCCACACATATGAAGTTGCATCTTCTCCTCTTGGAGAGGTTTTTTTGATAAGGCCAACACATCCCAAAATTGGTGATTCTCCCCGTACAATGCCATCCATTCCTTCCAGAGATTGGGATCTATATCCTTGTTTTTAATCATCCCACAAATATGTGGAAATGGACAATTTTCCTTCAGTTTTAGAATAATGAAATGATTACCGTTCACGAACGCCAAAAAAACTCTTCTCTTCTTAAGGGATCCTTCACATTTTTGCCACTTGGGTGTAAATGTTACTTCTACGGTAGAGGTAAAATAATAAACAACACAATTATATGTATCCGCCACTAGATTCCCACAAAGCGACATTCTCATCCAATATTGAGAAGGAATGAACTTCATCTCCTGCTCGGGACCTAACACTTGAGCGTACATATCATCAAACCCTTCTTCATCACCAACCAATTTCTCATAAAAGCTCTTCTTTTTCATAAGTTGTTCGGCCATCCTATTTCTAGCATATCGTCATGGTGTCATCCATTTACTAACCGCCGTGTCAAAGATTCCTAATTGTTCGGTCACGGCATGATAGCCACAATTTCCATCTCTACCACATCATCCGTATATACAATATACTCGCGAATAACCTCAGGAAGTTGGTCTATGTAATACTGTATATTGGCGGTGCAGCTACGATGTGGTCGGGCCACATACTTCAAGGATGTGGCCCTTATTTAAATGCTGACACGTCATATAAAGTAGGAAAAAGTTTGAAAACCAATTTTATTACATAACTGTTTTGTGTTTTTTATTTTTTAACTTCCTAATTTTTCTCAAAAAGTATAGCGGTTGAGGGGATTTGGAGGGGGCAAGTATTTTAGTTAGATATGTGTCAAAAAATAAAGAGGGGTCACATACAAAATGTATGTGGTCCGACCACATCGTAGCCTGGGAGATATATTGGTATGATAACTTCTAATGGTCCTACATGTTTTTGCGATCCTTATATATATTCATAATACCCTCTTGTAGCTTAATTATATCCAATCCATCCTCTCCAATCTCTACACTTCCAGTGTCTTCAGTATGTGATGGGAGTTCGTACTTCCTTGGTCTACCCCTTCGCTTTTGAATAGGAAAAATATTAACTTCGATAGTGCCTACAGAGTTGTCACCATCGTGTTGTTGTTGACTAGATATGGGTCCCTTACCTTTGCTATAACTTATTTTTGGTGTGGCTTGGGAATTTTCACCTTCATCTAGTTGACTTAATGTAGCACTACACCAAATTAAGGGATTAGCAACTCAAATTCGCAACAGGTCTAAAGCAGTTGCGAATTAGCAACTAAAAATCGTTGTTGCTAAATATTCGCAACAACTTACTTCTGTTGCGGATTTCGCAACTGCTCATGTCCTGTTGCGATTCACAACAGCTTTCATCTCGAGCGTACCACTCGTATGTGTGGTCGGTCACACATTGACCCATTTTTACGCCCCTATTTTCAAGTGCTATATAAGCAGCAAATTTTACTTCAACCCATTGACCAAAAACCAAGGACACCACTGTACCTGACCATTCTCAGCCACAACCTCTCTATCTTTAACCCTAATCGTATACTTATTGGGTCTTCTTTCCTTCACAAACTTCTCCACTTAAGAAAACCATCAGCAGCCGAGAGACCCTCTCTTCCACAACTCTCGTTTTTTTTTCCCCTCTAGATCTACAGTTTCCCAACCTTTAGTCTCCTGTTGATCTATGTCTCTTACTCTTTATGCTCCTGATTCATGCTGTTTGTTTGAAGCGATCGACGAAGAACACCTAAAACCTAGAACACAGACTCCTCGTCAAACATCATCATCAATGGTTGACGATTATCAAGACTTGGGTGATATGGGGTAATTCTCTCTTCTCTATTCTTTTTACCGATTTTCCCCAAAATCAATCAGGGTTTCCAGTTTTTAGCAATTTGAGTTTTCTGAACTGATTTGTTGAAATCATGAATACGGGGATGAACCAGTTGAGGATGGTTATGGTAAGTGAATTTATCAAATTTTTTGTTGGGTTCTTTATTTAAGTTTAATTTTTTTGATTATATTGACTTGTGATTGTAATTGTAATAATTGTGGTATTTATATGAAGGAGATGAAAAGGAGGTTGAGAATAACAATCTTGCTGCTGCTAGGCATGTGGTTGTAGAAGGTGAAGAGAAAGAAGAAGTTGAACCAGTTCAAGAGATAGGAAGATGTCTTAGTTTATGGATAAGTATGAATATCATCGATTCATTATGTGACAGGTCATGGGATGTGATTAGAAGGAACTCTCCATCAAAAGATCGTATAACAACTTATTACCGGGTCACAAACATCTCACTAAAAGGGGTATAAGTCTTTTTCTTCTTATCTTTGATCTATTGATTAATTCTGCTAGTCTAATTCTATGATGCATATACAAGAATGAATGAAGATATGATGCATGCTCCTTGATGTACGTTTATATGTTGTAAGTATAAAATCTCTATAATATGAAGCTAATGAATCTTTATAATAAGAAGAGAGTTGGTATATAATCCCGGAACTAATATCATTGGGGATAATCTTCCTTCAAATTGTCTACGTTTTCAGGAGCATAGTTTAGACATCAGGTTCATTTCTTTCAGTCACCAGTTAACAAGCAAGAAGGAGATCTGATTTTGTTGCCGTAGCCGACGAGACCAAGCAGTGGTGTTGTGGCTGTTCACCATGGAGAAAGACTCGTATCTGAAGCCGAGAAGAAGAATAAGGAAGATGGAGTGTATCTGTTGGTGTTGAAATTGAAGAAACGGGTATGAAGTAAACTCTGCTGCCATACAAATTCAGAGTGAAAGAGGAGATCAAAGAAGGGATAAATAGTCTGCAAAGGATTAAGATAAATGGGCGTTCATCTATATTTCGTATATGTAGGGAAGGAGATACAATTGTCTTTGAAACCGACAGCATGCTCATGTTTCCTTCATCACCAGAAAATGCACACTTGGTGCCTGTAGAAATGCCTGAAAGACGTTTCTTCATAACTCAGAGTGGCTCGAGTGTATGGTTTGTTAAAGCATACATATACCTCCCGTTTAAGGTATAAATGGGTCTCCTCTACAGGCATATATATTCATGGGACCAATATACTACTAGTATAAAAGGGTTTTTCTTAGTTTCTCTTGTAGAAACACATATTATGGTAATTAAGCTTAGATTGCATAAAAAACTACCTGTACAACTTTGATTTGAGTGAACGGAGTGCTGTTTACAGGAACACTGTTCGGGAGATCTTAAACTAAAAGTTGGTTATGATTCAGCGGTGCGACTTGGCGGGGCTTCTCTTTTGGTAAATATTCCTTACTCTTATTTCTCAGTATCACCTATCTTACTCTCAGAGATGATAATCTTCCACCCGTAGGGAAGAACAGAAAGAGAGGAGAAAAAAATTGCAGCAAAAATCAAGAAGCGTTGATTGAAATATTAAGATATTCACAAACTTCAGATTTTGTGTGATTCTTGCTGTCACCTACGTATTGTATCAACCAAGTTAGTTTCCCTATCTCCCAATCTCATGAAATATGAACAGAGAACTCTCTTTACTTGTGCGTTATTCATTGCAATGCCATTAGTAATTATTACTTTAGATGATCATATCTCGCATTTGTTGTACTTAATTGTTCCAAATAAGTGACTAGTAAATGATAATATTGTGTAGTTCTCTTATTTAACGATTCCATAATTATGGTATATCACAATGAGAAATGAACAATACAGTAGACGATCACTTATTCCATTCTCTTGTTTAACTGAAATTTCAAATATTTCTCAGTTATCTCATTTCTCAGACAAGGAGAGTGATTTTTCTATAAAACTATGTTGATACTATTTGTATTGGTTGTGCAGGTTTCTTATAAATTCATTTCTCCGTGAAGAGTCTCCTAACAGTCGTGTGGTTGAGAACCTAGTTGAATGGTAAATCATGAAAGTCTACGTTGTTGCGGCAGTCAATTTGTTCAAGGAGAAGAAAGTGAAAGAGTTGCTGGAATTGATGTCACATCTGTCCAGTCAATGAGAACTGCTTTGGACGCGCAGGTACTTCATGTATTTATATTTCAGCTTTATCCAATCCCTTGGATACATCCAACAATGTAAGAATTTCTTTTCCTTTAAACATTATGTAAAATTCTTAAGATAATAGATATCCAACAAATGACTATTCTTGTTGTGTAATGATCTTTGTATTTTGTTTTATAGTTCAATTATGATTGAATATTGAATATGAATCAGGATTATAACAGGGAAATATTTTGGGGAAATCAATTTTGACTTGGTCAACGAAGACCTGACCATATTTCTTTTCTGTTGCTAAAAAATTAGAAACAGCTCACGCATGTTGCTAAATTTGGTCAAAATAAAGTCAATGAAGATTTGACCTGAAATTAGCAACTGAATAAAAAAATTCGCAACAGTTTAGTACTGTTGCTAAATTTTTATTTTCGCAACTGCTCGTGCTGTTGCGAAAAACAGTTGCTGATTGGATTTCGCAACAGGGATAAAGCTGTTGCGAAAAACTGCAACAGGGAAATAGACCGTTGCTAATCCCTTAATTTGGTGTAGTGTAGGTTCCTTATTTGGCCTTCCCTTTTTGTTTGGCACCGCCGCCTCGTCACCTTGTTGTTCTTTGTCACTTGATGTTGGTACCTTTCGCGGCCTACACCCTTTCCTTGGAACATCCGCTAGATCGACTATGGGCGTGGCTTCGGAGTGCTCACCTTGTTGTTCTTGGTAGCTCAATGTTGGTACCTTTTGCGGCCTACCCCTTTTCTTTGGAACCTCCATTACATCGACTATGAGTGTGGCTTTGGAATGTTCACCTTGTTGTTCTTGGTAGCTTGATATTGGTACCTTTGGAGGCCTACCCCTTTTCTTTGGAACCTCTGATCCATCGGCTTTTGGTGTGGATACGGAATCCGTCGTTTGTTGTTGACTTGATAACGAGTCCTTTCTCGGCCTACCTATTTTGTTTACAACTGACGCTTCTGCGAACCTTGCTTCCGAAATCTCACATCCGGTTGGATCTCGTTTCTTACTTGTCACGAGTTCTTCTTCACGTTGAGTCATTTGTTTCAATTCTTTCCTTTGTTTTCTCCTTGCCGTTTTAGTTTGTGGTATACCGGGAGGATCTCCCTTTGTTGTCTCATCAATTTGTGCTATCCATGGCCGTGTAATTAGCCTTATTTGGCTCAATAAGACTTATCGGCTTACCGAGTTTCCATGTGAGTAAGCTTCGAAGAATTTCTTTGCTTCGTTCATATCCCATGGTGATTGTCCGGGATCTTCCATAGGAAGGTGGGGGGGAGGGGTGAAAGATAGTTGCTTCTAAAATGGATCAATAACATCACTAGGTATCACTTCTTCATAATTCACAAGCATATGACGACAAAGAAGCCCAAATAAAGACATGTCGGTACAAATACACACATCACCCGGTTTGCCGTAGTTTATCTCCTTTTACAATTGTCTCATCATATGTTTTATTGCCTAATGAGAGACGTTGAATTATATTCCTTGGAGAAACTTACCATATTGTAAATATGAAGTCATCCTTTCCACTGAGCTTTTATCAAAGGCCTTTTTGATCCTATCGATATCACTCTTAAAGTATTGCTCCATTGCCTCGGTGACCGTAACCACGTTTCCTTGGCCGGACTGGATGAGATCTTTAAATATCCCATGAGCGGACTCCGCTACACTAGTTGCTTCATTCTTGTAGTGTATATACCGATTAGTCCACGCACGCAAAAAAATTTCCTTGACTTATCCAACCATTAAGTCTGACAATACCAGACGGCAGTCGGATAAACCTCGTTCCAATTGGAAATAAACTTGTCCAACCTCTTTTCGTACATATCCTCGGTAAGAGACCAATAAACTTTCTCCCAATCTCTTAAAAATTCCAACCACTTTTTATGATTTTCCACATGTTCTTGGTACACTCACTATTTTATCTTGCCTCTCTCATCTTCTTCTTCTTCAGGTGATAGTTTGTTCTTGCGAACATCTTCCTCTAGTTGAACAATCATTTTCTTCTTAATATCCGCCTTAGTGGGTTCAAAAAAGTCATGGAAAGTTTTTATGATATTTTGACGTATATGATATATACATAGGAAATTTTGTGCGTCCGGGAAGACGTCCGATATTGATTTCATTAATGTGTCATCTTGATCGGTTATGATGACCCTCAGAAGCTAATTTTCCCGGAAGAATAATTTCAATTGTCGTAATTCCCAATGATAATTATAGTCCCTCTCGTTTTCAATTAAACACCAACCCAATGTGAATGATACCTTGTCCGATGTTAGCCCAACGATGTTGAAAAATGGGATATTGTATTTGTTTGTCTTGTAGGTGCAATCCATCAAAAGAACACCACAACATGTATTAGCCAATTATGAAAGCAAAGGATGCGAAATGAATATTTGAAGGGGCTTGTTGCTCGGACCTCTTTTAATGATACGTGTGTAGATGTGATCCCAAACTATCTTTTCAAATTCTTGCATAACGGTCCTCCCTTCCCATTCCACCCTTCTAATAGTTGTTTATGCGCCATAAATTTTACTTAGAGAAGACACGTTGGTATTATCCTTTTCCTTAAAGCGTATGAGAATTTGTCTCGGTTTGATAAGTGCTTTGGTCATTCTCTTTACATCCTCCAATTCATGAGGTTTTAGCTTCATAATTAGGGAGTGACCAACAAAATCTTTCGGATCCCGGTGGTTATGAAAGCCGAACCAAACCGCACAATCCCATTCCTTGTTCATGTCATTTAGATGGAATACAAGCTTAAAGGGGTAATTATCCTTCCTCGTACGAGTCTTGTAAACCCTATTGGTCTTCTTTGGATAAACATAACCCTTTCTCTTGTGGATATTCTTCTCCTTGTATACCCCACTTCTCTGGAAAACCATATCAAAACAAGTTTTTGAACCTTGGGTATTCCTCACCAACACACACATGTTCTTAAGAGACGTCTCTTTAGCCCAAGCGATTGCTTCCTTTTGATCTTTTATTCCCTACATAAGGACAAAAATGGGAGATAAGAAGGTTCATTACAAGCAATCCATTAGTAAGGTTCAAGATACTAGGTGAAAAGTAGTCTTCGATAACATACCAGAGGAATTTTATAGTATTCCAACGTATCCCGACCAAGCGGCTTTGCATTTGTTGGATCAATATATGTCACCACCTAAGGATCGAATCAAAATAAAATAAGTTAGTTCCAAAAGAAATTAAAATACTATGCCGGAATAGAGTTCCTGCATTCTCGACCCAAGTTCCGGCACGGTCGAACTGAACCGAAACTGAAGACCAAATTTGAAACCTTTTCCGGCATACATATTTCATTTGAAATCAACACCGGAAACATAGTGTTGATGGTGGTTTTAGTTCAAGGATAAAGTTATAAATTTCCCATATTTAATATGCTGTCACTCTGCAAAGAGACAGAGCCATGTAATAGTGATGAGTGCTCAACCTCTTCACTGGTGCATTTATTGAGAAATTTAATAGATTCACATGAAATTTACCCAGAATGGTGCATGTAGCAACAATCCCAGATGTTCTGTAAATTTCAGAGCCCTGTCTATATTATTCATTAATATAAGACCCACAGAATACTTTCCTGTGCTATGTTCCCTGGATAAACCCTTAATATTGATATGACATGACAATTAATGTTCATTTTCAGTAGAGTAGCACGAATTTACCGAAGTATCAAGGTAAAGGTCTTTCATAAAAGAACTCAAAAAGAAAGCATACCGCTCTCCGGTAATAAATTTATAGAACTCTATGCAGAGTTCAATCAATTTTGTGATAACTGACGAAAAAATCCTAACCCAATTAATTTTCAAAATTAGGGTTTTGCGCCCCGTGCAATATATCAGACCTTGCTGATCGAGACTAAACCTAGGCAAGCTACGCAATTCATCCTCCATGGATTAGTAGGTTCAAAATACTACCCAAAATCAGAAAACAAGGAATAAAAAGGAGGAGCTACGAAAAAAAGGAACAACAGCAAAGGGAGGTGTGTCCGTGCCATTATCCGTCCGGCGCCACTTTCTAATGGCCATGCCCCATGCTGCTTGACTGGTCCTCTTCTTTCCCATCGACCAATCAGGTCGCTCTAAATGCGCCACATTCATTTAGGATGAGGCCATCCCCATGCTGCTTGCCGGCCCCATTTCCATCGGCCAATCAGGTTGCCCTAAATGCTCTACACACATTTAGAATGAGGCCGGACCCATGCTACTTGTCGGACCCTTTTTCATCGGCCAATCAGGTCGCTCTAAATGCGCCACACGTATTTAGAATGAGGTCGGCCCCATGCTGCTTGTTGGCCCCATTTCCATCGACCAATCGGGTCGCTCTGAATCTGCCACACACACACTAGAAGTGTGGCCACGCCCATTCTTGGACTACCTCTTTTATATATACCAATCAGGTTGATCTAAACTTGTCACAATGTTGAAAGAAGCAAATTACGCCAGATGGTGACAAAGCCAATTGGCTTTCCAAAACCGCGCCAACATGCCACGAGAAATGTGGAACCTAGGAAACCCTAAAAGTGGATCAATGCTATGCCCACTCATATCCTCCCTTACTCATGTGGCCATCCCCGTGTTATGGATCTTCCATGATTCCTTTGGCATGGCCATGGCTCCGTTTGCACAAAAAATGACGTTGTTCCACGGCCACATACCACACGCGCTAATTAGGGTTTTGATATGCCGAACCCTAATTTAGCCAAGGTTGTCACGCCAACCAAGCCAAGTACTCCCTAAGGTATTTAGTTTGATATGGCAACTGGAGCCAATATTGCCGAAGACATATTTGGGTCTAACACCAATATGCCAAAGCGCCAAATCCTAGCTTTGGCCACGCCACCATGTCACTTGCATGTGCCAATGTCTCTACTATGCTATTAAAATATGGCAATGGAATGTGGCCATAATCAATGGACACCCTCTCACATGAATTATAATCTCATCCGTCCAAATTCGCCACAGAATTGATAGGAATATGGAAAGTTTTAGGCGACCAACAAGCCTAATAACATCACACGCTATTCTCTTGCGGCAAGTTTCCTGACTTTGACTCGCCACACATGGCTATCTTCTACTTAGTTAGCGTACAATTAATCAGAGTAGCTAGGTCTTGTACATATGACCCACTCAGCAATATGATACACTTTTCCATACTCGATACATCAAATATTTCACAAACTGGGGGATGCTCATCAGGGTATTGGTTTGGTTGTTTACAGCGTGCGGTGTGCAACACGTCCATCATAATAAAGTGTCAGGAAAACAGGGAAGTTAGTTGCGGCAAGAAGTAGTGGGTGTAAACAAACTCGTTTCCTTCATAGTGGGAACGTGGCGTCTGGCATTTACACATTACCCCACTTCTCCATCACTCAACGACTC
This sequence comes from Papaver bracteatum, assembly GCA_023529315.1. Taxonomy (NCBI): domain Eukaryota; kingdom Viridiplantae; phylum Streptophyta; class Magnoliopsida; order Ranunculales; family Papaveraceae; genus Papaver; species Papaver bracteatum. Next base: position 469,178 of record JAJJWX010004157.1, read on the forward strand.
CCACTTCCTACGAGACCTGGGTGTGTTCAGTTATGACTTGTATAAATAGGTTTCACCTATTTTGACCAAGAAATAGGTTTTGGTTAGAACAACAACACAGTATCCAGAACAAACCAAGAACTCATAGCTTACATTCCACAAGCAAGTTCCACATTCTGATACAAGTCATAAACAACCACACCTTCAAAATTAACCATTCAGGTCTCAACACCTTCTTTGCTTCCCTCCCTAAGACCAACCCTGCTCCTTCACTTTGTGACCGAAGCAAGCCTAGATAGGCCATTTCTTGGTTTATGCCAGATAGTATAGATTGATCTCTCGAATCTAAAGTACTCCCGTGCAGTGCATTTGTTTAGGATTTAGATTCGTTTCTCATTCACACAACCACATTTATCAAAACCATCAGCAACAATTTTCACCCATAAACATTTGGCGACCACAGTGGGAGATTAATCTCTCGGTTACAATATCAAATTCCAATCTTAAATTCATTTTCCAATCCAAATTTCAAGATTGTAGAGCTCAGATCCGGGTTAACAACAAACCCTGAGGCCACCGGCACTGAAAAAATCCTTGGTATCAACTTTCCACTTCATGAGTTACCCGAAAATCCTAAAAACTTCCAAAGCCGCCAATGCTTGAAATCCAATCACCATGAAAGGTATGGAAACATATTAGGAGATGTTATCATAAATCAAGATGATATTGTCAAGATGCAAAATGAAACGTTTGTAGAAAGAGCCAGCAAACATTCGCTCGGAGAACGCCACCAATTTCAGAGATGATACAAAATGTTGAATCCTTGTCTGAGGCATGTGCCTTCGCCAACGACGATATAGACAGAGTATATGGACGCATCGAACGAGAGCAAAAAGGAATAACCAACACCAACGTACCATCCGAAAGCACAGTTAACACATCCCATGGCGTTACATCCTCTAGCACCAACACCAGCGGCATCAGAAGTATCCCATATGACGTGACACCTCCCATCACCAGAGCCAAAGGCTGAAGAGCCGGAGGAAACCAACCTCCTATTACCATTATCGATTTAATGGAGAGACATTAAGTTCTTGCCAAAACTCAGATGGACATGGCCAAAACTCAAAAGGAGTGAAACAATGAACATCTGAATGATTAGTCAAGGGATTCAGAATTCGGGCATTAGATTGTCATAATCCAAATATGGATAAACATCAATTGGTAGAGTTGTGCATTATTTCTTTCTGGGGACTCTTTTCACAAAACCGTGTAATCTATGATGGAGCATGTGTATGATATTCTCTACTTCTCCAAGACGCAGTGCCGAGATATATTTTCGGCCCTCAACCGTGTTGCGTTGGTGTTATGACTTTTGCTCCAGGAGCCGCTTCAACGTGTTCGCTTCAGAAGCCGCTCCACTTCAACGTTTCGCTCTATGAGCTGCTTCAACATGTTTGCTTCAGAATCCACTCTACTTCAACGTGTTCACTTCAGGAGCCGCTTCAACGTGTTCACTTCAGAAGCCGCTCTAGTTCAACGTTTCTCTCTATGAGTAACTTCAACATGTTCACTTCAGAAGCCGCTCCACTTTAACATTTCGCTCCAGGAGCTGCTTCAACATGTTCGCTTCAGAATCCGCTCCACTTTAACGTTTCCCTCTAGGAGATGCTTCAACGTGTTCGCTTTAGAATCCACTTTACTTCAATATGTTCACTTCAGGAGCCGCTTCAACGTGTTCGCTTCAGAAGCCGCTCTACTTTAACTTTTCGCTCTAGAAGCCGCTCCGCTTCAACGTTTCGCTCCAGGAGACGCTTCAACGTTTTTGCTTCAGAAGCCGCTCCGCTTCAACTTTCACTTTAGGAACCGCTTCAAATTTCGCTCCAGGAGCCGCTTCAACTTTCGCTCCAGGAGCCGCTTCAATGTTTTGCTCCAGAAGCCTCCACTTTAATGTTCTCTACAGAAGCCACCACTTATTCCTACCGAATATCGTGTCGTAGCCGCCACACTCCTTCCTGTCAAGGATCGTGATCACATCCAGCCAACCTGCTGCCAAGAATCAATGATGCTCATTTTTTGATACCACCCAGAGCTTCACCATAGCAACAACTACTACAAAGAATATTTCATCCATATGATGTTACAAGCATCCCAGCATCGCATCTAGGAGAGTACAATAAGCTTGTATCAAATCACAGAGGCATGGATTCAAGGTGGTACAATTAAAGTAAGCTACACTTGGGGACTGAAGCCTATTTCAGGTTTCAAAGTTTAAACGCAGTCACCACCTTACCAGCGAATGCAATAGAAGCACATCTTCCACGAGAAAATAAGCTCATGATAATTACACATGGGAACTTTTGTCATGTTTCTTACTCACAGGAGAGCCTGATACACTCAAAGCCCAATCATGCGCGAAGGACATGCCTAGCAGAGACAGAGCTAAGTAACTATCCTTAAAATAAATATTTTATATATGTTAGGCATATAAAATAAATTTTAAATCTCTTAGTGTTGATATGTGCAAATTCCTCAATACTCACTACTGTGTTGCCAGGAAAACTGCCTCAAAATATTTTTCCTCTTAGTGTTGAGACGTTATTTCCTCAACACTCAGTAATGTGTTGCCAGGAAAACTGCCCCGACACATTTTTTCTCTTGGTGTTGAGATGTGCAAATTCCTCAACACTCACTATTGTGTTTCCAGGAAAACTGCCTCAACACATTTTTTTCTTTTAATTTTGAGACGTGTTATTTCCTCAACACTCAGTACTGTGTTGCCAGGAAAACAACCTCAACACATCTTTCCTCTTAGTGTTGTGATGTGTTATTTCCTCAATACTCAGTACCATGTTGCCAGGAAAACGGCCTCAACACATCTTTCCTCTTAGTGTTGAGACTTTTCATTTCCTCAATACTCAGTACCGTGTTTCTAGGAAAGCATCCTCAACACATCTTTCCTCTTGGTGTTAAGACGTGTTATTTCCTAAACACTCACTACTGTGTTGCCAGGCAAACTGCCTCAACACATTTTCCTCTTAGTGTTGAGGCTATTGTAGGATCAGAATATTGCAACAGCAGTGCTCTTGAGAAATTTATAAACAACATTTCTGCGAGCTCTTCAACAAAACTTTGCGAGCGTCGTAGATTGACTCAAAGAATGACGTAATGGATGGCGGTAGCAGAAACACGGGAAGAGCATGATGATTCTGCGAAGATTACGGCATCTGCGAGAAAAAGCATTACAACTGCAACGAGAATATCGCGAGTCAGATCCGAAATTAAAGGACAACTTAGTTGTCATCCACTATGTAACTACCATATATAAAGAGAACTATTAGACCCAGAAAAGGGAGAGATCAATTTTGAGAGTGTTGAGAAAGTTTTGAGGAGAGAGAAAGTTCTTGTGAGCGGTTGTATTCTTGATTTCTTCCATTTCCTATAACATTTCTGAGAATTAATCAATAAAAGTGTTGTTCTTAATCTTCAAATATGTGTTGATTATTTTGAATTCTTGTGAGGGGTGTAGTGTAGGAATTCCTGCAACTACATAATGGCGCTAGAAACAGGGATGTTTCTGAGCAAAGATTGAAATTGTGATTTGTAAGAATTTGAAAAAAAATTGGAAAAGATTTTTACGTGATTTACAGTAATACATTAAATTTGAAGAAATGGCTAAAAGACATCAGAACAACCAACAACTGTTAGGAGGAGTAGAATACTTGCCGCAGAAGAGACAAATAAAATAGGAAAATCTTCAAGATTACGAACAAGGAGAAACATAACAAGGAATAATGGAGAAAATCAAATTCAACAACCGAATCAGCTGTAGAAATCGAGGGTCGCCTAGCACGAGTCGAGTGCCAGTCTATTCTATGTCCCCAGTGAAGTCGCCACTGTAGAAATCGGGGGTCGCCTAGCACGAGTCGAGCGCCGGTCTATTCTATGTCCCCAGTGAAGTCGCCACTGTAGAAATCGGGGGTCGCCTAGCACGAGTCGAGTGCCGGTCTATTTCCTTTATCCCCAGTGAAGTCGCCACTGTAGAAATCGGGTGTTAGCCTAGCACGAGTCGAGTGCCGGTCTATTATATGTCCCCAGTGAAGTCGCCACTGTAGAAATCGGGTGTTCGCCTAGCACGAGTCGAGTGCCGGTCTATTCTTTTGTCCATAATTGTTATGGGTCGAGGTCCATGTTCTCATCCGTTCGTGGATGTTTAATGTACAGGGTCTGGCAGAGATAATTTCTTACTATTTTGTTAGTAAGGGGGGGGGCAACTCGCAAGGAAGAGAGATGTTTGAAGTCGCCACCTGACTAAAGGGAGTCAGGACCCTTTTAACTAGTTTGAATTCTTTTGAGGAAAACAAAACCAGTTATGACTTTCATGTTTTTGGTCTGCTATCGAGAGTGCAGGTAAGGAGATTCTAGTACGGGATGGGAAGGTGTTAGGCACCCATCAGCCGCCCAATCGTAAGATTGGCCTCTACTTCATGATTAAAGGGGGAAATGTTTATGGTTTATTGAGAATAGATTTTTATGCATGAGCTATTTAGAAAAGAAACATAGTTAGAAGTTGGGTGGAACTTCTATTATGGAGATGTGGTTTCTTTCTTTTATGATGGTTTTTCTTTTGTGGTGGTTTGGGTGGAAACCTTGGTTTTTTTTATCCCTTTGTTGTGGTTTGGGTTTTTGATGGTGTTGTTTTGGTGGTTTGGGTGGAAACCTTGTTTTGTGGTGGTTTTGGGTGGAAAACCTTGTTTTGTGGTGGTTTTGGGTGGAAAACCATGTTTTTGTTGTGGTTTGGGTGGAAACCTTCTTTTCTGGTGGTTTTGGGTGGAAAACCTTGTTTGGTGGTTTAGGTGGAAACCTTGGTTTTATTGAGAAGAAATTTGAATGAAATTTCAAAATTAAACAATTAACCTACAGATTAGCTCAATAAAAATAGGATTAATGCCAACCTTATTTTTTGACAATGGGGTCTAATGTGGGAGGGAATTCCGCTTTATACCCACACTTTGATTTATCCCACTTAGAAAATTAATAATAAAACATAATTTTTTATGTAACGCAAACGAGTAGTCACGGTGTTACTACGAAATGGAATACCATTCAGTTCCCGTATGACTACATAATTTACCGAAGAGATATGTAATCAATATACTTGAAATATAATATTTAAATTTGAAAGGATTCTTACGACGGTTGCTTGCTTCCCTTAAGTATGCTGAAAGTAGTTAAAGTACTAGCAATTCAATGCTAATCTTTCAAAAACTTTAAAGACAATACTTGATTTAATCTTCTTATTTTTTGAGTTTTCTCAAAATGAACTATAAATGCACAAGACAATGATAACTATTGTGTAGGAAGAAAATTTGATTTCTCTTTGATTAAATGACACAATACATGGAGATTTGGAACATGTGAGAAGAAATAATTTCTATTTGAGAAACAATAATTCTTCTTGGTTTGGGTGGAAACCTAGATTTTTGGATTGTGGTTTGGGTGGAAACCTTTGTTAAAGTAAAGGAAGAAGTATGTGTATCTCACTCCACTTTTCTGTCTCTTGGAAATAATCTTAAAGAAGAAATGATTCTTGCGAGAAAATCTTTTCTTCCGGGAAAAATGTTCTGTTTTTGAAGTAACCTTCGACCCCTATTTATATAAGTGAATTCCGACAACCTTCCGCTTTTTCTTGCGCCAAATCCGCATATAAAACATGCCAGAAAACTGTCCTTTGCGAAGAAATTTTTTCTTCTTCAAAACATACGTGGGTCCCACGTCATTTTTTCTCCTTTTCCATTTTTCTTCGACTTGTTTTTCAAACATTTGTGGCAGTTCACAAATATGAGAATGATTTGTGGGCTCGCCGTCATCATTCCTTTGTTAGTATTCTTTATTCACGTCACTATTTAGAACTATTTGGGACTGTTTACAATAGTTTTTGGAATTAGCATCACTATTTGTCCTTTGTTAAGCCTTTGTTTACCGCAAAATATCTCATTCTTTTTTTTTTTTCCAAATTTTCGGTGCCTTCTTTCTTTTCTTCTACGCCCGTGAAATTTGAAGCTAAATTGTCCCTTGTATTTGGCTTCAAAGCATAAACTGATATTTTTCATGGAAGGTGCGAAATTGGGGTGTCAACAGTTGCCCCTCTTTGAGAGTAATCGCTCGCGTTTGGCGAACAAAGTCATAGACCCGATTTCGCGCTCTGTTTGTTATTGATGAAGAAAGTCCTGACGTTGGCCGGGTTTGCCCCAGTTAAGCTTGTCAGCTCCATTTTCCTGATGTTTTTGAACCTTTGTGGTTGATTCAGTCGGATTCCCCTTTGTTCGAGCCGATTGAATAGTTGAAAAAGTTGATGAAGAAAATTCTAACATTGGTCGGGTTTTCCCCGGTTGAGCTTGTCAGTTGCATTTCCTGATGTTTTTGAACCTTTGCAGTTGATTCAGTTGGATTTCCCTTTGTTCGGGCCGATTGAATAGTTGAAAAGTTTGATGAAGAAAATTCTAACATTGGTCGGGTTTGCCCCGGTTGAGCTTGTCAGTTGCATTGGAGGCGTCGGGCCTTGCACTATGCGATCCGTTGCAGTTACGAAAGTGCATCTTCTTGGCTTCCGTTCCACACTTTGTCGACATGACTTTCTTTTCTTTCACGAGACGATTTCGATAAAGTATTTTTTTTTTTTCAAAAACTTCTTGAGGAAGTAATTACCCTTTTTTTTTTAATTTATAAGATAGGGAGAAAGACCTTTCTTTAGGTAAGAAACTCCTTTTCTTTTCTTCAATATGTCGTCTAGGCGGATGGCTATCATTATTTCGATCCTCTAAATTTGCCTATCTTTGCGTAGAAGACGAAGAGTTGGGGTTTTAAACGATGTGGATGATCACGTTTCTGCAAGAATTCGGGAAGACCCTGTAAGTTTCTTTGTTGATCGAAATTTTCTTCTTTGTTTTCCAAGTTTCCTTTCATTATTTCTCAACCACTGCTTTCTTTCATAGAATTACGCTTGGGCACGTATTCGCGGAGGGACCACTGGTATAGTAGAATGGTGGCTGATGTTGAGACGATGCAAAGGTGTACGTGATCTTGTACAACAGATTGGTACGACTTTATTGAAGCTTTGGAACCGTTCCATGATGGCGAGAATGCTTTAATCGTGGCAGAAAGATGGTGGGGTGATACTAATTCATTTCACCTGCCACATTGTGAGTTAACCATCACTCCTCTGGATTTCTACATGATTACGGCATCCGTGTGGGGGTAGGAGCTCCGTCCGGTGGGCGAAAACGTGACAAGAGGAGAATGTCCGAAACCTGTTGGGACCACATTGTGGGGATATCTTCCCTAAAAATTGGTATGTCGGCTTAGCAGGCTTGAAGACGAGTTTCTCGGTCCCCGAATTTGGATCTCTTCTTGACGCTTCAAAATATGATGCTAAAGTTATTCATTACTGAGCTTTCTTGATCTTTGTTGCGGGTCATACCTTCCTTGACTCTTCTGGTGGCTATATCAAATCTGGTTACTTGGCAGCATTTTCTGACCTTGAATTGGTGAATTTTTACGATTGGGGAAGTTGTGCGATGGCGCGACTTTACACCTATCTGTCTCGAGAAACACGCCTTCAAACAAAAGCCTTATGTGGATTCTGGCCCATCTTGAATGTGAGTACATTTTCCTTGCTTTAGGTTGAACGATCTTGGACCCCCTTTTTTAACACCCATACTCTTTCTTTGTAACAGTATTGGTGTTACGAATATTTTCCTCTTAGTCTCCCTCCTTTTGATACAAGCTTCTCCAATAGTCAAACATTTCCTCGAATGGCTAGATGGAAAGGTGCACTTCGAAGGCACTCGACTGCATATACGCGCCTTTGTTTGGAGGGGGCGACAGTTGAATCTGTAAGAAACCCTTTTTTTTTTGGTTTTTTATTATTATTATTAATATATATATATATATATATATATATATATATACCTCCATTTTGATCGCAGATTTGTTGGGACCCTTGGAAGGATTATCTGATTCGGCGTGATCAAAGAGCCATTCATGCCATGTCGTCTAACATGCTTCGGTACTTGTTACGGGGCCCGGATTACTGTGCTTGGTATCTTGGTGACAGATTTGGGAGACAAATTAGTCAACCAGGCGCTACACCCCGTTTTCCTCCTCCCAACGTTACATGTTTTCCTTATGCATCGTTTAGTGATATGGACGAGATTTCACGTCAACCGCAACGTTCCTATGAAAATTTCGTTGATCGGGGAATGAATTTTGAATCATATTGGAGATCGGTTTCTTTAGGTCCACCTCTTGCTATCCAATCTTGCCGAGAGAATCTTGTAGTGGGTGATCCGGGTTTTGCCCCTCGTCCATTATTGATGGGATCTTCCAGCAATGCTTCTTCTCAACAAGTTCCACTAACGGGCTTCGGTCATCTTCTTCCAACATGGGATTTTCAAATACCTATCTTGGGGACTTCAAATGTGGTTCCAATTGCAGGTGGCCCTGTTGACCGTGAAGATATTATTGGTTTACCTCTTAGGATGATATTCCGAGGTACCGCTGTTACTCTGCTCTTCTTGACTTAATGACTTAATACTTTTTATTGACTCCTTTCTCGCTTCAGGCTTCCGGACCTCTTCAAGAATACTTGATCCGTTTGGTGGATAGCCGTGGCGCCGATTGACATCGGTGGTGAATGAGATGTACAGTATCATGTTGAGATATGATGAAGTCAGTAGAGAATCCCTGGGGAGGCAGGCGCGTATTGATACTCTTTCTGAAGAATTATCCACGCTTCGACTTCTTTATGAGGTAGACTGCATTTTTTGTTTATTTTTATTTTTTTCTTTTTCTTTTTATTTATTTATTTTTTTATTTTTTTTATTTTTTTTCTCTTTTCTCTTTTTGATTTTTCTTTTTTCTTTTTTCTTTTTTCTTTTTTCTTTTTTCTTTTTTACTTTTTTTCTTTTTTTTTCTTTTTTCTTTTTTTTTTTGAATAGGGAAAAGGGGCTAGCGGATCGGATGAATGACCCTAATGGGTTGAAGAAGTCCAACGGGTTACGGGTTTCATTTCGGTTTGCCCGAATAGCAGTTTGATGGAGCCCTAATCCTTTGCTTTAAATTCCTCGCATTCTTCTTCCTCGACCATCAGTTTCTCTTTCTTCCTCTTCTTTTTTTCTTTTCTGCAAATCTGCCTCTTTCCTCAATCTTTTCATCAGACCCTTCTTGTATTTTCCAGATCTGGACTGTGATCTTTCTTTTCTTGATCACCGTCTTCATGTTCTTCTACTTTCTGCTTGTTTGGTTTATCGCCATAGTAATCATTTACTGGTGGAGTATGCGAGATGCAGTTTGAGCGGTGAAAGTAATGATAAATGAAGTGAGATTTTGGTGGAATTTCAAGTATAGATCTGTATGAATCTTCTCTTTTTCTGTGCTTGATGGTAGTGTATCTTGAGATCCAGTTAATGTTCGGCTCTAAGATGAAGATCTGATGATTTAGGGAAGATGCAAGATCGTTCCATATGCATCTTCAAAATACATACAAAGATAAATCCAGATTTCAAAGTTGAAATCGGATTTAGATTTAGATGTATTCGACAAGTATGGATGATCTTCTGTGATGAAGATGTCTAGATCTAGTGTGTCACATGGACACTTTTACCACTATTACACATTGGTTTCGATCAATGGGAAATGGTGAAGAAGTTGGATCTTGGTCTAGACTCAGATAAAATCACCATCTTTCCTTATTTGTTTTTCATTTCTTCTTCTTTGGTTTTGATCAGATCATTTTTTTATTTCTTGTTGTTGTTCTTCTTTTTTCTTTTCTTTTGCTTGTTTCTTATTGTTGTTGCTTTTTTTTTTCTCTCGATCTGATCATGTATCCTTCAGATAAGGAAGAGTTCATGCTTTTCATTGTTGTAGACGAAGATTCTGTAATTCCTTCATTTGTGAATGAAATATTTTTTTTCTGGTGATGCTCTTGTCCTTGGTTTGACTTGCACTAACTGTGCAGATCGCTGAATCCGGTGGAGAAGCCTTAATTCAGATAACTCGTCGTTCACAAAAGCTCTTAAGTTGATCTGCATTCGTGGGCCTTGGATGTTCTTCTACATCTAGGTCCATCAATTGTACTGCCATTCCTGGAAAAATCTTTTTGAAAATAAATGAATCTTCCCATTTTGGTTTGAACTTGCCCCTTGGGTCGGTGTGTTTGACGGGCCAAATTTCCTTGAGAACGAGATATCCTTTGTCGAAGTTGCGTGGTCGCACATGTTTGTTAAAACTGCGTGCAATTTTTTTCTGGTATGCTTGAGAATGGAAAGCTGATGTTAACCTCTTTCAACGCTTCTTCTAAATTGCCAGTCCAGATTCGAATTGGATTTCCCCTAGCCGAAAAACCTAGATTTTCGGATCGCAGATTTGGAGGCTTGAACTGTCTTCCCCCCTTGTTTGGTTTATCGTCAGATAACTTTTTTTTTAGATCTGATCATGTATCCTTTGGATGAGTAGTTGTTCTTGATTTGAATAGTTGTTGACGAGGATCTTGTAAGACTTCCTTTTGTGAATGAAATATCTTGTTAGGACCCTCTCTTTTTTTTTGCTTTTTTTTTTTTTTTTTAGAAAAAGGTTTCACCGTCTTTAGCAATTCTGTCAGGAGCAATATGCGGATGCTTCTACCATGGTTGAGAGGATTTTGAGAATACGCATGTCCCTTCCTTCGGCGATGGCCCTCCAAAATTGCTCTCTTTTGTTAAAAGAGCTCTTCGTTCTTGAGGACTTGATTCCTTTGCGGAAATACACTTTAACAGATGTTGAAGCATCTTTTCTGGTAACACTTCTAGTTGTAGGAGCCATAAACTTCGATGGTTTACAACCAAAGATGGTACCTGAAATATGAACCTTTCTCAAATAAATATTAGTTAAAAAAAAACATTTTCCCTTTAATCATTTTTTTTCCAAGTCGAATCTCTTATTTATCCCCAGTTGAGTCGCCACTGTAGAAATCGAGGGTCGCCTAGCACGAGTCGAGTGCCGGTCTATTCTATGTCCCCAGTGAAGTCGCCACTGTAGAAATCGGGGGTCGCCTAGCACGAGTCGAGTGCCGGTCTATTCTATGTCCCCAGTGAAGTCGCCACTGTAGAAATCGGGGGGTCGCCTAGCACGAGTCGAGTGCCGGTCTATTTCCTTTATCCCCAGTGAAGTCGCCACTGTAGAAATCGGGTGTTTGCCTAGCACGAGTCAAGTGCCGGTCTATTCTTTTGTCCATAATTGTTATGGGTCGAGGTCCATGTTCTCATCCGTTCGTGGATGTTTATTGTACAGGGTCTGGCAGAGATAATTTCTTAATAGTTTGTTAGTAAGGGGGGGGGGGGGGGCAACTCTGCAAGGAAAAGAGATGTTTTGAAGTCGCCACCTGACTAAAGGGAGTCAGGACCCTTTTAACTAGTTTGAATTCTTTTGAGGAAAACAAAACCAGTTATGACTTTCATGTTTTTGGTCTGCTATCAGAGAGTCTGGGTAAGGAGATTCTAGTACGGGATGGGAAGGTATTAGGCACCCATCAGCCGCCCAATCGTAAGATTGGCCTCTACTTCATGATTAAAGGGGGAAATGTTTATGGTTTATTGAGAATAGATTTTTATGCATGAGCTATTTAGAAAAGAAACATAGTTAGAAGTTGGGTGGAACTTCTACTATGGAGATGTGGTTTCTTTCTTTTATGATGGTTTTTCTTTTGTGGTGGTTTGGGTGGAAACCTTGGTTTTTTTTATCCCTTTGTTGTGGTTTGGGTTTTTGATGGTGTTGTTTTGGTGGTTTGGGTGCAAACCTTGTTTTGTGGTGGTTTTGGGTGGAAAACCTTGCTTTTGTTGTGGTTTGGGTGGAAACCTTCTTTTCTGGTGGTTTTGGGTGGAAAACCTTGTTTGGTGGTTTAGGTGGAAACCTTGGTTTTATTGAGAAGAAATTTGAATGAAATTTCAAAATTAAACAATTAACCTGCAGATTAGCTCAATAAAAATAGGATTAATGCCAACCTTATTTTTTGACAATGGGGTCTAATGTGGGAGGGAATTCCGCTTTATACCCACACTTTGATTTATCCCACTTAGAAAATTAATAATAAAACATAATTTTTTATGTAACGCAAACGAGTAGTCGCGGTGTTACTACGAAATGGAATACCATTCCGTTCCCGTATGACTACATAATTTACCGAAGAGATAGGTAATCAATATACTTGAAATATAATATTTAAATTTGAAAGGATTCTTACGACGGTTGCTTGCTTCCCTTAAGTATGCTGAAAGTAGTTAAAGTACTAGCAATTCAATGCTAATCTTTTAAAAACTTTAAAGACAATACTTGATTTAATCTTCTTATTTTTTGAGTTTTCTCAAAATGAACTATAAATGCACAAGACAATGATAACTATTGTGTAGGAAGAAAATTTGATTTCTCTTTGATTAAATGACACAATACATGGAGATTTGGAACATGTGAGAAGAAATAATTTCTATTTGAGAAACAATAATTCTTCTTGGTTTGGGTGGAAACCTAGATTTTTGGATTGTGGTTTGGGTGGAAACCTTTGTTAAAGTAAAGGAAGAAGTATGTGTATCTCACTCCACTTTTCTGTCTCTTGGAGATAATCTTAAAGAAGAAATGATTCTTGCGAGAAAATCTTTTCTTCCGGGAAAAATGTTCTGTTTTTGAAGTAACCTTCGACCCCTATTTATATAAGTGAATTCCGACAACCTTCCGCTTTTTCTTGCGCCAAATCCGCATATAAAACATGCCAGAAAACTGTCCTTTGCGAATAAATTTTTTCTTCTTCAAAACATACGTGGGTCCCACGTCATTTTTTCTCCTTTTCCATTTTTCTTCGACTTGTTTTTCAAACATTTGTGGCAGTTCACAAATATGAGAATGATTTGTGGGCCCCGCCGACACTGTTCACTGTTTGTCACTATTCATATCACTGTTTGACACTGTTCGGCACTGTTTACCGCAAAATATCTCATTCTTTCTTTTTTTCCAAATTTTCGGTGCCTTTTTTCTTTTCTTCTACGCCCGTGAAATTTGAAGCTGAATTGTCCCTTGTATTTGGCTTCAAAGCATAAACTGATATTTTTCATGGAAGGTGCGAAATTGGGGTGTCAACATCAGCAAACACCGATACAAGATAAAACTGTAGATTATGACAGAGTGAGCGTGCATACTTGGCGATCAGATTCAATAGAAGAAGCAAAAAATCAATAATTTAGAAATGGAAGGCAAGAAGGAAGAGATCAAGAAGCGTTTGGAGGATTAATATGATGAAAATGAAGCAGAAGAGGCTTTAACACAAATAATACAAGAAGAAAGGAGGTTAGAGGCGGAAGAACGCGCGAATTTAACAAGACAAAATCACGAGTTAAGAATGGAAAATTTGAGATTACAAAATAGGAGATCAAGAAGTACTACAAGATCATTTAGAGAAGAAGCAAGGCAAAATTCCCCTGTGAGAAACGCTGGTGAAAATATTCGAGAGGAAATGCAAAATCCAAATGAAGAGTAGCGTTATGGAGAAGAAGAGATGATTAATGATCGCTACATTCCGCGTGGTGAAACTGTGGATGATAGACGTGATAATAGAAATCAAGAAGGTGGAAATAACCAAGATGGTGAAGAAAATCGAGAAGAAGGAAGAAGAATATTACAAGAGCGAGAAATTCAAAGAAACCGAAGAATAATTGAGGATGGAATTGAGAGACATTGTGCTGAACAAGCACGTCTAGATTGCGAAAGAGAAAGATTGAGAGTATAAGTGGAAGAACAAGAGCTTCAAGAAGGAATATGTCAGAACAATCATGACAATCGAGAAAGGAGACGCGCAAGAAATCGCAATAATGATAATATCAATGAGGAATATGATAGAATACAAAGAAGAATAGAAAGACAGCGAAGAGAAACGATGAGAAATTAAGAAAATCGCAGAAGAGAAAATGAAAGGCTTAATCATTTGTGAATTCATGAAGGAGGTGAAAAAGAAAATTGCAGGATAAGGCAGAATTAAGATGCTGAAGAAGAAACACAAAATCTTGCAAGGCAAGAAAGACATGAGCGCAGAAGAAGGGAAGCTGCACTGAAAAGACCAATGGAGCAAAATTCAGCTGGGAATGAACAGATCTTAAGAGAGTTAGCAAAAATAAGTGGAATGTTAAATAACAGAAGAGAGGGAGGCAGAAGGAAACTTTATGAGGCCATTGAAGAAGCTGCGAAAACTCCATTCACCCAAGAAGTACAATTAGGAGGAATACCCCCAAAGTGCAATTTGCCAACATTAACCAGTATCTTTGATGGAACTACTTGTGCTATTCAACATGTCAAAGCTTATGTTAGGTGTATGCTACAATGGGAAAACCATGATGCTGTATTATGTAAATATTTCGTATCCAGCTTAATAGGCGAGTCGCTAAAATGGTTCGAAGGTTTACCTAAGAACACTATAACTTCTTTTAATCATTTGCAAACTACATTTTTGGGAGCATATATAAGTAACAGTTCTTCGCGACCTAGCATTGAATATGTATTTGGGTTAAAACAGAGGGTTGGCGAGAGTTTGAAACATCTAACCATAAGATGGAAGACAATGTGTAGTGAGATGGCAGGAAGAGTGGATGAGAGATACCTCATTTTATCTTTCATTAATGCTATGTTCGCAACCAATCTGCTGTATATATAAATTTTCAGAATCAAAAATACAATTACCATGACGGAGTTGCGAGAGTTACAAGAAGAATACATTACATTGGAGGAGAAACAAAACGAGATGGAGTCATATCCCATTGCGGACACCAGTTCAGGTGCAACAAACGCAAGTCTACTTCCTAGATTAATAAATACAGTAGCGAGCACTTCGCAGGTGAAGCAAGAAAAGAGTATGAATGATGATCAACAGAAATTAGTAGCTATGGGAAGCAGAGATCAAGAAGAGTTCGAAAGGGAAAGAAAATTCTTTAGTCGAAGTGGAAATAATAAGATTCCAAGGCTTGATCATCCGTAAGAGACTTATGGTGGTCAGAGACAAAATTATTACAGAGGGCAAGGAATTTAGAAGATAATATGGGAAAAATTAAGATGCCACCTTTAAATGCTAGCATAGAGAAAATTTGGGAGGCTATAATTTTGATGGAAGACATACCCGTACCCTGGAATATGGGAAAAAAGCCACACCCAAATAATCGAAGTCAAGAATTTTGCCCTTATCATCATTTTCATGGTCACTCAATAAGTGAATGCAAGAATGTAAAAAGAATCATCTTGAGGATGATAGATTAGGGAAAATTAAACCATTTTCTAATAGGACATCCACAGTCTCAGCAATTACCACCACCACCAGAAATTTACAAAGTGAATACAAAGGGAGGAGAAACGTTTGTGATAGAAGTTGGGGAAAAAACGAAGAATTTATTCTGTAACTCCATCATACATTCATACAAAACTATAGAGGATTTCCATGACAATGTTCTAAGCAGAGTTTTTGCGAGAGATGCGGATGGGAGAGAAGTAATGAATATTGCGAAAGCTTCGCCATTAGAAAAGTGGCAAAAGAAGACAATATCTTTCACTGCACAAGAAGTACCTGAGCCTGGCGAGATGCATGACAACCCACTAGTGGTAAGATTAGAAATAAATCCAAAACAAATAGAAGAAGAAGATGAAGAAAATGAGGATGGTGAAGCTGAAGATTCTTGGGCTATTAATAGAGTTTTAATTGATACGGGAAGCTCGGTGGATATCTTATTTTATCATACTTACAAAACCATGGGAGGAAGAGACGAGGATCTAATACCATCAACTTATAAAATCTATGGTTTCAATGGTACTGCAAATAATCCCAAAGGTGAGATTACAATGAGAATTCCATTAAAGGGGATATATTCTAAAATTCTATTCTGTGTTGTCGATGTTGAATCTCCTTACAATGCCTTGATTGGCCGACCTTGGCTATATGGGATTCTAGGTGTAGCGTCAACCTTCCACCAGTGCATTAAATTTCCTCATCCTAGCGGTGCTGGACTTATAAAGGGAGATTGGATTGATGGAAAAAAGTGCTATGAAATTGATATGGAATCTTGCGAAGAAAGAGCTGCGAAGAACAGAGATTGGAAATATAACATCAAACAAAAGCAAAGAAGTGAAAAGTTGATGGTTGATACAATAGAACGGCGAGAAGAAGGAATGATGCGAAGTCAACATATGCTAAAACCAATAGATGGCGAGCGTCTCGCAGATGGAGAAAATATAGCAAAGCGAAATAAAAAAGCAGAAGCAGAAAATAGTAAGTAGAAAAGGTAAATTTTCTAAATCGTAAAACATAAGAGATGTATGGATAATTTTTTGAAGAAAGTGTTACAAAAAGAATGTTTTGATTCAATGAAAAAGATTAAATTTAAGAATTGTACAAGAGCTGAAATGCAAAAAGAAAAGATCAAAGAAACGCAAATAAAATTTCGCAGAGACATATTAGAATGGGACGAACCTTTATGGCGTACACCCTTGTTCGCGGATAAAATTTCGCAAGAGGCAAGTGTAAGACATAAAGTGCATCATATAAGGGGGTATCTCTTTGCATGGATCATGGATAAGGTTATACCGCTGCTGGAACCTGAGTCATGGAGATTTGGGGCCCATGAAAGCCTATCCAGGAGAGGTACCTTGGATTTCCAACTATATATATATATATATATATTAACAGTTGGACGACCGAGGGTCTCTTCTAAGGAGTGAAAAGTATGATCAAGGCGCCGAGATACACGGTTGAGTCAAGGGTGCCCGGGGCGAATGAAACTACCCTGGCCATTCTTGGCAAGTCTTGGCTATAATGCACTTGGCCCTTAGAAAACCCCACCTAGGGTGCAGTCTCATAACTATAAGCCATATAGGCAAAAATGATAAGAGGTTGCGAAAACAACTGGTTGTTTTTAAGACCGGATGGGAGGAGATAGTCTTGTATGGCCGATGTACGCCTCCTTGAAGGGGCAACCAGGGGGAAGATAAGGGCGGCACCCTCCATTAGGGAGTTGATAAGTGTCTTAAGACGCAAATGTCATGAGGCTTTATATTCACAAGAATACTTAGGTTTGTCATATTTGTGCAACAATTATACATAGGAAAAAATCCATGATAAAAAGATAAGATGAGATCAATGGGTTTTTACATGAAAGTGTAAAGACGTCCTGCGATTTCATCGCAAGACGGCAATGTCATGGGGCTTTGTCTTCGCAAGAAAACTTAGGCCTGTCATATTATCGCAAGAGAAATTGACAATGCGCGGATAAGGCAAGATCAATGGGTCTTTACATGCGAGTGTAAGGACGTCCTACGATTTTGTCGCCAACACAAAACATGGCTAAATAAGATCTTTAATTAGGAAGGCAAAATAAGACCACAAGAGATAAAGATTGAATGACTGCAAAATTTATGCAGAAATCATAAGATTATGCAGATATGACTTGCGATATTTACGCAGAGATTGTTACAAAAATTTACAAACAGATCTTATTCAAAATTAATCTTTTCAATCTTTCGTATTGCAGATGAATAACAGTGGCAAATATGGGAATGAACAAAATGATAAAATTAGTATTCATCTTTATATGACAGATTTACAGATAGTATCGAGATGTCAATAAGGTCACTGTACTTGGTTCATCTTTACAAACAGATAGTATTCATCTTTACAAACAGATTTACACAGGTCTTTTTCGTCAATAAGGTCACTGTACTTGGTTCTTAATATATTAATTTCCTCTTTTGAATCAATATAAAGGCGCTTAAAATTATTAGTTAAACCCAAGTTGAATCTATGTTCAATTTTTAAGAGAAGAAATTTGGATCTAAGTTCATTTATAGAAAGAGATCTAATTTGATCATCTGAAAGGCTACTTAAAGAATTATTAAGACGATCAAGAAGGGTATCCTCATCTACAGGTTCAGGAAAATAGCGGAGGAATGTAGCCTTATCAGTAAGACCATAAACATCTGCAAAAATGGTTTCTTAAATAAGCTAAAATAGGATAAAAGAATTAAGAGAAAAAAGGAAGAATTTATACCATAAAGTTGCTGGTTAGCTTTTTCAAGATCGGATATCTTTTGCTTGTCATTTGAAGCATCGATTTCTAGTTGTTTATTTTTCTTGCGAAGGTCAGCAACTTCAACTTCCAGTTCTCCATCCTTCTTGCGAAGATTAGTAGATTCGAATTCCAATTTTTCATTTTTCCCGTGAAGAACAACATTCTTCTTTTCAAAAATTGCACGTCTCCTCTCCAGGTCCTAGGCAATAGCAAAAGAAGCTCTTCCAGCCTGCGAAGGAAAGCAAAAAATTATCAAGGAAAATATAAATTAAAACATGGAGAGGAAATGAGAATACATAAATGTGGCGAAGAAATGAGAACATACCAGAGCGCTAAGTGAATGTAAGAAACTGGGAGATATAGATCTTGAGACCCCGCGAAGAGATTCATTATTCTCCAAGAGAGGGGCATCACAGATAGTTGCCATAGATTTACAAGCTTTAGCAAGAGGAGTATCGCCAATCCCTAGCATGGTTTCAGAAAATATGCTGGACAGCTGAGACATAGAAGACTCGGGTTGGGAGGATTCCTTCGCAGAAGTAATATCAACATCACCATCATCATCATTGTTATCATAGCTAGAATTCTCGCTAGAATGAAAAGTTGAAGGAGGAGAGGATTGGACTTTTCTTTTCTTTGAAAGAGGAGCACCAGATTTCTCCTTGCGAGGAGCGTCAAATTTCTCCTCGAGAGAAGCACCTCTGCCTTTCCCCTTAGTTTTTGCAGGCTTGGCAGGTTCAATTTCTTCAATAACCTTCAAACACAGATAAAGATAAGAAATAGAGGCAACAATATATTGTTAAGAATCCTAAAGGAATATTTATTACTTCATATGTGAGTGATCTGAGAGCTAATAGAGTACTGGACTTCCCAAACTTGTTGTAGCTAGCTTTCAGCCTTTTGATCTGGTAAAATTGGAGCAATCAGCGAGAGTATATATATGAAAGTATGAGAAAAATAATAAAGATAATTTAAGCAAAAAATTCGAGAACATACCTCTGTATTTCTTTCAGGCCAATTAAACACCCATTGTTGGTACTCTGCGAGGCTCGCAGGTAAAGCGTGAGAACCAGATATGTATGAACCCTCTAGAAATAATGGGAAAATACACCATTTGTCATCACTAAAGTGGCGCGAACCTTGATTGTTAACCGGATGCCAGTCAATATCCAACATGAGAACTTTATCTTCAGCTTCGTCATCCTTCTTTTTTAAACAGACACCCCAACAAGTGCTATCCTTCCTCATGGGGATAACTTCATAATTTGCGAAGAAATTCTCTACAGTATACTTCGCAGGAATAATTGGTAATGTTGCAAATTTAGGATTCTTAGCTTCAAGAGGGTAAGGAGATTCTTTACCAGTGCCGTGAGTAGCGTACTCAATCATCAAACAAATGCAGTCTCCACTCAACTGATATATAGCTCGCGAGAACTTCGTATGACAAAGTATTTCGTATAATAAAGGAAGTTCAGGGTCGTAAAGAGGAATGGGAAGGCAACTTCCAGTTGACCTAATGAGACTATGATCTTCTCGCGACTACGCGAAATATCAGAAAATAATTTAACAGAGAGCTCAGCCCTAGGGTTTTGATCAGGAATGGTGGATAAAGTAAAGCCTCTATCTTGAAGCTTCTTTTGTTGTTTTTCAAAGGCAATTAGATTTTTACGACCTGCTGGAGGCATTCTTAGTATGGGAATGAAGAAAATAAAAGATCAAAGGAATAAGAGAAAAATTACAACAGCAGCAGATGCGGAAGTTGCAGAAGAAAAGTAAAGTTGCAGAGAAAGAAAAAGAAAGTAAAAAGAAGAAAAGAGAAGAATGAAGAAGATATATATAGAAGGTAAGAATTCTCGAGAGGATAAATGCATTAAATTCGAAGAAAAAGACGTGAACGGTTGAAGCGCAGCGGTTGAGAAAGACGTGTCAGAAATTGAGTGGAAGAAAAGATACGTGTAATAAATATGGCGAAAAATGCAAAAACATGTCAGAACAGAAGAATGTGAAAAGATGAATAGCTGCGACATTTTAAAAGAATTCAATTCTCATGATATTTTCCCCTTCGCATAAAATACATGAGAAGAGGCAAGATGTAGGATCAGAATATCGTCACATTAGTGCTCTTGCGAAATTTATAAATAATATTTCTGCGAGCTCTTCAACAACACTTTGCGAGCATCGCAGATTGACTCAAAGAATGACGTAACGGATGACGGTAGCAGAAACACGGGAAGAGCATGATGATCCTGCGAAGATTACGGCATCTGCGAGAAAAAACATTACAACTTCTGCAAGAATATCGCGAGTCAGATCCGAAATTAAAGGGCATCTTAGTTGTCATCCACTATGTAACTACCCTATATAAAGAGAACTATTAAACCCAGAAAACGGAGAGATCAATTTTGAGAGTGTTGAGAAAGTTTTGAGGAGAGAGAAAGTTCTTGTGAGTGGTTGTATTCTTCCATATCCTGTAACATTTCTGAGAGTTAATCAATAAAAGTGTTATTCTTAATATTCAAATATGTGTTGATTATTATGAATTCTTGTGAGGGGTGTAGTGTAGGAATTCCTGCAACTACACATGTTATTTCCTCAACACATCTTTCCTCTTAGTGTTGAGACGTATTATTTCCTAAACTCTCAGTATTGTGTTGTCAGGAAAACGGCCTCAACACATCTTTTCTCTTAGTTTTGAGATGTGTTATTTCCTCAATACTCAGTATTATGTTTCCAGGAAAACGGCCTCAACACATCTTTCCTCTTAGTGTTGAGATGTGTAATTTCCTTAACACTCAGTACTGTGTTGCCAGGTAAATAGCCTTAACACATCTTTCCGCTTAGTGTTGAGATGTGTTATTTCCTCAACACTCAGTATTGTGTTTCCAGGCAAACTGCCTTAACACATTTTCCCCTTTAGTGTTGAGACGTGAAAATTCCTCAACACTCACCACTGTGCTGCCAGGAAAACTGCCTCAACACATTTTTTTCTTTTAGTGTTGAGATGTTCAAATTCCTCAACAATCACCACTGTGTTGCTAGGCAAACTGCCTCAACAAATTTCTCCTCTTAGTGTTGAGACGTTCAAATTCCTCAACACTCACCACTGTGTTGCCAGGAAACACGCCTCAACACATTTATCCTCTTAGTGTTGAGACGTTCAAATTCCTCAATACTCACCACTGTGTTTCCAGGAAAACTACCTCAACACATTTTTTCTCTTAGTGTTGAGACGTTCAAATTCCTCAACACTCACTACTGTGTTGCAAGGCATTATGCCGCAACACATCCTCTTTTTAGTGTTAAGAAATACAAATTCCTTAACACTCACTATTGTGTTGTCATGCATACCGCCTCAATACATTATAGTGCTGGAGGCTCCACTACCTCAACAATCGTCTTTGTATTCAAGACTCGCTGCACCAACACTACATGGTACCAGTACTCCGTGGCCAAGACAGAAGTGCGCCAGCAGAAAGATTGCAGATTGCTCATGCCTCTTGCCAAAGGTCAATCGAATTTTACTGGTAATCTTCTCATGTCTTGCCCTTTCGATTTTTTATCCTTGTCTGTCACTATCTCATGCTTACCCTGCAATAATGCCACTACTACATGCTAAGAAGGGGACTTAATGTTGATGGTGGTTTTTAGTTTAGGGCTAAGGTTGTAAATTTCCCTCATTATTTATGATGTCACTCTGCAAAGAGACAGATCCATGTAATAGTGATGAGTGTTCAACCTCTTCACTGGCGCATTTATTGAGCAATTCAATAGATTCACATGAAATTTACCCAGAATGGTGCATGTAGCAACAATCCCAGATGTTTTGTAAATTTCGGCGCACTGTCTATATTATTTATTAATATGAGACTCACTGAATACTTTTTTGTGCTATGTTCCCCGGCTGAACCCTTAATATTGATATGACATGACAATTAATGTTCATTCGCAGTAGAGTAGCATTAATTTCCCGAAGTATCAAGGTTAAGGTCTTTACATAAAAGAACTTAACTGGAAATCATACTGCTCTTCAGTAATAAATTTAAAGAACTCTATGCAGAGTTCAATCAATTTTGTGATAACTCACGAAAATATCCTAACCCAATTAATTGGAAAAATCAGGGTTTTGCTCCACGTGAAGTATATCAGACCTTGCTGGTCGAGACTAAACCTAGGAAAGCTACGCAATTCATCCTCCATGGATTAGTAGGTTCAAAATCCTACCCAAAATCAGAAACAAGGAATAAAAAAGAGGAGCCGCGGAAAAAAGGAGCATCAACAAAAGGAGGTATGGTCGTGTCATAAGCCGGACGACGCTACTTGCCAATGGCCACGCCTCATGCTGCTTGACCGGCCCTTTTATTTCCCATCGACCAATCAGGTCGCTCTAAATATGCCACATGCATTTAAAATGAGGCCGTCCTCATGCTGCTTGTCGACCCCATTTACATCGGCGAATCAGGTCGCTCTTAATGCGCCACACACGTTTAGAATGAGGCCGGCACCATGCTGCTTGTCGGCCCCCTTTCCATTGGCCAATCAGTTCGCTTTAAATGAGCCACATGCATTTATAATGAGGTTGGCCCCATGCTGCTTGCCGGGCCCCTTTCCATCGACCAATTAGGTCACTCTAAATCCGCCACACGCACACTAGAAGTGTGTCCACACTCATGCTTGGCCGGCATCTTTTATATATACCAATCAGGTTGCTCTAAACTTTCCACAGTGTTGAAAGAGTCAAATTACGCCAGATGGTCACAAAGCCAATTGGCTTTCCAAAACCGCGCCAACATGCCACGAGCCATGTGGAACCCTAAAAACCCAAAAAGTGGCTCCATGTTATGGCCACTAATATCCTCCCTTGCTCATGTGGCCATCCCAGTGTTATGGCTCTGCCATGATTCCTTTTGTGTGGCCATGGCTCCATTTGCACAAAAAACGACGTTGTGCCACGGCCACATGCCACACGCGCTAATTAGGGTTTCGATATGCCAAACCCTAATTTACCCAAGGTTGTCACGCCAACCAAGCCAAGAAATGCTCCCTAAGGCATTAAGTTTGATATGGCAACTGGAGCCAATATTGCCGAAGCCATATTTGGGTCTAACACCAATATGCCAAATTCTAACCTTGGCCATGCCGCCAAGCCCTAATTTTGTCCACGACGCCAAATCCTAGCTTTGGACATGCCACCATGTCACTGGCATGTGCCAATGGATCCACTATGCTATTAAAAGATGCCAACGGAATGCGGCCATAATCAATGACCATCCTCTCACGTGAATTACAATCTCAGCCGTCCAAATTCGCCAAAAAATTGATAGGCATATGGCAAGTTTTAGGAGACCAGCAATCCTAATAGCACCACATACTATTCTCTTGCGGCAAGTCTCCTGACTTTGACTCGCCACACATGGCTATCTGCTACTTAGTTGGCGTATAATTAATCAGAGTAGCCAGGTATTGTACACAAGACCCACTCAGCAATCTGCTATACTTTTCCATACTCGAGACATCAAACATGTCACAAACTGGGGGATGCTCATCAGGGTATTGGTCTGGCGGTTTACAGCGTGCGGCGTGCAACACGTCCATCATAAGAAAGAGTCAGGAAAAAGGGCAGTTAGTGGAGGCAAGAAGTAATGTGCGTAAACAAACTCGTTTCCTTCATAGGGGGAATGTGGCTTCTAGCATTTACACATTACCCCACTTCTACATCACTCAATGACTCCCACTTCATACGAGACCAGGGTGTGTTCAGTTATGACTTGTGTAAATAAGTTTCATCTATTTCGACCAAACAACAGGTTTTGGTTAGAACAACAACATAGTATCCAGAAAACACCATGAACTTATAGCTTACATTCCACAAGAAAGTTCCACATTATGATGCAAGTCATAAACAACCACACCTTCAGAATTAACCATTCTGGTTTCAACACCTTCTTCGCTTCCCTCCCTAAGACCAACCATTCTCTTTCACTTTGTGACCGAAGCAATCCTGGAACGGCCATTTCTTGGTTTAGTCCAGGATTGTACAGATTGATATCTCGAATCTAAAGTACTCCCGTGCAATGTATTTGTTTAGGGTTTAGATTTTTTTCTCATCCACACACCCAAATTTACCAAAACCAGCAAAAACTGTTTTCACCCATAAATACATAGGTGACGGCATGCTCGTTATCTATGGTTCCACGCCGGTACCTGTACCGGCATGGTAAAGTTATAATCGAACAATGTCGTTGTCGGTTCCGACATGATTTTTATCTATAGTTCCACGCCAATAGACAGTTCCGGCGTGGTAGTTAATTAATTTGTCCATGCGGGTATTTAGCTTTGGAAGGCACTGCTTCCTGTATGTTTTTCATGCAGTACCGGCATGGTAATAACCTTTGAATTTAACAATGTCGGTAGAATATTCCGTAGCATATTCCTTGGTAGGTAAAATGTAACTTTTGTACCGACATAGTTTTTTGGTTGAATACTATGCCGGTCTTGGTTTCAAAATGGGGGATATCGGGATGCCGGCATGATCGTAGTATGAATACTATGCCGGTAGAGAGGCTTCCGGCATTGTATTCATACCACTACCATGCGGGCATAGAGCTTTTTCAGCTGAAAAAATGGTGGGTTCAAAGAAAAAAAAATCAAATTTTCGACCTCTTAGCAGCTTTACCTGTATGTTGGGGATGCTTGTATGTTGTGCAAGTTTACGTTCTTGTGTAGGTTCTTCAAAAAACTCTCCTTGATCGTAAAAATCATCGTTCAATGGTGTTGGCTCAACAAAGAGTTGCAATTGTGAGTTGTTGTCATTAGCTGAAGATTCAAGATATGCTCATTGTTGTAGTTGAGCTAAAGATTCATCAGCAACAATTCTCTCTTCACTATCATCCTCCATTTTCACCAAAAAAAGTTCCCTCCCAATTTTTTCCCCTCCTCCTACTCTCACCTCACTCACCCAAATTCAAATAAAAATACACACTAATCATTTCACAAATACTTAAGGTTTTTATTAATTATTATTAACCACTAAACCTGATTAGTGAGGGGTAGATTAGGAATTATAAAAATACTTAGATAAGGGGTGACCCTGATTTGATATTTGGATCCAGTTTTTGTCATTTTCCTATATCCCCCAGTTAGTTTGAATATCCCCCAATCACGAGTTCCTTTTTAAGGTCTTATTCTTATTCTTATTCTTATTCTTGAAGTTGACAACAATCTTGAAAGGGCACTTTGTTTCCCTCGTCTTTTTCATATTCTTTCTCCCGGTCTTCCCAACATATACTAGCCTTGCTATCGCCGGTTCCACTATGCTCACAAATCATTTCAAACCGATCCCCTCGGCTTTGTCGTCCACAAACTAGTACGCAATTTATCTTCATTGCGTGTTCCTCGGCCCAAATCTGTGCTTCGGGTTTAGTTTTCCATGTCTACGTTCATTCAAACACAAATAATTAGTAATAAAAGCTTCGAAATATTCCGACAACATTAAGATTTACCAAATTCTTACATACCAAATCATTTTGGAAGTGATCCTTAGTATCTTCGTAAATTACGTCTACGGGATCAGGTTGGTTTGCCATTACTAAAAATATTTGGTTAAGGGGTTATTGATTTTGATATTTACAACCAGTTTTTGTCCTTATTTAGTACTGAAATTTTTACCTATGTCCTAAGAGCAACCACAGTCATGGGAGTAAAGAGCAAATTTGGTCGAAATAGCAGACACATCGGACAAACTAAAGAGCAAATACCAGACCAAAGACCAAATCTCATACCATATTTGGTCTTTACTCTAGTCTTTAGTCGGGCGCAATATGATGATTACGCCTGGTGGGGCGTAACTTTGAGTTACGCCCGTATAAAAAAAAACATGGGGCGGAATTTGGAGATTACGCCTGATTGGGGCGCAACTTTAAGTTGCGCCTGATGACGGGCATAATCTCCAAATTCCGCCCAAAAATAATAATAATAATAATAATGGGGCGCAAGTATTAGTTGCGCCCCATTAAGGCACAATCATAAGTTGCGCCCTATCAAATTTGGTTTTCCCATCGTAGCGTCGCACACGGAGTAAACCCAAAATTTTCAAAATTTTTTGCTCTTTAATCTTTGGTTATAGTCTTATGACTGCAATTGCTCTAAAAGAGGAAAGGATGCACGATACCAAAAACAAAAATAGAACCAGTGACCCTAATTGGGATAATGACAGTATCTAAACAAACACAAAACCAGGGGCCTAACCTAATTCTGGACGTTGGAAAGGATATGCTCCTCCATCAAAGAAAGGATATGCTCCTACCTATTTCGATTTTTTTTAAACTCCTATTGGACAAGATTGAAATCATGATTACTCATATTAGCACAAATCTAAGTCTCTAATTAGTCTATTTTGATTTGGGTGGATTATTGATATCAAAAGTGGTTCATAGCTTTTGTTTTTTGTTTTTTGGTTTCATTTTTTATTTATTTTTAACATGAAGTTTTTTGTTTTGTTAGTATTATGTCAATTTCGCCTAAATGGTTGAATTATATCATAGCGACAGATTGCCTATCAAAAAAAAAAAAAAAAAAAATCATAGCGACAGATTAATTGTACTTAGCCGTTGTCCGGGAATTAGGCTTGTTGTTCATCACCTAATTTAACATTATTTTTTCGAATTATGTTCATAGAGGAGTTTTAGATGATAAAAGACTATTAATGTGTTGAATTCCAAAAGAAACTCCAAATAGGCAAATGCCTCTTTTGCATCCATCAATAACTAAGGCATTCTAGTAGGGAACATGTTAGGGGGACTGCACTTAGAAATCACGAGCCAAACTTGGTCCATCTTACAGCTTCTTCCATAGGTAGGGCACGGAGAGAAATATATACCGTAATGATCTTTTTTTTTTTTTTTGATCGATAAAGAAATTGACTCTCACTCACAAATATCAGACTAAAATTGCTGATATCATCACCTAATAATTTTATCACGGATGTAACGCTGGTCCGTAAATATTATTCTCCCCGGCTTCCTATATTCAACTCTCAAAATATAATCTCAAGTTCCTTAACTAGGAAGCAAACGAAGAGTAGTTAAGCAATGCGCAGACAACATGTAACATGCAGGAATAGTTCCTATAAAGAGGCTGTGTAGCATAGTTCCCTTTATCTTTTGGACCCACGGTAATATCACAAAGATCTCGTATCACTGTTTGGTGCCGATTAGTGGAACTCTTTATCAGATGCATGCACAGATGGTTGAGATTTTAGATCAGTTTTAGGTCTCCGCATATCACATAGGGTAGGCCTTTTATGAGTGGATTTCTCATTTTAACTTTGCCCTCCCGTCCTATTCCTCCTACACTGTTAATCTTTCCACAAAATTGGTCAAAAAAACCAAAACAGAAAATTCCTAGGTGAAATAGATTCTTAGGATTTGATATTGTTCATATAGCCAAAATTCAGAAAAATATTATTTATATAGCCATTTTGGATATTTCACCCAAGAAAATTAAGATAAAAAAATATGTCTTGCCTAAAATACCCCCTAACCTTTTAAACCCTTCTTTTGAAAGAGAATTTATTTCTCTCACAGCTCGTCCTCACAGCTCGTCCCTCACCTCGTCCCTCACCTGCGGAAGAATAAATTCAGAGCTCGAGATTTGGTTGATCAATCATGGTGGTTTTCAATTGTTGAATCGAAGTTTAGATTAATCAACTTTCAAGTCATCTAATATCATCAACAACCAGTAACGCAAATCAGTAAGTTTCAAGTTTCAATTAATCCAATTTTGATTTCGTTTTTGTCTAATTCTTTGTAATTCATATCTGGGTATGTCGATTTTGAAGTTTCTGGATAGTGGGGAATGGTACCAAAATCTTTGTTTGAATGATAAATGGATTTCTAATGCTGCAATTATCGATTCATTTCCTGGTAATGATTAAATAAACATCATCTTGATATGATAGAATTCCTTGATTGTGGATCAGCAGTTTCAAATTCCTTGTGAATTATTGATTTCTTTTCAGTTGATGACCTTCCTGTGTTAAATTCTGTAGAGTGGAGATGACAAAATGGTGTGGTGTGGACATCACTCATGTCAGTTTATGTAGCTCAAGTTGTTAATAGAAATTAGATTTAAAGGGACTGTTAAACGTTGTTATAAGAATTGGAAACCGTGTGTCCATCCTTCTATAAGAAGATTTTAACCATCTTTATAAGACAACTTGATATTCCTTGCAGAAGAGTAAAGATGGTAAGAGCTATTGTGTTTTTTTAGGTTACCCGAAATCTCGGGCTTGCAGGCTATGGGTTTATTGAAAGGGATAATATTGAGGATTTCTTCATTGCTGAGAGTGGATTTCACTGCAGAATTAGTTGTTGTTGTCAGAGCTTTGGAATTGGCAGTTTCCATTGATTGGAGTAGGTCTGGCTATTTTTATGTTATTCAGTCTTTCACTTATAACATCTTGGATATTTTGGACTAGCTGGCACAAGTATTTGCACGACTCTCTTTCAGGTTCATTTTAGACACCGTTTCAGAGAAGCTAGCATAAAACGGGACAGCTTGGAAGTATTGAGTGTCCAGAGTCCAGATAAAGCATACTTTAGATTCAGTTTAGTCCCGTTTTGTGAAGTTTTCAGTTTCTTTTGTCCTCAGGACAAAAATTTGGTTGTGAAATTGTTAAGTTTTGGCTTTTAACGAAATCGTTTGTTGAGCAAAAAATAAATAAAATCACTTATCACGTTTCTGTTGAGTCTACCAGATCTCTACTTGTATTCATATTTGTATCACCGTTGTAGCATTTATTCATTGCTTATATAAAATTTGGCCTCCCATTTGCTTATATAAGTTTTCATTGTACATTCATTTTTCAGTTTTCATTGACTTGAATGCAATCAGTTTTTGTACAGGCTAGGATGTAACCGGGTTTCATCCAAGCCTGGTTACATTCTGACAAAAAATTGCAGTTTTGTATAGGCTAGGATGTAACCGGGTTTCATCCAAGCCTGGTTACATTTTGACAAAAAATTACAGTTTTGTACAGGCTAGGATGTAACCGGGTTTCATCCAAGCCTGGTTACATTCTGACAAAAAATTGTAGTTTTGTACAGGTTAGGATGTAACCGGGTTTCATCCAAGCCTGGTTACATTCTGACAAAAAATTGCAGTTTTGTACATGCTAGGATGTAACCGGGTTTCATCCTGCAGTTTGACAAAAAATAAAAATTCTTCAGGATGTTTTCTGGTTTCACCCTGCATAATCCGACAAGACTATATAGTGCATGCTAACTTAATTAGTTTTTTTTTCAGATTAATTGACATGTAATTAAGATACATATACATTGTTAAATGAATATAAACTCAACAACGTAAGAAAAGATACATATTTTACAAACAAAAAACATAAACTTAAACTACATCAATAGATTTTTTGTAACGATCTATTGCTAAACAACCTTGTAATGAAACGACGAAACATGTTCTTCTCTAACTCTGCAGAGCCAACTATGTAAACACTTCCCTGTAATCACCTAAAGCATACATCTAATACTCTCTTGCATTTCAGAAACACCCCATTTCAGCTTCTTGGTTAAATCCAATCATGTAGCTGCAACTTCATTTCATAACTCCATACACGGTTCCTTCAACATGTTCTTCTCTAAATCCAACTAGCACAACATCACCACCAGTTTCGCAATTCCAACCATTTCAGAACTTACACAACAACACCACCAGTTTCGCAATTCCAACTATTTCAGTTGCAACAACATCTCCACCACTACATTCTTTAACTCAGCTCAGTTCAAGTGTAATTTCATCCATCTAAGCTACAGGTCTTGCTTCTTTGTGATTCAATTCAATTACCAACATCTCTGCTTATTCCTGACTACTTCGTGAGCTATTGCTTCTGTAACAACAAGCCGACAAGCAATCCACATAAAGCTTCATTAGTAACCCACTTCTCTCCTCTGCGACTGCAGCTGCAACCTCATTCTGCTGCTTCTTAATTTAATTCCTGCACTTTAACTTCAGCTACATTCGCTTCCTGTAACCTTGAATTTCAACTTAAACCAACGTCATCATCTCAACTCCACAGGTTCAATAGCACTAGCACTTGATCCGTCTTTTGCAATCAGCTATAAGTCTACCTGCACTTCTAAGCTCATTCTCACCACCTGCCCTGTAACTCATACATACTGTGTCGAAACAATATCAACATCAGCAACTACTTCTTCTGCTTCATACCAGCAACAACACTTCCTGCAACTCACCAGCTGACATCTAACCATCCACCAACACCATTCTCATTCACCTGCAAATTCTTTGTCACTATAACATTACCCATTTTAGCTTCTTGGTTCAACTGCAACCAAGCTCGGTCCAATCCTGCAGCTGCACCTTCAAAACGAGATGAAACTGATTTCATTCAACTTATTCCGATGAAAATACAATTATATCATAGTCTATAACTAAATGAAACTAGTTTCATCCAGCATATTCCAATGAAAACACAATTATATCACAGTCTATAACTAGATGAAACTGGTTTCATCCAGCATATTCCGATGAAAATACAATTATATCACAGTTTACAACTAGATGAAATTGGTTTCATCCTGTACATTATATGTAAGTTAATATGAAACTGGTTTTCATCCTTCATATTTTTAGTAGTCTAGTATTATAGTTCAATGAATAAACTATATGAAACTAGTTTTCATCCTGCATATTTTGACAAAAAATCAAATTTTACTCAATCTTAGAAAGTATTAAACTTGTTTCATCCTAGTTTCATCCTAATTAAGCAGGATGAAATCAGTTTCATCCTATTTTAAACTTGTATAAAAACAAATTCAAAAGGGATGAAATCAGTTTCATCCATGTTTAAACTTTGATGTAAACAATTTTCAACTCCATCCAAAAAAGGATGAAGCCAATTTCATCCAAACCAAATTCAATCAATTTTACATAAGCTTAACCTAGATGAAACTAGTTGCATACAAACAAAATTCAATTAATTTTAAACTGGATTTTACAATCATGAAAAGGATTTAGGATCGAGAAACTTACTAGTGAAATTGATGGAAGAGAAAACCCTAATTTTGGTTTGAATGAATTTGAGAACTCTCCATTTTAATTAGGGTTGCCGGTGTTCTGTGGTGGTGGTGATATCAATGTTGACGATGATGTTGATGTTTGCGGTGGTGGAGGAAGGTGGTGTTGTTGGTTGTAGTTGATGTATAAGATGATGGTGGTGGTAGTAGTATTTTCGATGGGTGTGGTGGTGGAGGAAGGTGGTGATGTTGTTTGTAGTTTATCGTAGATGATGATGGTGGTGGTTGTAGTATTGTTGATGGTGGTGGTGGAAGACGCGGTTATAGTTGACGATGGTGGTGGTGGAGAAAGGGAAGATTGACAGCAGCAGAAGATAACAATGGAATTTTGTGAAGAAATCAGATCTGGTTTCTCGAGAGCTGTTATTTACGAAGAAAATGAGAAGAAACGAGGGCAGTTACGTCTTTCCTCATTAAAAGATTCTTTTTGGTCATTTGACCCGGACTGAAATCTTACCCGTCCATTTGACCCAGGAAACACTCAATTTTGGCTATATAGCCCATTTTCTGTAATCTTTGTCCCTCATTTCCAATCTCTTTCCATCATCTTATCTTGTTTCAACAATTTAACATAATTTACCAAAATTTCTTACAATTGGATGTTTAGGATTTATCAGTAAAATGCATCCATGATTCAATTGAGCAAAAACAACGGTTTTTGAGACCATGTATTGGCACACAGATTAGGAAGGACAGGATTTGGCTCAATATTACAGAGTGGATGGGCAATAGCTAGCAGTAATGGGACACACCACCACATGATCTCGACAGCACTGAATAAATTGAACTGTCCAAATTGTACGAACGTTACGTACTCTCTCACTCACTCTGCCCTTTTCCTTTCCACCCACGTTAAACTTTTTAGTAAAGAGACACCAAGTACTCTCTAAACTGCCCAACTCTTTCTCCAGTGCCCGCCATGTTGGTCCTTTCATCACAAGCACTTGCGTCGTCATATCTTCTTCTTCCTCCACTATATTTTTCACCTTTGGTGGTTACAAAATGAGGTCACATTTATTTATTTCATAACAGCAGGTAAAAATTCAGGTGAGCTGTTCATATGAAAAAAGACAATAATACCCCCAAAAGAAACTATGATACCACCGTCGTCCCCTCGGATTAGAGACCCTAGAAATGTGTCGAAATACTACTGCACGAATGGTATAAAACAAAAGGTGTAAGAAAAAGAGCAGAATCATTGATGAGATTTTGTTGCTGACCAGCTGGGAGAAGAAAAATGGACGGTCCTTAGAAATTTCGTAATCTACCCCACCACCACATGTTTCATCACTTCTCTTCCCCCCAACAACTTTTTTTTTCTCTCCTCTCATCAGAGGAGATTCCAAAGTTCCCCCTGCCCCTCTCTCTCCAAGTAATTAATATCTTATCTTTTTTTTAATTGTTTTTTTCAGTATCTTCTGCCTTTTTTGGTTCTATATATTTCCGCCTTCTTCTCACTTAGAAGCCTCTTCCAATTCTATTCTCTTTTATAATCTTAATTTTCTTGCTCTCTGTTTCTTTCTGTGAGTTTTCTTTTTAAGATTAAGAATTTGATCTTGAATAGTTCAGCTTTGTTCTTCATCTGGTTTTTTCTAATTTGGAAGGGTTTTCTTTAATGTTTAATAAGTTGTTCTTGATGTTTCAGATTAATGTCTCCAATCCTCAGTGAAATCCTTCTTTCCGGGTTTATGATAAACTCAACACTTAGACGCAGGACCCATTTAGTTCAATCTTTCTCTTGTTTCTTCCTTTACTGGTTTTATGTTTTCTCATGAGTTATATCTCCAGAATCTGATCTTCCTCCTTTAAAACTCTTTAATTTCTTGCCTTTTTCTTATTACTAGTAATTAGATTTTTAAGAAAAAAATACTAGTATCTGTTAAATTTTCAAATTCAGGGTCCTGCGTCTTTAATTTTCTATTTATTATTTTATATACTTTGAAATGGCTTCTTCAAGTACTACTACTGGGAGTGGAACTTCATCAGGAGGATCTCTAGATACTACTCTTCACAAGTCAGGTTCAGAAGGGGATCTTCAACAACATGTTGAAATGGATCAGAGAAAGAGGAAGAGAATGCTATCAAACAGAGAGTCTGCAAGGAGATCAAGGATGAGAAAACAGAAACATTTGGATGAACTCATGGATCAAGTAACTCAAATTAGAAAGGAAAATAATCAGATCTTAACAAGTGTCAATCTCACCACTCAACACTTCTTGAACATTGAATCTGAGAATTCAATTTTAAGAGCTCAGATGGATGAATTGAATAACAGATTACAGTCTTTGACTGAGATCAGTCACTACTTAACTGCAAACAACAATAATAACAACAGCCTTAATAATAATATTGGTAATATTGGGTTTGATTATCAGACTGATTTTATGAACCCTAATTATCAAAATTATTATAATCAACAACAACCCATTATGGTCAACACTATTCATGACATGAATCCATGGAATATGCCATCTTCTTATATGAGTCAACCCATTATGGCTTCAGCTGATATGTTTCAGTATTGATTCATAAAAATAGTTTTATGGGTTTGGAAATGGGGAATTATTTAGTGGTTTTGGGTTTGTTTGTTGGTTTAGGTAATGATGTGTTCAAGGTTTTGTGTTTTGTTTGTTAATTGAGAGAGTGGGAGTTTGGTGTAGTGGAAAGCTTGGAAATTATTAAGAACTGGTTTTTCTCTCTTAATGATTAGGTTATATTTTACTAGTTTGTTTAGGGAGTATATTATGATGTAATAATTCTCCATTTAAATAAATGATATATATAACTTCTATTATTATTGTTCATCTCTCTTTGTCTCTAATCAAATTATTTAGTTAATCTTTTGCTTTGTATATTTTTTATTTTGAATTATTGCTTGTTTTTTCTAATTTTCTGTACAAAAGTGGTTGATTTCTGTGATGTTATCAATAAACTATTGTGTAATTTTGATATGGATGCATGATTGTAATCTTTCTTTTTGTTTCATCCAAAACAACATAAGGAAATTAAAATTAAAATTTACATTTACATTTTTATTTTTATTTTTTTTTAAATTTACATTTTTTACTATAGATTCTATAGCTAGTAATATTAAAATCTTACAAAGTTAAAAATTACATATTAGGCAAGCGAGCGATTTATGCATTAGCCCTTTTGAATATCAAAACCTATCCTATTAAAAATAAAATCTCGTGAGTAGGGGTCATTACATTCTTTAGCATGACTTTGGACCCTCTTGAGTAGTCCAACCGCTTTACTGGAGCCAAATAGCCAAAAGTATCAAAAAAGCAAAGGGACGAAAGCATGCTCATTGTCAACACATGCTTTCTCATGCTTCAATATCTTACCCGAGATGACCTTTAGCGCCGCCGCCCGATCGTAAAGGTGCCATGTCCAATGCCTACCAAAGGAGATACCCGGTGAGGTCAACACATGTGTGTTTCCCATTAGCCCATCCAAAAATAAGAACATCTACTGGTCTTAGTGTCGATCTCCCTTCAAGTGGGTCTGTCAGAAATGCACAGTGCTTCTTTCTTCCGAAATGCCGGACCTCCACAAGACATCATACAAGATATCCCTCACATGATCATGTCTATATTTATAACCAGGGTCTACTTTACAATGAACTGCATGTTCACCATATGAATCCAAGCAACCGTGATGCAAGCGTGGCGGCGAGAGTCGAGGGATAAAGCGGGATCATTAACCTGTATTTGAGGATAGACCGGTACTCCAAAGGAGACATCTTCCATGACCCTCAATCGGAATAGCTTTAAGAAAATCTTGGGCATGTCTTGCTTGCAAACAACCAAAAACCCTTTATGTCTCTCCGTTAGCATGTAAACTCTATCAATGTCCTTAACCACTTTACCAAAAAGAGCACTCGCCCAGGATGCTTTGTGCTTTAGGGGGGCGTTGTCTTTATTGGTGAAGTTGTTAAGATCAAAATCAGAAGAGTCACTTGTAACGTTTCCAAAGCCTTATTAAAATTATCATCCATACCGTCCACACCACTACTCCTCAATATGTGATCCTGTAATCCCCAAGATTGCACACGTGAAGCCACAAAAACATACTCAGACGCCTCCATAGCAGTGTAAAGTCCAAGACCTCCATATTTGCTCTGGTACTTCATCAGCTTATAGCTAAGATAAATGAGCACTGCATATTATCCCTACATGCCTGGTATCTTGATGATGGCACTGTTATTGGCGACACCGAAGAAGTGGCAAAAGCACTCACTATTATCAAAACGAAGGTCACAACTGGGCTTATACTGAATATTAAGAAAATTGAAATATTTTGGCCCTCTTGTGATGGACGAAGGATAAGTGATGGGATGTTTCCTGTTGAAATCTCAAGACCAGATAAGGGAGTCAAACTATTAGGTGGTGCTGAAAAAGAGCAAATTTACATCAATTTTCATTTTCACTTTCTTAAACCATGAAAAAGAGGATTTATATCTCCTTTTTTTCCAGAAAAATTAAACAAAAAAGAAATAATTATTTTTTAATCAACCCACAGACACAACTATCATACCAATCTATTAAAAGTAAAAATGGTGTTCTTAATTTTTTTAGAGACATAAATATTGTTTTTGATGATAATATCGTTGAATTAATAAACATAACCGTATAGGTATAATTTTTAAATTTTAACTCCGTTTCAAATATTTCAATTTCAATGAAGGTGCAAATGTTTTATTTTAAAAATATTTCAATTATTTTCTATGGAAAGAACACCAATAATTTTATTAGAAAACAATTAAAAGTGGCTCTTCAAGCCGTTGTTGAGCTTCTAAAAAGATTAAATTTAAGCTATACATAGCTTGTACTCCTTCCGTTCCAATTTACTTGATATTTAGTATTTAATGGAATTTTTATTTATTGTATTATTTTTTTAATAAATATGTGAATTAATAAATAATTACAAAGTTAAAAATTACATACTAGGCAAGCGAGCGACAAGCTGTGCCGCTAGCCCTTTTTGAATAGCAAAACCTATCCTATTAAAAATAAAATCTCGTGAGCCAGGGGTCATTACATTGTTTGCGCATGACTTTCTCGGACCCTCTTGAGTAGTCCAACCGCTTCGGAGCCAAATAGCCAAAAGTATCAAAAGCAAAGGGGACGAAAGCATGCCCATTGTCAACACATGCTTTCTCATGCTTCGATATCTTACCTGAGGCAGCCTTTAGCGCTGCTCGCCCGACTGTAAAGGTGCCATGTCCAATGCCTACCAAAGGATGATAGTTTTTTTTTTTTTTTGTGTTCCAAATTAGATGATAGTTTTAATATTTTCTTCCAAGTCTCACTAATCTACTCCTACTTTGGAATCACACCAAAGAATTAATACTCATCGTAATCAACACAAAATAATTACTCTAATTTTTAAATATACCCTATGTAGGATATATACCCAATTTTGGAATATTTGGTATTACATCCCAAGTAAATTGTTACGGGATTGATAACTTTCCTAGAATCAAGAAACACAAAACTAGGCCATTTAAATATCTAAGTAGGAATTAATATGGGTATTACTGGAAAGATTTTACTCTCTTTGATATTTCTTAATATCCGTGAAAAACTCTACAACGTCAAGTAAATCGGAACGGAAGGAGTAGTTACTAAATTAGCATATATATGTGCACTCAGACTCAGCATCTAAGAATAGTATAAAAATTGGGGGTTTCGTGTATTAATTCCATAATTGTTAGCATATCTTCAATCGATGTTTGGAGTATGGACTAGTGTCTAATGCGCATCGTTTGAAATACGAAGAAATCCAAAATTCTTTCCAAAATTTTGGATTTCTTCGTATTTCAAACGAAGATTTCCAGACATTAACTTTCCATATTATTAACTTTCATAGCCTTTGGCAACATTTTATCCTCAATTTCCTCTCTTTTTAAACATGTCTCAATCATCTAATTCCAACGTACAACACCAAAATCCAAATATGGATTTGATTCAACAATTTGCAAATCTTCTTAATAAAGAAAATCCACCAAAACAGATTTGTATTGATACTCCTTTACAAAACCAATCAAAAGACTATCAATGTAGTTGCAGAATAACCTACAACTACACCCTCAATAGAATTAGTAAAAACTCAAGAAGTTCTTGATGATGAATAACAATTTTCTTATTAATGTTCTCAATTGATTACAAAGAAGTATCTAAATGGAACTAGAATAGTTACAACTTTCTCTATTCTCTTTCCTAAGATATTTTCTAACACTCACTCAAAGAACCTCTCGAATTTTACATTTGAACTCCTATTTATAGTAAAACTTATACAAATTTGTATATGAATTTGAAAGTATCGCAATTCATACTCGCAAAATTACTTCATCCTCGCAAAACTTCATATTTCCCCCCCGCTACTTCTATCATCGTATCATTTTATATCTCTTTTCTCCTTTATTTATTACGATACTCGTGAACTATTATCTTGCGATATTCAGTACTTACATCTTGCCTCTTCTCATGTCAATTCTACGAAGAAGAAATGTCATGAGAATCCCTATTCTCGTAAATTTAGTGTAGTTATTACCACCCATCAGGTTCGCAACACGTCTTTTTACTTTTCCCTTATCTTTCGACACGTTTCTTTCAGAATCGTTCTTTTCAACCGTTCACGCTTACTCGTACTAATGAGTTTTTATCTTCATCAAACTCTCTTATAAATATTATCCTTTGTTTTAGCTTTTTATTCTCTTATTCATCTTCTTCACCACTTCTGCCTCTGCAATCTTTTTTCCTTTCTATTTTCCCTCTTATATTCAATGGCACCAAAGAAGAAAACTATTAAACAAATTAATGCGGAACTTGCTGATAGAGACCTTATTCTTTCGAGATTGAAGGTTATGATAATAAATCTTCTCTGTGTGAAGCTCTTTACCAACTATGTTTGGGATGATCGTAAAATTTTAATCTCACGAGGTCAAATCCTCGCAGGTCTTCCTCTTCCTCTTTATGATGTTAACTTTCCTTTATTCACGAAATTATTTCCCACCCCAATTTTTCTTGTGCTATTTACCAATTGACTGGTGATTGTATTCGCCTCTTAGTTGAATTCGCAAATCGTGCCGCTTTTGGGAAATCTTTGTATTGATTGATCTTAGGAAACCTGGATTTGAAAATATAGAAATTGTTGCTGCGAATTATACAGTTGAGGGTTTCTTCAAGAATTACACACTAATTCCTGCGAGGAAAGAAGATAATCGTTGGGGTGTTCGTCTTCATCGTAAAGCTAATATCGCAGTCAGATGATCTTCTCATGCACGATATTGATTATGCTTCAGGAAATAATAAGACACCTCGTCGTTCTAATGATGAAGATTGGTATAAGTACCCTTTAATGTTATCAGGTTCTTATATTACTGGGATAGTAGAACTTCCTGCGAACCTTCGTAACCGTTATTATCAACCTTGGGTTTTTAGAAATGTATGTACTTCCACCTCCTTATCTTTTTGTTACCCTTTAATTTCAAATGAGGTAAGAAACACTCTTGTATTTTTCTAACCAATATATTGTTGCCTCTGTTTCTTATCCTTATTTGAATTTACAGGTTCCACTTCTTCCTGAGATTGCTGCGAGTGAAAATAAGAGTTCTACTTCTTCTAAAAGGCTTACTGCGAGGCAACAAACTCTTCGTTCTGCGAAGGTCTCCCAAGTTTCTGGTAGTCAAGATGATGCTCTTCGCAAAGGAAAAAGAAAACTTCAAGATGTTGTTTACGAGAGGAGGAAAAAGAAGATACTCTCAACCAAATCTCATTCCAATGTAATTTCTTCTATTGAGAACATTGAGGAAGATCTTGGTGATGAAGATGATAAATTTCCTGAGAAGGACTTTAGTTCTAATTCTGATACCCTTTCTGACAAAGGAGATGATGATAATGATGTTGATGAAGGTGGAAATGAAGATTATAGTATCCCAGAAACTTTTGCCTCAGCAATGGTTAGCATCTCTGAGGCTTTCCTCCATTCTTCTCTTGGATTAGGAAATTCTCCTACAGCGAATGCTCTCAAACTTATTGCGAAGGCTTGTAAAGTTCCTACCGTAATTGATAATAATTCCCTCAAAGGAATTTCAAGATTCGCCTCTCCTGCTTCATTATATGCTTTAGGTATCATGGTAAGTTTCTTCTCTATTCCTTGTTTATTTCCCTTATTTTTTTGATTTGTAACCCCTTTTTTCTTGTTTAGGTTGGAAGAGTTAGTTGTGCTGTTTGCTTCGATTGGGAAAGACGTCATTCTATTCTTTGAGAAGAAAACTTTGAATCGTTGTAAGAAGTTAGAGGTTGAAAATTCAAGTCTCCGCCAGAAAATAGAAGATCTAAATATTGATAATGCAGAATTAATATCTCGTCACAAAGATAATTCACAATCTGCGAGCATCGCAATTAATAATTCTTCTCTTCTTGAGGAGAATAATCAATTAAAGCTTGAAAATTCTTCTCTTCGTAATGATAAGAAGCAACTAGAAGGTAAATTATTTGCGATGGTAATTATTTTGGTTACTTTTCCTTCGTAATTTGCTAACCAATTCCTTAATTTCTCTCCTTGATGTAGAAAATTATGCGAAGATGAATAATGATCTGGAAACTCTCCTTGCTAATCGTAATAAGAAAATTTCTGACTTGAGATCTCATCTTCTAATTTCCCAGCATAACCATAGTTTATATGTCAAGCGTTTTTGAGCTAAGATGACTCGCAAGATTTGCGAAGATAATGAAATTCCTCTCAAGAAGTACCATACGCTCCTTTCTGAAGAAATTCCTGAAGATACTCCATATCTGGAAATCTCTGAAAGTGAAGTTGAAAATGATAGTGAAGTTGAAAAAGAAGATCATTTTGATGGGGATAAATCGCCTGAAAAATAACTTCACTCTTTTTTTTTGTATGTCTGTTCTGTTTCTTTTCAATATAACACTTTCTTCTTGATTGCACTTTGAATTAATCCAACAATTTATTTTTCAAAGCTTAATTTGAATTAATCTTTCTTTGATATTTGTTTCCCTTATTCGCATAACTTGATCATGTGGAGAGAAATAATATATCTTAAAGACTTAGCTTAGTATTCCTTTTCCCCTTATTATTGCTCTTCAGATGATCAACTCTTCTTTGGAAGTATTAGAATATCCTTCTCAATTTATTTTACGAAGTTTTTGTCTGATTGTGATTATGAATAAAAAGTCCTCCTTCAAGTATAAGAAATATAAGCCTTTTTCCTTTCGTGGAATGCTGCGAGGTAAATAATAAATCTCCCTTGAAGTATAAGAAGTATGAAGTATACGAAATATGAAATATCCTTAAGAAGTATAAGAAGTATAAAATATCTTTGAAGAAGTATTAGCAGTATCCAATTCATGAAGAATTGCCCAATATATGGAGAAGTATAAGAATTGTATGAAGAAGTATAATAAGTACTTAACCTTCGCAAAATTAAATATCCGTTAAAGAAGTATAAATATGAGATATTCTTGAAGAATTATAAGAAGTATTCAATCTTTTGGAGAAATATTCAATATATGGAGAAGTATAAGAAGTATGCAATTCTCATAAATTTTTACGAATATGAACTTATCTGTATTTGATTGCTATCAAAATTGCATCTTTTGTTAAGTCTTCATTAAAATTCTTCACTGATGTTGTCTTCTTTGATAGGACTTCTTGTAAAAATTCTTCAATGATATTGACAGAGCTGTCTTCTCTTCAAAATTTCTTGATGTATATTCTTGTAAAATTTCTTCAATGATATTGACGAAGTTATATTCTTTTCAGATCTTCATAATGTATATTCTTGTATAATTTCTTCAATGATGTTAATGCAATGAATTTCATTAATTTTTGTGGTCTTATCATGCCTTCCTAAGTAAAGGTCTTATTTTTCCACCTCTTTTGTAGTAAATTTTTGTATTTGCGATAATATGACAAGTCTGAACATTCTTGCGAATATACAACCTTGTGACATTATCGTCTTGCGATGAAATCGCAGGACGTTCTTACACTTTCATGCAAAAACCCATTGATCTCATCTTAACTTCTTTGTATAGTATTTTAGCCTCTTCAGGAATTGTTGCGACAATATGACAGGCCTAAATATTCTTGCGAATATAAATCCCCATGACATTGCCGTCTTGCGATGAAATCGCAGGACGTCTCTACACTTTCATGTAGTGACCCATTGATCTCATCTTAACTTCTTTATTACGTTCTGCGAGTTCTTTATTCTTTTTTTTTTTTTTTTTAGAAGGCTCGCAGAACTTCATTTGTTGCACAAATATGACAAGCCTTTATGTTTTCGCAAACAAGAAGCCTCGTGACATTTGCGTCTTATAGCACGTATCAGCTCCCTAATGGAGGGTGTGCTGCCCTTTATCTTCTCCCCGATTGCCCCTTCAAGGAAGCGTACATCGACCATACAAGGTTAGCTCTTCCCATCCGGTTTGCCAACACTTGACTTTTGATCGCAACCTCTTATCCTTTTTTCCTATAGGGATTATAGTTACGAGGTTGCACCTTATGGGGTATCTTTGGGCCAAGTGCATCATTTGCCAAGACTTGTCAAAAATGGCAGATGTGGTTCAACCTCACCCGACACTCTTGACTCAACCGTGTACCTCGGCGCCTTGATCGTTTTCTACACTTCTTGGGAAAGACAGTATGCCTTAGTCGCCCAACCTAAATCCTCTTACACCGCATTTTATATTGCGTAATGTCGTTAGATTAGGTGAGAATCCAAGGTGTCTAACCCGGATAGGTACCCCATTATTGGGTTGTACCCCAAAAT
This sequence comes from Papaver bracteatum, assembly GCA_023529315.1. Lineage (NCBI taxonomy): Eukaryota > Viridiplantae > Streptophyta > Magnoliopsida > Ranunculales > Papaveraceae > Papaver > Papaver bracteatum. The sequence continues at coordinate 511,186 of JAJJWX010004157.1, forward strand.
TTTTACCATGTACTAAGGGCCCTTGGTGGTGTTCCGGTTACCCTTAGCCACGTTATAGGTACCCCTTAAATGACGTACTTTAGGACTTTGCCTCTTACGAATTATAGCTTCGCGAACTAGGGTGTACGCCACAAAGGTTTGCATGTATAAAATTTTCTGCGGCTCTCTTTATTTTTTGGAGGCTGATCACAGATTGCGGTCTTTTATTCGCAAATTAATGAAATTTTAATCGGAATATAAATTCTGAAATTCGTAACTTTTCCCAATTTCCTGCGAGCAAACAATATTCGTAAAATTTATCACGAAATAAAAATTTTTTTTTACCACATACCTTATTTCCACAAGTAAACATACTGATTACCCTCTTGTTTTATTATTTTCCTTCTTATTTCTTCGTAAATCACAATCCTTTATTATCATCGTAACTTTATCCTCTTTTTCCTTAATCCTCTGCCATTAAATTTTCACTTCTTTTCACAGCCTTTGCTCTTTTTCTCCAATTTTCCTTCGCAAACTTCTACTTCTGTATCGTAACATTTCTTTCCCTCAGCCCAATCACCCTTGATAATTCCAATACCCTTCATATGAGGAAATTTTATGCACTTATGTAGAGTGGAAGCTACGCCTAGAATTCCATGAAGCCATGGTCTTCCTATCAAAGCATTATATGGTGATTCGACATCAACAACGCAGAACAGAATTTCAGTTCGCATTCCAATCAATGGAATTCGCATGCTTACTTCTCCTTTGGGCTTGTTGGAAGTTCCATTAAAACCATAAATTCTATAAGTAGAAGGTATTAAATCTGCATCTTTTCCCCCCATAGTTTTGTAAGCAGAATAGAAGAGGATATTGACAGAACTTCCCGTATCAATCAAAATCCTATTAAGACCAATTGATTCTTCCTCCATATCTTCTTCGTTTTCCTCCATATTCATGTAGATTGCTAATCTTACTACCAATGGATTATCATGTGCTTCACAACCTTCTGGAATTTCAGTGGCTTCAAAAGAAATTTCACGTTTCTGCCATTCTTCAAGTCGTCAAATTTTTGCGATGTTCATTACTTCCTTTCCTTCACCATCCCTCGCATATACCCTGATTAACACATTATCATGAAAATCCTCTATGGTTTTATATGAATGAACAATGGAATTACATAAAACATTCCTTGCTTTTGACCCCACTTCTATATGTAGGATTTCTTCTCCCTTTTCTTTTGTTGTGTTCTCCTCGAGTTATCGGAGTTATGGATGGAGTAAAAATTGATTTGTTTTCCTTGTAATTGTTGCATGATCATTTTGTCTCGGTTCCCTTGTCCAAAATAAAAATTGATCTAGTCTTGGAATTTGGTTATTTCTATGGTTTTATATTGCTACCAATGAACTTTTGAAAATGGAATTACATTGATTATTTTGGGAATAAAGTAAAAATTGATTTAGTTTTCCTTGATCAATCATTCGCAAGATTATCCTCTTGATATTATGGCAATTATTTGTAGAATGTTCATGGAAATGATATTATGGCAATTATTTCCAACGTACAACACCAAAATCCAAATATGGATTTGATTCAACAATTTGCAAATCTTCTTAATAAAGAAAATCCACCAAAATTTTGTCTTGTTAAGATTTCATTCGTTCTTTTTATTGATACTCCTTTACAAAACCAATCAAAAGACTATCAATGTAGTTGCTTCTCCTCCTACTAATCTTACACTTCTACTTAGAATAACCTACAACTACACCCTCAATAGAATTAGTAAAAACTCAAGAAGTTCTTGATGATGAATAACAATTTTCTTATTAATGTTCTCAATTGATTACAAAGAAGTATCTAAATGGAACTAGAATAGTTACAACTTTCTCTATTCTCTTTCCTAAGATATTTTCTAACACTCACTCAAAGAACCTCTCGAATTTTACATTTGAACTCCTATTTATAGTAAAACTTATATAATTTGTATATGAATTTCGAAGTATCGCAATTCATACTCGCAAAATTACTTCATCCTCGCAAAACTTCATATTTCCCCGCGCTAATTCTATCATCGTATCATTTTATATCTCTTTTCTCCTTTATTTATTACGATACTCGTGAACTATTATCTTGCGATATTCAGTACTTACAATCAAAACTGTTTGGTTCTCCTAATCATCTCTCCTAGAACATTTCAAATTACAAACGTAAGGGAACTGTTACATAAACTCTGGAAATCCTTAATCAAAAGTTTTATGTATCCGAATTTACTTCAGAAACTTTCCTTATTAAATTTGAGTCTCATTCAGACTCAGAGTTTATAATGGAATCTTCTCCATGGGTTACAAGAGATGATCTACTTGCTCTTGAAAGATGTGTTCCAAATAAACTTCCACATGAGTATAACTTCAGCAAAGTATAATTTTGGATTCAACTCCACGGGCTACCGGTAAACTTCCTTGACAGGAAGTTTATACAACGATTAGTTGCTTATGCGGGGAGTCAGAGAACAATAACTGTTCAAGAATCAAGGAACTGGGGGAAATTTTCTAGAGTCCGCCTCCCAATCGATGTAAAACAACCACTCAGAGATTCCATTAATTTCCCTGTGTCTAATAATCAGTTCATCACGGCTGAATTTAGGTATGAACGACTTCCCATATTTTGCACTTTGTGTGGTCTCATAGGTCATCTCATGAAGATGTGCCCCAAATTTCATCAACTGAAAGATAAGGTTCATCAAGATTTTCCTGAGGAACTTCAACAATAGGCATTGGATCTAATCATTCCAAAATATAGTCGTACCATTAGTGCCTCTGTGAAGAACTATGGTAATGACATTGCTGATTTCAAAGATCTAGATGATCAAGATGAGGCGGGTGTTGACATTGTTAATCTTAGTACAACAAATTCAATGGAACTTACAGGGATGATGAGTCATCAATCCAGATCAACGATGACTGGTAACCTAAAATTCAACTCATCAGGTGACTCACGTAACCTCCAAGAAGATAACTTGCTCAGGCAGCTACCATCCTCTACAAACCGTCGGCGTGATCCAAACCTGACAGTTAATGAATTTCATAACTTCCATCATTGTATCACCAATCAAAGACAAGAAGTTTTCACTCCAGTAACTGCTCTATCTGAAAGTCAATCTACACCAAGTGCTCCAGTTCCATCTTTGCAAGATTTGAACATTGAATTAGCGAAAGGAAAAAATATTGCTTTCAACCAAGATAACTCATCAAAAAACATCCAATTCAATAGTTTCAAAACTCTACAGGTGTCTGAATCTTTCAAATTCATTACAAAGAAACAAAAATCTTCCTCTACTGAAGTCTCTAATAAGTCCATAAATGAGAACCTTCATCAACTTCTATTCGGGTCAAACATTAGAGCACAGAGTAGTGACAATGGACGGGTTTTATGGAATCCCATACAATCAAGTAAGGTTACCAAACAGCGTGATTGGAAATCGATGGCTAGGAGTTCTAGCAATGCCACTATTCAGAGGCCAATTACCAACAGCAATTCGAGAGGTTCTAAACGAATGTTGGATGGATCACGATTACATATTGGAACCACACAATCAGAGATGGCTTTGGGAATCATCGAGAATTCAAGTGATCAATGGGAGGTGGTGGCTATCCCTAATAGGTCGCACGGTCCATGTTAGTCTTTGCCTGGAATTGTTGGGGGTTAGGGAATGACCCAACAGTTCAAACATTAAAATCTTTCCTAAGGAGCTCAAAGCCTAATATTGTTTTCTATCAGAGACTAAATTATCTGAAGCTTCTTCACAGTATATTATTCATAGATTTGGTTACTCTAATCATTGTATTGTTCCAGTGGTTGGTCGCAGTGGTGGTCTTTGGTTAATGTGGAAAGATCTGAAGTAATTTCTTCTTCAAAGAATTTGATTCACCTTCAGATTAATCAAACTGGTCCTTTTACTACATGGAATTTATTATGTGTGTATGGTCCCCCAAACAGAGTAGATAGAGGTCAATTTTGGCAAAGTCTATCTGTTTACTCTCATCACGTTTCTGGTCCCAAGTGTTTCATAGGATATTTTAATGCTCTATCTTCTGTTAGAGAAAAATTTGGAGGTGACCATTCTCTGAATGTCTCAATATCCCACTTTAATAACTTCATACATGAAAATTATCTCTTGGATTTGGGTTATTCGGGGCCTGCTTACACTTGGTGTAATGGAAGACAATTCCAAAGTTTAATAAGAGAAAGGTTGGATAGGGTTATTGCAACTCCAGATTGGTGTCTGGTTTTTGAGAAATCAGGGGTTCTTCATATGCCAAGAGTATCAAGTGATCATTCACCTATTCTCCTCAATACTTGCAGAAATATATAAAGAAAACCACCCTCCTATAGATTTGAAGCTTACTGGTGTTCCCATCCAGACTTTCTGAATGTGGTGTTGGAGAATTGGAATATAAATTTAACAGTTGATTTGGTTTCAAAACTTTCTTCTCTGGGAAATTTTCTCAAAAGTTGGAGTAAGGAAAAAATTGGTTGCATTAAGAATAAAATCTGTAATCTTAAGAAAAGATTACTTCATTTATAGACTCTTTCTCCCAATCCTAATGTTATCCGTCAGGAAAAAGCTATTGCAGCTCAACTGAATTATTATATCATTATGGAGGCAACTTACTGGGAACAAAGAATGAAACAAATTTGGATGAAAACCGGGGATAAAAATACTAAACAATTCCATATTTCAGTCCAACAAAGAAGAAAGAAGAATCAAATTTCTTGTCTTCAATCAAGTTCTCAACAGTGGTTAACTAATCCGAATGAGATTGCTGAAGAATTAATTCTATTCTTTAAAAATTTGTTTCAAGAAGATACGAACATACAAGCTCCTACAAATTTACAAGACTCAACTTATTCGATTAGTTCAGAAGAAAATTCATCTCTTTCTACAATTCCTTCCAATGAAGACATATGGAAGGTAGTTAAGAATATGAATCCGCTAGGTTCTCTGGGACCTGATGGCTATCCTGTTCTCTTCTACAAAAAATGTTGGTCAATAGTTGGTGAAGATACTAATCAGTTCATTAAGGAGATTTTCATTACAGGAGAAGTCCCATGTAAGTTAAATCATACTCATATTAGTCTTATTCCAAAAATCAAAAACCCTGCTAAAGCTATGGAATATCGACCAATTGCTTTGTGTAATGTTTTATATAAGTTTGTGGAAAAATATTAGCCAATAGACTTAGTTGTTTCTTGAGTAGTTTTATCTCCTGGTCTTAGAATGCATTTGTCAAGAATAGACAGATAACAGACAATGTTGTAATTGCAAAAGAAATATTTCATTCTATGAACAAATCCAAGTCTAAACAAGGATTCTTTGCTCTTAAATTGGACATGTTGAAGGCATATGATCGTGTATCATGGTCTTTTTTGGATTTTATGCTACATCAAATGGGTATTCATGATCATTCTCACAACCTTATCATGAGCTGTGTTACTTCTTCCTCTTTTTCAATTCTCTTGAATGGTGCTCCATATGGAAATTTTAAGAGTGGGAGAGGTCTTCGTCAAGGTTGTCCTTTGTCACCGGCTCTTTTCATCATTTGTTCACAGGGTCTTTCTCTTTTAATGGCAAGGTTCGACTCTAGTGGACTCTATAGTGGGTACATGATTAACAATCATGCACCAATCATCAGTCACTTGATGTTCGATGATAATCTATTTTTCTTTGGAAACAATCATGAAGTTAATGTGAATCACCTCAAGGAAATTCTGGATAACTATTCTTCTTTTTCTGGACAGATAATTAACTTCACAAAGTCATCCATTCACTTCAGTAAAGGAACCTCTCCTTTTAACAGATGGTTATCTATTCAGAAGTTGGGGGTGAGAGAAATGGATAAACAAGAAAAATATATGGGAACTTATCCTCTAAAATCAGACTCTAGTATTGAAACTTTTGAGCCTCTTAACTCAATATTCAATTCTAAGTTGGCTGGATGGAGGAATTTTTTTGTAAACCCAGCTGGGAGAACGGTTCTATCCAAGAGTGTTTTATCTACAATTCCCAATTACACTATGGGTACTTGTATCCTTCCGAAAGGAGTAACAAAAGAATTATTGCGTACTCAAAGAGCGTTCTGGTGGGGCCATGATATTAACACAAGAAAAGCTCACTTCATAAAATGGGAGAAGATTGAAAGAGCCAAAGAAGATGGTGGTTTAGGTATTCGAAATATGGAGTTTGTTAACATTTCGTTGGTCTCTAAACTTCTGTGGAGATTTTTAAATAATGAAGGCACAACTTGGACTCAATTATATTCGGCCAAATACCTGCATAATTCTTCCTTCTGGGACTGTCAACCAAAAGCTAATGATTCAAGTACATGGAAGGATATGTTATTTGTGAGAGACCTCTTTATCAATAATTGCTGTTGGTTTTTGGGTTCTGGTAATAATATCAAAATTTGGAATGATCCTTGGATTCCGGGTATCCCAGGGTTCAGACCTTCTAAACTACCAAACTCTTCTGTTCAAGTAACTAGGGTTTCAGATCTCTTTAATCAGGAAGAAAAGTCATGGAATATAGAGCTTCTTTCTCAAGTTTTTCCAGAAGATCAGGTTGAATCTATACTGGATATTTACATTCCTTTAGATACAGCTGTGGAAGATAAACTTATTTGGTTAAAAACTTCTTTGGGTAATTTTTTTTCTAAATCTGTTTATAAGCTGTTGTCCGATAGCATGGGTACAAGTTCTTCAATCTCTGAATTCCCTTGGAAATTGTTTTGGAGTAAAACTAAGATACAACCCAAAATCCAACTATTCATGTGGAAAGTTATTCATGAAGGTCTAGCAGTGTATCATAATTTGAGCAAGTTTAATAATCAAATTCAAAATACTTGCCCAATCTGCAATTTGGAAGAAGAAACTGTTTTTCATCTTTTCTTTGATTGTCCATTTTCTAAGATGGTTCTACAGGAAAGTCCAATCTGCATTGAAGTAAATGATGGCACCAGTCACAAAAAAAAATCCAGCATTGGATTACGTATCCTGATCATGGAATTATGTTGAATTTGGGGTCCTGTTTGTTGTGTAATATTTGGAAGAGCAGAAATGATTTGGTCTTCAACAATATTCATGTCTCGGTTCCTCTGTGCATTCATAAAGCTCTCCAGGATTTCAGGTTATTTGATCTTCATCATGCTCTAAACTTCTGTTCAAATATTGGAGTTAATCAAAATAGCATAGCCATCTGGGAACACCCTCCTGTCTGCGTTATAAAGGTTAATGTTGATACAACATTCAATAACAGCAATGCAGCAGCAGCAGCCGTGGCTAGAGACTTGTATGGAAATCATATTGGAAGTGCTGTTGTTTGCTTTGTTGCTATATCTTCCGCTGTCGCAGAAGCAAAAGCATATGGTTTAGGTATTCAATTGGAAAATAGATTACAAGTTTCAAGAATCATTGTGGAGGGGGATGCTTCAGACATTCCGAAAGCAATAAAAGGCAACACAGATGATATACCCTGGTGTATCAGATCAACGGTCCTCTCAATCCGTGATCGCGTCAAGGAATTTAATGAAATTAGTTTTACTTCGGTTCCTAGAGACGCAAACTCTATTGCACATGATTTAGCTCATTATGCAATCTATAATAATGTAAACAGATGGTGGGTTCAAGATGAACCACCTTATTGTATTATGCAACACCTCATTCTAAATGAGGATTAATTCAATAAAATTCTATTTCCTTCACAAAAAAAAGTGTCTAATGCGCATCAACGGATAATCATATATCCTTGAACAATAGATAGACTAAAATATATACATGAAACCCATTAGATTCAAAAGAAACTAACTCTTTGGAAGAGAAAATTCTTCACAAAAGTCGGGAGAGTGACTTTGATAAACAGTTCTTTAGCAAGCTTACCAATTTATTTCATGTCCATCTTTCAAATGCCTGCAAGTGTGGAGAAAAAAATTATTCAGATAATGAGGAACTTTTTATGGGGCTCAACAACAGACAAAAGAAAAATCAATTGGGTCAAATGGAATAAAGTTATGAAGCCAAAAAATCTTGGAGGTTTGGGGATAAGAAATTTGAAGCTCACAAATAAGGCTCTTCTTGCTAAGTGGACATGGAGATTCTCAAAAGAAAAGCAGTTCCTATGGAGGAGAATAATTCAAGAAAAAATGAAGACAAACCCAGATGCACTAATGGTGAAAGATTCAAATCAGACTCAGGGAAGAGGAGTATGGATAAATATTCAAAAACAAAAAGAGACAGTTCATAATTTGACTACAATTCAAATGCATAAAGGGAATGCAGTTTACTTCTGGTGGGATACTTGGAATGGCAATCAACCTTTGAAAGAAAAATTTCCAAAAATCTTCAAGATTGCAATCCAAAAAGAAACTTCGGTTAAAGACATGATCTCAAATGGTGCCTAGGACATCAGATTGAAAAGAAATTTGTATCCTTCTGAAATTCCAGAAATTCTGCAACTCTTCACATAGCTTGGAGTGCCTCCAACTCTTGAGGGAGATGGTGAAGATGCTCTTACCTGCTCGGCTCCTGGAGGATTCTATGCAAAAGTTTGTTATAAATGGTTAGTACAACAATTTCCTGAGCCACATAATCTTATTCCTTACTCTTGCATATGGATTCAATTTGTGCCCTCAAAGGTGCAATTTTTCATCTGGTCAACTTCTCAGAACGAAATCCCCACTAAAGATAATTTATTGAGAAGAGGTTGTCATATTCAGAACCAGCAATGTGCTCTTTGCAACTATGATTTGGAATCGGTAAATCATGTTCTTTTGCACTGTAAATTCTCACACAAAGTCTGGAGTTATTTTGTGAGTGGTTACAACATTAAATGGGTGCATGGGGGTTCTTTATCAGATCAACATCAAGCTTGGGATGAGAGAAACAGAATTGTAATGGATCGTAAAAGACCAAAAAGTGTAGATCATGTAATCATTCAGATCAAACTTATGATTTATCATTGGTGAGCAGATCAGAAATGGTTCAAAAACAATGTTTTTAGAGAGTTAATCACTCACTGGAAGGTGGTTATAGATAGATGAAATTTCTTCTTATGTAATATCGTAAAAAATGGGGGCTACGTTCTTTTTAGGGCCTGGTATTTTTACATTTTCTTTTATACAATTAACCTTTTAAGTCAAAAAAAAAAAAACATAACCCTCTTTTAGTTTTGCTCTAAAATTAACTTGAATGCTAAACATTTTATTTTTTTTGGAAGGGAGCAGAAGATGCTTTTCATTGGGACAACAATGGAGTGGTCACAACATCATCTTCCAAAGTGATTCTGAGCCTATTTTCATGTTGTTGGTGGGAATTTATACGAAAGCTATAGAAGATAAATTCAAGATTAGTGAAGATTTTGTCTCTAATACTAACAATTGCATAAACTTTAAAGTGCACGGTTTCATATTGAAAAATAGATTTATAATAGTTCAAGCAGCTCATATCTCTACCTTGTGATAGATTTGGTATCACCAAATATTGGACAAGGAAAAATCTTAGAACCCTTTTAAACAATCTGGAATTCCAATTCTGGAATGCAACTGTAATCAACTCTCTTACTCAGTACAATGAGGTACCAGAGGTCTTATAGAATTGTTGGGTTTACTCCTTATGGACCTAAGCCTCCCCCAACAAGAATGTATAGGTTTATTTCTATTTTTCGAATAATAAAAATAAAAGAACAATTTTTTTTCTTCTGATTCCACATTATAAGTTATAACCGTTTCTTAGTTTGAAATGGAAGGGATTAAATATCGTAAATATCAGCCAATATCAACCTGAAGTCAAAGCTTTATTGTAGTAAAAATATTTGAACAACTCTGAAATAAATTTGGTCAAGATGATTTTTAGGTTTTGATTCTTTTGAATTATTCTTCTTTATCAACAAGAGAAGTTTGTGTAGGTAACAAATCTAGCTAGTTCTTCTCGTGATGAAGTTGATATCTAATCCAGTTTTAAATAAATTGAATGATTCAGGGAGCATAAAAGTGTGGTGGATACTCATATTCTTGCTAGTTATTTGATGATTACAATTGGGGGTAACTCAAACCCTAAGGATTGAAGATCTTTATTTTCTCTTCCAAAAGCGGTAACTCCTCAACCTTCAACGAAATTCACCTCGCCAGTGGATGTCAATGAAAATGGAGTAGTAGAATCTCATACTGCAAACTTCCTTGAGGGCATGATAAGTTGGTAGTTGGTATTTTGTAGGGAAAAACCTTCATTCTTTGATGTTCAACTTTCTATGTCAAAATAAGGAAAGATAATGACGTAGGTAAGTTGTAGTTGCGGAATAACCTACAACTACACCCTCAATAGAATTAGTAAAAACTCAAGAAATTCTTGATGATGAATAACAATTTTCTTATTAATGTTCTCAATTGATTACAAAGAAGTATCTAAATGGAACTAGAATAGTTACAACTTTCTCTATTCTCTTTCCTAAGATATTTTCTAACACTCACTAAAAGAACCTCTCGAATTTTACATTTGAACTCCTATTTATAGTAAAATTTATACAGATGTATATGAGTTGCGAAGTATTGCAACTCATACTCGCAAAATTACTCCATCCTCGCAAAACTTCATATTTCTCCGCGCTACTTCTATCATCGTATCATTTTATAACTCTTTTCTCCTTTATTTATTACGATACTCGTGAACTATTATCTTGCGATATTCAGTACCTACATCTTGCCTCTTCTCATGTCAATTATACGAAGAAGAAATGATCATGAGAACATAACCGTTACTTAGTCTTTTAGAATTTGGACACGTCTTTTGTAACCGTTCTTTTCTAGTTATTCCCTTATATAACTCCTTTATACTCTCTTCCTTTTCTTCTTCTTATTTCCGCAATTTTATCTTCTGCTCATACTCTCTATTACTGTTTTCTCTGCAATTTTTTCTTCTACTATATCTTGATGAGTTCTCCAAGGTAATTTCCTTCTATCTTCTGCGTATTTAATTTGTTCTCCTCTTTAATTTCTCAGATAATTTGTTATCTCGATTTTGGTTTATTTCAGCAAAATAACTCCTCGAGGATGAAATCTCACCAAAAAATTCAAGCCCTAATCCACAAAGAAGAAAATCCGAGAATCAAAAGGTAGTTAAAATACTTTGCCTTCTTTCCGAACAATATATTGTTGCCTCAGTTTTTAATCTACATTTTGATTCGCAGGTTGGCGAAAAACCAAACCTTGGTAAGAGATCTCGAATAACTAAACCCACTCCATTAATTCCGATTGATGATTTCCTTCCTGAAGTTGATAAGGAATTTTCCTCTCCTCCTCGTGAAAATGTTTCTTCACAAACTCCTGCCTCTACTCCATTACCTACCTTTCAATCTCCCATCAGTGTCAATTTATCAACACTTCTCCAAGATCAACCCTCACAAAATATTTCTTCAACTTCTTCTCTTGAAAAACAACCCTCGCAAAATATTTCTTCAACTTCTTCTCTTGAGAAACCTATCTTGTCCCCAAATCCTTTGAGTGCTATTTCTCCGCATAATTTTGTCAAACTTTTGCTCTTATTCCTTCAAATTCTTCTCCTCTTCCTCAGAAATTCGAGATGGAATTTATTCAACTTTTCGAATGTTATCCGAGGTTTTGACCAACGAATATCAAACCAAGCTAAGTCTACTAATGTTCGAATTCAACAATATGAGTTTTGAAAGTTTTAAATAATTTTGTCAATCCGTTTTTTGAATATAATGACATTTCTTATTCACATCAATCCTTTGAAAAAGAAATTGAAATTGCTTCAACTTGAAGAAGATTATTCATTAAAAAATCTTTGAAATCTTCTCAAGAAGAATGCGAGGATCTCCGTAAAAAAAAATCATCATGAGCCTTTCAAATATACCGTACATTCCAAGGTTTACCAAGCCTCAAACCCATGTTCTCTCCCTTCGATCCATCAGTGATAAGCTCCGCTTCCTACAACTTCTATAATAACATATGGTCCCATTTTGGTGCTAATTTTCCCCCATTTTCTTTTTGATATGAGGTGTTTCTACGCATGAGTTTTATACTCACGTTCAATGACTCTCTTGTTGTATTCTCAAGCTAATCGTTTCTGATAAATCTTCATGGTGCAACACCTTTTCTCTTTTTTCTTCCAAATCATCCAATTCTTAATATTACTCCCGACTTAAATTTCTTTCCCAGATTCTTTCTTTGTTGTGAATTACAACCTAAACGTAGGTATCTTGCTTCTACTCCATATGTTAGACAATAAAGGAGACATTCATTCTTCTCTTAGTTGTATTGTATGCCCAAACCGCGCAGGTACTTGTCGCACCACCCTTTGAGATGTCCTTAATTTCTTTTGATTGTACGATTGTTTTATTTGTTATTTACTTGTCCATTAGCTTGTGGATCAGGGTTGACTTCCCACATTTTATTCTAAAAGTCTTGAGTAACATCTCTATATTCTCCCCTCAAATTGTTTTCCATTATCGAGATACTAGTTGTCTTTTGAACCCCAGACATGCAAAATGAGGTTCTCAAATATGAATGTAAAAACATCTTTATCACGAATAAACACTTACGCGAGCTTAGGTGAAATAATCATTGCAACTATCAAGTATCGCCTTTGTCCAGATCCGTATAAATGGTCCAACAATATCCAACCCCATTTACCAAAACGCAGCTTGTTGAAGAAGTTAATGTGGCCTTCGGTGCATGAATTCTTTACCATGTCATTGACATTCCTTGCATCTTCATTTCCAACAATTTGCGTATGTATGCATATAAGGCCATGAATATCCTTGTATCTTTGCTCTATATGCTAGAGATCTTCCCCCACTATGATTAGTGCCTTCTCCTCCATGTAACATCTTCAATATCTTTCTCCTTCTTCTTGAGTTAAGCACACGAGAGGTGGTCCATTGAAAGATTTTCTATATAAAATTCCTTCTCGCAACTCATAGTTTGTTGCATGACTCTTTAATTTTGTACTTCTAGTCTTGTTCTGGATATTTCTCTGCTAAGTAGGTATGCATGAATTTCTTTTCTCCAATGCTGCGATGTTGTTTGATGACTTCTTCAATTTCTTTCTCTTTGTCCATGATGGGTGTTGAATTAATACGTATTTGGATATTTCTTGTATTTGGATTTGTCATCATGCTTGGAATAAATGCAAGCAGCATACGCGAGGACAGTTATATTTTCTTGATATATGTCTCCATTTAATTTTGGTATCTTCGAGATAATTCCTCAACGAGTTTCTTGTATTTCTTCAAAGAGATTCATTTGTGTTATATTCCCCTTTAATTTTACAAATCACTAATTTAACTTGTTATCCTTATACTTTCATCTTCTTTTCTAATGCGATCTTTAATGCATGCACTACAGCTTCGTTTTCTGTTTCATTGTTAGTGGATGCAAATTCTAGTCTGAATAGGGAAAATGCTGTTCTTTCTCTTCTCGGTGAAATCAACACTCCAATTCCATTTCCACTATTGGAATCCATCCACTAGAATTTCCCTATCCGGTTAAATTAACAAGTATTTTGATTTCCAAATTCTTCAACATCCATCATTTCCTTACTCGCTTCATCTTCAGGAAATTCAAAAAATCTGCGACTTGTGGATTTTTTGCGATAACAATACGTGTATTTTATCTTTTGGCTTACTTGTGCATTCCACCTTTCTATTCTTCCCTACTTTTTGTGTTCTTCATGATTGATTCAATTGGGACATTTACCACTTTTATCACATGTGTTTGGCTTCATCTTGAAATGATGCATAAACCAGGGCTAAGATTAATTCTCCAAAATAATCGTTTGCATAAAGGTTTACTTGTGATTTTGCGATGACAATACTTCATATTTATTTGCGAGGTATACCAATAATTCTTCGTTTTCTCGGTTTGTAGTATATATGTATTTGCGAGGTATTATTTGATTCCTTGAAAATCTTTTTCACATTCATCGAGTCCCGAATTTTGCTCCTTCTTAAGTATGTTGAAAAATGCTTGCACTTATCGACATTCGCGAAATAAATCTTCCAAGTGAAGCCAAGAGTCCATTTAGATTTGTACTTCTTTTACCAAGTGTTGGCATGTCACTAACTGCTTGGACCTTCTCGATCAACTTGTAAACTATGTATCCCAAGAACTTTCAAGATGAATTTGATTATCATTTCTCGGGATTTAATTTGATGTTGAACTTTCTCATTTGCTCAAATATTTCCTTCAAATCTTGCACATGGTCTTTAGCTTCCTTGCTTTTTTTATCAACATATCATCTACATATACCTCCAAAGTTTATGGAACACTTTTTTCAACCATTCGTTGATATGTAGCACCCTTCCGCATTCAAAACCAAATGGCATCTTCACAACATGATACAAACCCCTTGCGTGTATGTTCTTGATCTTCTTCTGCGAAAGTGATATTTGATTATACCCTTTATATCCATCAAGTGAAGTGACCTATCATGACTTTCTTGTTGATTCCACCATTTGTGGTATCCGTCTTTGGGACATGCCTTGTTTAGATCAGTGAAATCTATGCAAATTCTTATTTCCTTTATTCTTTTTTCGGAACAATCAAGTTTCCTATGAAGTTTCTTTCTTGCTCTTCCTCCGCATTGCGTTACTTCAATTTGATAACAAAATTTTGCACTATCAAGATCTCCTTTTATTTCTTGTATTCCATTTGGTGTAGGAAATTTAGATTCTACGATGTAATGTTGACTTTGATCGCATGAATCCATGGCCTTCTTCGGCATGTTATATGGAGATTCCATATCTATCACACACAAGATTACATGTGTTTGATTTATAATTTCTCCTTTAGATTTTGTTGTAGATTTTCCTAATCCATGAATAAGACATTTTGAATTTGTGATTTCTTCATCTTTAATTCCCATCCCCTTAAATTGCATGATAGAATATGATATTAACATAATCTTTCAACCAAAATCAGTTTAATTTCATTTTTCTAAGCTTTCTTATCTTCTAGCATGATCAGCATTGTGATCACCAATGAAGTGTGGTTCAAGTCTTCATTTGGAATTTGCATAACTCTTTTGAAAATGTGATTTTACTCTTTTCCCATTCTTCTAAAGTTGTTAAATCTTTCTTCCTCTCCAATCACGCTACTAACTTCATTTGATCTTCAAATTTTCCACAATTCCCTCAAATTTTGGCTACCACAATTCTCAAGTTCCCTGTTTCTAGCGCCAATTATGTAGTTGCGGAATAACCTACAACTACACCCTCAATAGAATTAGTAAAAACTCAAGAAATTCTTGATGATGAATAACAATTTTCTTATTAATGTTCTCAATTGATTACAAAGAAGTATCTAAATGGAACTAGAATAGTTACAACTTTCTCTATTCTCTTTCCTAAGATATTTTCTAACACTCACTAAAAGAACCTCTCGAATTTTACATTTGAACTCCTATTTATAGTAAAATTTATACAGCTATATATGAGTTGCGAAGTATCGCAACTCATACTCGCAAAATTACTCCATCCTCGCAAAACTTCATATTTCTCCGCGCTACTTCTATCATCGTATCATTTTATAACTCTTTTCTCCTTTATTTATTACGATACTCGTGAACTATTATCTTGGAATATTCAGTACCTACATAAGAATTGAGACTTATGGTGAATGTGTATCTATCTTAGAATTTTCTGATGAGGATGATCGTCGACAAGCTCCAAAAATTAGTTCTTTGCTTATCTCTAGCAAGATTTATACATTGAGACCTTGGACTGATTTGTTTGATTTACTGGTTTCAAATTAGTACCCATCTAGAGCAATCGGTGAAAAATCTTCGGAATCAACAAATGATTCTTGGAGATCATTGCTGCATCTCTGACTAGTGGGGGTGGTGATAGAATGTGTATAGATGGTGATGACAGAATTGAGATGGTAAATTAAATAATTCCCAACTGGTACGGTCTATGTTAATGCAGATTTATCTCCAAAAGATAATAAAACTGCATATAATAGCAAAGTAAAAGAGGGATGAAAGATAATTGAAATGCCGGAGTAGTAAAGTTGCATGGGATAATTGACAGCTGATAGGATTAGTAAATCCCCGGCTATAAATGATGAATTTGTCAAGAAAGAACCTTAAGTTACAAAACAAATTGGTGTAGTCTCGAAGGAAAGCAGTGGCGAGGGGACTTAAATGTTTCAGATGCTTCGCAGGGAGGCTGGATTGCTGTCAAAGAAAAAACTCTTCCTAACAAGGTTGTTAAGCAGGTGAGCGCTCCAAAAAAGATTGTTAAGCTGGTGCTCTCTCCAAAAAAGTTTCCTTTTTGTTGCTAAGTGACTTTAATGAAGGAATCTCATTTCTGTAGAAACAAAATTGAGGTTCTTATATGAAAGAAAGTGAAGAAAAAATAACTATTGGAGAATTAGAGAAGGACAATATGTTAGGGTCCTTGACCAAACACCAGTTAGAACACAGCAAAGAAGAGCAAGAACCCTAGATAAAACCCTTTGAGTTGGGGGTTAGCCACCTCTGCGTAAGATTAAGAGAAGAAGAATTGAATAAACTGAGTTGTATTAATTAGTTGTGTTTTTCATACAAACCCAAGCAATGTATTTATACTACGTAATTGCTTAATAAGCAAGCAATGCAATTAATAGAAGTTCTAATTAAACTAGGAAAGCTATGCAGTAATTAGAGTAAATCTAAATAAGGAAAGCATGCAGGTTTGGTGTCGTAACATTCCACCCTGCTTGAAAAATTGCTTGTCCTCAAGCCCCAAGTTCTGGAAAACGTAGAAACATCTCATCTGCATCTTTCCATGTTGCGTCTTCTTTTGAACGCCCCTTCCATTGTATAATCCATTTAGTTCCAGCTTGATTTCCTTTCTTGAACATTTGTCTTTCCAGAATAGCTGCAGGTTCCCATTTCTCATAATCAACCACCGTTGGTAGGACTAATTCCGTAGTTACAGCCGATCCAAGTTTTAACTTCAGTTGAGAAACATGAAAAACTGGATGAATACGGCTCTCAGCAGGTTGTTGTAATTTGTAAGCAACTTCCCCTAATTTTTCCAAAATCTTAAATGGTCCATAAAAATGAGGAGAAAGTTTGGAATATGGTTGGTTTTCTACTGTCAATTGTCTATAGGGTTGCAAACAAAGAAACACCCAATCATCCACCGCAAAAGTTCTCTCCGTACGATGTTTTTCAGCAAAAGATTTCATTCTATCTTGGGCAGCCTGAATATGGAACTTAAGAAGTTTGAGTGTTTGATCTCTAGCTCTCAAATTAAGATCAACATCATGAACAGTTGTGGTTCAAGGTAGATAACTCGAAATATTTGGTGGAGCTCGACTGTATAAAGCTTCATAAGGTGACATGTTGATAGATGAGTGATGGCTGGTATTATACCACCATTCTGCCCAAGGTAACCATTTGCTCCATTCAGATGGCTTAATACTAGCAAAAAAACGTAAATAACACTCAATAGTGCGATTAGTTACCTCCATTTTGCCATCCTCCTGTGGATGATAAGCTGAACTGCGGCATAATTGAGTATCTTGTAAAGCAAAATATTCTTCCCAAAATTTTCTCATGAAGATTGGGTCTCGATCACTTATAATTGTTCTCGGCATACCATGAAGACGTATAATTTTTTTAACAAAGATTGCAGCAATAGCAGCAGCAGAATAGGGATGTATAAGAGCTATAAAATGCCCATATTTCGATAATCGATCAACAACCACAAGAATCGAAGTCTTACGATAAGAAGGTGGAAATTCATCTATGAAATCCATTGAGATATCCATACAAACATAAGCAGGAATTGGTAGAGGTTGCAACAATCCTGGAGGAGCTATAGATTCAGATTTGTGTTTCTGACAAGTATCGCAATGCGAAATAAATTCTTTGACTGAATGCTTCAAACCCTTCCAATAAATTTTTTTTTGAATGCGTTTGTAAGTTTGAAAATATCCTGAATGTCCACCCAATCATGTAGAATGAAACTCATGTAAAAGCTTAGTGCACCAAGTTGAAGTGGAAGAGACTACAATCCGTCCTTTGCAGCGCAGAATGCCACCATTATAAGAATAATGTGGTTTAAAATTAGGATTACGGCACAACTGTTCAATGAGATTAGCATAATTTGCATTAGCATGAGTTTCTTTAACAATATCATTAACACCTGAAAAAATTGGAGTAGAAATTGCGGAAAATTGAAGGCTTGTATTCCTTGATAAAGCATCAGCAGCAATATTCTCTTTTCCTCTTCTGAAAATGATCTC
Source organism: Papaver bracteatum (assembly GCA_023529315.1). Lineage (NCBI taxonomy): Eukaryota > Viridiplantae > Streptophyta > Magnoliopsida > Ranunculales > Papaveraceae > Papaver > Papaver bracteatum. The sequence goes on from JAJJWX010004157.1 coordinate 529,467, forward strand.
ATAATCATACCCCAATAATTTAGATAGCCATCTTTGTTGTTCCATCGAAGATATTCATTGATCTAAAAAATATTTCAAGTTATGATGGTCTGTATAGATCTTAAAATTCCTTCCAAGTAAATATGGTCTCCACTTTTGCACTGCAGAGACTATAGCCAACATCTCTTTGTCATAAATAGATAAGTTCAAGTTTTTACCTGACAATCCTTTGCTATAATAAGCAATTGGCCTGTTACACTGCATTAAAACAGTTCCCAACCCACTACCATAAGCATCGCATTCCAAACAAAATTCTTTGGAAAAATCTGGTAACATCAAAACTGGGGTAGTAGTAAGTGCTTGTTGTAGTGCCCGAAAAGCCACAATGGTTTCCTCATTCCATGAAAATGAATCCTTCTTTAACAAATTAGTTAACGGAGCACTAATCTTACCAAAATCCTTGACAAACTTTCGATAATAACCTGCCAAGCCAAGAAAACCCCTCAAGCTTTTAACTGTGGTTGGAATTTTCCAATCAAGAACGCTCTTTATTTTATCACTTTCTACTGTAACACCTTTAGATGAAATAACATGGCCAAGATAACCAACTGAGGGTTGTGTAAAAGTGCATTTGGATTCCTTGACAAATAGTTGATGTTGACGCAAAAGATCAAAACGCTATGGATAAGTGTTCCAAATGTTCCTTCATATTCCTACTGTAAATCAATATATCATCGAAAAAGACAAGAACAAACTTTCTCAAGTAAGGTTTAAAGATCTGATTCATGAGGCTCTGGAATGTATCTGGTGCATTTGATAACCCAAATGGCATCACTAAAAATTCATAGTGACCCTCATGAGTTCTAAACGCAGTCTTTTGAATATTAGAATTATAAAGGCGAATATTATAATAACCAGAACGAAGATCAAGCTTAGTAAATATGATTGCACCATGAAGTTCATCTAAGAGTTCATCCAGCATAGGAATGGGAAATCGATCTTTGATTGTAATTTTGTTCAAAGCTCTGTAATCAACACACATCCGCCAAGAACCATCTTTCTTACGTACCATCATAATTGGAGAATAAAATGGACTTGAACTAGATCGAATAAACCCAGCTTGGCTCAATTCAGAAATAATTTTTCCAATTTCATCCTTTTGAAAATGAGGATAACGATAAGGACGAACATTAACTGGAGCTGACCCTGGTAGTAAGGGAATTTTATGATCATGTAGTCTTGCTGGTGGAAGTGAAGTTGGAGGTTCAAAAACATCAGCAAAGTCAGACAATAATTGTTTAATCTCAGGTGGCACAGCCGTTATCGTATTCAATGAAGAATTAGTTGGTGTAGAAAATTATAGGAAGATACCATAATATTCTCGACTTAGCAAACGTTGCATGGGCACACTATCCAAGAGCATGATAGAAGAAGAATTATTACCCAATAATTTAATGTCCGCGCCAGTAGTGTTGAACTGCATAATTAACTTATCAAAATCCCAAGAAATTTTTCCCAATATACGCAACCACTGTATCCCCAAAACAGCGTCACAACCACTAATAGGTAATACTTGAAAATCAGTAGTAAATTTTTAATTATGCAATTGAATTGGGACATTGGAGCAAGTACCCAATGTTTTGAGTTGACCACCATCACCAACAGTGACACATAAAGTATTATCTGTATCTTGCAGCGAATAACCACATCGTTTAACTAAAGCGGGGTGAAGAAAATTATGAGTGGCACCGGAATCAATCAAAATGGTAAGAGGCTGAGCTTTAGAAAAACCTTGAATATGCATAGTTCTAGGGAAAGAAGAACCCATAAGAGAATGAAACGAAATAGCAGCATCAGAAGTATTTTCAGTAAGCTCGATAGTCTCTTCATCCTCAATTGCAGTATCAGAGACAACTATCTCTGGAGCTCCTTCTAAGATTAACAATCTTGATTTCTCACACAGATGACCAGGAGTGAATAATTTATCACAGTTGAAACAAAGTCATTTTTCTCGTTTCTCCTTTTGTTCTTCCCAAGTAAGTATTTTAGCTCCAGCAGGTAAAGGGTTGCGTTTAAATTGAGTAGGTGAAGGAGCAGTTGCAGAACGTAACATAGGAGGACGATAAGGCTATTTTGTTATTGATAAAACCTCTTCCTGATTTATGGCCTTAGTAAAGGCAGCAGTTAATGTTTGAGGTTCAAGTAACTTGACCATAGAACCAATCTCAGGTTTTAATGAATGAATAAAACAATTGACTAGATGATCCTCAGGTAAATCAGTGATAAAGTTCAACAAACGTTCAAACTCAGGGATATGTTCTTTAATCGTACCTTTCTGTTTGATTGTACTAATTGCCATCCTTGCATCAACAAATTTTGCTGGAGAGAATCGAGAACGAACAAGTGAGCAAAACTCTGGCCAAGTGGTGACATTAACCGTGGTTCTTTTCCAGCGATACCAGGAATTGGCATCACCCTTAAGATGTGCAGAAGCAATGGCGAGTTGCATATGATCAGCAACCGCATGTAAGTTAAAGTACTGATCCACACTAAAAATCCAATTATCCGGATTATCTCCGTCAAAAGTTGGAAATTTAAGACTAATAGAGCTAGCTCGAATAGTAGTCTCATTACCACCAGGAATAGGAGGAGGAGGTGGTGGAGGTGCACCGTTAATATGGTGACCCTGCTGAGGAGAAAGTTCTCTCATCACCGCTCATAAAGTGGTTCCAAGGCTACAGTTAGAGCTACCGTCAAATCTGTAGTAAGGGTTTGGGAAAGCTCCTTGGTATGTTCTGATAAATCGAGTTTCCTAAGAGCACGATCATCTTCATGAAGCTGTCTTTCTTCAGATTTCTTCATTCACATGCCTCTTCATCATGAATATAATTGTTGTTAATGGTGGTGACGAGTGAATCAATTTTTGTTGCAACTCCATCGATGTTTTTCTGTAGGAGTGACAAGTATTCTGTGTAAGTCATTGTAAAAAAAAAAAATTGGTAGAATTTAGAGGTTGATCTAAACTTGCTCTGAACCAGATGTTAGGGTCCTTGACCAAACACCAGTTAGAACACAGCAAAGAAGAACAAGAACCATGATAAAACCCTTTGAGTTGGGGGTTAGCCACCTCTGCGTAAGATTAAGAGAAGAAGAATTGAATAAACTGAGTTGTATTAATTAGTTGTGTTTTTCATACAAACCCAAGCAATGTATTTACACTACGTAATTGCTTAATAAGCAAGCAATGAAATTAATAGAAGTTCTAATTAAACTAGGAAAGCTATGCAGTAATTAGAGTAAATCTAAATAAGGAAAGAAGGAAGGTTTGGTGTCGCAACACAATGATTATGAGGAAGAAGATGAATTTAAGAAAAAGCTCAAGTACTTGTCTTGTGAGGACAAGGCTTCAAAAAGAAAAGATACAAAGCTCAATATACTGAATCGAAATCGAAAAAATTGGTACTATAACAAGGAAAACTTAAGGTGAGGGCAAATATCTCAAATTGAGAGTCACTATACTTAATCTATGAGAGTTTTACTTTTTTATTTCTTTTCTAGTTCTTGTTTTTCTTTGTTATTTGGCTAGTTTTAGGAGTTTGACTTGGACATACATTCTTTTCAAGGTTTTTGTATTTTACTTGGCCTTGCTATTGCAAGTTTGTTGTCTAGAGGTTGGTTTCTTCAACCTTTCACTTGTATCGCTTAGGCGTTTTTTTTTGTTTCTCGTAATAAGAAATTTTAATCCTTGTCCTCAATTTTAATAAAAAATCCTCACTAAATCTCAAATTATACCAAAAAATATTATTTTGCAAAAACTTAATTCCAATAACTTACACCGAATTAAAATATGCCGAAGGCTTATTCGATCTTTATAGTTAGTCCTTTTTCCTTCATGAACTAGCAAGAAAATGAGTATCCACAAAAATTCTTCCCTTTAGTTTCAATCCCAGTTTTTTGCACAAACAAGTATGAGGGAGGATCCATGGACACTCTTAGATGGACAAGGTCAGACAAGATTTGCGCCATTTTCTCCGTAAACCCAAACGACAATGAATTTATGTATAACATATTGATGATATGTTCCTCTTATAAGACTCTATATACTTACAAAAAATGAACACAATTCGAGATGTAAAAAACGACCATTTACCCCTTTGAATATCAGTCGTTCAAATTTAACAGTTGAAATTAAGATTGGTAGATGGTGAGGTTTGCTATCTCTAATTGTGTTCGTTTTTTGTTGTTGTAGGAATGTAGAGTCTTAGAGAAATTCCTATGGGATGAACAAACTCCAAGTTTGTTCATTTTTCTCCCACTATGGAATGAACAAACTTGAAAAACGGATGTTCAAATGAAAAAATTTGATGGTTTGAACATTGATTCAGGACAGCCGGCGCGTGTCTGCGGTAAAGACGCGCGTCATGCAAAAATACACTAACGTCAGAGATGCTAACGCCCGCGTTATCACGCCTAACGCGCGTCATTTCTCAAAACGCCAGCGTTAGAGCTGTTGTCGCCCACCGCTCTTCCATCCCCCTCCGTCGTTTCTTCCTTTCCCAATAAATTCACTCCGTTTACGGAATTTAAACTTACACCTTCCTCCACATTATACAATTTCTATACCGTCTCATTTTTTTTTTCTTTTCGAACAAAACTATTAATATTAATTCAATATTTCAGAAACATTCAACAGAAACAAATATGGCATCCTCACAACAACGATCACAACAAAGAAAACCACAACAAACACAAGCATCACAACAAACACAAGCACCACAACAAACACAAGCACCACAACAAAGGAACACAAGAATTCGTGGTCCTAAGTATACGATGGAGGAAGACGAGTCACTTTGCAGAAATTATGTATTATATACATTAGATGATATCAATGCTATTTATCAAGAGAAAAAATCTTTTTATGGGAAGATTTTACAAAACTTTTGTAAAGAAACTGGTAACAAACATGGTCGTGATGTCGATGGGTTATCTCATCCTTTTTGCACAATTTCTGGAGCTGTTAGTGAATATGTATATTTGATCACTCAAATGTGGAACAACAAAAAAAGTGGTGAAGGCGAACCTGATGTGGAACGAAGATGTCGGGAAGAGTGGCAAAGAACCCATAAAGGTTCAAGCTTGCAACATGAAACTTGTTTCACTATTTTGAGGGTGCTTAACAAGTTTAATCCATACTTGCTGGAAGGTCATCAATTTCCTGTAAGATCACCACGTGGTCCAATCTCGCAGGATTTTCAGAATGGAGGGCCTGCTTCCTCACCCGATGAAACTCCAGGTAGTCAGGATCAACACAATAGTAATCTAGATGTTAACACCAACTGCAAGAGAAGAAGAGGAGGTGGTGTGAAAGATGCAAAAGCAGCGAGAGACGCATCCCAACGAGCAACAGAAAGAGGTTCAAGCGAGTACAACTATGCCGATCACAAGGCAATGGAGATGCAAATGGAGGCAGATAGAGTCAGGGACCGTGCCATTTCTTTGAATAATCAACAGAAAAGTCGTCTTTCACGAGAACAATACTACATGGATTGTAAGCTTAACAGGTTACTCTCCTTGGACACCGGAAAAATGAATGAATGACAATATGCTATATGGACTAAGCAAATGGATGCGGCCGAACAACAACAAGTCCAGGCCGAACAAGTCCCCCACCAAAAAACTGAAGGCACCCCTCAACAAACCACAAGATGTGGATCGTGGTCGACGAAGATGATTCCTCAGAAGAAAACGAAGAGGAATTCAATCTTGCTAATGAATGAACAAGTTTAGTTTAATTCAGTGTAGTCGTTTTAATTTAATCCAGTTTAGTTTAATTATACACGTTTATTTAAAGTTTATTTTTATTATAATTGCCTCAATTTTAACAAACAACTTTAAATTAAAAAAACATACAATAAAACTTTTTTAAAATAATACTCGATAATATAATAGTCTCGCTAAAATAATAAAAAAATTCAGTCCCGACTCGGACCTTTAATGCTAAAATAATAAAATCGATAAAAATATAATATAATACATTTCAAAAGTTCCCTTTAAACTTTAATAGGTCCCAAATATTATATAAAATAATAATTTTATTAGAAAATAAAAACAATTTTCATACATATTAAATTTTCTCAAAATATGATTCAACGTTGGTTTGTTTTTCTCTGAAGTTTAAATCAAGTTTTATTCCATCCTTAATAGTTCGTAGTGTACATTAAAAATAAATGCATGCCATTCTAAAAATATTTCCGTTAACATTTTTTATCTTTTTTTATATTTTCCACTTTTAAAAATCTATATTTTGTATTCATCCTAAATACTTTATTTTTATTTTTTAATATGGAAAATTCTCGTTTATCCCAAATAAATTTTTTAAACTAAGAATTATTATGTAAAATAATATACTATTGTATGTATAAAATAATAAATTATTATTTTATCGATTATGTAATATCTCTTTAAAATAATAAGATTTGGGTGGTCCCGAGCCTATTATTTTATAGATGTTTTACTGTACATCTTAAAATAAACAACAATTTTTAATAATTATCTTCCTCTTCCCCTCCCTCTGCCTCGCCCCCCCCGTACCATCTGCTGTTCTTTTTAAAGCCCAAAGATGCGTTGTTAAATCGTGTCTTAGTTGTGCATAGATTCCCAATTGTGGAGTCTGTCAGTGGCAAGTCTATATTCTCTTGCCGGACGCCCATGCTCCACCACAAGTTGCGGCCTCAAATCTTCATATGGAAAATTAGTCCAGGTTGGGTCATGCCTGGTTTCTTCAATGACCATGTTATGTAGAATTATACACGTCAGCATAATTTTGTTCATTTCTTGAATATCAAAAAAGCGCGCCGGCCCAGCTGTGATGGAAAACTTCCTTTTCAATATGCCAAAAGCGCGTTCCACATCCTTTTTGCACGCCATTTGTTGGGTGTTAAAGTACTGCATATCCTTCGAAGAAGTCGGACCAAAGCATACCTGTTTGTAAGCTTGAACCATAGTTGACCATTCTGGATAGATTCCGTCTGCTAAATAATAACCCTGAGTGTAGTGATGATCGTTGATGGTGAAATTACAGTACAGCGCGACCCCATTCTTAAGATCTTCAAACAATGATGACTTATATAAAACATTGAGATCGTTATTTGAACCCGGGAGTCCAAAAAGGGCATGCCAAAACCAACAATCATAAGTAGACGAAGCTTCCAAAATTACAGTTAGTTTTGGATAATGACCCTTATATTGGTCTGCCCATTCTACCAGACACGCATGCCACGTCCAGTGCATGCAGTCAAGACTACCTAACATTCCTGGAAAACCCCTCTCGGTGTTTTCTGCAGTTATTCTTTGAACATCTTCCTGAGTAGGCTTTCTTAAAAAAGGTTGGACCAAAATGCTCGACTATTATTTCACAAAACAATTTGAGATACCTAAAGGCGGTTGTTTTCCCAATACGGATGTAATCGTCTGTGGAATTCGCTAGTACCTCGTAACATAGTATACATAGGGCCGCAATGACCTTTTGTTCGAGACTAAAGCCTCGTATATGTCGTGCATCACATTGATAATTAAATAAAGGTTGTACCTGACAAATCTCGGCAATAATCCTTTGCGTCAAGTTGTGGCCCATGCAGAATGGACGCTGAAAATCCTCATCGGAATACACAGTCATGATTTAAATAATCATGCATCAGCTTGATGTGGTAAAAATGTCGATTCCGCCATTTCCATCTTCTAGTCGCTACTTCAAGTGGCTCTAACGACTTTGGTATGATTCCGATTTGTAATTGCAACATAAAATTTCGTCTTCTTCTATCTTGATTTGCATCTTCATCCATTTGATGCAAAAACCCCATACACATTTCTTCATCTTCATCGTAGAACATGTCATCCATCTCCATATCCTCCCCATAAGAATCAAAATCAGAATTCATGGTTGAAAATTGAGAGGAATCGAAATTAATAAAAGATTGATCGGATATAAGATTGTTGTGTATTTCTAAGATCAAATTCGAGCCGAATTTATAGAGGTGGAAAATAGCCGTTCCGGTGACCGTTACCCAAATTTCCGTTGCAATTGGCGTTTGTGGATAAAACACCGGCATTCACAGCTATGTCGCTCGTGTCAGCAACAAAAACGCCGGCGTTCACAACTCTGTAGCTCGCGTCAACAACAAAAACGCCGGCGTTCAGAGCTCTGTCGCGCGTTTAGTTATAAATCGCCCACTTCTTTTCCATAGTGGAGAATCCTGTTTGACCATCCACGTGGCTGAACAAACAAATTCATTTGAACATTGCCATAGGAACTACTCTTATAAGAGTCACATATCATCAAAATATTACACTTCAATTCATTGTCGTTTGGATTTTGCTGAAAAAATGGCGCAAATATTGTCCATCTAAGAATGTTCATGGATTCTACCTCTACAAGTATTCTCATTTCTTAATTGTTGTTTTTCCTGAAGTTTTCTTTTTTTGTTGAGAAAAATCTGAAGTTAAAACTAAATAATCTCTTCAAAACCTAAAAATACAAAAAGATAAACAACTATTTAGATACCAGATAAATTGAATAGTTTGGAACCAATAAGTTAATATATTTTGATAGGTTCTATTAGTTGGTTCTAATCGATCCAATTTTAATACTCAAAAACAAATTCATCATTCAGTTTGGTTCCTAAAACCGTTATCCATTGATAAACTTAATCCATGTCAATCCATAAAAATAATAGTTCATATATTAGTGCATTCATGTTTTTTTTCTTTTTTTTTTGAGTTTTCTTATCTTTTCAAGATTTGTTCTTCTATAACATCTTCTTTCACTAATAATATGTATTAGGGCATTTATGTTTATCAACCAAATTACCAAGATTAACCATTTTTTTCTTCTTGTTAATTAACCAAGATTAGGGCATTGTCCACTATTTGGTCTCAATACACCTACCAAATCATAAATAGAAGCATCTATGTTGTACAATCATCTTGCTTTAAAAGAAAGGGAATACCTACTTCTAGTTAAATCAGGGGCGGAGCCAATGGTTGACTAACTCTGGCTCTAGCCCCCCTAAAATCATAATAACCCCTGAAATATCCTTACATTTATCTTATAATTTGTATTTAACCCCCCTATTAATTTAGGTTTAGTCCACCAAAATTCCCTTTTTTTTTTAGCCCCTCTACTTCATTATCCGGCTCCGCCACTGAGTTAAATAACTCTAATTCTAAAGATTAACTAGGCACATGTAATGTGAGGATAGGTAAAGGTTACTATTTAAATGGCTAAACATTTCTCCAGTGCAGGGTGCACCATAAATATTAATAATAACTATGAATCTTTTCAAAAAATAAAATACAAATAACTATGAATCAATTTTTGAGATCTTATATACCATGCTCTTGTCTATTTATGTTCAGTGAATCTCCCTAGAGATTTGTGAAATTTTCATTTTTTTTTTAACCCAAACCAAGCAACAGAAGTAAATCAAATCAGTACTCATAATTAAGTACTTAGACAAGATAGTTTCAGTCATGACTTGATTAAAAAAACACTTACATTTGTCTCAAACAACTAAAAGAATTCATTTAAAGAATCTCATTACTACTTTTCACGTTCATCCAGGGAACATAGCTAATGGGTTCTGCCTGATTTGTAGTTAAAATTCAAACAAAGCAGCTTTACTTTTCATTGAATCTCTCTAATACACTTGCTCTTGACTAAACTAAATCTTAAATACATAAGTAAACAGCTAAAGATTCTCATCACTGATTGTTTAATGCTCTTCCTCTGGAGTCGTCAATGTTTTCGCTTAATAATAGCGCAAATAATAATTAGACAAAACTCATATATTTAAATCACAGAATTTGTGTAAGCAAAAGGAGCGGCTTAGAGGCTGCCAAATAATTAGGAATGTAACTCAAATTATCATGCATGTGTTTACATGTTTGGTGAGCTGATAGTACTAAGTATCCGGTGAATCGGTGATTGCTGTTCAATAATCACATTATCATGAATATATATATATATATGTACGTCCTCTTAATTGATCATTGATCAATACAATTTATAGCCAAATACTGTACAAATAAATCAACAGAAATGTATCAACTAATAATAATGCAGGAAAAAAAAACTACAAATTGAGGAAAAAACTGTGGCGTCTGACAGTTTGGTTGCCATTTGCAATACGGTGGACAGTTCGGTTACAAAGAAATAGAAGACTATCAGTTAAATAAACATCAAATGATATGATTAGACGAATATTAAGAGGGAAATTAAAGATATATATTCGCTGTAATAGCACTCATCTATTTGAAGAAAAGGGCACAAAAAAAAAGAAGAGATAAGTTGTCATGTCTTTGCATGTTTAGACAGATTAAAAATATTAAAGAAAGGGTTAAAGAAGATTAATTAGGGTTTAGCTGATGAAAGCGTAGTAGAAGGGACATCAAATGAATAAGCGTGTGGAGAGTTAAAGTGATTATAGAAAAAGGGTGTCTGATTAATTAAGGAGGTGATGTGAGCAAAGAAAGTGATTTAGAGACTTTAAATAACAGTTGAATGACATTAAAATAGCTGAGGTTAGACTATAGTTATGAACTCTTATACTTATAGTGGGTGAAAAAGAAGAACGAGACTGTCGATCTCTTAACTTAATTAGAGTATTAGCTAGGATTAGACACTAAGCATCATTTATTAGAAAAAAAGGGATAAACTTACAAGGTATACATATATATGACTTGCGTGTGTGGGAGTCTGGTTTTGTGCACACTCTTAGTCTCAACTGGCTATGGCATCCACAACAATACAACCTAAAATTGCATTTGAGTTCAAATTTGACCGGGAAGCATCATAGGGAGTGCTGCGTCTAGCTTTGAAATTGCTAAAGTTTGTGAATACCATTTTCATTTTTGCAAACAAGCCAACTTGAAAGGATTGCTTAGTGTGGTTTTTGAAAATGTGTACAGTCTCACACTCACACTCAATGTCTTGCACGATCTCAACTTGGAAATAGAAGCCATACTCAGTTTAAGAAAGAGTTTTATGCACGCAGATATCAGAATTGAGTTTAATCTCGGACTTCTATTTCAAACTCAGCTTGAGACTTAAGTATCCCAATGAAAACAGTTTAAAGATGCATATGGCCATTGCAAAACCCAAACGTTTAACTGAAAAGATAAATTATTATTCAATATATAGCAACATAAGCTTATGATGTACTCCAGCAATGTGTTTGTGGAGTAAGTTTTTTTTCTTTTTTTGATCAAATATTTTTTGTTTTGATCAATGTTTGTGGAGTAAGTTCGTTTCTTTCATTCATTAAAACAAAATAAATTATAATGTAGTGAGTGTCAGTGAGTCACTTAACTTGACTAGAGATAATTTCTTCTTTTACGTATTTCTTGTTCCAATAAACTCTTCTTGATTGTAGCAAGTTTTTTTTTTCGAAAAGAAAGATTATATTAAAACAAGAGGACCATTACAGAGAGTAAAGGTCAAAACACGGCATAAGCCAATACAAAAACTAAATAGAGCCCAAAGGCATTACGTAGACATTAGAAGTTCCCAGTCACTCCAAACGTGGCTAAGATTAGTGAACTTAAAGGTGTCAGTATCACAAGACCAAAGCACCACCGTTTGTTTAACGAGATCAATCACCTCCTCCACAGTTTTCTAAAAACTTGATTGTAGCAAGTTTAGAATGTGCAACAAATATTTCCATCAAGAAGAAGCATATAAGTATATTTGCAGAAATATGCCATTCTCCTATAGTGTTTTTGTTTTTACATATTATGGGTGGGTGGATGGAGAGATGCTCCTTATTGGTACTCGGTCAGATTTGTACACAATGGAGCGAATTATTTCTTTTGTATGGGCGCTTACTATAGGTTCTAATTCGCTTGCTTAAGATAGGAATCAAGAAAAGGTTTGAAAAAGAAAGGCTGATGCGTCATGTAAATAGATAGATCAAGGATATTATAATCTAAAGCTATATTATTAGGTTATCAATATAAGATATAATGCATCAGTCAAATTATAATGCTGCAAATTGGGGTTAGCTTTTCACCAATTTATGCAAACATAAAAGCAAAAAGAAAGAGAAGGAGAGGATGTCACCAATGCAGGCCTGATTTGCTGCTTGAAAGGAGTAACCATGATTTTATTCTAAACTTTGAGAACAAAAACAGGGAAAATAAAGAAGAGAATCAAAAAAACAAAAAGATGAAATGTCATGTCTTTAAGCATAATCATTTAGTTTAAAATAGAGATTGCATATTGAAAATCTGTCTAAAGTTTGGCCCTGAATTATATAATCTCTTCTTTAAAAAAAGATTTGCACCGCATTTCAATTAACGGGAAAGAAAGAGCTTTGATTGTCACCCAACCTAATTTGTCTGGCTAAATTGGGGCATATGCCACTTAATTGGGGCCTATGGATTTCTTCATCCACCTAATAGAGAATGATAAGGGGTGTCTAAAAAATTGTAAAAATACTAAATTAACCCTTAAAGAAACCTTAATTATTCTAACACAAATACAAATAAAAAATCATAACTTAATTAACAAAAACAAAAATCATTAATCAAAACTCAATTTTTTTTCTTCAATTTCCATCAATATCAAAACTAAATCCTAATCAATTCAACTTTATAATCAATTACTTAAATAACAATTGATTTTTTTTTTTTTTTTGGGTTTTGAAAAAAATAACAATTCAAGCGATTGAGTTAAATACCTTTAAACCATTCCTTCGAAGTGGTACTCTACAATAATTTACCTCTAAATCTTTAAAATTCACTCATTAAATTTTTTGAAAATCAACCCAGAATCGGCTTATAGGTGCACCATATTAATCTGATTGTGGCCTACATCGGTTTTTAATGTGAACCTATATAACCCGATTCTGGGTTGATGTGATGAACATCAACTATAATCGGTTTACACTAATGCACACATCAACCGATTCTGGTTTCAGGTTCGGATCATCTTGGACCATTTGTAATCCGGTTATTGAGTTAAAAATCTCTGTAACTCTTTCTTCCAACAATCGGATTACATTATCGTCCATATAAACCGATTCTGAAAAAGCTGTAGCAAACTACCTCCAAAATCGGACTTTATAAACGTATTAGAAGTCTGATTCGGTTACAAATTTCATGAGTCCAAGGTACCCAAAAAAGAAAACCACTTTCATTCATTAAGCATGGTTCAAGTTTGCAAAATACAATTGTTTATAGGTGAAAATGGTTTCTGCTGACTTTGGTAATTGCAGGTGTGAAAGTGAGAAACAATCTAAACCCTAAACAATGTACTGCAAGGGAGTACTTTTAGATTCGAGAGATCAATCTGTACAAGTCCGTCCTAAACCAATAAATGGCCGTTCCAGACTTGCTTCGGTCACAAAGTCGAGGAGAAGGGTTGGTTTGGGAGGGAAGCGAAGAGAGTGTTGAGGCCAGAATAATTCTGGAAGAGCAGTGCTTGACTTGTATCAGAAGGTGAGAGCTTTGAGAAAGCTAACAAGAGTTGTCTTTCTGAGTGTGGTATTTTCCCTGACCAAGAACTCGTGTCTCTGGTAAAAATATGTAAGCCTACTTATACAAGTCCAAAAAGAAACATACACTGGCCTCTTAAGAAAAGAAAACGGATGAGTTAAATGGGAAGAGGTGGTAACGCCTGATATTGATGGGATTTGATGGAATTGATGTCCCATAATGAAGGAGCGTTTCACCGTTGCTTCTTGCATTTACTAACCACCTTAATCTTATTACACTATCTTGAAATGGGCATTTGTGTATGCCGCACACTATAAACCAGCAAATCAAAACCATAATTAGCGTCCCCCAGTTTGTGTTGATGTCTCGAATGTTTTTGGAAAACATGGAGCATGTTGTTGTGGCTTGGAAAGTCAAGCTAGGGAAACTTGCTAGCCTGGTAACCTTCGACGGTCGATATTTTGCATCTTGAGAGGAGGGGAAACCGTTGATCGTTGCACGCCTTTGTTTTGGTAGCCGCGTAGTGAGGGCCAGCGTGGTATGGTTTGGCGTGGCCAAACTTAGGTTTTCGGACCAAAGGTTACCATGTGTCGTTTGGTAACCTTGGATGGCTGGGATTTGCTCCTGGGATTGAAGGGAAACCGTTGATTGTTGCACGCCTTCGTTTTGGTAGCCGCGTAGTGAGGGCCAACAGGGTGACGTGGCTAGGGTGTGTTTAGGCTTGACGTGTGGGGCCAAGGGTTCGCCGTGGGTGTGGATAGATTTGGCTAGGTGCGATTTTGGCTTGGCTTGTGGGGCCAAGGGTTTTCCATGGGCGTATGGCGTGGTCAGGGCGCTTGGCTTGGCATGACGTGACTAGCATAGCTAGGGCCAAGGCAGGGTGCGTTTGGCATGGCGCGACTAGCTTGTCTAGGTTTGGTTTGGCTTGGCATGAGGGGCCAAGGGTTTTCCATGGGCGTATGGCGTGGACAGGGCCAAGGCAAGAGCGCTTGGCTTGGCATGACTTGACTAGCATAGCTAGGGCCAAGGAAGAGTGTGTTTGGCATGGCACGGCTAGCTTGGCTAGGTTTGGTTTGGCTTGGAATGTGGGGCCAAGGGTTTTCTATAGGCGTATGGCGTGGCCAGGGCCAAGGTAGGAGCGCTTGGCTTGGCATGACGTGACTAGCATAGCTAGGGTTTTGGGCCAAAGGTGGTGGGGTGACCTTAGAGGGCCATGATTTTATCCTGGGATTGAAGGGAAACCGTTGATTGTTGCACGCCTTTGTTCTGGTAGACACGTAGTGAGGGCCAACAGGGTGGCGCGGCTAGAGGGGCCATGGAGAGGTGTGTTTGTCATGGCACGGTCGGTGTGGCTGGCATGATTTTCCATTGGCACAGAGGTGCGGCTAGCATGGTTGGCATGCTTTGGCGCGGTTGGTGTGGCTGGCATGATTTGCCATTGGCACACGTGGGAATTAGGGTTTGGCTTGTAGTAACCCTAATTTGAAAAATATACCCTGGTAATTATTTTAGAGACACATTAAAGGTTTCAGTAAATGTGCCTAGTAAATGCTTTATCACTTAAATGTTGTGACGTCACTGTCTGCTAGGGTTTAGTGTTTTAAGATTTTAACCCTAAACTAAAAACCACCATCAACATTAAGTCCCCTGCTTAGCTCGGAACATGTGCCTTGTTGCGAGGTAAGCATATGATGGTGACAGACAAGGACGGAATTAAGGTGTAAATCATTGCAAAGATGGTCAGGAGAATCCGACTAACATTTTCGAGTGGTAAAGAGAGTTTTGGCTTCCCGTGTTGGCGGCCCTGCGTAAGTTGTAATGGGAATGCAGACCGTGGAGTGGTGGGGCGAAAGTTACCGGCTTGGTCTGGTCGTACATCTCCAAGGCAAAGGGGACGCGGTCTTGGGAGGCGACCCAAGTGGGCAGCTTAGCTCGAGGGGGCAAGAGGTGGCGTGGTCTTGGTGAGGTGAACGCGCGTGGATGATATGGTCATGTCAGTGGAGCAGGTGGCTTGGCATAGTGTGTCCTTGACAAGACGAGACATACTCGGACGGCCAGGCGTAGTGGGGCTGCGGCAATGGCATAGTGGAACGTGCAAGGGCAGATAGGCGTGGTGGGGCCACGATGATGGAGCGAGGGCTTGGCCGGGGCCATGGAAAGGTGAGGCGTTTTATTTTCGAGGCTGGTCTCCCGGCCGTGATTCCAACATGTTCCACTTTTTGAGCCTGCGTTTCTCCTTCTTCCTTTAGGGCTTCCATAGTATTTACGCCTGGTGAAGTTGTGTCGTCTTCCCAATTTCCAACAAAGATTTCTTCTCGTCAAGTCCAACTTACATCATGTCGATCAGAAGCGAATCTTCCTCGAGTCGACCAGGTTCTCCATCCAAACGTGCCAGACTTGATTCTCGTGACAATTCCCCCATCCGAGTCATTCGAGTTAAGAAGGTCATACCGGTATGTTCTCATTAATCAACATATGTTTCTTTACTTGTTGATGAATAATGGAAGTTTTCCTTCTGTTGGAGCATGTGTTACCGTCATTGATGAGGATGACTTGGTTACCCATTTTTCTTCGAACTCGATCATTCCAGCCACTGCAGATCTGGAAAATGCCAACTTAGGAATTTAGTTCTATGAATATCCCAATGCAGGTTTGTTGTTTGGAACCCACATGAGGTGCCTTTCTTCTAAGTACCGGAACGTTGGGGGGTTCCTTGTGCAAAAATAATTCGTAACTCTTTAAACAAAAATATGGAAGATATACGGCCACATTGCCACCAGGAACGTGGTACAATATTGCTCGTCTGCTTTGGTTTCTATTGTGAATTGTTTCCTGCCAATGGTTGTTGAAATGGAGAGTATGTCTATCCGTACCGTCGCGGAAGCAGCTATTCAAAAGTGGGAGATCATGGTGTCTACTTGTGAATCTATGAAGTTTAACGTTAGTTGGTTGCGGCATAGTCTTGAAATTGTGAAGGTCGACAGGGCTGGCATTCTTGCTGGCGTGGTCCCTGCTACAAAATTTATTCTGAAAGAGGAGAAAGCCTTGGCCGTGGATTCACAGAAGGTGGAAGAGTCAATCCAGAATTTGAAGAGCAAGATTGAGAGGTATCAAAGTCGTTTGAAGATGATGGTTTCTGGAGATTACCACCTTTTGGACGGGCTTTCTGAGTTATGTGGTTGTGATATGTTTGAGTTTCTTTCTGAGCATTTTTTTTTTGAAAGAACAAGAGAACTTTATTGATTTGCTTCAATCAAATGAAATAGAAAATCAATACGGTATGGAAGAAAGTGAAAAGATGCCTGGCTATCCGTGTTTGTGATACGGTGGGGTAAGGCGGCGTTAAGGAGTAATATGCCTTTAGCCATTTCCCATTGATGACCGCTTCCAGTTTTCCCTCGTCCTCCTTAATGACTTTGTAATACCCACTACTGTATGCTTTCGTGACTATATAAGGACCTTCCCATTTTGCGGAGAATTTTGGTGCTGATGCGTCTTGTTGGATGTGCTTAGAAGGCTTCAGTACCAAGTCTCCTATTTGAAAAATTAGAGGTTTCACGGTTTTGTTGTATGCTTTGGAAACCCTGTTTCTATATTCCCGTGCGTGTTCTTCCGCTTTGGCTCTCCTGGAGTCTACATTGTCCAATTCCGCAACCCTAGCACTTAAGGCTTCAGCTTCATTCCATCGAACTCCGCTTGCTTCGGCAATCCTGGCTGATGGGATTTTAATTTCCGCCGGGAGGATAGCGTCTGCGCCATAAACAAGAGAATAGGGAGAGACCTAAGTGGAACTTATTGGTGACGTCCGGTACGCCCAAAGTTCCATGGGCAGTTGCTCATGCCATGTTCGAGGATTATCATGCACTATCCGACTGAGAATTCGAATCAGAGTTTTGTTGGTGCTTTCATCCTGCCCGTTCCCTTAAGAGTAGTATACGGTGGATAAGACTTGTTTAATCCCGTACTCCTCGAGCAATTATCGTACTTGCCTGTTCACTAAATGGGTGCCATTGTCGGTGATGATATGTTTAGGTATACCAAAACGGCATATGATGTACTCCTTAATGAATGTCGCAATCGTGGTTCCGTTCGTTCCTCGTAAAGCTATGGATTCGACCCATTTGGTAAAGTATTAGGTTTATGTTATTACATACTCGTGATGTTTTGAGGACGGTAGGTTGATCTTCCCAATGATGTCGAGTCCCCAGCTATGAAAGGGCCATGGACTGCTTATTGAATGCATGGTGGTTGCTGGTACATGAATAAGGTTCCCGTGGACCTGACATTCCTTGCACCTCTGTACGAAAACAACTGCGTCGTCCTCCATGGTCGGCCAGTATTACTTCTCATGTATTTGGAGAAATAATTTCTGTTTCCCTTAGTGTTCTCCTTCGTGCATCTCCTTCAGCATGATTGGGATCTCTACCTCGTTTAAACATCGCAGAAGACTCCCTTCAAAGATTTTACGATATAATATCCTTCATGAAATACGAACCTCTTGGATATTTGTTTTATCTTGGATGCCTCCTTCTCGTTGGTGGGGAGTATCCCGTCGTGAAGGTAACTGATGTATGGCTTCTTCCAGTCCCCGGCGTGGCCAATGTTGAAAATTTATAATTGATGCGGCGACGCTTGACAGTTGGAACATGTTCTTTGAAGTAACCTAGCTTGGACCTCCATCTCCGGCCAATAATAGCCAAGGCATTGTAAACGATGATAGAGGGTCACCACCAATGTCTGTCGGCAGACCTCACCATGAATGCGATTGAGATGTTTCTGTGCTTCCTCTTCTCCGAGGCATCTTGACAAAGAGCCGTCTGGATTTTGATGATAGAGTACCCCTCGAAGCATGAAGAAATCACGCAAAGTCTTAAGGATGACCTTTCCTTGAGAGAGTGAACTAATAAGCTCTTGGATAATCGGTGTTCTCTGGTCATCAACTTTATCTTTTTCAGGTTGTGAAAGCCACGTTGAAGCCACGGTCCTTCTTTTCACCGTCAGTGTGACGGACCGGAAAATTACGCCTTCGGCACATCGCCCCGCAGGCCGCAACTCTCCCGGTGCGCCATGATGAATCTACTATCCGGGCCTCATCCCCAGGAAAACGCACGCTCACTTGCCCTTACAAGCATGATCGTGGAGAATGATGCAGCTCACTTAGCTTCCACACCTTTCCAGCTTACCCTTGTTCTGCAGAAGGGTTTTAAGGCCATAAGGCCAATGCCAATGCACTTCACATGCATCTCTGGCTTTGCCTCAATGTAGGGAATTCATCACTGAATTTCCTAACTAGTCGAGCAACCATCATACCGTCCTTTCTTGTCCAGACTTAAGGCATAAGCCGTGGAATTATGCATAGGCCGCACCAAGCCCTTTCCTACGTTACCTCGCGTGCCAACTCGATGTAACTTGATAGGAAGTATGAACATCCACTTACTGGAATGCAACTTGTCCTCATCAAGTCTGGCCACAATCATCTCTCACGTCGAGCTACCGAGCTTAGATGATATGAGGGGCCAACATGCTGGACCGGCAATACTACAACTCATTGCGGCTGCCTACGTACCCTTCCCTAATCTAAAGGGATCAAGCACATACCGTAGTTCATCATAAGGGACAAGCAACTTATTCCAACTCGTTTGCTAGGCCATGGCCAAGCAATAAGGGTAATGGCCTAGTCCGTATAGGCCGTTCCGTCAAATGCATCCAAGTGATGCATCATCGAGTCCGTGGAATGGCATAGTGATGCCTTAGCATCATATGCCCTCTCTCAAGGCTACGCAACTATAAATGAGCCTTATGCATCATTTATACACTTCCGGCTAAGCTATGAAGCTTACTTGGTGCATAGTTCGCATATGCACCTTCAACCAACAACCCTTACCTATATATATTTATTTGACATATTTAGAGCTCTGATTAGGGTAGGAAAAATCATTCATCAACTCCCCGTTTCACTATTCATGGCCGTTGCCATGTATTTTTCTGAATAACCGGCCATGATGGCTGTACATTCAGCTCTGTCTCACATGCCAGTTCTTATGCCAACTCGATGTTCAACCAGGATGGATGCACTCTGGCTTTGGCCCGTAGGCCACTCCCATGCCCAGTCGTGATGGATGTGCATTACCAACTCGATGTCCAGCCATGTTGGCTGTACATTCTTAAGGCCATCTACCCAATTGGCCTAATGCATCATTTGATGCAAGATTGGCTCTTGGACAATGTAGCTTCCAACCAATGCCTTATTAGCCTTATCCAATATGCATACGCGATGTGCCTTACTTGGCACCCAATATTGCCCCTTGGCCAAATGCATCCTTTGAAACGAGAATTGGCTCTTGGACAAATACCAAACATAAAGCGCCGTTTTGGCGCGGTATTGACCTTAAGCCAATCTACCTCTTACCAACCAACGAAATCTTTGAATGAAGCTTCATCTCAGGCCATGGCGCATCTTTTAGCATACACCATGCTAAAAATACGGGGTGTTACAGTCAGAGTTTCCTCAGGGCCTTCAAATCGCAGTTTCGATGCTAACGTTGCTAGGCAGTCGGCATGTTGGTTTCTTCCGCGCCCGATTTGGGCTACTGTTGCGTCGGCGAAGTAGTTCAGTAGTTTTTGACCTTCAGCTCTATTTGGGGCTAAGGTTACCTCCTTTAGTGTGTATACTCCATTTAATTGGTTGACCAGTAGTTTAGAGTCCCCTCTTATTTCCAGACGTGTGGCTCCGGCTTGTTTATCCAAAGACAACCCAATAAGGAAAGCTTCATACTCTGCTGAATTGTTGGTGCATGGGAAGTCTATCTTGAAGGAGTGTGAGAAAACTTCACCAGTTGGGGATACTAGAACCACGCCGGCTCCTCCCGTACCATTGTTAAGGATGGCGGAGCCGTCGAAAAATAATAGCCAAGTTTCCTCTTGGATGAAACAGATTTTCGGAAAGTCCCCAAGGAGGTCTTCGCGTAATGGTACAGCATTTTCTCCTGAAAATGCCGCCAACAAATATGCAACTTCCTGTCCTTTGGTGGCACTCGGGGAAGCACATTTTATGTCAAATTCTGACATCTGGAGGAGCCATTTGGCTGGTATTCCTATCAGTGCAGGTTTTGAGAGGAGGAACTTCACAGGGTCGGATTTGGATATCAGCACCACTTTATTGGACAGCAGGTAGTGCCTGAATTTCTGGATGGAGTAGACCAAGGCTAGGCATTCCTTTTCTGCTTTGGGATACCTAAGTTCGGCATCTCTCAAAGTCCGACTGAAATAGTATATGGGGTATTCAATCCCTTCATCATCTTCTTGGGCGAGGAGAGCTTCGACAGCAGTGTCATTGAAAGCGATGTAGAGGTGTAGCGGTCTTCCTTGCATGGGTGATCTCATGACAGCTGGGGAAGATAGCGTTCGTTGAATCTTCCGGAATGCCTCCTGTTGTAATGGGGTCCAGACAAATCTTTCTCATTTCTTTAGTAAGGGGGTGAACGAAGCAATAAGTTGAGCCAATCCGGGTATGAAGCGGCGGATGTAGTTTATTTTGTCCATGAAACTCTGGAGTTCCTTCACGTTCTGAGGTGGTGGAATTGTGAGGATGGCTTGCATTTTGGTTGGGTCAACTTTGATCCCCTCAGATGTTACTTGTAAGCCTAGGAACTTGCCCGAGGAGTCACCAAAAGCACACTTTAACGGATTCATTTTTAGCTTATATTTGCGATATCTTTTGAACAGCTGCTGTAGAATCTATGCGTGGGCCGCCCGAGTTTTTGACTTGACTACTATGTCATCTACATAATCCTCAACTTGCTTATGCATCATTTCGTGAAAGATGGTGGTCATGACGCGTTGGTATGTGGCGTCAGCGTTCTTCAGATCGAAGGGCATCACAGTATAGTAAAAGTTTCCGAGAGGAGTTCAAAAAGCTATCTTGCTCGCATCATGCTCGTAAATATTTATTTGGTTATAGCCGATGTACCCGTCCATGAAAGAAAACATGCCATGTCCACTGGTGGCATCTACCAACATGTCGATGTTGGGGAGCAGAAAATCATCTTTAGGGAAACATTTATTTAGATCCCTAAAATCGACACAACACCTGATTTGACCATTCTTCTTTTTTACTGGAACTATGTTTGCCAACCAGGTGGGGTGATGGGTTGGTTTGATGAAACCATCCATCAATAACTTTTGAACCTCTGCTTTAATCTATTCTTCAACATCATGCCGAAATTTTCTTGGGGTCTGCTTGGCCGGTTTGGATCCGGATACCACATGTAAGTGGTGAGTGACCAGCTTTTCGTCCAATCCAGGCATCTCCTCGTATGTCCATGCGAACACGTCTTGATATTCCTTGAGGAGGTCTACCAACTTTGTGCGCTCGTCTGTGTGTAGAGTCTAGCATATGGAGATGGGTCGTGGAGATTCCTCATTCCCGATATTAATAATTTTAAGATCGTCCATGGTTGAATTGGTGCCGTCTTGTAGTTGTTGTGATACGTCAGGTATCTCCTCTCATGGCTCGTCACCAGGCTGGCATTCTATTGGGCCGGGAGACTGCGTGGTAGTCTCCCCTGTTAATTGCTAACAACGGCGTTGATTTACGGTTTTCCCTTTTTTATCGTGACCCGTAATAAATGTCTGTCCTCTCTTGGTTGGAACCAGACCATGGTCTTGTGGATAAAGGCGAGTGCGCCTCTCTTCTGAAGGTGTGATGTGAGGCTGAGTTTCTCCGCGGGGTTGTGTAGAACTATTTTTTTTATTCAATGGTCATCCATTTCGGCATCGGGGTGTGGTGAGCCTTGTTGGTTGTGACTTGCGGCCCCTGTCTTGGCTCAAAAATTTCCATTCCACAGATTGGCGCATAGGGAGATGATGACGATGCAATGCGAATGACTTCTCCGTTTAGCGTGGTTTTCAAGCATTGGTGGTACGTCGAAGGAATGATCCTGTTGTCGTGGAGCCATGGTCTCCCCAGTATTATATGGCAGTCCGGCTCCTTTTCAGTTACTTTGAATCTCACTTTTGACTGGACATGTCCTACCGATAGATCCAAATTGACGTACCCATATGTATTGGTTTGGTTACCTTTGAAATCGTTCATGGTAGTAGGTTGTCGTGTAACCTCGCTTGGTCGTACTTTGGCCGTCCTGAGCGTCCTAAGGGTGACGACATTGGAGGAAGCTCCTGTGTTGAAAAGGGCCCTTTTGAACTCCATGTTTTTGATTCGAGTTGTGACGTGCAGGGCGCGGTTATGGCCTTCCCCTGCCATCATGTCGTCATCGGTGAACGTGATATTATTAATGGACGAATCCTGCGTTTTTGCTGTTTCCGAGCATGGAGGAACCAAGGGCACGCTTAACGTTATCCGATTGATGGCGGTGAACGTCTCTATCCGTTGATCCCTTGAAAGATGTAATAGATCACATACGTTTTCCACCAGCGAGATCGCTTCTTGGCTTACGTGCCTTTGATTGGTGGTAAAGATGTTGGCTTGAGAGCGATCATTCGGGACGTCAGTCCCCAACTCAGAAGTTTCCGAGGAAGGCGAACCGCTCAATTCTGCCGTCAGGTCGATGAGGAAACCCAGTATGGCGTTAATTGCATCTCTCATTAGCCCCATATTTCTGATGTGAATCCCCTGGACCCGTACTAGGTCAATCAGCCTTGGATCTTCTTCGTTGGCGGTGTTGTTGGGCGTTGAGATGTTGCCGTTTTCCCGAGTGGAATCTGAGGACACAGATTCAGTCCAAAGACCAACCATCCCTTCTTTTTAGAGAAACATATTCAAAGACTAATATTGAGACCGATAGACCAATCCTCCCACTGTGGTTGCCAATTGTTTATAGGTGAAAATGGTTTCTGCTGACTTTGGTAATTGCAGGTGTGAAAGTGAGAAACAATCTAAACCCTAAACAATATACTTCAAGGGAGTACTTTTAGATTCGAAAGATCAATCTGTACAAGTCCGGCCTAAACCAAGAAATGGTCATTCCAAACTTGCTTCGGTCACAAAGTGGAGGAGAAGGGTTGGTTTAGGGAGGGAAGCGAAGAGAGTGTTGAGGCCAGAATAATTCTGGAAGAGCAGTGATTGACTTGTATCAGAAGGTGAGAGCTTTGAGAAAGCTAACAAGAGTTTCCTTTCTGAGTGTGGTATTTACCCTGACCAAGAACTCGTGTCTCTGGTGGAAATAGGTAAGCCTACTTATACAAGTCCAAAAAGAAACGTACTCTGGCCTCTTAAGAAAAGAAAACGGATGAGTTAAATGGGAAGAGGTGGTAACGCCTGGTATTTATGGGATTTGATGGAATTGATGTCCCATAATGAAGGAGTGTTTCACCACTTCTTCTTGCATTTACTAACCGCCTTAATCTTATTACACTATCTTGAAACGGGAATTTGTGTATGCTGAACGCTATAGACCACCAAACCAAAACCCTAATGAGAATCCCCCAGTTTGTGTTGATGTCTCGAATGTTTTTGGAAAATATGGAGCATGTTGTTGTGGATTGGAAAGTCAAGCTAGGGAAAATTGCTAGCCGGGTGACCTTCGAAGGTCGAGATTTTGCGTCTTGAGAGGAGGCGCAACCGTTAATCGTTGCGCGCCTTTGTTTTGGTAGCCGCGTAGTGAGGGCCAGCGTGGTGGCGCGGCTAGTTTGGCATGCCGTTGGCATGGCATGGTTTTGCGTGGCCAAACTTAGGTTTTTGTGCCAAAGGTTACCATGTGTCGTCTGGTAACCTTGGATGGCTAGGATTTGCTCTTGGGATTGAAGGGAAACCGTTGATTGTTCCACTTCATTTTGGTAGCCGCGTAGTGAGGGCCAACATGGTGGCACGACTATGGTGTGTTTAGGCTTGGCGTTTGGAGCCAAGGGTTCGCCTTGGGCGTGGCTAGCTTTGGCTAGGTGCGATTTGGGCTTGGCCTGTGGGGCCAAGGGTTTTCTATGGGTGTATGGCGTCGCCAGGGCCAAGGAAAGGGCGCTTGGCTTGGCATGACGTGACTAGCATAGCTAGGGCCAAGGCAGGGTGCGTTTGGCATGGCGCGGCTAGCTTGGCTAGGTTTGGTTTGGCTTGGCATGTGGGGCCAAGGGTTTTCCATGGGCGTATGGCGTGGCCAGGGCTAATGCAAGAGCGCTTTGCTTGGCATGACGTGACTAGAATATCTAGGGGCAAGGCAGAGTGCGTTTGGCATGGCGCGGCTAGCTTGGCTAGGTTTGGGTTGGCTTGGCATGTGGGGCCAAGGGTTTGCCATGGGCGTATGGCGTGGATAGGTCCAAGGCAAGAGCGCTTGGCTTGGAATGACGTGACTAGCATAGCTAGGGCCAAGGCAGAGTATGTTTTGCATGGCGCGGCTAGCTTGGCTAGGTTTGGTTTGGCTTGGAATGTGGGGCCAAGGGTTTTCCATGGGCGTATGGCGTGTCCAGGGCCAAGGTAGGAGCGCTTGGCTTTGCATGACGTGACTAGCATAACTAGGGTTTTAGGCCACAGGTCGTGAGGTGATCTTGGATGGCCAGGATTTGCTCCTGGGATTGAAGGGCAACCATTGATTGTTGCACGCCTTCGTTCTGGTAGCCGCGTAGTGAGGGACAACATGGTGGCGCGGCTAGAGGGGCCATGATGATGTGTGTTTGGCATGGCGCGGTCGGTGTGGCTGGCATGATTTTCCATTGGAACAGAGGTGCGGATAACATGGTTGGCATGCTTTGGCGCGGTCGGTGTGGCTGACATGATTTTCCAATGGCACAGAGGTGCGGCTAGCATGGTTGGCATGCTTTGGAGCGGTCAGTGTGGCTGGCATGATTTTCGATTGGCATAGAGGTGCGTCTAGCATGTTTGGCATGCTTTGGCGCGGTCGGTGTGGCTGGCATGATTTTCCATTGGCACAGAGGTGCGGCTAGCATGGTTGGCATTCTTTGGCGCGGTGGGCAGAGGTATCAGGACCCAGTTGAGATACGGCTTTGGGATGATCTTCTTCAAACGCCACAACAATCTACAACAAGTCGAGGATTCAAATCGGTTTATATGTTACAGTCGATTGAGAAAACCGATTATCAGTAATCGGTTTATATGTGCAACTATAAAATCCAATTAAGGACTTGACGAAAAAATTCCAAACTTTACAATCGGTTCATGTCTCGTATCATGTAATCCTATTTTTGTTCACATTTGTCTTGGAGCATTTTTTTCTCCAAAATCGGATTACATATACACGTAAATAAACTGATTTTCAACTTCGTGTTTTCTACGTGATTATTCAAGTGAAGAAATAACATTATGCACATCACCAAAAAAAATCGATTTTCGTCACGTACCCATCGCACCAATTTTTTTACTACAATCGGTTTATGTGGTGACTAACAACAACCGATTAATGTAGCCAATTTGGGGATTTTACCCAGAATCGGTTTATGTAGTGCTATCGAATAAAATGATTATGGGTTAAAGTTTTGAAAAAATTTCCCTTTTGGGGTGATTGGTGTAGTTGCAGGATTTCCTACACTACACCCTTGTCAAGAATCTATGAAAATTAAGTCATAATTGTGGAAGAATAATGACACTTTTATTAATTCACTTTCAGGAAGTTTTACAAGAGATATTAAAACTCAGAATTACAACTTTCTTTCTGGAATTTCTCTCTCCTCAAAGTTCTCTCAGCTCTCAAAAATGCATCATCCTTTTTCTGGATCTATCGTCCCCTTTATATAGGGATTTACATAGTGGAGGACAGCTAAGATTTCCCCTTAATTCGGATCTTCTTTGCAATCTTATTGCGATCGTTACAATATTCCCTATCGCAAGAATGATGACCATCACAGGATTAGTCTTATTCTTCTTTTACTTCTTCCATCGTCAGTTTCTTTTAGTTGTTCTGTAATGCTCGTGAAATGTCGTTGAAGAATCTTGCGACATTCTCGTCAAAGTGTTATTAATACTTGTAGAATGTTTGGGTTTATCGCAGAAGTGTTGTTTTCATCGCGAGAATATCGTTGTGGCGATATTCTGGTACTACATCTTGCCTCTTCTCATGTCTTTTCTGCGAAGAAGAGAAGATCATGAGAATTAAGAATGTCATAATCACTTATCTTTTCTTCTTTCCCCTTATGACACGTTTCTACGTCCTTCGCCAGCTGTTTTCACGAGTTTCTCTCTACCAATAAATTTTTGACACGTCTTCTGTAACCGCTGCGATCTGACCATCCACGTCTTCCCTTTGCATTAATTGCCTTCATCCTTTTCGAGAATTTTCTTCTTCTATAAATACTCTTCTCATTCCTCTTCTTTTCTCTTTTACTTTCTTCTTCATTCTCTCCATATTCTCTCTGCAATTTTTACTGTTCCTCCGCAAATTGCGCTTTTATAATCGCTGTGATTTATTCCTTCTTTTCAACTTTTTCCTTCATTCCCATAATCAAAATGGTTGCTGCTGGTCCTAAAAATTTGAAGGCCTTCAATAAAATGCGCGAGAGACTTAGAACTAAAGGTTTTAATTTGTCTTTAATTCCAGATCAAGATTCTAAATCAGAACTTTCCCTTAAATTGTTCACTGATGATCAATGTTCTCGCGAGAAAATCGTGGTATCGCTAGGACAACTTGAAGTTGGTTTTCCCATCCCTCTTTATGATCCTGAGTTTCCATTATTTTATTAAATAATCTCTGACGAGAGATTCTCACGAGCAATATACCAATTGGGTGGGGATTGCATCAGATTATTACTTGAGTATGCTTCTCGCGGCGCTGGCAAAGGAACTCGCTACCCCGAGGCTCCGAAGAATCCTTTGTTCAAAGATGTTCCCATTGTTTCTTGCGATTATACTGTGGACAATTTTTTTGCAAACTATAGAATTATCCCTATGAAGAGGGATAATACATGTTGAGGTGTTCGTTTGAAGAAAGAGAAGGTCACTGGTGACAATGCTCTTATGATGGACATTGACTTTCATACATCTACTAATCAAGGCCCTCGTCATTCTAACAACGATAAGTGGTTCATCTTCCCATTAAGTCTTGAAGGTCCTTATATATCTGGTTCTCACGAACTTCCCGAGAATCTCGCTGAATATCAACCCTGGGTCTTCAACTGGCCCGATAGAACTAAAGAAGTATATTCTCTCTACTTTTCATGTTATTATTATTATTTATTATCTTCTTTACATTCTCGCTAACTTTTTTGATTTTCTTAGATTGATAGAATGAAACTCAGCTATCAAACTCTTAGGAAAACCCAGCATTCGCCTGGCTTTGATATCTTTTACAGATGAAGTAAGAAATATTTCTTCGTAAATTTTAACAATATATTGTTGCCCCTATTTCTTATCTTCATTTGTGCTCGCAGGAAATCGAAGAATTAGAACCACTGCCCCCTTCAAAAATCAAGGAGAAATCTCCAAAGGAACCATCTGGGAAATCTATAAAGGAGAAGCCTACTACTTCTTCTAGGAGAAGATATTCTGGCCCTCACAATGATGAATCTAGCGAGCCTCCGCTAAAGAGAAGCAAAACTCAACCTTCTTCTTCTTCTTCAACTCCTCCATTAATTTCAGAGAATCCAAGTGCTGGTTTTTACGAGGGTCTTAATGCTGGTGGTTTTCCTTCAATAAGGAATTCTTCTTCTTCTGATTCCTCAATGACTCATCTGTCCAGAATTTTTAGCGATATTTCCCATAGCATGACCTCAAATGGCGAGGATGAAGTTATTGAAAATACATCTCAAGCTCTCGCTAAAGTTTGCGATGCTCCTATCTTAGTAGATAATGATTCTCTCCAAGGAATCTCAAGATCATTGACTCCCAGTCTCTTGAATTCTCTTGGTGCTTTGGTATGTTTTCACTTCCTTAGCTTGTTTATTTTTCTTCATCGCTATATTTTAATTTGTTTTTCTTCTTCGCAGGTTGGAAGAGATTCTTTTGTTGTTGCTTATGATTTAGACAAAAGATGCCTCTACGCTGAAGAGAAAGCTACTAAAGTTCACCAAGATAAGGAAAAACTAGAGCTTGAAGTTATTGATCTTCGCAAGCGGAAGCTACCGTTGACAAGCAAAAGATCGCTAATCTCGATAAAGCTAACCAAAAACTTTATGGTATGACTGATTTCCCTTCTCTCTTAATTCCTTTTATTCTATCGCAGCTTATTCAAGCAATCACTTTTAACTTGCAGATGTTTATGGTATTACTGACGAGGCTATAATCTTTCAAACTTTCCCTGAACCTATAGATGATCATACTCTTCTCGCTAGTCTTAATAATTCCTTGAGTAACTTCTCAGATGATAAGATTAACTCCCTCTCCATAAATGAACTTAGATCCCAGTTTACTCTCTTAAAACTTGAACATAGATTCAATTTAGGCTTGACTGACAAATTTAGGCTCCTTTATTTTGATTCAAAGAAAGAAATAGAAAAATTAAGGCAGAAGAATATCGATCTTATTGATGAGAAGGATCTCTCCATAAAAAATGGAGATGAAACCTTAGAAGATTTTCATAAAACTCTCCTTGAAGTTCAAAAGGTTAGAGATAAACTTATCCGCGAGAATGAAGATCTTCTTGCGAGGGAGACTCAAATTCGATCCCGTCTCCTTATTAATAGAGATGATGAGTTTGCCTGGGCTGCAAAGGTTCTTGACAATGCCAGAAATGATTTAGGTGTAAATGTTAGCCTTTAAGTCGAACAGGCGGCTCTAATTAGAGATATGATTTCTAACAGAGAAGGTTATTGGCTACTCTTCTTCTCGCTAATTTCTTGTTTTCATTATTCTCTTTTATAAAGTTTCTAACTTGTTGTTATATTCTTGTAGAAGTTGAAAAAGGTTATCTTGAAAGAATCAAGGAGCTTGAACAAGAGAAGGATAAGCTCGCGAATAATCTTGCTGCTCGTAATTACAAATATTCGCAACTGAAGAAGCAGTTTGGCATCACCACTGCGAACTTCAATAGATCTCTCATTTTCGTTCGCAATGATTCTGTTAAATTGGTCTGCGATGACCATGGAATTTCTCCTTCTATATACGATTTTCTCGCGAAAGAAGTACCCGTAGTGATTCCCATTCTTGACATCTCTGATAGTGAGGCTGAAAATTCTGACGGGGATGAGAATGATAGTGATGATGAGGGTGAAAAATCCAGTAGAGAAGAAAATAGTGATGATAATGATAAAGGGGAAGAATCTGGCGATGAAGAGAAGTCTAGTAAAGAAGATGACGATGGATCTAACTAGTTCTTCCTTTTCCTTCTCTTTTTTCTGTAACATTGCCATTAGTTTCTATACATTTGTGAATTTCTTTTTCTTATTTGCTTCTACCTGTAAGAATCAGAAAATAGCTCTTTTTATGCAAGTTAATCAATCAATACAACTTATTATTCTTTTAATTATCTGCGTCCCTGTTTTTATGCAATTTTTATATGATAGATGAATAATAATTTCATCGTTCTCACGCATTCCCATACTTGCCTCTATTATTCATCTGCAATATAAAAATTTATTAAAGATTAAATAAAAATCAAAATTTTACCTTAATATTGGCGGTCTTACCTTAATTTCATCGTTGTGTGAAATCGCAATTCTTATAACATCTGCGAGTATTATCGCTGTAATCTTGTGGTCTTATTGTGCCTTCCTAATTAAAGGTCTTATTTTGCCACGCTTCTTCTTTCTGCGACAAAATCGTAGGACGTCTTTACATTTGTATGTATTGACCCATTGATCTTGCCTTAACTTTCTTCTTTGATTATATTGCGATAATATGACAAGTCTAAGTTCTCTCGCAAGATCAGAGCCTCGTGACATTATCGTCTTGCGATGAAATCGCAGGATGTCTTTACACGTTCATGTAAAAACCCATTGATCTCATCTTAAATTTTTTCTCATGGCTTGTTGCCTCTGCATCATTTACGTTACGCGATAATATGACATGCCTAAATGTTCTTGCGATCATAAAGCCCCATGACATTGCCGTCTTATGACACTTATCAGCTCCCTAATGGAGGGTGCTGCCCTTATCTTCCCCCTGAAACCCCTTCAAGGAGGGAATATCGGCCATACAAGATTAGCTCCTCCCATCCGGATCTGTCAACAACCAGTTGTGTTTGTAGCATCTTGTCCTTTATGCCTATATGGCTTATAGTTACAAGACTGCACCCTAAGTGGGGTTTTCTTCAGGCCAAGTGCATTGTAGCCAAGACTTACCAAGGATGGCAAGAGAGTTTCATACGCTCCTGGCACCCTTGGCTCAACCGTGTACCTCGACGCCTTAGTCATACTCTGCACTTCTTGGAAGAGATTCTCGGTCGTCCAACCAGGGTATAACCATATATAGTTGGAAATCCAAGATCCCTCTCCTGGATAGGTTTTCTTTAACCCCATCGTATGCATGACTCAGGTTCCAGCAACGGTATAACCTTATCGCTGAGTCATGTCAAGAGATACCCCTTTTATGACGCGCTGTTAGGTCTTACATTTGCCTCTTGCGAAATTTTATCCGCGAACTAGGGTGCACGCCATAAAAGTTCGTCCCATTCTTATGTCTCTGCGAAATTTTATTCGCTATTCTTGCGATGATGCTCGCATAAATTTTGATATTGAAAGAATAATTTTTTAATTGTTTCATCTTACATTTGTATTTTCTTACCTCGCAAAAACTGCTACTGATAATACCTTTTCAGAAATAATTTGTTCCATGGTCTATCAAGTCTTTGGCCAACATATCTTCCCTCTGGATCCATTAATTTGTATGCTCCATTTCCAATTATATTTTTAATGATGTATGGTCCATCCCATTTTCTCGCTAATTTTCCACCACTTTCTTGTTGATATTTTGGTGTTTCTCGCAAAACTAGATCGCCAGGCTGGAATTGACGTTCCTTGACTCGTTTGTTGTACTCGCGAGCTAATCTTCGCTGATAGTTTTCCATATATTGTAGAGTTTTTTCTCTCTTTTCTTCTAGTTCGTATAACTCATGTAAAATCATGCCAGCACTTAGATTTTTCTCCCATGCCTCTCTTTTTGTTGTTGGGATAGCAACCTCTGTTGGTAGGATAGCTTCAACTCCATATGTTAAACAGAAAGGTGACATTCCAGTTGCCTCTCGTCTAGTTGTATTATATGCCCATATTGCATTATGTACTTGCTCACACCATGATTTGTGATAACCTTCTAACTTCTTTTTCAAGATGTCTGCTATTGTCTTATTAGTTTCCTCAGCCTGACCATTTGCTTGTGGATATAAAGGAGTTGACTTTCCACATTCTATCTTAAATGCATTAAGAAGCAATTCGATGTTTTTCCCTTCAAATTATTTTCCATTATCAGACATCAACTGTGCTGGAATCCCAAATCTGCAAATTATATTTTCAAATATGAACGTAAAAATGTCTTTATCGCGGATGTGATGTACTGCCTTAACTTCTCCCCATTTTGTGAAATAATCTGTAGCAACGATTAAATATCTTCTTTTTCCAGAACTAGGCACAAATGGTCCCACAATATCCAATCCCCATTTTCCAAAAGGCCATACACTTGACGAAGATGATAATGGTGCTCCTGGTGCATGTATCTTCTTCCCAAATCGCTGCCAATCTTCACAACGCCTTGAAAGTTGTTTTGCATCCTCATGCATATACGGCCAATAATAACCTTGCATCTTTGTTTTATATGCCAAAGATCTACCCCCGCTGTGATTACCAGCATCACCACTATGCAACATTTTTAACACTTTTTGTCCTTCTTCTCTCGTCAAACACCTCAGCGATGGTCCATTAAATGATTTGCGATATAATACCCCATCTCTTAGCTTATAATTGGTTGCTCTACTTTTTAATTTATGTGCTTCTAATCGATTTCTGGGGATTTCTCCTCTCGCCAAATAAGCATGAAGATCTGCTCGCCAATCTGTAGCATTATTCCCTATTTCTTCCTCGCCAGATTCTACCATCATTACATCTACCTCTTCTTCTTCTTTGTTTATTGCCGGTTGCAAAAGTGTTTGAATTTTTATGCATCTCGCAAGTGGGTTCGCCATCATACTTGATATGAAAGAAAAAGCATCTGCGAGCCTATTATCTTTCCTTGATATGTGCCTCCATTTTATTTTTGGAATTCTCGCAGACAATTCTTCAACAAGTTTTTTGTACTTTTTCAAAGATGGTTCATTTGTGGTATACTCTCCCTTTATCTGGCGAATAACCAATTGTGAATCGCTGGTGATTCTAGAATTTTCCAACTTCATTTCTATCGCAAACTTCAATGTATGAATTACAGCTTCATATTCTGTCTCATTATTAGTGGATGTAAATTCCAATCTAAATGAAAAAGCTATTTTTTCTCCTTCTGGTAAAATGAAAACAACTCCAATCCCATTTCCTTCTCCATTTGACGATCCATCCACTAATATTTCCCATCTGTTAGGCTTTGTTAATAGCTCTTATGGGTCTCCATGTTCTTCTTCTATATCCATCATCTCTTCTACAGCTTAGTCATCTTCTAAAGGAAATTCTGCTAAGAAATCTGCGATAACCTGTGATTTTGGCGAAGATAGAATTTAATATTGAATATTAAAATGCCCTACTTGCACATTCCATCTCTCAACCCTTCCTGATCTTTTTGAATTTTTCATCACCGATTCAATTGGTACTCTCGTTAACACTTTGATCTTATGTGCTTGGAAATAAATTCGAAGCTTAAAGGTTGCGTGTACCAACGCTAGAATTAGTTTTTCAATCTTTGAATAATTTCTCTCTGCTGAATTAAATGTTTTGCTGATATAATAAATTGGTTTTTATATTCCCGCGTCTACTTGCAATAACACAACACTTAACGCATATGGAGTTGTTGCGAGATAAATCAATAATTCTTCTCTCGGTTCAGCTTTTTGTAATATAGATATATTCACCAAATGTTCTTTTATTCCTTGAAAAGCTTTTTCGAATTCATCTGTCCACTTGAATCTTGTTCCCTTCTTGAGTATGTCGAAAAAATGTTTACACTTGTCTGAAGATCGCGAAATGAACCTTCCTAGCGAGGCTAAGAGTCCATTTAGTTTTTGCACATCTTTTACCATCGCAGGAGTTGGCATATCGCGAATTGCTTGTACCTTTTCCGGATCAACTTGTATTCCTTCTTTTGACACAATATACCCCAAAAACTTCCCTGAAGTTACTCCAAAGGTACACTTATTAGGATTCACCTTAATATTGAATTATCGCATTTGATCGAAAATCTCTCTCAAATCTTGCACATGATTCTCAACTTCTTTTCTTTTGATCAGCATATCATATACATACACTTCTAATGTTTTGTGGATCCACTTTGCAAACACCTTTTCCACCATTCTTTGATATGTTGCACCAGCATTTCGTAAGCCAAATGGCATCTTTGTATAACAATATAATCCTCTTGGAGCAAAAAATGCAGTATGTTCTTGATCTTCTTCACCGAGAGGGATTTGGTTATATCCTTTATATCCATCCAATGATGATATTCTTGCATTTCCTGCTGCTGATTCAACCATTTGTGGAATATCTGGCAACGGAAAACTATCTTTTGGACATGCCTTGTTTAGATCCGTAAAATCTATGCAAATTCTTATCCCTTTGTTCTTCTTTGGGACTACCACCATGTTTGCAATCCATTCTGGATATTTTGCTTGTCTTATAATTCCTGCGTCGAGCATCTTCTGTAATTCTTCTTCTATTTGAGAATGATATGTTGTTGCGATCTTCCTTATTCTTTGCTTAAATGGTCTTATATTTTTGTTGATTTATAATTTATGACATGCTATTGACGGGTCTATTCCTGGAATCTCATCCATGTTCCACACGAAGATATCTGCATACTCTCGCAAAATATTTATAGTTCTTTCTTCCTCATCTGCCTCCATTCTAGTCCTAATTTTCAGCATTTTAGGTTCTTCTTTACTTCCAATGTTTATCTCTTTTGTTGGTTCAACAGCAGTGTAGATGGCTTCAAGTTCTCCCATTGGTGTTGGCGTTTTCACGACTCTCGCGAACTCATCTCCTTCTCGCGAAACTTCACTTGGTATCCCTTTTCCTTCTTTTGCCCTTATCATGTAAATTTCAAATTCCTCTTCTTTCTTTGCTTCTCTGTTCAATTTTCTGCGAGCTTTTCTCAGTTTTGGACGATCTTCACAATTTCTTACTTCAATTTGGTAGCACAATTTCGCGAAATTCACATCTCCTCTAATTTATCCAATTCCACTAGGCATAGGAAATTTAACACATTGATGCCACAACCTTGATTGCGTGTATCCACGGTCTTCCCAGTATCATATTGTACGGCGATTCCACATCTACCACACATAATGATATTTGTGTTTCAATTTCTCCTAGTGGAATTCGTACCATTATCTCTCCTTTAGGTTTTGTTATAGACTTTCCAAAGCCATGAACATAATACATTGAATGAGACATTTCTTCATCCTTATATCCCATCTTCTTGAAAGTATGATAAAATATCATGTCTACAGAACTTCCTGTGTCTACTAAAGTTCTATTCATAGCCCATTCTTCTTCAGATTTCATCGATTTCTCTTCTCTCATTGGTATAGCGGTTACTATGACCACCAATGGAGATGTATGACTTGAATCTCCTTCTGGTATTTCTGCTGCTGTAAACGCGATTTCTTGTTTTTCCCAATCTTTCAATGATGATAACTTCTCCACTGTCATAATCTTCCTTCCTTCAAAATCCCGTTTATGTATCCTTCCCTTGATATTTTCATGAAATCTATCAATCATTTCTTTTGTTATTACATCACCTTTCAATTTTCTACAATCCTTTTTGATTCTGATCATTCTTCCTTCAACTTTCTTACCGATTTATTCTATGATTTATTTCCCTAATCTTGAACAAATTTCATCTTCTTCTTCGCCTTTTCTTCTATTTTCATTACTTCATCCCTGTTTCGGGCGCCAAAATGTAGTTGCAGGATTTCCTACACTACACCCTTGTCAAGAATCTATGAAAATTAAGTCATAATTATGGAAGAATAACGACACTTTTATTAATTCACTTTCAGGAAGTTTTACAAGAGATATTAAAACTCAGAATTACAACTTTCTTTCTGGAATTTCTCTCTCCTCAAAGTTCTCTCAACTCTCAAAAATGCATCATCCTTTTTCTGGATCTATCGTCCCCTTTATATAGGGATTTACATAGTGGAGGACAACTAAGATTTCCCCTTAATTCGGATCTTCTTTGCAATCTTATTGCGATCGTTACAATATTCCCTATCGCAAGAATGATGACCATCGCAGGATTAGTATTATTCATCTTTTACTTCTTCCATCGTCAGTTTCTTTTAGTTGTTCTGTAATGCTCGTGAAATGTCGTTGAAGAATCTTGCGACGTTCTCGTCAAAGTGTTATTAATACTTGTAGAATGTTTGGGTTTCTCGCAGAAGTGTTGTTTTCATCGCGAGAATATTGTTGTGGCGATATTCTGGTACTACAATTGGGACATGAAAATACATGTTTGTAGATCGTTACAAATCATACCTGTTTATTAGAAGCATTATCACCTTCTTCTTCCCGACGAAATTGTTCTTGTACTTGAATAATATCCTCAAGCATTCTTTGGTTGACATTCTCTTCTTCATTCAACAAATTATCCAATTTGGTAGGATCGAAATCATGATAATATGATGCACCCACTTCTTCATCACTACTAGAGTATTCATCATCACTATAAAGTTTCATTTTTGCTGAGAAAATCACAAACCCTAGTTTTTTCTTTTTTCCCCCTACTTCTTTTTTCCCTCCAAACCTTAAAAAAGAAAATGAATTTCTACTGTAATCCTAACACTATAATCAAACTCAAACACTAATTAATTTTACAAATATTAACTTAATTAATCATCACTAATTTAATAAGGGCATATTAGGCATTAACATAAATAGTGGACAAGGGGTTTCTAGAAATTACTTGTTAATGACCCTATTTTGTCATGTAGCTATAGCCCCAATTTAGCCAGGCTAATTTGGGCTCCTTAGGTCACTTTGTCCTTATATTATTAGGCCATTTGGGAGTTGCACATTGTTTGTTTGCAGCTGACTCGGCATCTGGGTCTAAGTCAACCCCTGACTCGCGCCGAGTCAGCAGTCAGACTGTTTGTTTTCTACTTTGAGTCAGATCTGACTCGACCTCTGACTCAGACCTAACCTTTGACTCAGACTCATTTGAATCAGGTAATAAAATACCCTTGACTCATGGCACCAAACCACTGACTCACATGTTTTGAGTCAGTTGAGTCAGAACTGACTCAAAACACATATTGAGTCAGATCTGACTCAAATCAGGTGATTTCACTCAGATCCAGACCACTCAGATAAGTCAAGAGTAAACAAACAAGGTGTTGGTCTTTGAATTGGTCTTTGCGTAATGGCCGCTGGACCAGATGCGAACGGACGGTATGCAAGATCGGTGAGAAAAAAGGAACCTTATGCAACAAAACCACAATAAACTGCCGCTGGGACAAATCGACAAAACAACCGCGCACATCAAGGGTAAGGCAAGGCTCCAATTTAAAAGTTTTACGTCAAGTATATTACCCTTTAGTTGGTAGGATTGTAAGATCACTGAGTAGGATAATTCACAACCTGAAATCGAAAATTATCTGCACCTTAATTTTACGACAAAAAGAAAAAAAGAAAGAAAAACCTGTTATACATCACGCATCACTCAATTAGGTGGTCTATGATGAATTCCTCCTAGCTAACACCTCTTGGAAACTCTAAAATTCTAGTCACTATTCTTTTTTTTTTTTAAATTAATGGTTTAAGAGAGGAGGAGGAGGATAAGGATATACCCAAAGATTCAAATTGATATTATTATTTCTTTAAGATGGTGCATGCGTAAGCAAAGTCTCATACTTGCTACAAATGAAGCCTCCCTTGATTTATCAAGACTATAAAATTTGTCATTTACTATGTATCTTGAGCTCCATGGTTCTCAGGAGGATATTATCCGATTCCGTCATGCTAATTGAGGACCATTTTTATATTAAAAAGGAAAATAAAAATGGCATCCCGGGTCCTGCTGCGGCTACGCCCATGATTGGTTTCGTTGAGAAAACTCTATATGACCGAGTACGGGAGATTCCTGCGTCCAGATTTTAAGCACACAGATACTATTATCTAATTGGACTACTTTTATTGACATTTTCTTCCGTCTCATATTCATTTTACTGCTCTACATGCCGTCAAGTGTTTAATTGGTTAGTGTTTCGTTTGGTTTGATTCTTTGTCAAGCACGAACAAGATAGTCAAACAAGCTCTTAAGATCGGTTGGTATGATTTTTATCGCACAAATGCCAGAAAAACGGTTTAATATGTTAGGAAACGAACAATGTTGTAATTTTTTATTACACCACTGACTAGTCCGAAAGGGTTCATAAAATGTTACCATATCAAGAAATGCCAAAAATTACCACTTTTTTCTAGCATCGCAAAAAAATGATAACCATGCATTGCTTAGCAAAGTCCCCCAAGATTACACCATTACCCCAATTTTTCGTGCTTATGCAAAAAAATCCGTCAATATGTAGGCCATCGGTCTGAAGGATTCTTCTTTCCGTTGGAATGTATCGTTAAGCATCAGGTTTTTGTCGTCATAAGATTTTGGCAATGTGTAAAATCTTGCACATTCAATTTACACATTTTGCACCTACATCTGCCATGAACATTTCCAAAGAGTGATTTGTATTCTGGAAAGGTGACTATAGAGATTTTTTGTCCAGACTTCCTGGGAAATCAATGAAACAAATTTCTAGTTCCTAGGACTAGGATCAATTCTAAAACAAATATGAGGAATCAAATAAATGCTGTAAATTACTACAAAAAACCTGGAAGTTTCCGCCAATGAATCAGTGAAACCTATACAATTTTCTGCAACACAGCCATAAACAAGTCATTCCATATATCGATAGGTCCAGGTAAACACCAATGCAGACAATCATGGTGATTCTGACCATATTGATCTTTCCAATTAGGGCCTGGATGTCCATCCGGTCTCATCATCATGGCCCTAGTTATATCTAAAATCTCTACTCTCTTCCCTTCTGTTGTTGTGTTTTTATACTTCTCAAACGCATTCACTTGACTACTCCTCAGTTCCCATTCAGAACTTGCAAAATTAACCTGTTCTTCAGTGTAAGGACTTGTTCTGTTGCAAACCCCTCCGCCATGCCAATATCCATTCTCAAAATGTGCAGGCGCAAATGTTCGTACCAGAGTAACCAAATCCTCATTACACTCCTTACAGTCATTAATATATTTAAGCACATGTTCAAAGACTTTGCCAACAGCAAATGGAATTCCTAAATCAGGAACATCCGGTTCGTTGCAATATGTACAACCTATTAGTTGACCACCTTCATATAAGTAGTTCTTTCGGAAGTACCAGTGAGCAATAGAAATGACAGCATAATCTACACCAGGTAGTTTCTGAGCCCAGTTAACGTCAATCTTGTCGAGGTGTATGTGAAACACATTTGTAGTTGAACCGTTTATGATTCCTTTATCTTCCCCAACGACCAAGAAACTTGTCCAGAAGACCGTGAGAGTAAAATCATGTTCTGGAAAGTAGAATATTCGAAATCGATCTTCATAATCTTTATAGATATCTTTCGGAATTTCGCCCTACAAAGTACGTATTTACAGTTTAAAAAATTAGGACGCAAGTGATGCACTTCTTTTGAAAAGTGCGCAAGGGGATTGTAATATTTACAATTGCAGACGATTAACACGAAGATGAAGCAGCACAACTACTTACTTGTGATAGTAGACAAAGGAGTGATTCCATTTGGTTTCTAGCAACAGAGTCACCAATGAAGGCTAGCTTTTTACCCCGAACTATCGATAAGAACTTCTTAGCATCAAATCTCTGGAGTTCACAATCATCTGGTTTCCATTTCCAATTCATATAATCCACATCTTTCCTTCCATTTAGCTGACAATTCTTGGATTCTGGTATCGTGGAACAACTCCAATTCGTGTATAATGGTCCGCTGAGCTCGGGAATCCATCGACCCTTAAACAAGTCACACTTCTCATAATCACTCTCTACATATTAGGTAAAAAAATCAAGGAATTAGTCACAGCAAAAGTAAGACAATAAAAACAGTGTAATAACATGCATGACAAAAATCATATAATGGCAATATGCATGGTTCAAATGCATACCCGTTTCAGTGTTAGCGGCAGTAGTTTGATTGATATCGTTCGGATATGGAACTGTATCATTCCTCAACTCCAATTCATCATTATAAGTAATGTTCTTCATCAAAGAATACTTCTGCTTAGACTTGACCTTATTAAAAGGGTTTGGATTACCAAAAATGAAAACAGTAAAAGCCCAAGTAAGAGCAATTACCCACACCAAAAGCAATCCTAATCTCCATGCATTCACACCATTACCTCTCTTCGTACTGTAATAAGGAAGATTTTCAAATGCAGCAGACTTCATTGTCTCTGACTCTAGACAAAGGAGGAGAGTAAGAAACAAGTTATAGAGATGTAAGCTGGAATGTTGGGATTTATGTGGGTGACTGGTTAGACATTTTTTACTGTTTTAAGTCTGCCCACCAGCTAAGTTAACGATCCTGAATTAGCGGGAGCTTCAGGGAAGGTGAGCTCTGCAAGCTTATATAAAACTCGCCTACAACTAGACGGGGCATGTGATCTGATCTACCCAATGGGCAGATGCAAATCACATCCGGATTTTCATTGTTCAGTGAACTGATTATTTTTACATTATGTTTTTGTGTGAAGATAAAATGATATAAATGACTTTAATTGTTTGTTAGCTTATTAACCGGCATAATCTCATTCAAAATCTTGATTAGTGGAAAGGATCCGTTTATTTTGGTCTTTAATTCAACGTCCATGTGAAAAATGTGTACTTTTATGGAGGTCTGTTATATATTGCTTTTCATTAAAAAAAAAATCCGTGTTTCGTGAAGTATCACAAAAAATCAACCAATCCAGAGCACAAGAAATCAAGATGTGAACATGGATCATCCTGTATGGTAGCAATACTTTTGCTAAGCAGGCAATTTCTTTTAGTGTACTGTTAATTGGGAAATTATCTTCCCTATCTGTATTTCCTTAAAACTTAGATAAATCTAATGTTAGGAAACGTATCAATCTTACCACATTTGTTACATCGGATTAACGTTACAGTGCTTTTATCGTATCGTCAAAAAAGCTTGGAAATATGTAATTATTATTAGTGTTATAATAATAATTAAGACCATTACAATAAACCTTACTTAAATAACGGTTTCATTCGTTGGAATAAATAAACCAACGATTATCTAGTCAGCAAATAATTAATCTACTGTCATTTTATTGTAACGGATAACCGTTATTTTTTTCATATTATAACGATTAAATGTAACAGTTCGGTGTAGCAGTTATTGTCACAATGACCGTATGTGTAACGATTGACTTCTTGCCAGATGTCTTTCTTTGTAACTGTTTAAGCAACGATTAAAAGTGTTGTTTAGTTCGTATATAACATCTGTCGTAATGAATCTATATGTAACAACTCAGTGTAACGACTGTTATTTTCCACGTGTCAATCGGTTATAACATATAAAGTAACGACTTCATACGTTAAGGATTGATTGTAACATTTCAGATATAACAGTTATCGTAATGATATGATTCGTCATAGCTGACTGTAACGGATGTCGATTGCCCCGTGCCAATCGGTTGTAACATGTAGACTAACGACTTTCGATGTTGACAGTAGATTGTAAAAGTTAGGAATTTGTCAGATATCCTAAATTACTAACACATTTTATAACGTCGATTCGACATTGATAAAAGAATATAGTTTCCAAAAAAAAAAAAAAAAAAAAAAACAGTTTTTTTTGTTACAATGAAGCTCCTCATACTTGGACCAGTGCAGTGCAATTCAGCCTGAAGCTGCATTGCGATGTACATTTCCGAACCTGCAATGCAATTCATTCCTGGACCTGCAATGCTGAATCTAAAACCCACAATTCATTCTCATTCTGCAATACATACATTCTCATTCTATCAACACAAGTGATTCATTCATTCATCAATTTTGCAATACATACATTCTCGTTCTAGCAACATAATTCATTCATTTTGCAATCCATGGAAGAACCAATTGAACCAAAATTTGTTTCATCATTCATTCACATACCTAAGTATTTATGAGTTCAGTTTTTACATTGAAAGAACTGCTTAAAGCAACAAAAATACATGGTTCCCTATGGTTATAATCAAATGACAAAGGTTGTGTTTTTTTAGCAGCTTCTAGATAATATTGTTCTGCATTATACCAACTCTTGACAAAAGAAAAAAAAAATTATCCGCCAAAAGAAGTCGTCAATTGACATCAGAGTAGCCTTAACCAACTCTTGACATCATGTTATTGACATTAATACTAGTATCCTGACAATACCAAAAATAAAATAAAACATAAACTCAAATTAGAAACATCTCTTGTAAGAGAGACAAAAATTCACTCATTAATTTTGGAAATTCATTTACATGTTCATTCTCCTTCTGGAATCCATACGTTCTTAATGTTTATATTTGAGCATGGCAACCTAAGTTTCAAAAGTTTATATTGACAGAATTGTCACTGTCATTTTATATGCTTGGTTTCATATGTTATAGATATATTAATAGTTAACTCACCCATTAGTAGAGAAAAGAATGTGTTACTTATCGCGTGTGCTACTTCTGCAACTTCGCATGACCAACACTATCTTGCATCTTCTAACTTGTACATATGTCAATATATTGTTGCATATCCACAGATTTAATACTTATCTATCAAGGACATGGAACGCTATACAAGGGAATGGATGAACTTAATTCAAGAAACTTGATTTTGGTTATAAGTTAATTCTCTCGCTTGGTACAACTTGGCAAGGCAAACACTGTCTCCCTTTCTTATCCATCTTTATAACCGACCCCTACGCGATTGGATTTATCCACCTTCAAGTGCTTGCATAAATGAATCCTCGAAAAACAAAGAGAATGGTATAGTATTGGTCAACCGAAGTTTCAGTAAGTAATGCAAGAAACTCTAATGTATCAAGAGTTTACTCACCAATTGGAAATATGGTGGTAAGTTCTACCTTTCAGCAAGAATCATGTAAAAGACATACTTGAAGAGATCGCAATAGGTAAAAAAACAAACCTGCGAATAAAATGGCTTGTCAACTTTCATCACAGTAAGTATTCTTGCTTCAGGACTTTGCATCAATGAATCCTCACAAAACCAAAAGAGAATTGTAGTTAGTAAGTGTATCAACCAAAAGAAACAAACGATAACAAGGGAAACTAATTATTATAATAGGTAAGTCACCAACTAATTATTGGTTGTCAGGTTAGTTGTATCGATCTCCTTAATTTACAGTAAACCTAATGACCAACACATATCCACTCTGAAAACTCTGTGGTGGAAAGTTGTACCTTTTGCCAGGAATCATGTAAAACACATATTTGAAGAGATCATAATAGGTAATGAAACAAAACCTAAAATTAAAATAATTGCCAACTTTCTTTGTAACAGGAGTCTCTAGCTTCAGGTGTTCACATCCATGAAACCTTTCAAAACAAAGACAATGATGTAAGAATTAATCAAAGTTACAAATATGATTATCGGCCAAATGCATGGCAGTTGAATAAGCAAATGACATATTTGAAGAGATCATAATAGATATGGGTAACAAACCTGAGATTAAAAAGGCGACTTGCAGTTTCCCATGCTCTTAGGAATGGACCAGCATTTTAAATGGCAAAGTTAAAAAGGGGTGGAAAAATAAAAAACTAGTTAATTAAAAACATGCATATATATATATATATGCGAGTTCAACCCAATACACTCGCATAAATGTATATTCAAGAGAAGTTGTACATTGACTGATAATTGAATAGAACTTTTTTGTGGTAGACTAAAGCTAGAGAGTGATGGAATCAAAAAGATTCCACATAATATACTGAGTTGATTGCTCACAATCCCATCTCCTTTTACAAAAATCCCACAACTCCATTTTATTTTTTGTGTTTGATTGATGAATTAGGTATGAAACTTCGAAAATTATATAAAAAAGATTGTAATTATATGGTCAAATTCTGCTGATAAATATACCCAATACTGTAACCAAACCTAGCATTGTTCTTCATTTTATAGTTGTAGAGTCCATTTCGGATGATCATTAAACGCAAAAGTATATTCGAACTTCATTTTATGAAGAACAACACTAAGTTCGGTTGTCCTGGTTTTTTTCTATTGAAACAACCGAACTTGATATTGTTCTTGGCAATGAAGAAGAACGACAGTTTCGGTTCAGATCTCGTTAGCGGAACCTAGGTATTTTTCCAAATAAGGTAGGTTTGACTGAGAAGTTATGAACCTAACCTAGGCATATTGGAAAAAAAAAAAAGGTTCCGCTGACCCGATATCATCCTAACCTCGAAATTTTTCAAAAAAAAAAAAACACTTGGTTTTGCTCTCTTTTGATTAGCCAAACTGTTTATCTGATCAGTCAATTTAGGTTGTAAAAATTCAACGAATTCGACCTACATTAAACTTTCAAGTTCTAATACGAGATATATTATGAGCTGAAGGTTCAATTTCCTGACATATGTCGCTTGAATCACAATAATCTAAAAAAATAAATATCTTCAATGTTTCTTTTTCTTCTTCTTCTTCTTATTCTTCTTCTTCTTCAATAAAACCCTAACTATATCTCAAAAAAATTTATTTCTCTTAAAAAACTGATACCGACTCTAATCATTAATAATCAATCATTAAAATTAGCCAATAATCAAATAAGGATAGTATTGTCATATAATAAAAAATTAATGGATATGGGGCTATGCCATTTTACTATTTCATGACACTAATTCAACTTATTAAGTACTCCTTCCGTCTGTTATTAAGTGTCCTAATTGACAAAGTCAAAATATTAAGGGAACCGTATGGAATGTCATGAATAACCCTTGACTAAACCTATTTAATGTTATATTATTACTAAAATTAAAATTTATATATAAAAAATATACATTGGGTAATA
Organism: Papaver bracteatum; assembly: GCA_023529315.1. Taxonomy (NCBI): domain Eukaryota; kingdom Viridiplantae; phylum Streptophyta; class Magnoliopsida; order Ranunculales; family Papaveraceae; genus Papaver; species Papaver bracteatum. The sequence continues at coordinate 574,007 of JAJJWX010004157.1, forward strand.
TTATTATTTTAGAAAACTTTTTATTATTGGATAAAGAGTATTACATTAACTAGTTGGAAGCCTAACAAGCTAAGCTCCAACAACATACTACTACATTAATTGAACAGGTTGCTGTGCTAGCCTACCAGCGAGCCTCATGGGAAACCTAGCCAAGGGATCCGAAGCGGATGGCACTACACCAAATCAATGGATTTGAGACATTTATTATGTTGTTATGATTTTAAAAGACACATATAAGTGTCTCAAATCGTGCATCCCGAATGCTTTGAGACGACTAAAGAGACACTTATAAGTGTCCCTTAATTAAACAAAGTGACGCATTTTAATCGTCTCTTAATTAATTAGAGACACTGTTTTAGTGCGACGTATAAATTAATTAATAAACGTTTAATGCTCGTCGCATTTTTCATAGGCAACAAATAAAAAATATGTCTCAAATATTTTGCCACCTATATATTTTTGTTTAATACACTTATATGCGTCTCAAAATTAAAATGATTTTAGAAAAAAAAAATTTCAATTTGCAATTCCCAGAATCCAGAATTCCTGCACCTGTACATTTCATTGTTGCACATGAATACAAGCACCCAGCAAGAGATGCCAACCATTCCGTTTTCCAACAAATATGAAATATGATAGCACAATTCAAACATAAATAATCTCAGTCTTGATTACATATGTAATATACTAAAAATAAAAACAGCTTCCTATAACTACAAGTATGTCACTACAATTCTGGATCAAAGTTGAGCAAATTTTGGTATTGAATAACATGGTACCTCTATAAACTTGTTCAATCTACATCATGGGGCTTAAAATACATTTCTACAGGAAATTAAGAAAGGAATTACCTACAACTTGCTGAATCCCACTACTTAGTAATTCAGCTGGAACATATCTGACACGGCACTTATTAGCTTGGGAAGGTAGTAAACAAGATTCACATCGAAAATAGGTTTGAGGTTTCGAACAACTACGAGCGTGCACCTCCCGCATGGCCAACTTCCTTGTCTAAACCAGCTCCAGGAAACAGAACACCTGGGACGATATCCTTTACATTTTGTTTGTAACCTGACAAAAACAAAATCAAATGAAAATATGTCAACACATGAGTGACACCCTTGATGTAGATCATAAGTCCAGCAGATTAAGATCAGATTGAGGCAAGTACCAAATTTAGAGGAACCTTCTATATAATGTCTCCCAAATTCTATCTAGAACAATTTCCATGTGCCAGGAATTTACTGTGATCCTACTTCTCACCTAACAATTTCTTTGGCGGCAGTACCAATTAACATTGCATTCACAAGTCATCTGCGTAACACGCCAAACACTGAACAAAGTTCAAAACCAAGGCCAACAACAACAATAAAAACGAGGATTGTAACATTACCAATTTAGAAACTCTATAAGCCAAAACATATCAATAGCATTACCGTATTTCAACTTACACATGATTGTGAGTTCAATAAAGGCACACTGAGATTTTGCTTCCTCGAGACTGAAAAACAAACATCATTTATTAATATATGAGAAACGGAATTAATAACAACACCTAAAACAGCTCTCATAGCGACTACCTGTCCAAGCATGGGATCCTAAGAGTCTTTCCAAGACCTTAAGCTTACTCTAATATAAGATTCATTCCTACACGAGAGCTAAGAAGCATGCCTTGCAGTTGAATCACATTATTTTACCCTCTTGAACCACCTGGACAACAAAATATATCATTAAGAGTCGAAGTTATCAAAGCTGAGGAACTATATACACAAAAAAGACACCTCAATGAGTAGTTCCAACAATCTGTAAACCATGAGCAGGGTCTCCCTTACAACTACTTTAACCAGAGATTTCTCCACTAGATGATTATGTATCACCTTTCCATTCATCCTACAATACACATACTTTCGTACACTTCAGCTGGTGCACTATATCATGTGAATACCATACGCCGTCTACATGTATCTTTTTCTCAAATATAGTTCCTGCCATAAACATAAAACAACTTTGATTATAATTGGAGAAATCAGACTGCAAGAACACATGTATAGGATAGTTATGACCTGAAAAATACCACTTGTGAGCATCTCTCCTTCATGTCCACCAACCGGCTGAATTAAGTAATAAAAGATGCAAATTAGTTCATACCGAGAACAGATAGATCCTTTTCCCCCCTCCTTTATCCGGGCTTGGGACCGGCAATGGAAGCACCGGCGGAGTTAAAAAGGTTTTGGTCTAACACAAAATAAGATACATATTATATTGAGTAAACATAGGCAGTTACAGACCCCAAAAAAGCCTATCCTCATTGTGCTAGACAACGCAACTAAGGCTGAAACAAACCAAAAATGACACTAACAAGCAAATTCTTCGATGCAAAAAATGACACAAGCAAATTATTCGATGCAAAAAATGACACTAACAAGCAAATTATTCGATGCAAATGAACAAAAAATAATACAAACCAGGATGATATTACTCCCTCATTTGCCTCGATTGCAACCTATCTACAGACCAGACCACCCAAGTAGGCATTTCCATGTCCCTCAAATGCACCTATCCATTTCCTTGTGGAGGATCCCATACTAACGCAGACTGATCATGCACTTCCTCGATAAAGACCCTCTTCTATGTTGGCTGCACCTTTCTAGAATGACAATAAGCGCCGCCGGCGATACATCCAGATGCAATAACTTTTCCTCTATTATCTAGAATGTCAACTTTCAAGGAAGGAGACCCATTACTTAAACTATCAGCATGATCCACGCTTTCATCACTTGGGTGACTTAAGAGAGTATTGGAGCCTTTTTCTGGGCTGGGAGTGCCTACACGAGTTGATGATGTAGGTTGCTTGCATTTCAGGCAGTTTAAAATCTCCTAATAACAAATAGATAAAATCATTATATATTAATGTTGAAGTATATGCTACTTCACAAACAACAAGATAAAAGTTGCCTTCACTCTGTTACCCAAGGACCCCAATTCACCTTCAATTTTGATTAGTTTAAGTGCATTTTCGTCATCTCTTTGGTGAAGGGCAGCAGCTCCAATTGCTGCCATTTCAACTTGGTTCTTTGACATATGAGATGAGTAGCCACGAATACCACCATTTAGTTTTTTTCCAAACACCTCCTCTAGTTCATCAGATAAAACATTACTAGAGCTGGGATGCTTTCCTTTTGCTTTGTTCCTCTCATAAACCTCACTTACTTTGTTCTGCATTTTCACATACTCTCATCATTATATTATAATAAAGATCAAAAAGCCCCAAAATAGTATGTGTTATTAACTTACATACGCTTCAACTGCACTAGCATGGACACTCCCATCACGTCTTACATGTCCGTATAACCATTTCTATGTAGTAGAAGGTGGTACCACTTCTTCGCCGGGTTTATCCTACAAATACAGACATGTGGTTATCTACAAATACTAGTAATTGAAGATAAACAACTAAGATCAGGAACACGAGAACTTACTAACTTATGCTTCTTGTTATGGTATGTGCACCTCCCAAGTGTATGGTGGATAATTTGCTTTGCTTTGCTTTCTGCATTCACCTTATTCTTTGCTATATTTTCAGGATTCCTCTCCATATCCACAAATTCCTCCAAGATATATGTATCAATCCCATGTGGAACATCTGCTCTTGCACTTTCCCAAAATTTCAGGAGTGAGTTCTGGAAGTGGTTCTTCATCTACCTCCTCGGGTATGTCATCTCCTTCCTCACTTACTTCTTGCTCTTTGTTACGAGCAAGAACTCAAATCTTTAATTGCTGCCTTAACACATATTTGAATCGTCTGTAAAAGGGTGGAAATGATACTTCAACAATTTTCCGGCAGGCTGCTGGGTCCATATTCAATTCAAATTCACCCTTACACATTAAGATAAATAGAAACAGTCAGCAATACGATCTGATCTGTCTTGCTCATATTCATACAGGATTGTATAATTTTGTGTTATACCTTCAAAGCAGTCCACACGTCGACTTTAAAATTGTCCGGGACGCAACTCCACTCCTTATATGATATAGGAATACGACTTCGTATGAGCTCTCCAATCCTAGTAGCGAATCTCGCAGTGGCAACCTTATCTCCTAGGATCTTTCTAGCAAAATTGACACTGATATACATCTTAGGGTTTTTTGATTTGCTGGATACCTTTTGCTGGGATGACGTCGTAGTTGAACGAGACAGATCAGAACCGCTTCGACTTGATTCCATTGTACTGCAAAGAATAAGTGAAATCTTGGTCAAATGATTAAACAATCAAGTAATCTAAGCATCAATGAACATTAAACTTCTCACATTAGTCATATTAAGCAATATATAACAACAAGAACACATTCAGAAAATAAAAAACATAACCACATTCAGAAAACCAAAAATAACAACCATATTAGATCATAAGGTATTACTAAAATGCAAATTATTCCCGTTGAACCAACAACACAGCCAAGTTGGGCTCATCCGCAATTACAGATTGAATTTCTTCAAAATCAGGCTTTAACAAATCGTCCACATGACTTTTCATACCCATCGGTGAGTGAAGCATAATATACCAATAAGGATTCTTTACATCTTGAGAATAAAAAACTTGTTTGGCCTCAAAATCCATAATCGCAGGTTCATCATAGTAGTTGTCTATACTCTTGAATCTATTCAAGTTTACCATCACCAGGTTTGAGTCTGGGAAAAGTTTACACCCGAAGCTCTTGTTATCCACCTTCACCCAGTCACAATAAAATACTACCTCCGTAAATTCTGTGTATTCAACCTCCAACATTTGACGAATCACACCATAATACTTGGTACTCTGATCCTGTAGGTTCTTATCCTTTCTGCTTGCCCTGAATATAGTAGTAGCTTCGAACTAGACCCCACTATCATGTGTAACAAATGTCTCCTCATATGACTTTGCTAAGAACGTATAACCATTCACCCGATACTTCTTAAACTCTTTTGCTCCAATTGGTCCCTGCACATAGCGCCACAATTTTCCATTCATCTTGCACTCTCTCTCCCACTACAAGCATCAACAACTTGTTAGCAAAGAACATAACCAGTAGTTAACAACAAAAATTGATTACCACAGTAGAGGAATAAACTTCGACACACATTCTTATACAACCAATTAATGAAATTCGTCTGTCGCTCCACCTCGTTGATCGAGTTCTTTTTCCCATTTAAATTAACTGAAACTTCATCACAATACTCACTGAAATTCAATAAGTTGCAAAAAGATAAGAAAAACTGATATAAAATGGTAACAAAAACTGATATAAAATGGTAACAAAAACTTATATAAAATGGTAACAGCGAGATAACCCACCTATAGTACTCTTCTACACCTTCTATTTCACGACGAAAAAGTACCCATCGACGTATTTGTATGAACTGGGCATTAGTCAAATTCACATTGTCATCACCATAAATAGGGCCTTCATCGCTGTACTCAGATTCAGGGTCTAAGAACGCTTCTTGCGTAGATATGTGATTCCCATCCTTTGCATTTGACAAGTGTTCCATTGCATGCCTCGCAGATTCAGAAGTAAGATGCGCTTGTTCAATTGTACCTTCCACATAACGTTTGTTACTTGGTAAGTTTTTACAACTCTTCATCGCCCTGCTTAACAGAAACAATGCAAGTTAACATGAAACAAATATATCACATAAAGATAACTGCAAGTAAGTCGGTAAATGTAAGGTATTTACCTTTCAAAGGGATACATCCATCGATATCTAACTGGTACACATATAAGGGCTTCATCAGCCAGATGCACCACAAGATGGATGCTAATATCAAAAAATGAAGGAGGGAAATACTTTTCCATCAAAAATAATGCCTCGGAAACCATAAATTTGGCATGTTGAAGTTCACTTTTAATTAGAACTTTCGCACACAAGATCCTGAAGAACAAGCTCATCTGGTGAATCTCCTTACGAAGGTCTGGGTACCTCAGGAAAGCATGTTGGAGCAACACCGGCAGCAAGTATTCCATAATTACATGATAATCATGTGACTTCAAACAACTCAGACCCGGAGGTTTAACTGTAACATTGTTCCCAAGATTGGATGAAAATTCAGTAGGAAACTTCATATTTTTCAAAATCATTAAGAAATCATTTTTTTCTTCTTTGCTCAAATATAAACCATCAACCGGTACAATGTCCTTGCCTGTTTCATAATCTTTAATGATCCACTGCCCACTGTGAATATTCATCTTATTCATATCTTCCCGTGCTCTTACACTATCTTTGGATTTTCCCTTTATGTCGAGAATGGTATCTATCAAATGCTCGGTAAAGTTCTTCTCAACATGCATTACATATATACAATGACGGTAAGGATTATACTTCCATGATGGAATATCGAACAACTGTGCCCTCTTATAAAAAGCTTTACTTGGAGAATCAACAGCATCACAAACAACTTCCTCGTAACAATCGTTCTTTCTCTTTTTGCCAACTTTGGACAGTTTTCCAGGAATATACTTGATGTTCGAAGTCTTTAACATTACTTCTTCTCCACTCAATCGATGCGGTGCAATTTTTCTCTCTGCAGTCTTCAGTCCTAAATACTTGCCAGACCTGAACGGATGCCGTGTCTTAAGAAATTTGCGATAGCTTAGGTACACTATTTTTCTGCAGTGAGCCATCCATATACTTTCAGTTTCATCAGCACAATGAGGACAAGCTTTATACCTGTGTGTTGTACACCCCGACACATTTCCATAAGCTGGTAAGTCATTTATACTCCACATGAGAATAACTCTGCAAATAAAATCTTCATTCAGATGCATATCAAAAGCAGTGAAGCCATCAATCCAAAGTATTCTCAACTCATCTATCAAGGGATGAAGAAACACACATATGTCTTGACATGGCGTTTTCGGTCCCTGTATTAACAACGACATTATCTGAAATTATTCTTTCATACATAAAGAAGGTGGCAGATTGTACATCACCAAGATTACTGGCCAACAACTGTAACCATTGCTCTGAATTACCCGCGGATTGAAACCATCATTCAAAACACCAAGCCATACATTTCGCGATTCAGTTGCAAATTCAGGCCACTTTTTATTCATAGTTTTCCATTGGTGCGAATCTACTGGATGAAGCATATGCTCGAAAGAAGTCTGTGCTTCATGATGCCACTTCATATAGCATGCTATCCATGATATTGTGTAGTATCTCTTAATTCTTTTACAAAGCAGAAAATGTCTCAATACTTTGCGAGGATCTTTTGTAATTATTGGTCCATCTTTACCCTCTTTCACCACAAACCTTGATTGTTTACAGCTGGGACATACATTTGCATTTTCGTGTTCTTTTTGGTACAAAACACAATTATTAACACATGCATGAATGGACATAGCCTTCATTCCTAGATCTATCAGCATAAATTTCATTGTTGGATATTTTTCGGGGAAAGTGTTGCCTTCTGGGAACCATTTTTTCAGTCGTCCCAAGAGGTACGTAACACTATTCCCTGACCAACCAAACATCTTTTTAATATGCTGAAGTTCTACAATTACACTAAGTGTTGTTTCATCACCCTCATAACCCGGATAAATTTTTTCCTTAGCTAACTCCTTATACCTATAGTATTTCTTACCTAAGTCAGGAAAATCAGTTTCATTTACATCCTTGTCTAACCCTTCAAATACTCCATAAGACTTGTCTATAAAGTCCCCTAACCCACATTGTTCATCTGTAATATTATCTTCCATATGTTCCTCAACTGATATTTCCTCATCTACATTTTCCTCTACAGCTTCCTCTACGTGTTCCTGCACTACTTCTGATGCTAATGTGGTGGATTTCTCCCCATGTAGAGACCAAATTACATATGACTTGTCTATTGAGTGTACTTCCAAATGATACTTCACTAGCGAAAAAGACAGAGAGTTCTTATTTCGACATATACGAAAAGGGAAAGGACATAATAATGAACTTCTTATCCTATTACTATATGCAAAATCTATAAAATCAGACACCCTTTTTTTATAGACGTCACTAAACCTATCTTCTTCATTCATCCAACCTTTGTCACCTACTTGCACCATTCTACAACAAAATATATCATAGTATGTCAATCAATGACCCCTCCCCCAGAAACATAATTGAATATTATTAAGGCCAGCAACACATAACTCATATTTCTTGATGATGTATCTATACATACCACACAATCATATCAGGATATGAATGACAAAGTAAACGAATACCATATGCTCATCCAAATAGCATTCAAATGAACAAGATGATAACATATCACGAAAAAAAAAAACCTAACTCAAAATATTCAATGCTTGTATAAAAATAAGATACTCACTTTAGAGACAAAACAAAAAACCATATTAAAAATCAAGTATGTTGTCATGAAAAGAAAAACATGTTATAACAGTCCTCTACCACACTGATAACCCTTATGTTTTTCTTGTCATTAACACATAACATACTGATAACCTCTACTTTGATCAAACATGTTACAACAACCAACAAAACTCACAGATCCACAGAAAAGAAAATCAAAACAAATACCCAAAAAAACGTGATACAACAATCCTTTAACATGATAAAAATGATAACCCTTATTAAAGATCAACATGATATAACCACCAGCAAAAACTGACATACCCATACTTAAATCACAATGAACCAAAATATGTAAAGAGAAAAACAAACAAGTAATAGGTTTAGAAATTATACCTGAAATCTTCGAAGTTTTGTACTTCAATCTTCTTCTAAAAGTGTCAAACAAAAGATAAGAAAGAAATCAAATTGCTAGGGTTTATTGGGGGAAAAAATAGGGTCAACAAATCAAATTTTTTTTATTTCTTTAATAGGGGTTTTTAATACCTGACAGAACTTCGAGGAAATTGATTCTTCGACTTCAATCTTCTACTTCTAAGAGTTGAAAATCAATCTCTATTTTTCTGTGGTTTTCAATCAATTTAGGTTTAAAAAATCAAAATTAATTTCTAGTTTTTCTATCAATCTAGAGTACTTGATCTCTGGCCGTCTCTCAATCTCACTCCGAATTTTTGGGTTCTTCTGATTTGTTTGGTTAGTAGTAGCTACTGGAGAGGAAGAGAAAGAAAGATACAATGAAGAGAAAGAAACCGAAGACAAAGGAAAAAGAAAAAAGAAAATGAAAGATATAAGGAAAGAAACGTCTCTTTTTTCTTTTTGTCTTAAAAAAATATTTTAGTAGGATATAATTTTGCTTTGGTCTTAATAATTGGGGGATATGAATTACTTCCCCCAACCTTAGGTGCCTGATAAGGGGTGTTTTTTGGGTATGAAAATACTAAAACACCCTTACATTAATAAAAAAACCTTATGAAAATACTGTTATAGCCTCCCCAAAAAAATAAAAAACTTAAAATCAAAACCAAACACAAAATCAGTTATCCCCCATATCTATACCGGCATAGTCGTGTGAGGGTTAGGGTTCCGAATTTTTTTTCATCCTCTTCATCGTACTTCATCGACGATTAATCGCTGAATCAAAAATTTCTTCGTCGATTAACCTACCCGAATCATAACCATGCCTCCACGGAAGAAAACAACTTCCCAATCGAACCCAAGTCAAGAAAATCCAAGTCAATCGAACCCAAGAACGATTGCTCAACAGAAATTAAAAAAAAAACTTGGTTTGATTGCTCAAGAGGAAGAAGACAAAGAAGCAGAGTTATCGGACGATGAACTATTAGCAAAGATGGCTTCTGTGGGAAGGTTAGTCATTTTGAACTGTTTAATTAGTGTTTCACTCGATTTATAGCTATGGGTTTAAGTCAAAATCGTGAAACCCTAACTGCAAATTATCAGTTTCAGAAGTTCCAGCATTCAATTTAGTATGAATACCGCACCGGTAGTTGAAACCGGCATGCAATCTAGGATGAATTCCACGCCGGTAGATATCCCGGCAGAAGATTTAGTATAAATACCACACCGTAAATTGGTACCGACACTCAATCTAGGTTGAATACCACGCCGGTATTGAACTTCTAATATACAGAGACCCATTGTTTAGTGAGTTGTACCGGCATAAATTGAATTTTAGAAGTCATACCGGAACTCTTGTTTTGGTATCCAGGATTTTTAGAATTTTTTCCGGCATTTTCGACATTTAATTTTTAATGCCGGTACTTTAATCCGGCATGAACATTTATTATATGTAGATGCCGGTATTGGTGTTAATTTATCCAGGAAAATTTCTGAAGTATACCGGCATTTTCGACGTTTAATTTTAAATGCCGACATTTATACCCGGCATGAAAGTTTATTTTATGTACATGCCGGAACTATCTAACGTCATGGTTTGTATGCCTGTATTAAAAATAAAATTTAATGGTATTAATTTCGTGCTTCTTTTGAAATAGATCTAAAGCCAAGGAGGCCAAAGCAAAGGAGGCTAACAAAGGAAAAGCTAAAGCTGATGCGACTAAGAAAAAAAGGAAGGATGGTATTGATACTCCTCAGTCTCTGCCTCCTCGAGGGAATAAAAAAAAGCATTTGGGTTTTGAGACAAGAGGGGATATTTGGGAGAGTGGTCGTGATCGTAGTATTCTTGTAATCCGTGAACCTACTGCAGCTTTTGAGGAGGAAGATGAGCAACATGAGCAAGATAAATAGGAAAGTGAGGAGGAAGACAATGATATTGATCCAACTCAATTAGCAAACCAAAGACAAGGAGTAGTTGAACAAGGTGGTCCAAGTCAACAACCAACACAAGGCAAGGGGAAAGGAAAATCCAAAGCAAAAGTTAAAGGTGAACACCTTCCTCATGTTGATGACATGATACCCGACCTTGAACGTGGTGAAATTTGGGGCGCGGCTTCACTTGATCTGGGCCATCTATTTGGCTACAAGCACTCATGGGCTCGTACTATATATCAGACCTATGTAAGAATTTATCTTTCGTGCATATGTACTGTATTTATGCAAAATCTCTTAAAATATCTTAATCATTATCTCCTAATTGTAGGATTATAAGAAGGTTGTGCGTGTTTTCCGAAACCAAGCCGCAGCTGATTGGGATTTGTCTCTAGAGCATGATGATGTCCAAGCAATAGTAAAGGAATCTGGTCTATATCCTTTAGTTGAAAATTATGTGAAGCATGATATTGTAACCGTCAATTCCTTCGTCGAAAGGAATCATGGTGAAACTGATACAATGCACTTACCGTTTGGAGAGATGACCTTGATCCCTGATGATGCTCAGAACATTCTAGGATTGAACGTTATCGGCAAATCAATTGAAGAACGAGGTGACTTTGAGCTAGAATGGACGAAGTTGCACGAGCTTACTAACAAGTTCTTTGGTTGGGACTACAAAGAGTCTGTGGAAAGCTTCTATGTATCAAAGGTTAGTAGGACAAAGACATTCAATCTGACCCTTCTTAAGAAGAAGTTTGCAAACACAAAGAAAATTAAGTGTGGAGGATGGATGGGACCCCGCACAGATTCGTTATACGGCCGCCGCGTACCTGTTATACATCTTGGGCACTCGGGTATTCCCTGACACTAGTAGCAACAGGGTTAGTGCAAACTTCTTTCAGTACTTGGATCCGTTGGATGAGGTCTTTACCTATTCATGGGGCACCGTTGCAATGTCACATTTGATGACGGAGATGAGAAGGGCCTTTAAGGCGGTTACAAACCAATTCATCGGGAATTTCACTCTACTCCAGGTACTTTGTTTTTAAACTTATGTTCTTATTTATATTTTTCACGTGTATCCTTGTTATGTATTTAGAAACAAAATTTACTGACTTTTATATGTATAATTTCAAATTTGTATAGGTGTGGGCTTATGAACATATCCCAACATTGTTCAAGGACCACCCCTTTTTGAAGTTTAATCCCGATGTTAACCCCCAGGAGCCTAGAGCAAAGAAATATGAGTTCAACGCCCATTCGAAGCCCGGTAACAATGGTCGACTGATAAAAATGAGATTGGCTCTTGACGCGATGACTACCAAGGATGTTGTGTTCGAACCCTACAAGGAGTCTAGAGATAACCGTCAATACACTTGGTTTTATAACATTGCATCATACCAAGGTCCTTTGTTCCATACAAAGGGATACGTTATGGCTGATCTTCGACGTGTGATGCGGCAAATTGGATTCAAGCAATTACCTTGTTATATGACAGCTTCTACTGAAAGGTACCTTCTTGATTTAACTCGTTTCATGTCAAGTTCCACAAAGTTGAGGGTAGAGTATGATCCAACTCCTGAACCAACACACTGGAGGGATAGGGAACCACGTCGTTTGGTGGATACTACTAATTGGGAGGTCGCGAACAATGGTGATGAAGATGACCCATCATATATTGATGATTACTTGGAATGGACCTATCCACTTGTTGTGCGTCCTGAAGATGTCCAAGTTCCACCCCAGAAAAACCCTCCCGTTACAACTCCTATAGCGGCACCACCTACGATGAGCCAACTTGATAAGACTGTTGGATTGCTAGTAAGTATTGTTAATTTCTTACTCATTTAATGTACACATAATTTTATATTAGCATATATATACTAATTATGTGTTGTATGTATGAATCTAGCGGCGTCGGCTTGGCAAGTTGAAGAAGATGTTAGGTTGCAAGTAATCTGGAGGAGAGGTGCTATCCCTTAAAGAGATGAAGGAAGTTGTGGAAAAGCTTGATAAAATTGAAGAAACCGACCATAGTTCAAGAGTATTTTTCGGGGAAACGAGGAATAGATTTTCCTAAAAGAAGCAAAGGACCGAGTGATTAGCTCTTTAGTTTCTACGTCTTGGTTTGCTTTTGGTTTATGATTCATGGGTTAAGAACATTTAAGCACGATCCAGTTTGTTTTTGTTAGGTTGAGCATGTTTAAATTTAAATTTGTAGTGAATTGTTATATTTGCAAGTTTTATTTACAAATTAGTACCGGCATATAAATTGTTCTACAAAACTATACCGGAATTGGAAGATTAAAAATTCCATGTTCATGTATAGAAATACTCTGGTACCGGCGTGGATGCGTTATCTAAATTCATGCCGGAATTGTAATTTTTTTTAAGTTTCATTTTGGTTACAAAACCGGCACTCTAATCTTGATTGATTTAATGCCGGAATTCTGCTGTAATAGTTTTTCACAAACGCTTTCTTAATTCATCCCTAAGTAATCTATTACATTGGATTAGAAAATTAAATTAAAACATACTAAACGGCATGGAATGGATTAAATTTGGTTAGAGTGGATATCATAATCTATTTCCATCCCTTTCAATAATTGCGAAGCCTTTGAATCTTTCGCGAATATCTTCGAAGACATCGTCTGGAATTTCTGTGTTAAGAACCATCTTAATTGGTGCGTCATCTTGATATAGCACACATAGGAAATTTTGTGCATCCGGAAATACATCATATATAGCACCCATTAGTGCGTCATCTTGATCGCTTACTATGACCCTCGGAAATTGATTTTTCGGGAACAATAATTTCAATTGTCGTAATGCCCAATGATTATTTTAATCCCTCTTGTTTTCCATTAAACACCAAGCCAATGTGAATGTTACCTTGTCCGATGTTTTCCCCAGGATGTTGAACAACGGCATGTTGTATTTGTTTGTCTTGTAGGTGAAATCCATCAAAATAACACCACAACATGTATGAGCTAATTGTGAAAGCAAAGGATGCGTAATGAATATTTGAAGGGGCTTTTCGTTCGGTCCTCTTTTAATGATGCGCGTGTAGTTGTGATCCAAAACTATCTTCTCAAATTCTTGCATAACGCTCCTCCCTTATCATTCCACCCTTCTAATGGTTGTTTGTGCGCTATAAATTGTACTTAGAGAAGAAACTTTCTGATCATCCTTTTCCTTGAAGGTTCTGAGAATCACTCTTGGTTTGATACATGCTTTGGTCATTATCTTTACATCCTCGAATTCATGAGGTTTTAGCTTCACAATTATGGAGTAACCATTAAAATATTTCGGATCCCGGTGGTTATGTTGGCCAAACCACACCGTACAATCCCATTCCTTTTCTTTGTCTCTTAAATTGAATACAAGCTTAAAGGGGCAATTATCCTTCCTCGACTTAGTCTTGTATACCCTAGTAGTCTTCTTTTCATATACATAACCCTTTCTCTTATGGCTATTCTTCGCATATTTACCACTTCTCTCGCAAACCATCTCAAAACGAATTTTTGAACCTTGGGTATTCCTCACTAACACATATTTGTTCTTAGGACCCGTCTCTTTTGCCCAAGAAATTGCTTCCGCTGGAGATTTAATTCCCTACATTAGGACAACAATAGAAGATTATGAGGTTCATAACAAGCAATACCCACATAACATTCTAAAAACTAGGTGAAATGTATTGTTTGGTAACATACTGGAGGCATCTTATAGTATTCGGACGTATCCGTTCCAAGCGGTTTGGAATTTGTTGGATCAATGTGTGTCACAATCTAAGGAATAAATGAAAACAAAATTGAATTAGTTCAAAGAAAATAAAAAAATTACCATGCCGGGTACCATTTCTGGCGTGCTCGACATTATTTCCGGCATTGAATGTTCTTGAACACAAAGGCCGGAAGAGTCCATACTGGAATTCTCGCTAAACAAGGTACAACCCGGTAACTGGAGCTGGCATTCTCGACATGTGATTTTTCCAGCCGGAACCAAGCCCCGATATTAAGGTAATTTTAAAAGCAAGCCGGGAACAACTACCGGCGTTCCATATATTTTATGTACTACGCCGATATTGGAGTTCAAAAATCTTAAACTCCTGGATGCTTTTCTGTAAGTACCGACATCGTCAGGTAGGAGTAAACCATGCCGGTTGGAATATTCTATGGAATATTCGGTGTTAGGTAAAAAGCATAACTGAATACCGGCATGCATAGTTGGTTTCAATACCACGCCGGGATTTTTTTTTTAAAATGGGGGATATGTGGTACCGGCATGGAAAAGAGTATAAATACCATGCCGGGAAAGTTTTTAAAATGGGGTATATATTGTATCGGCATTGAATGGACTATAAATACCACGCCGGGGAACTGTTTAAAATGGGGGATATAGTGTATCGGCATGCGTGTTGTATGAATACCACGCCAACAGCACTGGTTCCGGCATAGTATTCATACAATGACAATTCCGGTACTAAGCTTTTACAGGGAAAACAAATGGCGGTTTCTAAAAGAAAAATCAAATTTTCAACCTCCTTGAAGCATTACATGTGTGTTGGGGTTGCTTGTATGCTGAACATATTTACTTTCTTGGGTTGGTTCTTCACAAAACACTTCATGCTCACGAAAATCATGATCCAAGGGTGTTGGTTATCATATAACTCTAATTGTGAGTTGTTATCATACACCGAAGATTGAAGATATGATTGTTGTTGTAGTTGAGCTAAAGATTCAGCTGCTGCAATTCTCTCATCACAATCATCTTCCATTTCAAGAAAAAAATTCCACTCAATTTTTTTTCCTCTCCTTCTACTCCTCACTCACACAAATTAAAATAAAAACACACACTAATCTATCCCCCAAATACTTAAGAATTTACTAATTATTATTAACTACTAAACATGATTATTGAGGGCTAGATTAGGAATTAAAAAAATAATTACATAGGGGGTAACCCAGAATTGCTATTGGGACACCGTTTTTGTCCTGTAGTTATATCCCCAAATTAATAAAAGTATCCCCCAATTGCGCGTTCTGGGAGGGAATTAGAAATAAATGGTGGGAAACTAGAAATAAATGGGGGGAAGTGAATGATTGATGATCAAACTTTAATTCAAATGATTTTGGTGTGAGATAAACATGAGGAGGGGAAAATGAGGGGGGGAAATTAATGTGAGAAAAGGAATTTTTGGTGAGAAAGTTTGGTTTTGGGGGAATAATAATAATAATTATAATAAATTAAATATGTATTAAAGTTAGAAAATTATAAATTTACAAGTATGCAATATTTCGAGACACGTATGCAACATTTCGAGACACATATAAGAGTAGTTGAAAAATCAGAATTAAAGCAACTCATATAGTTGATTTGAGACTCTTATAAGAGTGGAAGCACTAAAGACCTTTATATATGTCTCGAACCCAAAACTCAATATGTCTCAAATTGGTCCATATGGTGTAGTGTGGGGGACTGAGATTGTGTCACAAGGGGTCCAAAATAACTCTACCTTCCATGTTAATTTATTTAATATTACGCCATTGGGGGCTCGAACCTGGGACCTCCTGGAACGCATGAAACTTTGAGAAACTGGGATAACCAGCTGAGCTAGGTACCCGTTTTTCTAGAAAATGTTTTAAGAAAATAAAAACAAAGATATTTTAGGAATTTCATAAATGTCCTAAAATATTTTTTCTTTTAAAAAGGCAATGATGATTAATATGAAAGATATTGAATATATTTTTTTTCTTATATATGATGATACCATTTATATTTTGGATTCGGTTTATATTAAAAATGATTTCATAATTATAAAAATAAAGGGTATATATTTAATAGTTTAAGAATTACAACTCAAAAAGACTATCATCTGGCAAGAAATTCGTTGGAAGCCTAGCAACAAGCTAAGCTCCCACACCCTTCTGAATGACCACACCTAATCTATGAAAAAGAAATTCACCAACACACGCATTAGCATCATAACTAGCAATGTAGTTACGCAAACGCTTCAGAAAATCTATGGTTTCATCCCCAAGTTCCCCCAAGGTGGTGAAGGCCAGTGTCCCAAAACCGTATCCCTGTGTTGTGCATTTCTACAAATATTTGGCATTTTTCCGAGCAACGGCATTCTTGATGGAAAGGCCTGGGCTGAAAGTACGTATGCCGCCACCAGTAAAGGGCGAAACACCTGTTACATCAAAACACATGTCCCGTCCATTATCCCAATTGTACACAAACACATCAGCTGGTCTAAGGGCAGTACCGTTTCTGGAAAGAAGCCCCAAGTCAACTTCTTTCCTAGCCGACACACCTGCTTGTGTAACACATATCAGCAATAATATCACGCACTAAATCATGCCTAAACTTAAGACCAACCTCATTAGCACAATGGAGGGCATGATCACCAAAAACGTCCAAATCTCTCTTACAAAAGGGGCAAGAACCATCCACCTCGAAAAGGGGTATCCCTAGCCTATACTGGAGAATTGCACTGAATTTCCTAGCACCAATATGTTGACTGAGTGCCACGATGGGAATTTCCATCAGAAAATCCCAGGCATGTTTTGTTTGGTTGCATTGCCAAAGAACAGAATCACGCTCCGATAAAACATAACTAGTGGGTATGTTCTTCTTAATCGCATCAAAATAGATAGTTGCCAAGGAATTCATGGAAGGAGTGGCAACACCATCAGTGCAAAGAGAAGGGACAACACCCGGTAGAGAGTTGAAGGAGTCGATGGCTTGTTGAAGGGAAGGACCGCACCCACTGATACCAGTGTTCCTCAAAATGATGGACTGCAAATCCTGGGTCTGCAAATTAGAGGCAAGAAAACAATAATGTTTGGTATCTTGCATAGTGTACATACCCAAACCACCGTGCTTAAAAGGCAAGGTGGAAAGTCTCTGTTGAAGAATCCCATAACCAGGCCCATCTGCAGTAATGATGTGCCTGAGGAAGAGATGCATCCGCGTATCAAACAAGTCTTGAGCTTCTTGCAAGAACTCTGTCCTGGTAGTTCTAAGTGCGAAGTAAAGCCGAGACACCCCTGTGCAATTCTGAAACAAAAGCAATTCACATTGAGGATCTTCTAGCTTCTCTACATCATCCACTAGAGCTATAGTTTTTCGCACTCTGTTGACAATCAAATCTTTGTTAAATTGAGCATCAAGACTTACCGGACCACCCAAAAGTTTCACACCCTCAACTGGCCTACTAATATTGGGAGGGAAAACACCATCAACCGCAGCTCTAGAGTCAGGGGAGGGCCAAAACAACTCCGTCTTTGCAACATTCAAATGTAACCCCCTTTCCGCACCTTCATCCTGTATAATTTTCAAAGCCTTTGCAACCATCAATGTGTCCCCTATAAAGGTGACATCGTCAAGGTACCAGGCTTGCATTTCAAGTGTTCATTGCGCCTCTATTCTCTTGACTAAAGGATGAAGAGTAAGAGCAAACAACAATGGCCCCAAAGGGTCCCCCTGTTGTACACCTTGGGAAGAAGAGAGAACATGATCCATATAATATAACCGAGCCGGAGAAGCATATCAAAATTCTACCCAACAAGAAATTGACGGGCATATCTTACGTACCTCGGATAACATAACCGAACGATCAATAAGGTTGAATGCATTAGAAAAATCTACAAGCAACATTGACAAATTATCCGAGCCCCCCTTTTCTTCAAGCATACGATTGACAGCATGTAGAATTGCTTCATCCCCACATTTAGCCCCCACTCCAAATTGATAATCACCCAAATAAGCATTAACCTCCTTACTGACATGGGAAGCCTCATATTTGGAGACAAGCCTTCTCCATATTGTGCCAACAGCGATCGGGCGTAGACCTCCACATGGTTTAACCAAAGGGGTAAGTGGAGCGCTAGAGAAAAACTCCCCTAAAGCACGTGGGCATAAACCAGCAAGCCATAAATTAACTACAGCTGTAATTGAGGCAATGAGCTCTTCCGATATAACCGCAGCAGACCCACTGAGAGCGTCTAAAAGATGTTGTGCCTTAAGACCATCTCTTCCGCAAGAAGTCCCCTTGGGAAAACTTTTAATTATGCCTAAAACAAGGTCTGGGGTCGCCACCATAACTCCCTGCATGGAAGAAGGGGACGGAACAAGAGGAGGGGGGGGAACTGGGGTGTTTTTTCCGCAGCTCATTCAAGGTGCCTTCGCAGTGAGGTGCAACTCCGTTTGAGGTGAGAATTCGAATGGCAGCTGTATATAAACCATCACGAATCTTACCCTTGCAAAGCCGCAGATTAGTGGCCTCCTGGTTCTCGGGAATGGGCTTCTTCTTCTTCTCCAAAAATTTATGCCACATAACATGCTCATCCATAACACGTTGAATCAACAACATACAACCATTCCCACCTTCCCATTGATTCAGGGAAGCATTGATGGACTGAATCTGTACCTTCTTCCTGTTAGTAGCCTTCTCCTCTTGAGTATTCCGAGGTATGTAAGTGTGGAGAACGCAGATGGGAAAAAGCAGCAACTGGATCCATGAAGCTTGCTCCAAAGGCGAGGTAACCACTTTCTGCAGCACGGATTTGAAGGTACGAGAAAAAGACAGTCGACACTTAGCTGGGATACTCGATACTGTTGGGATTTGAGCTCGGAGAACCGTGTTCAACAGCTCCAAACTTAAGGTAGGTGCATGTTCATCAGCAACTTCAGCAGTGTCACAAGTAGTAGGGCTAACAGGGGAAACTATACCTTGTATAAGACACTGGGCTCAATGTATTAGGAGGAAAAGGCACTGCAGAACCTTGATGATCCTTTCACTTTCTGTCCCAAGCATTAATATGCATGCACTGAGAGCACAACCAGCTCCTCATCTGCATCAAAACTGTTTCCCAAGCATTATAAACGACTGCATTAGTTTGTAATCTCTCACGACAACGGGGTAAACCTTCTTCTCACTTGTAATGGTGGTTTTTCAGATGATTAAACAACGAAGCCCTGAGAAGTCCTCTCCCACCAACCCTATCCCTGCATCCATCCAACCCATGAAACGGGCAATGAAAGAAATCATCGCAACAACCAGCAACTTGGGAATTAGGGTTAACAGCAGGGATAACCGGTAGAGTACCTGAATCATTGAAAGTAGAATCAGACATTAAAGGAAAAAGGAGGTTCTATGATTAATGAGCTGCGGAGTACCAGTCCCAGTCATTGGGCGCTACCGAGGAGAATGAAAAACCCTAAAAAGTTATCTCAAAAAAGCGCTGTAAAAAGGCATGATATGGAAAACGAAAGGAACTACCTAGAGAAAAAAAAAAGGATGGGAGGAACTAAAAACAGAAATGGAGGAATCCAAAAGAGATGGTTTGAAGAAATGAAAACCAATAACTTTCACGATCACCTCCAAATCGTCAAGAATCGTCCCTCCGAAAATAACGGAAAAAAACAAAAATATTCTAAAAAAAAAAATATCTATAAAAAAATATATCCTGCCTTTTTACAGCATATCTAGGGGTGTGCAACGGACGTATATATAAAAAAATATATAAAAAAAACAGACCAAAATAGAATATATGACAGATAAAAAAAGACACAGGGAGCAGAAGATAAAAGTTTTGGATATCCCCCAAAACTAGGGGTGTGCAACGAACGGACGGTTGCGGATTAGGGGTCACCCGCAACCAAAACGTCAAAGTTGAGGATTTGAGAAATTGAACCGTAACTGGCACAATCACCCGCGGATTTGACCTCTGCGGATCAGCGGATCGTACGGGCCGGATGCGGATATACCACAGATTTAGTTAAAAAAAAAAAAAAAACTAGCCCATTTTCAGCCATTAGATTACAACTCATATCTTCTAGAATAAATGTACGGTTGTTAGGAAATATAAGTAATTGTAAAAAAGTCCTTCATATTTATATACACTTGCTTTTCTTTTCCAATTATTCTTCCTCGTTTTATTTTCTGCAAGTGCTTGTTCGTAAAGAACTGATGATGAACAGTTTTGGATCCTCTTATATGAGTAGGATTCTTTCACAAAAATAAATAAATCTGTTACTTCTCTTCCAAATTTTAATCCCCCAACTTAGTGTTGCTGGTGGTGTGCAGTGGTAGGTGATGTTGATGTGATGTTGAAGAGTTGGTGGAGGGTATCGCGGTGGTGTTGATGGCGGCGAACAAGGTGGTGCTATCGAAGGTGGAAGAGGCCTTGTTTCATTTTTAATTTCTCCAGCACATCCCATCAAACCTATACCTGAATGGATTAATCGAAAGATGGTGCTATCAGGAGCATAATAACATTAACACTAAATTCCCAAAAAGAAAGATTCGTTTACAATTGAATCCAAAATTAATTGAAAGATGGTGCTATCAGGAGCATAATCAAGATAACGACATCAAATTTCACCATAAATCAGTTCGCTAGAGTTTACAATTGAATCCAAAATTAAACAGATAAATAAACTTACCGGTTGCAGCAATTAGGTAGCGCGTTAACTTCTTATTCAACACGATCTAATACTTTTTAGTGATGAATCTAACAGGCAGAGAACTACTCAGAGTAGAGAAATGAAGAACCTCTCATGGGCAGAGAGAAGAAGGTCGAGCGTGAAGTGAAACAATTTTAGGTTTCACAAAGATAAGATGTTTATATATCAAACTCATACTTCCTATATTATCAAATTTCTATTTTGTCCTGCGGTGCGGGTGAATCCGCGGATTCACATATCCAACCGCAACCGTAACCGCACCGCATGCGGATTTGTAAATGCAACCGTGACCGGACCATAGACTCTTGTGGATTGGTTTTCACCCGCAATTTTGCGGACGGTTGCGGGTGAAATCCGTGGTTACGGTTTTTCTGCACACCCCTACCCAAAACACAGTTCTTGTGGACATATTGGTTTGCCAAAGGGATGAAATTTGTTGGATCCAACTCGCTGCTCGGGCTTATTAGTAAGAACGTTATTTTGGGGACCTTTCTTTTTTTTGAGGGGACCCTGTTTTTTTAAAGGCACACTACCCTACATTTGTAAGGGGTGTCTTAAAACGTGGACTTTACTAATTTTCCCCCAAACCCTAATTAAGATTATCAATTAAACGGTTTTAGATTAACCTAATATATAAAAAAATTAGATTAACCTAATATATAACCTATTAACAAAAAAAAAAAAATCAGACCCTACCTCCTTCTTCTTCTTGGGGTCTTCTCTTCTTCTTCTTCTTCTTCTTCTTTTCAACATCGTTTTCATCGATTAATCGTCGATTCATAAAATTTTCATCGTCGATTAATCAATCGAGTATAAGAATGGTGCTTCGAAATCAAACTAAACGAGTAACAGGAAAAGGTCCCCCATTAGGACATCTAGCAAATCAGAAAAGTTCATTAGAGATTGACAAAGTAGTGGAAACGGAAGACGAATTGGAGATTCAACCCGAAGTGGGCATGGGAAAGATCCGCAGGTAATTTTAACCAAACCCATTAGTTTTAATTTGATTTTGGTTCGTTTAATTGAATAGAAATCATCAAAATAGGGTTTGAATGTAAGTAACTTGATGCTAGGTTCGGTTAGTAGTCGGAACCAAAAACCCTGGTTTGGTAACCGAACTTCCGAAAGGAAGAACACGAAGAACCATTAGGTTGATTATGATTGAAAAATATGTAACCGAACTGAATAGTTCGGTTATTTCGCTAATTTTTCAAAAAGCCATCTTCTAACCGAACACTTCCCATTTTACCAAAATAAAAATAATTTCACTTTCCAACCGAACTCAACTAATTTACTCACTACTTTGAGTTCTCAGTTAACCGAACTTTGTCAAAACAATTCGGTTAGTTCGCACAATATTTTAAAACAATTTCTCCACCGAACTCAAAACATTACAAAGAAAACAAAAAAAACCTATGTAACCGAACTTCTGTTATTTTCCCACTATGTTGAACTATCATTTAACCGAACATTATGTAGTCTGTTCGGTTGATTCGCAATATTTTGTTTATCGAACTACGAACCGAACTCATTGCTAATTGCATATATGTTGAGTTCGGTTTGTTCGCAAGAAAACTTATAAACCGAACTCTTCCCTAATTTCATAGAATTTTGAGTTCGGTTGTTTAGCAAAATAGATGTACCAACCGAACTCAGTGCTAATGTCATTCATGTCGAGTTCGGTGAAATCGCAATTTTTTGTTTAGACAACTACTAACCGAACTCAGTGCTAATGTCATTCATGTCGAGTTCGGTTTTTTCTAAGAAATAGTCGTCTGCTAATTGCAAACCGAACTCTAGCCCTTAACAGAATTATGAGTATGAAAATCATTTTTGGGTGAAGCTAATATGTTTTGTTTTCTTGGTTAGAAGCAGAGCACCAAAATCAAACCAACCTTCACTGGAAGAACTTAGAACTCCCACTCTTCGAGGCCAAAAACACTTAGGTTTTAATAAGCGTGGAACCAAATATGTTAAGCATGGAGGTGGTTCAATACCGGGTGTTGTCATCCAAGATGATGTCAATAGAGATAATGTTGACAACGTTATACAGCAAATTAATCTAGAGATTGTGGAAGAATGGGTAATCAAGAACATAATCAAGGTGGAGAAGAGGAATCATCCGAAGAAGGAGGAAATGAAGATGAACAAGGAGATGACAATGATGACAGTGAAGAAGATGGAGATAATGAATATGATGAATCAGAGGAGGAAGAGGATGAAGAACAAGTAGAAATAGTTAAAAAACCAAAAAAGACCCCGAAAAAGCCTTGTGCTAGATATGCATACATTCCTGATGATACTTTGTGTTTGGCCCCAAAGAACCCAACTTATGGTACTCCAAGAGATGGAGGGGAGGTATTGATTGGCTACAAAAACTCATGGGCTGCCAAGATTTTTGCTACAAAGGTATTGAATCTTATACATGAATATTTCTTTGTCATATATTTTTCGGTATATATTAGTAAATAAGATATGATGTTGTATTTGTAGGATCATAATAATGTTGTTCGTTTTTTGAAACGTCAAAAGAACAAGAAATGGGATATAGGGAATGAGTGTGATGAGGTTAGGTTGGCCGTATTTGATTGTGTGCTATGGTACGCGATACAACATGCGCACCAAAAATTTGATGTTGTCACTGTTTCCGCATTTTCCGAGAGGGTTTATCCTGAGACCGAAACCTTTCATCTACCGTTTGGTGAGATGGCAATCACTCCGGATGATTGTTTTCGAATCACATGCCTACCAATTACTGGAACAAGTGTTCGAGATGGGTACGATCCCTCCATGAGTTATGAGCTTCTTGAACAGTTGGTGGATAGGTGTATAGGCTGGAGCGCTAAGAAGGCACATTGTGAGTTTAGACGAGCTGCAAAAGAGCCTGATGAAGGTGATGAGTATAATGAGTTAAACCCAGACCGGTCTTACAAGAAGAAGTTGAAAAAGATCAAGTTGAAAGTCTTGTTAAAAGATTTTGGAGGGACGAAAGATTTGGTTGCCAAGGGAAAGTTGGTCATGACAGAAGAGAAGATTAAACACCATGTGACTGCTTATTTATTATATCAACTAGGAACCATTTTCTTCCCCGACACTTCAGGTCATTCGGTAAACGTCCATTACCTCCAGCTATTGGACCCCCTTAATGAGGTGAACAACTATTCTTGGGGAATTGCGGTTCTATCGTTCGTCCAAGTGGAGCTCAGAAAAGCTTCGAGGCTTAAGTGTTTATATTTTGGAGGCTTATACACCCTTGTTCAGGTACTCCGTTAATTTATCCTTTGTGTTTTCCAAGATATGTTTGCTAAGTGAATGAATGTATATTTTTACTAATGAATACATATTTACTATAATCATATGTGTGGTTTCTTCTCATAGAGAGTCTTTGGTGGACAAAGTTGAGGCTTGCACCTATTCATCACATTGCACCATATATGAAATGTACAAAGCATATTATGTGCCAATGGGAAGACTCTCTCTATTGCATTCATCAATGATACTTTATTGTCCGTCACTATAACCCCCGGGATATCATCATCTCGGTAGATCGCCTTCAATTGTTGTAGCGCCCACCTATAACTTGGTTCTTGCTCGTCCTTTAGAAAACAAAAAGCAATGGTAAAAGGTGACTTCGTCGACGTACGACCAACAATGTTCAACAATGGAATCTCGTATTTGTTTGTCTTGTAAGTGCAATCCATTATAAGAACTTCATGGAAGGATTGAGACAGTTGAACACTCTTCGGATGAGCAATGAAGAGATGAGTTATTTCTTCACCCTGACCTAGCTTCTTTTGAACCGCGTAGCCTTTCTCTTGACCAACATAAACAATTGTTGCATGACTTTTCTATCCTTCCATTGATTCTTTTAATTGACTCAATTGCATTGTAAATGGTGGTCGAGGATGATACGTTTTCCGTGTTATCATCCTTTAATAAGTTTAAGCATACCCTGGGAAATACGCAATCTCCTATATTTAGCTACTTTCTCCTTTTCTTGAGGAGTCAGCCTTGCGTCCATTGCATGTCCTTCAAGATTCTCCGGACGATGGTGGTTGTGATTACCTACCACCTTATCCATCGATAGAACCCATCCTTTCCTTAGTTTTGAGTAACTAAAAACTAGCTTGAACGGACATTTTATTTTCTTTGAGCACACTGTGTTCTTCCTCGTCGTCTTTCCTTCATACACATACCCCTTCCTCTTGTGGCTAGCATCCGGATCTCCACTTCTCTCGCAAACCATTTCAAAACGAGTTTTGCTTTCTTTTCCATTCAAAACTAATACGCACATGGCTCTCTTGGCATGCTCTCTAGCCCAATTCTTCGCATCAATAGGTTGATCAAATACCAAATCATTGGCATAGTGATGGGATGTATCTTCGTACAAGATACCAATTGGAGAAAGTTGATCATCCATTGGTATATCTTGGCATTCAATCTACAAGAAATGGAACAACATCAATTGCAATCACAACCGGGTTCAGTAAGCTATTAATTTAAGCGCGTAAACCGAACTACAAATTCGGTGAACAAACCAAAAGGCCATATAACCGAACATATAAAGTATATGTAGTTCGGTTACAATATATTTTACATAGGTCACCGAATACAACACTGGAACTATTCATTTTTTTGGGATTCTTAAGTTCGGTTAGGTATGCTCTTGGGATCAAGTATGCGAAATAACCGAACCTGCATAACTTAGTGTACTCTTATATTTTGTACAGTTCGGTTAGATAGTGGCTTTGTGCGAACAAACCGAACTTTGTATGCTAAGTTTAATTAGTTTTACGTAAAGTTTGGTTGGTTAATAGTTGCAAAGCAACCGAACTTTGTACATTAAGTTAAATCATAAATTTACGTTAAGTTCGGTTAGTGTATATTGGTTGCGAAACAACCGAACATTACACTGGAATTCATCAAACTTCCATCAATGCATAGTTCGGTTATCTGCGTGTTTGTCTAATGTAACCGAACTGCATATCCCGACGAGTTCGGTTAGATGTTCTTCAACTTTCGTGAATCAATCGCATATCCATATGAGTTCGTTTAGATGTTCTTCACCTTTCTTAACCGAACTACTTAAAAAATGTACATTTGTTTTGAAAATTTGGAGAAACTAGACCAACATTAGCTAAGTTTGGAGCATACCTGGATACCCAAATGATCTTCCTCCGGTTGTGGTTGATAAAATCCATCATTTTCATATTGAGATTGAGTTTGTGGAAGAATACATTCACCATCTAAGAAATTACTCATATCTGGATCATTGTGAAGATTAACAAATACTCTAGGAGTTAATGGAGATGAAGAATCAGATGAGCTTTCATCACAAGAATTCCCAAACGTAGTGAATGTGAAATAATGTTTTTTTTCCATGGTTTTCTCCTTCTTGTTCTCTAACTTTATCCTCTTAAAAATTCAATTTCATTTTTAATAACTCATGTTTTAATCTAATCTCACTAATCAGTTTTTTCTTAATCATTTTAATAATTATTTCACTAATCAAAACCAAAAGATAATTAAAAGGGTATTTTAGGTAATATAAAAAGTATTAGATTAGGGCACCCCTACCCCAAATAACATCATGGTCCCCTCAAAAAAAGAAGGGTGCCCAAAATAACGTTCATTAGTAATATGTTACGTCTCTAGGGCCCATCAACTAGGAAAAGGGAAAGAAATAAAGACTGAAGGAATTTTTTGTCATTACAAAACCTAGTATTTTTAGGGGCGATTCCGAAAAAATTAGGAGTGACTAATAAAATAAAATAGGGTCACCCAAACCTAAAATGAAGCCACCCATTATCTCCCGTTTTAATAATGGCGATTCTACCCGTAACAATTGGAAATTTAATTTATATAGAAGAAAATTGTTTTAGTTTTGTAGTTTTAAGGTTTTAGGATAAAAGAAGAAAAAAAAAATGGAGAATACCATTTTTTTCTTAAATCAACAACAAATATGGATGGGTATGAAGAAGAAGGTGAGAAACATCATGAAGAATGTCATGTTCAAGGTTCAATACTGATTAAACAGATGCATTCAACACCATTAACGTCTTAGAATCGGTAAATAATAGAGTAATTTATCTACCGATTATACCTTTCTGTTCAAATAGATATGCACAATCGGTGGTCTTGTGATGTTCATTATCTACTGATTGTTCAATCGGTAGTCTCGTGATGCTCATTATCTACCGATTGTGGTAGTATCCCCAAATTCAAAATTTTCAAAAACTAGTGGAGTTTCACATTTCTCTATTTTCACAATCGGTAGTTTCGAAATGTTTATTATCTACCGATTGTATTCTTTATCTAACGATGGTGGTAGTAGCCCCAAATTCAAAATTTTCAAAAACTAGTGAAATTTTGCATTTCTCTATTTTCACAATTGGTAGTTTAATAATGTTTATTATCTACCGATTGTACAATCTGTAGTTTCGTGATGTTCATTATGTACCTATTGTACATCGGTAGTATCTTGATGTTGTTTGCCAACCGATTAGACAATCGGTAGTTTCGTGATGTTCATTATCTAACGATTATGGCCGTCGCCCTATATTCAAAATTTTCAAAAACTAGTGGAATTTCACATTTTTTTATTTTCACAATCGGTAGTTTCGTAATGTTTATTATCTACCGGTTGTACAATCGGTAGTTTCGTGATGTTCATTATCTACCGATTGTGGTAGTAGCCCCATATTCAAAATTTTCAAAAACTAAAGGAATTTTGCATTTCTCTATTTTCACAATCCGTAGTTTAGTAATGTGTTATATCTACAGATTGTACAATCGGTAGTTTCGTGATGTTCATTATCTACCTATTGTGATAGTAGTCCTACCGATCGCCTACTGATTGTACCGATTGCCTACCGATCGTGATGTTCATTATCTACAGATTGCCTACCGATTGTACCGATTTCGTGATGTTCATTATCTAACGATTATGGTAGTCGCCCATATTTAAAATTTTCAAAAACCAATAGAATTTCGAATTTCTCTATTTTCACAATCGGTAGTTTCGCGATGTTTATTATCTACCGATTGTGGTAGTAGTCCTAAATTTAATTTTTTTCGAAACAAAGCAAAGAAGAGAAGAACATAGTCATAATCGGTTGAAAAAACCAATCCTAACTACCGATTATATAGAACAGTTAATTGGGGGATATTTCACTATAGCTGCCGGCATAGTTTTTCAATGCCGGAAATCCATCAACCATGCCGTCATTATTGAAAAACCATGCCGGCAGTTACAGTAAAAATATCCCCCAATTTGGTGTTCATTATATAACACCTATGGGATGGGACTTAAAAATATCGCCCCTGTTACAGGGATGAACCCTTCCTTCTTTGCAACACAGCCATCAGCAAATCGTTCCATAAGTCAATAGGCCCCGGCAAGCACCAATGAACACAATCGGTGAAAGACTTTCCATCGGAAAATTGATCTTTCCAATGGTGCCCAGGATGTCCATCTGGTCTCATTATCATCGCACTAGTTATATCCAAAATCTCAAACATCTTCCCTTTTGTTGTGTTCTTAATTTTCTCAAATTCTTTCACTTGACGTCTTCTTATTTCCATCTCCCATTCTGCATTATATGAATTAACCTGTTCTTCAGTGTATGGACGCGTTCTATTACATTTCCCTCCACTATTCCAAGAGCCATACTCAAAATGCACAGGTGAAAATGTACGAAACATAGTAATTAAGCCCCTATTACACTCCTTACATTCACTAATGTATTCAAGCGCAGTTCTGATGGCTTTTGCAATAGTGAATTGAGTTCCTAGATCAGGGACGTTTGGGTTGTTGCACTCGGTACATCCTATCAGTCTACCGCCTTCATATAAGTTATTCATTCGGAGGAACCAGTGAGCAATAGAAATGATAGCGTAATCTAAATTGGGTAATTTGTCAGCCCAATTAACATCAAGCTTGTCGAGGTGCAAATCAAACACATTTGTCCTTGAACCATTGACAATTCCTTTATCTTCTGCAGCAACCAAGAACTTTGTCCAGTAGACCATGAGAGTGAAATCATGAGACGGAAAGTAAAACGTTCGGAACCGATCTTCAGTGTTCTTGTGGATATCTTTCGGAGTTTCTCCCTAAAAAAAAATTCGTGTTTCCTCTCATAGGTAAGTCTAATTAAGCAAAATAGGACACCAAAAGCATTTGAACCACAACAATGGCAAAGACGACTTACTTGAGATAAGAGACAAAGGAGTGACTCCATTTGATTCCTAGCAAGGGAATCGCCAATGAACGCTAACTTTTTACCACGAACTAACGATAAAAATGTCTTAGGATTAAATCTTGAGAGCTCACATTCATCTGGTTTCCATCTCCAATTTATGAAATCTACATCTTTCCTTCCAAATTTTCCACAGTTCTTCGTGTCCGGTATCGTCGGACAGCTCCATTGTGAGTATAATGATCCGTTAGATGCTGGCACCCACTGACCCTTAAACAAGTCACAGTACTTCTCACCATCATTCTCTACCCCAAAAGCAAACCAAAAACTTAATCAGAACAAAGTTAGACTACAAAACATATACTAGTCGAATTAACATGTATAGTACTGTATACATACTCTTTGGGGAGTTGATATTCATGGCAGGAGTTTGATTGAGAGCCTTCTGAGGAACAGCGTTGTTATTAACGAAAGGGAGCTTATGCTTAGAGCTGAACTGACTAAAGGGGTTTGGAGAATCGAGAACAAAGACGGCGAAAAGCCAAGAAATACCTATTGCCCACAAGAAAAATAACACTAATCTCCATGCATTTCGAGGATCACACATTTCTCTGTTGTTGTTAGGAAGAATTTCAAAAGTTGCAGACTTCATGGTCTTTGGTTATGGATCGGAGGCAAGAGTTAGAGATCTTCTAATCTAAGTTGAATATTCGTTTGGTTGGTAGTTCAAAATTAAAATCTACAATAGTAGTCCAGAATCCAGTCCCGTAATAGCGGGGCATGGAAATTAATTTTTTATGAATTACATTTTGCTTTGGAAACTGAACACTGAACAGTTTTTTACATCTTGCTTTTGTTTACCGA
The DNA here is from genome assembly GCA_023529315.1 of Papaver bracteatum. NCBI lineage: Eukaryota > Viridiplantae > Streptophyta > Magnoliopsida > Ranunculales > Papaveraceae > Papaver > Papaver bracteatum. The sequence continues at coordinate 604,214 of JAJJWX010004157.1, forward strand.
CAAATAACAAATTCCATCCAAAAAATGTTGAGTGAGAACCCTAGTTAGCAATTTGGGATACGGTATACATACGGAACGGCATATATATGAGTATTATACAGATTCGTAAAAGTCAAATTCGGTCAAATATTCGGTCAATGGTTCGTAATTCGGCAATAGTACGGAACGGGATACGTACGTGTATAATTCGTTTTACTAGGTTGAGTTCGGTATGGAAAATACGTCAAATATTGATAAATAAAATAATATTTTTTCGGAGGTAGGAGGCATGATTCGTGATATAAAATGCTATATATATTTAATATACCAATATACGTCACCAACAGATGGCTTGTGTAGTGGTTAAATGTCAGTTTAGAAAACAATACCTCGAAGGTTCGAGTCTCTCCACTACTATTTTTACATAATAAATCCGTGCAAGATGAATATTGATATGTGGGTGCAAATTATGGTTGGGCTAGTGAAATATAGTTGGGCTTCTGAGATATACGGTTGGGCTTGTGAGATATGCTTAGGCTAAAGTAACAGCCCATCTGGCGAATCCGATGAACGAATGATTCGCGGTTCGCGGATCCGTATAAAGCGCAAATTATTCGCTAAGCCCAGAAAGCACGCGTACTAGGTTTGGTAGTAGAGAAATGTGGCCGTATTATTCTGTAAAGAATTATACGGAAAAGTATGCGTATGATTAGGGTGAGAACTACGAAATGATGCATACGAAATTTAACATCATTGTTTTCAGTTTGAACTTTTAAGGGTGAATAAAAAGATCAAAGGAAGCTCAGTTTTGCATAATTCAAGCCTAGTTAGCAATTCGTCAAGCGGCAAAAATTCGGATCGGCAAAAGTGCGCTCTTTAATCGGCTGGACGAAATATTAGTTCGGTCAATAATTCGTGATTCGGGAAAAATGCGGAAATGCGTATATTCGTGTATAATGTGTTTAACATATCTCAATTCGGCACGTAAAATTCGGCATATATATATTACTATATAAAAATATATTTTTTAGTATTACCATGTATTAAAAATCATTTGAGTATTATTATTGAGCGAAGGTCATGAATATTACGTATTCTTGGGAAAGGTACAAAAATTGTTGAAACCCGCAACAAGGTAATAAAAATGTGCGAGTTCAACTCAGTGTAACCCGTCGAGTGACCAACTCCAATTCATACCCATAATACCCTCCCTAGTCAGCCAGGTAAACTGCTCTGCTTAGGTTAGATTCAAATGGGTCCAGTATCTTCTTCAATTCCCCTTGCCTATTTAATCCACCGGTAATTGACTGGTACTTGCAATTCTCAGATAGTTTGATTCTCTTTAGTTTGATTCAATTGATTCTCATGTTCAAAGTTAATCATGAAATTGTTTCTAGTCCAAAAATTAATAAAGATGACAATTTCAAACATTACAACACTACAAAATTGAATGAAGAAGATGAACAAAACTCACCTTAAAGAAAAACTTAATTGATTGTCTAACTGTGATAATGTAGATTCTTCGGACATTCCAACAAAACCCACCTTTAAAGAAAGAAAAAAAACCAATATGTGTTCCAAGAAAAAAATGAAAAAAAAAAAAAAAAAACGAAAACTAACAAAACCCACGATGACACTTCGTTAACGGTTTTTTTTCTTCTTCATGGTAAAAGTAAGCATCGTTGTCTTGATGATGAGTAGGGTGTAGTAACGGTAGAGAGCAGCGACTGAGGATATGAGCGGTGAAAGAGAGTGGTTGACTGGCTTGTTGAGACTAGGGGATTAGGAGAAACAACGAGGAAGAAGGAAAACCGACGGAATGCTGAGCTCTAGGGTTTTCTTTTAACTTTTTTTTTTTTAAACAGTCGCAATTTTATTAAAAGAGCAAAAAAGAAGGAGAGGGGCTATGCCTGACCTCCAAGAACAGGGAGAGGGAGAAACAAAGAGAGGGGCTAGGCCTGACCTCCAAGAAGGATAGGGTTTTCTTTTAACGATTCTTACCAATATGCCCTTATGTTCTGGAAGCAATATTACACTTGTTGCCCATGCATCACAAAATAGTAATACGTGGGGACCAGACTTTAACACTTTTCTTCGGTTAAAGAAGCTTACCTTTCAACTGCACCACGTACGGATATGCCTCAGAACAGGTGCCTCATGGATTTTAATTGGTCGACCTTGGTGGAGCTAAGTAATAACTTTACGCATGTAATTTGCTGACCAACTGCTATACCAATATATTACAATGCAAGCCCCTTTTCGATATCCATTTCCATCTAAGATCATCATTGATAATCATGAATGATTCATTTTAATGGTGGAGCAATCTAGTTATAATAGTGATTTGTTAACTGCATTATAAAATGGTACTAGTAAAATTTACAGGACACTGCATTACTCCTCAAATTTTGTATTCCATCATGCGAACAATAGCAAGTTATTGGTTATATTTTCGTGTGATTCTTCTTCGTGGCTCCACCGCCGCATGCAGTCATATAGTAATATTTTTTTCCTTCTTGAAACCCTATCCCTCTCAATGTCCTTGCTTCTTCTATAAAATTCATTTGGTTCATATCCCCCGAAATAAGGTACCACTCTAAAATCGCCGCATAATTGGGTACCTCTTTAAAGAGGTCCCAAAATATTTATTGGGTATTTCTTCATCGGAGTCCAATAATATAAGCTGGGTGCCTCCTTAAAGAAATCCCAAAATATTTATTGGTCACCTTTTGAACGGGGTCAAATAATATAAATTGGGTACCTCTTATATATCAGATGATTCAATCCACATACCCCAAAAATCCAGTTTACATAACAACAAAATGATGTTGTATCCCATAATGGGCCTCATACCACTAATCCACATCATTTTTTAATACATGATTGCCGAGATGGTCGTCTGCTGATTTACATTTCACTTTCAGTAATTTTTCTTCGCCTAAAATCATTTCTCCAAATGTCTTGAATGTTTTCGGACCAAAAAGACCTGTTTCTCCGTGATGTTTCCGCCGTGATTATCGGCGAAGAAACCAGTCGTTAGTATTATGCATAATACCATGCATCATGCTAGCTATTGATTTTTTTTAAAACCTTTACCTATGTTGGTTGTGGTTTTACTATATGGATCAGTTATTAAGTCATACGTACATAAGTACTACTGAATATCTTAGAACCATTTTTTTTGTTATGTAACCATATTAAGACTAAGCATTACTGCAATCCTCAAGTGTAAAGGAACAATAAGCAGTCATTGCATTACAACACGAACATCTAATTAAACAGGTAAATGGTTTCTATGTGTGAGTGCAGATATGCTTTTAAAACTATCAAATGTTAATAATGAAATAGATTCTGTTAGAAACAATGGAATATGAACGAATGAGTACTACATTATGTATATTCCATTTCTTATGTACTTAGTCTGGACCTACTTCAAGTTTGTTATAGAACAAACCTAAAAATGAGGTGGAACTCTTCTCCCACCTCCTGGTTCTGGATAAGCTAAATACGAAGGGAATATAAGCTTCGCGGGGCAGGAAAACATGAATAACATATGCAAGGGCATATTTTTTTTTCCTTAGGCTTTGGGGTGTTCTTCTAATAAGATAGTGTTAAGAAACCATCAACAACAATAAGAGCGAAACAAATGATAGTCAGTGAGAGTTAGAAACAATAAAATGTTACATGTTATTGCCGCAATGCACCGACCACCACAAACAATGCTTGTTATGTAAGTGAGGAACTTTGTAATTTGGTGTCTCAGAACTCATGCTTCTTCGCAGAACTATCGAGGAGAGTACTTTTCCATAAGGTTCTATGGAAGGAGCTAGTAGGATGAGGAGAAGACATCATACGGATTTGAAACCCAACCTAGTTGATTTTCTCCTTGATATCCTCAACCCCACACCTGTCATATATCTGAATATCAAAAATTACAAACATATCAGGGGACTGGTGTCCATCTTTTAGTGGATGTTCAGTCGTTTTACACTCACCCATAAGAAGATTTAATTGTAACGCCATTAACTTGTGGTGAAATGGATTTACCTGACAGTGTCAAACAATGTAGCCCATCAGATGCAATAATAACGATCCAAATTTGTCATGATACCGATTATTCGTTACTTAATTGATGATACTTTTCTCTACTTACTTAAAAAGAACGTTCTCCGCAAAGAGATTGTTAACAAATAAAAATGAATTGAGAGAAGAAGTGTAAGTATAACACGTGAGCCTGCGACATAGTTCCTAATGAAGTCGTATATTGTTATCGTTGTTCAGAATTCAATGCCAGAACGGTTCCGATGTTACTTAATACTAATGATGCAAGTGAATATTAAAACAGACATTTCCAATTAATCGTATAATCACTTCAGATTCATCGGCTATATAAGACAGACAGAGAGGTGAGAACGATTGAAATTGACTTTGCACGACTAAAGAGTAATCCAATACCAAGAATTGGGTTGCTAAATTTTTAAATTTTAACCGTAAATACCTCTCGAGCCTAGTTGGTACATTGTTGAGCCTTCACCTCCACCTGCCAGTTAAGTGTTCCTATCAACAACTCTAAAAAAATAAATATTTTTTTGCAAAAGATGGATTTTGTGATTGATAGTGCAAGACATAACTCCGGATCCTATAAACCATTTTCACAGTCTAAGAAATTTAATCGGTATTTTGATTGGTAAAGTAGAAGGGTACAAGGATTACCTTGAAGGACTTTGAAATTTGTGAACAATGGATAGACAAATCCAAAGCCTATACCAAAAATTCAAAATTTCATGAAAATTGATGAAATTAATGTAACAATAATACTGGAAATTAACCGCGACATGATAGACTGCGCAAAAAGGACTAACATACCTATCCATAGACATGCTTATCCAACATATGCGAGCTCCATCTAGGAAAAAAAAATAACAAAAGAAAAGTTACTGCTCCACCAAAGTGGACCAAGCTCCACCAAAAATCCATGAGCCACCTGTTGTGAGGCATGTTTGTATGTGGCGCAGTTAAAAGGTAAGCTTCTTTAACCGAAGAATTTGTGATGCACAATTGTAATATTATTTCCAGAACATAAGGGCATATTGGTAAAAACCGTTAAAAGAAAACCCTAGAGCTCAGCATTTCGTCGATTTTCCTTCTTCCTCGTTGTTTCTCCTAATATCCTCGTCTCAACAAGCCAGTCAACCACTCTCTTTCACCGCTCATATCCTCAGTCTCTGCTCTCTACCGTTACTGCACCCTACTCATCATCAAGACAGTGATGATTACTTTTACCATGAAGGAAATAAAAAACACCGTTAACGAAGTGTCATCGTGGGTTTTGTTAGTCTTCGTTTTTTTTTATTTCATTTTTTTCTTGGAACACATATTGTTTTTTTTTTCTTTAAAGGTGAGTTTTGTTGGAATGTCCGAAGAATCTGCATTATCACAGTTAGACAATCAATTAAGTTTTTCTTTAAGGCGAGTTTTGTTCATCTTCTTCATTCAATTTAATAGTGTTGCAATGTTTGAAATTGTCATCTTTATTAATTTTTGGACTAGGAAACAATTTCATGATTAACTTTGAACATGAGAATCAATTGAATCAAACTATTTGAGAATTGCAAGTACCGATCAATTATCGGTAGATTAAATAGGAAAGGGGAATTAAAGAAGATGCTGGACCCATTTGAATCTAACCTAACCAGAGCAGTTTACCTGGCTGACTAGGGAGGGTATTATGGGTATGAATCGGAGCTGGTCACTCGATGGGTTACACTGAGTTGAACTCGCACATTGTTGTTACCTTGTTGCGGATTTCAACAATTCTTGTACCTTTCCCGAGAATACGTAATATTCATGACCTTCGCTCATTATTATTTATGATTTTTTTCATGGTATATTGTATGAAAAACCATGATCTAAATGGTATATACAAAAATTTTAAAACATAAACACCAACAAACATGTAAGTATTCGAAATAATGGCTGAATTAATGCGGAAAATAATTCGTGAGTTCGTATAGTTCGTGAACAATTCGGAAATGTTAGAAAAATCGCGAAAATGATCCAGGGTTGTAAAAATGCGTATAAAATGCGCGAACTAGTGCGTGTTCGGATAATTCGCGAATAATTCGCTAACTTACTAACTAGGAATTCAAGGTTTGTGGTCTGTGAAATGGCTCTTTTTCTAAAATAACAAAAAAAAAAAAAAAAACAATATTGAGTAAGTTTGTCCTTTAGGATTTGGTTGCTTTGGTTAGAGCATTGTATTCAAAATTAGCGTGGCATTGTAAACAGAAATCTTGAGAGCAATCCATGCAACATGTTTTTAGCAATAATGAGAAATGTGGATGGAGGCAATAGTGAGAAGTTAACCAATTATTAAATTTAAGCTTCAAGAAATTTGTTGTTTTGTCCATGTTGGGATCTCACACTCATCTGGTTCCATCTCCAATTTGTATAATCTGCATCTTTCTGATAAGAATTCAACGGCCAGTAGTTCAAGCTCAAAAGGTCATGATTCAAAGAATCAATAAACCAAAGGGTATCAATTTGGTTAATAATTTTCTTATTATCATTAATCAACTGATAAGGCATATTTATATGCTACATTACTTGGAAAATAAGAAAACAATACTACTCCTAAAATACTATTCTAAACAAATATAAACTCTAAATAAAATACTTAAACTATAATAAAATACCAAAATAAATATATTATCTCTAATAATAAATAATGTATGCTTATCCAATGCCTTGTGCCTCCATTGGACTTATGTGCTCGTCGCGCCCTTCACTTGCTAGCCAGGGTGGCTTCCACAATCTTGAGAGACTTGACCCGTATAAGGATCATATATGCTAAATATGTCTGAGTGACGCATCGGGTCAACACCGTTGACATGTTCCATAAAACGTGGACTTATCACTTTCCTTCCAAATTTGATACAATTCATGTAGTCTGGTATTGTCGGACAACTCCAATTCGTTTAAAATGGTCCGTCAGGGTCTGGAACCCATCTACCTTTAAATAAGTCATACTTCTCTTCGTCATTCTCTACACCATATATATGCACAAAACAACAATTGTAAACAAAAATAAAAAGAGAAAAAAAATTAATCAAAATAAACTGCATAGAAGTTTTGATATACATACCATTTTGAGGGTGAATGACCGATGGAGCAATTTGATTGAGATCCTTAGGAGGAATAACATCATTCTTTGGAGTCTCATAATTGGTATTAGAAGGGTTCTGAAATGGAACTGTATTAGTGTGAACACGGATGTAACGATGGTATCATCGTGTCCACAAACACGGTTCGCAGTGTCAATGAAGATACAATAATGATTAAAATAAATACAAGAGGTTATCTAAAACTTGTATTGGAAACTTTGAGCCTTCGGGCTCGTCCTTGTTTCACACCATAGACATGTCTATGATGATTCAAACGATGCACAACACAGATATACGAAAACTATAAATGTTAAATGTAAAGGAGACGATGATTTACGTGGTTCAGCACTAAGGCCTACATCCACGGGGGTTTTGGTTTTTCATTGTGTATCATATAAGATTACAAATGATAGTCAAATGACTCTGAGTAGGGAACGATGATATAGGAAGGTAGATAAAACTCATACTTACTATTATAATTGTTTGTACCATGAATAAAATTTCCACATATTGAGCCAGTATATCATTTTGGGTCACTATTCAGCTGCCACCAGCCTACCCACTAAAGTGTCTACCAGCAAGTCCAATGCTCAGTGAAGTCAACACCCGGTCAATGGTCAAGGTCAACACCTGGTCAATTTTCGAAGTCAACTGTTGATCAACTGTCGAAGTCGAGTTTCCAGTGGCGCTTCTAACCAGTTTCCAGATAAGTAATCTGCCACACTACCAGCCAGTCTCTATCCATGCTGACAGTTGTGCTACCAGCTAGCCTTCATCCAGTTTCAGCCATGTCAACCAGTCAAGGAAGTCTGCCAGCAGGTTACACCATGAAAAGATTAATAGGCACAGTCAACGGCATAAAGGAGACATGCATGGAAGATTAATGCCAGGAGCCATGCAGGGAAGGTTAATACCAGGAGTTATGCATGGCAGGTTAATGCCATGAGTTATGCATGGCGGGTTAATGACATAAGTTATGCATGGCATATTAATTCCAGGAGCCATGCAGGGAAGGTTAATACCAGGAGTTATGCATGGCGGGTTAATGACAGGAGTTACGCATGGAAGATTAATGCAGGAGGCATGCAAGGAAACTTAATACAATTTATGCCTACCATGAAATTAGAGGAATTATAACCCTTAGAGAGGATAGGCTAGCGAAAATAGAAAAAATTATAATGTAATTTTGATATCAATAAAACATCACTCCCCAAGGGGATTCATCCGTGGATGTAGGCAAAACTTACCAAACCACGTCAAATTCGTGTGTCTGTCATTCTTGGTTATTTTCTGTTATTAACCATGTTTTCATCAACAACACAAAAATCATCGTGTTTAGTGCCTGGAAATATTTATGGGTACAAAAATTGGCGCCGACTAAGGGGAGTACAAGAAAAGAAATCGTGTTTTCCCGTTGAGAAAAGTAGTACATAATGCTTCAAAATCGTGTCCGTGAAAAAGATGTTTGAACGCCGTGAAAAATAACTGATACAGTCCAGTTGATCGTAACTGCTGCAGTCTAGTTTGATCGTAATTGTTGTAGTCCAGCTTATCGCAGTTGCTGCTGACCAGTTAATCGCAGTTACTGCAGTACCAGTTGATCGCAACTGCTGCAGTCCAGTTCGCAGTTCGAGATTTGCTGAAACTATTACCTTTAGAAACCACCCAAACTATACCACTACAAGGGTTGTTGAAACTATTGTCAGGACGTTCGGTCCATGGCAAAAGATGGAGAGAAAATCACCAAGATTGTTGCTACGATGTTCGATTCGCAGCATGTTAAAGTCCAAAGCTCGAAATTTTTTGCTTCCCAAATAACTCAGGGTTGGGAAGTTTCCTACATCTCTAGGCGCTTGAAAACCCTAGAGAAGACCTCCAGAAAAGCACATAAAAAAGTTTCAGAAAAGGCCACAAAACTGTAGCAAACGGTGATGGAAAGTCCATGAGAAATATTAACAGTCACAGAAAACTGTTGTTGAAAGTTCAAGAAGAAAGCCGTTGCAAGAAGCTTTGAAATAAAAGACAACAGTTCCGAAAACGTGTCACAAAAATTTCGAAGGAAAATACCACATTTCTAAGAAAGCGTCACGGAAAGTTTCTAACATAATTAAAAAAAAATCAGAAAACCCCAGCGGCCAACACCTTGGCGGCCAAGGACGGCATGCAACCCCGGTGGCCACGTCCGTTGACCAACGTCAGGGTTATCTTCACCCTCGTCAGAATTTTACACCACCCACGTCATGTATCTGTCACCTACGTCAGGAACCGTTCACCCACGTTAGGGTTCTACTACTCACAACAGTGTTACGTTCACCCACATCAGAGGTTCCTTATCACCCACATCAGAATTTTTCACCCACGTCGAATATGGTTCACCTACTTTATACGATTGAGTCATCTGCCATGTTGCCAGTGACACCACGTCATCAGTGCACGTGCCATGTCAGCACACCACCTCAGCGTGCCATGTCAGCAACATGGTGTCATGTCACCAATACAAAACCTAACGAAGACTAACACGTCAGCCTGATGTGACACGTCAGCAGCTATATCCAGTCAACACCTGCCATGTCCGTATTTTGTCCAGCCAACACCTACCATGTCAGCAAATGGGACACGTCAGCAACGACCACGTCAGCACTTCAATCCAGTCAGGGTCTCCATGTCAGCAACAATGTGCCACGCCAGTAGCCACGTCATCAGTATCACATCAGCAGAAAGGCGCACCAATAACTATTCACGGTAGCCGAATCCGGCCAGCAACTACGGTATGATATTGTACTTCGCGATGAAGTTTACTTATGTGATCCTTGGATGTTTCGGCTACATTGATGATTTCTACTATGGGATGTTTACGCCCACCGAGCCGAGCCGAGTTAGCTCAGTCAACCCGAGCCGCCACGCCGAGCCGAGCTGCTGAATCGATGGATTTATCAGCACCAATTCTTTCTTGAGGATGTTTCCGCCCCACATCGTGGGCTAAGCCAAATACACTATTCTTCTTGGGCTTGGTCTTCAATTTTGCTTTCTTGATATCTTCTTCATTCCACGTCCTAATTGGGTGATTTTTGGATCATTGCGATCACATTTCAATATACTACATCATGAAGGTAAAAATTTTACATTTGGAGAAGAATATTTTTGGAGCAATCACATCATCAACATTTTTGGAGCAAGGCGCTCACCGAGCAAAATCATTGAAAAATGGATCACATCATCAACATGTTAATACCACGCCTCAACCGGTGCCACGTCAGCAAACTTCTTTCCATACGAGTTTCCACATTAGCAACTTTCCTCCATGAAGTTGCACCACTCCTGCCCCGTCAGCAATCTATCAACCTGGCTTACTCCACATGCAATTTTGTTTGTTCGATAACTTATTCATCGTACGTCCGAATTGAGCGATTTTCGGCTAGTTGCGATCGCATATCAATTTCCAACATCATGAGAGTGGAATTTCAACGATTAGAGAACATTTATTTTTTGAGATTAGGGCAGCGACATTGAAGAGTGGCGTATTTAATCACCAAATCAAGCCATTATTCGATTTCACTCCAGTTTTCCTCAACACTGCTACAGTCAAGTTGATCGAACTTTTGTAGTCCAGTTTCTCATAAACTTCTTCAGTCCAGTTTTACCTATAACTGTTATAGTTCAACTGATCACAGCTGCTGAAATACAGTTCCATGGCAACTGTCTTCAATCCAGTTTTGATTCAACAGGTGCACTTCAGTCCAGCAGACAAATCTAGTTGCTGAGTCAAGCCGATACGCTAAGGAAACTACACTAGTCATCGTCGCTGTAAAATATCAACATAGCCAGTGGACATCCTAATCACCTCATAAACGAAGTCGCAATAACACTTTTAATATGGTGCGTATACAATTTAAATATTTTTGCATCTTTTTATCTAATCATGCATACTTTTATTCAGTGAGAAATCTACAATGTGGCGAGCATTTTCGCATGCCAAGCATGCGGATATGCACACATTTCAGTTCTACATGCATCTTGAATAGTGGGATTGGCCCCTATGCAGATTCCGGATAGCAGACACCTTTAATTTCATTCCATGCGCGAGCAAGATGCAGCAAGGTTCTGCACCCTTATGCGAGCATTGAGCAGCATGACAATCACTACCTTCTGGGGGCGAGGTACATATCACTTCAACGTGGATGACCATCACTTGGGGGAGAGATATGCAACACATCATTGTCTAAGTAACCCTTTTGGGGCGATATACATCACAGTCCACACGCTTGGGGGCGAGTTATGTAACACTTAATGTGATGTGAAATTCAGCCGCTGAAAATAAGAACAAAAGGTAACCCGAACTTCTTAATCCTCTAACGAGTTACATGATTAAGAGGGAGCGAACATATACCCATCTTAATAACTGATACAATCCAGTTCCTAAGCAACTGTTGCACTCAGTTGGACGTAAATGTTACACTCAGTTGGATGCAACTGATGCAGTCCAATTTTGCTCATTAATTCTGTACTCAATTGGATGCAACTGATGCAGTCTGTTTTTATTTGTAACAATTACACTCAAGGTTATCAAACTGTTTTAATCCAGTTCCTTAGCAGCTGCTACAGTCTAGCTGATCGAAGCTATTGTAGTCCAGCTATGTTCGCAGCTCCTGCAGTCCAGCTGATCGCAGCTGTTGCAGTGCAACTTTGCTCGTCATTGCTATAGTCTAGCTGATCGAAGTTATTGTAGTCCATCTATGTTCGCAGATCTTGCAGTTCAGCCGATCGCAGATGCTACAGTGCAATTTTGCTCGTTGCTGTTATAGTTTAGCTGATCGAAGATGTTGTAGTCCAGTTTTGTTCGCAGCTCCTGCAGTCCAGCCGATCGCAGCTGCTGCAGTGCAACTTTGTTCGTCGCTGTTACAGTCTAACTTATCGAAGATGCTATAGTCCAGCTATATTCATAGCTCCTGCGGTTCAGCTGACCGCAGCTGCTGTAGTGTAACTTTTCCCGTCGTTGCTACAATCTAGCTGATCAAAGCTACTACATCCCATCTATAATCAAAGATGTTACAGTCCAACTCTGTTCACGGCTCCTGCAGTCTAGCTGATTACAGCTGCTGTAGACCAGCTTTGCTCAAGGTTGTTGCAACCCAATTTTTCTCATTACTGCAGAGGATAATTTTATATGTCTGTCACTGTCTACTTTGCTACCCTCATTGCGTTCAAGCCCCGATGTAATTATTGCGGTTCAGTTTAAGTCATTGTTTTTATCCTGAGGACATATAAAGATCAATGTCATATCCAGTAGCACAACCAAGACTGTTGGAGGTCCAGCATCACATAAAGTATGTTACGATTCCAACTATTTAAGGATCACACCCTTTCGCTCGCAACTACCTGTTTATGGGTGAAAATTATTCCTGCTAATTTTGGTAATTTGGGGTGTGGATGAGGAATGAATCTAAACCTAAAACAAATACACTGTGTGGTGAGTGCTTGTAGATTCGATAGATCAATCTATGCAAGTCCGGCCTAAACCAAGAAATGGCCGTTCCAGACTTATTTCGGTCACAAAGTGAAGGAGATGGGGTTGATCTTAGGCAGGGAATCGAAGAAGGTGTTGAGAATGTGAAGGTGTTGGCTATGCAGGACTTGTATCAGAAGGCTGAACTGGCTTGCAGGATGTAAGCTATCAGTTCCGGTGTTTGAATAAGATTGTATCAACACTTGCTTTTGTTGTCTGGACTTGTGTTGTTGTTGAAAATAGGGCGGAGAACCTATTTATACAATTCCTTTATCCTAACCTTCATATCTCGTGGGAAGTGGAGAAAGTGGAGTGATGGAGTAAAGGAGTAGTGTGTTGGTGTCACACGACAAGACTTGCCCACTTCTCCCATCATCACTAACCGTCCATGACTTCCTGACACGTTCTTGTGATGGCGCGTTGTGCACTGCACGCTGTAAACCGCCAGACCAATACCCCAGTATGTATCCCCCAGTTTATGACATGATTGATGTCTCGAGTGTTTTGGAAAACATGTATCATGTTGTTGTAGCTTGGCAAGTCAGGCTCGGGAAGCTTGCTAGCTTGGTGACCTTCGACGGTCGAGATTTTGCATCTTGAGAGGAGGGGCAACCGTTGATCGTTGCACCAGAAACCCTAATTAGCACTCCTTACTAGAATCATTGTAGAATTCTAGTATGGACTCGGATTTTGATGCCCCCCCCCATTCCATACGGAAAAGAATTTCCTATCTCCCAACGCGGGAATATTTAGGTTTTAAGATCGTTCGGGATGAGAAAACATCCCGAAAGAAAAACCTAGGAAGGAAATTGATACTTGTGAAGTATCATGTATATACTATGTAGGTACTGCATTGAGTATATCCAGCATGGTTTGGAAGTTGCACATGCAAACCTTTCCTTTACCGACCACATGGTGTGATAGAGTGGTGAATGGTGATCACCATGACTCTGTACTGACTAATTAACTCCTGACCAGGGCTATATAACCGAGATGGTGAAGTTGGACGGATGAGATGATCTTTAAGACACTCATCTGCGACACTTGGTGGAATTAGGGTTTCGAAGGAGGTGCGCAAGCACTGCTCTTCACCCTGACTGAAACCAGACTTAGGTAACTATCCTGGACTGGACGATAACACTTGCGTGTAGATGGCATGACGATTTAGGCGTTTATACCTACCGTCCCACAAAAACGTGATCTGGGCCACTCAATTCATCCGGCGAAGTTGAGTGATCGAGATCGAATTGAAACAAAAGATTAGTGCCGCAAAAGCCGTATCCCATACCAACTTCGGGCGGGCGTTCCAAAATGACCAAGCTTGGTCGGTCTTAGTCGACTGCTCCAACGTGTAGGTGTTCATGAATATGTCTTACCGTCCCATGAAAACGCGATCTAAGCCACCCAATTCGTCCGGAGAAATCGAGTGGTTGAGATTAATTTGCAGCTTGGGAGGTGCGACCACGCATGTTGGAGCGGACGATTTGGGGATAGCCAGGCATGGTATGCCTTGGACGATTAGGTGAGGGGATATACGGGTCCATGGTGGTCATGTTGACATGACCGGACCTGCTTTGATCTAATCTCGGACCCTCCATTCGTGCCGGATAAGATGGACGCTCGTGATTCAAAACCCTAATTTTGGGTTTCAGAGTCGTGCGTCATGCTCCATTCAGGCGCACGATTTGGAATGACCAACCATGGTTGGTCCTGAACGATTAGTCAGGTATGTAGGCGGGCTTGCGGTGATTGTATTGACATATTCCGTGCCCTTTGAGTCTAAATCTGCACCCTCCATCTATACCTGCGAAGATGGATGGTTGAGGCTGTTTTGCGACACATGTAATGTGCCGCAAACCCTAATTTAGGGTTTTCCATCCATACTGCTATGGTTTGGATGTTTTGGAAAGCTAGGCCAAGGGAGGCCGACCATGCGGGTTCCGCGTTGGTTCGGCAGGTATTCCATACCTGCTTGGGGGTAATGGAATCGATCTGGGCCATCCAATCAAGCTGGTGGAGTTAGATGGTCGTGATCATATCCAGACTGATACGGTCAGTCTGGATGCTTAATCAGGCTAGTATAACACAATGAGAGGGGCTCAATCGGGCTAGTATAACACACCGAGAGTTCAGCCTGTACGGGTATTTCATACATGGTTTCATTATAATGCTTGGAGGTTCGTGTTGTTCCGCTAAGAGCAACACTCAGTCGTCATGCCGCACTGATAATGAGTACAGGAAATACAAGGTTGTTGCGCATTAATTAATAATGCTGGAAATTCATAGGGTATATGGGATTGTTGCTACATGCTCCAACCTAGATGAATTTCTTGTATTTTATTCACAGAATGGGATTGTTGCCACATGCTCCATTCTTGGTGAATTGATAAAGTGAAGGAGTATCCATCACTTGTTAATGGCCTTATCTTTTACAAGATGTTGGCGCATATTTTTTAGGTTTTACAATCTTAACCTTAAAAAAAAATCCACCATCAACATTAAGTCCCCTGACTAGCACATAATGGTTACACTATTGTGTGGTAGGCATAAGATGGTGACAAGTTTATACATTGAAATTACCAAGCTAAGGTGAATGTATATTTACCGGACAGATCGACATTGTCAGGCATTACCCTGGGAGTCCTGATTAGGGTTATGAAGGAAGCGGGACTTGATCCGGTGAGTCGCTTTGATTCCTTTCGTACATATCTGGGCAGAGCTCGGTCCCTTGGGTCAGGTGCAATCCTTTTCATCATACTGCAGCTTTCTCCAGATGCGTGCGATAAGCATTTGTGAATCATCATCCCGAAATAGTAGCCTTCATAGGTGGTAAGTGAAGACCTCTTTTCTCCTGGGACTCTGTTGAGATTATAAAGAATCATCTTATTGTTCCTTATACATATCGGGTACTGCTCCGCACTTATCTGATCTTCTGACTGACTGATTGATTTTTTTTTTATAACTTCTTCTTCTTTACAATTTATCATGAATGCGGTGGACGACCATCCCATCACCTCTCCAGAAAAAAGCTTCGAAGTTGATAAGCCCGAAAAGCATGCGCACGAAGAAGTAATATCTAAGATTGATCTTCCACTTCGCGAAGTTGGCCTTGTTATACAGGGGATGTCTATTTTGCATCTGCGTATCACCAGAGGATGCATCTGTGCACTTTCAGCTATGATTGACATGGAATAATGGTGGAGACACGAGGAGGCGTTGCAAGCACCAGTAAGCGCAAGGGAGGAGAGATTTTCATCTCGGTTGAAGAGGCGGAGAGTTGAGCACAAACGACCTCCAAGTGAAAATAAGTGTGATTACCCAATCTAGGACGGTGTAATAATTCTTGATTCTTACGAATCTGAATGTTTGAACGCAGTCGGCCCGATCGTTGATGTGGCCTTTCATGCTGCTGCTGATGATGTTGGAATGGAGTGCGTTGCTGTGGAAACATCTGGTGCATAGGCCGAGGCGGATCCAAAGGGAGGAGCATCATCAGGTGATGGCGTTGAAGAAAAACTTTATGTCAGCGCAGGCGCAGTCCACTCTCTTGACGGTTGAAACATCTTTACTTTTTTTTCTCTTTTCCAGCATATTCCGTAATTTGTGAACACTTTTTATTGCACTCAGTGGCAGCTGAGTTCAAGGGTTTTTCTTCCATTATTGGATTATTTGAATAAAGGTTTCTACGTTATAATCTTTCGTTAAGACTACATCCGAACCTTCTAAGGTGCAAGGGTGCGCATCCACATGTATGTAATCCCTTGACATAAAAAGAAATAATGCCATAATAGAATATCACGGACCTGTGTTCCCGACGCCAAATATTCTTGTTTCTTGCTGGGGTGAGCGGCTCAAATCTTTTTTCTGCGTAACTCTTTTCAGGATTTTTCTTAGAGTTTCTTTCCTGACCTACCCTAATGGTTTAATTTAGGCTGAACTTTGCGTCTTTAGGGTAAAGAGGTCCTCATACGGAAATAACACTCCAATTAATTTTGAAAATTGAAGATTGAAATCCTAATCATGAATGCAAGTATTGCAATCATTTTCTAAAGGAATTACAAATATGATGTGGAATTTTAAAGGGAAACATGCTGGAGGAAGTAGCACAACGTCTTAAAGTGTGTAAGATGCTGGAAAGTGATAGCACAGCGTCTTAAGTGCGGTAGGGTTTGAGCCACCATGAGTGAATTGTTACTCCTTCTATCTTGTCAGCGTTGATGAGATTGCAGTAGCCGCCTAGGATGATATCTGCTACCAGGTACGGTTCATCCTCCTTCTCGGCAGGCGAATTAGGTAAGGTAGCCATTTTCACCGTAATGCTTCCGACCTTGAATGTGGTTGCCTTTGTTACTAGGTCTCCAATTCCGAATGGGTTTGGACGTGTAGACCTCAAGGTATTGGTTTTGTCGTCTTTAACCGAGACAACTTCTAGACTCCGGATAAATTGTTTAAAGGGTCCGGCCTCCCATTCACATCTCTTAGCCAAGATTGGTTTTTTGGCTAGAGCCAGTCCCCAGGACTTATCAGAATGAGGGGCGGTTGATCGTAAAGAGGGTTGCGTGATGAGACTTACTAGGCTTTCTTCGGGAAGTTGTGTTGCACTGAAAAGTTGTTGGTGCGGTAACAAACAGTCATCAGGTCCTGAAGGCATGTTGGAGATTCTTTCAGGTATCGAAGCCGGTAGAGGACAGACTCCAAGCATTGCCTTGTTGTCACGCATCCAAGGGCGTCCTAGGATCATGTCATAGATGGGATGTTCTTTGACTATGTAGAAATTTGCTCGTGTCGAGGTATCACTCGATTTGACTTCAAGATCAATGTATCCATATGCATCTCTGAGTTCTCCCTCTGGATCCTTAACCTTATTTGGATGACAAGTAGCCTCTCGCTTCGGAATCTTATATGCTCTCAAGGTCTTGACGGTAATAATGTTAAATTCAGAGGCCGCATCGACCAACACGCTATCAAACTCGAAATCTCTCAATCGGGAGACGGTTAGGAGTCCCCAGTTTCCCCCGTTCGTGTCTTCCAGGAAAGGTTGGGGTTTCTGGACTGCTTCCGGATACAAACTCCTGCCTGATACAATGAGATTGAGGGCCGAAAATATGTCTTGACGCTGTCCTTTGGAGAAATACAAGATTTCACACAAGTTCTCCATCATAGATTGTACAGTCTTGCGAACAGAATCCCCGAAAATCATACAATTCCTAATAGGAAGAGGATCCCTGTGAACACCTTCGTTTCCGAGTTGGAGTTCTCCTGTCTCTATCTTTTCCCTGAAGATTTGTTTCAGCCTGTTACAATCTTTGGTTGGATGGTGAACGAATCTATGGTAGTGGCAGTATTTTGGATCCGTCATGTCTTTTTCAGTTGGAGGACGTCTGATAGGAGGCATCTTGATGGCGTCGTCTTGGATCCACGCTTCTAATATTTCTATCACTTCATTCATGGGAAAAGGAAAACCCATATCTTCGGTGTCTTGTGCAGGACTTTTGTACGCTCCTTTCCGAGACAAAGTCTTGCGTGCTGGGGATGCCCGCTTGGTTTGTTGTTCCATTGCGGAAGCTTTCCTTTTTTCTCCTCCACCCACTACACTCACAGAAGGACCAGTGTTGTATTGTTTGTTCGTGAGGCGCCTGCTTCCTCGACTTTCACGCGAATCTTCACTTCGAACAACTCTGGTTCTTTCTATCAATGATGGTAGGGTTGTTGCTGAACGTTTGGCAGCTTCATGGAGTTCGGAGAACGTTTGAAAGCCCAGATTCTCTAATAGAGCGCGATATATGGGTATCATCCCATTGATGTACAACTCCACCAATTGTCGTTCGGTGACGTTCGGGTCATGAAAATCCAGCGCTTGGGTCCTGAACCGCTTAACGAAGTCGTTGGGGTGCTCGTTGTTCCGCTAAAGAATTCTTCCAAGATCAGAAAAGGTGACCTGTTCGGATATAAATAAATACTTCCTGTAGAAAGCACTGACCATCTCATTCCAATTGGATATGATGTTAGGTGCGATGTTGTTGTACCAGGTATATGCCCTCCCCGTAAGTGACTTTGAGAATTCTTTCAGGTGTAGAACATGATTGTATTCATGTTCCCCCAGGGATTCCAAGAATCGAGAAACATGTTTACGAGCGTTATCAGTACCGTCGTAGAGGGAGAATTGGGGAGAGGTATAACCTCTTGGAAGAGGAATTCGTTGCACATCTTGGGGGTATGGCGGCTGATGTTGGTGTACATCCATTCGGTCCCCCTTGCCTCGATTTTGGAGAAGTCTTTCCAGGTCCTCGCGTGTGATGAAGTTGGACGGTTGGTTTTTTTCCCTTGGGAGTTTAGGAGCAACGTGAGTTTCGTCGTCCGTGTGAGTCAGGATGGAAGCGCTTCCCCCGGGCTGTCGTGAATCTTGAGGCAAACGTTCATTCAAAGTTTTGAGGAAAGTGAGTACCTCCTTTTGAGTCGCGGCCATATCCGTTTGAGTCTTAGCCAAGACTTCCTACTTCTCCATCAAGTCTGCAATGGTAATAGGCGGTAGTCCTCCTCTCGTCCCTCCGGATCCTCGTCCTGATGAAGGAGTAAAATTAGTTGCCCTGGTGACAACCGGAGGTGTTACGCTTGAGGAAATGCCGGGATTCGAGGCTGCTCTGGCTATGGTGATGGGAGGCGTTACACCTACTGGAATATTTCCCGCTACGCTGATGGTGCTGAAGGTAGAAGTGACGGCCCCTCGAGATGTATTGACCACGGTAGCTCCACTGACAGGTACATCGACACCTGGAGTGTTATCCGCACTAGTTCCATCAGAATTGATTGCTGATCCAACCTGAGTTCCACCATCTTGAAATGAATTGTCGATTGAATTGACCCTAAGATCTACCCTCTTGAAATTGCGGAAATCGAAACGGGTACTGAAAAGATAAAATTAATAATTGGAAAATGATATTGCAACCGAGAGATTAATCTCCCACTGTGGTCGCCAATTGTTTATGGGTGAAAACTATTCCTGCTAATTTTGGTAATTTGGGGTGTGGATGAGGAATGAATCTAAACCTAAAACAAACGTACTGCGCGGTGAGTGCTTGTAGATTCGAGAGATCAATCTGTGCAAGTCCGGCCTAAACCAAGAAATGGTCGTTCCATACTTGTTTCGGTCACAAAGTGAAGGAGATGGGGTTGATCTTAGGGAGGGAAGCGAATAAGGTGTTGAGAATGTGAAGGTGTTGGCTATGCAGGACTTGTATCAGAAGGCTGAACTGGCTTGCAGGATGTAAGCTATCAGTTCCGGTGTTTGAATAAGATTGTATCAACACTTGCTTCTGTTGTCTGGACTTGTGTTGTTGTTGAAAATAGGGCGGAGAACCTATTTATACAAGTCCTTTAGCCTAACCTTCGTATCTCGTGGGAAGTGGAGAAAGTGGAGTGATGGAGTAGTGGAGTAGTGTGTTGGTGTCACACGACCAGGCTTGTCCACTTCTCCCATCATCACTAACCGTCCATGACTTCCTGACACGTTCTTGTGATGGCGCGTTGTGGCCGCATGATGTCAAACCGCCAGACCAATACCCTAGTATGTATCCCCAGTTTGTGACATGATTGATGTCTCGAGTGTTTTGGAAAACATGTAGCATGTTGTTGTAGCTTGGCAAGTCAGGCTCGGGAAGCTTGCTTGCTTGAAGACCTTCGACGGTCGAGATTTTGCATCTTGAGAGGAGGGGCAACCGTTGATCGTTTCACCAGAAACCCTAATTAGCGCTCCTTACTAAAATCGTTGTAGAATTCTAGTACGAACTCGGATTTTGATGGTCCGCCCCACATTCCATACGGAAAAGAATTTCTTATCTCCCAACGCGGGAATATTTAGGTTTTAAGCTCGTTCGGGATGAGAAAACAGACCGAAAGAAAAACCCAGGAAGGAATTTGATACTTGTGAAGTATCGTGTGTATACTATGCAGGTACTGCATTGAGTATATCCAGCATGGTTTGGAAGTTGTGCATGCAAACCCTTCCTTTACCGACCACATGGTGTGATAGAGTGGTGAATGGTGATCACCATGACTCTGTACTGACTAATTAACTCCTGACCAGGGCTATATAACCGAGCTGGTGAAGTTGGACGGATGAGATGATCCTTAAGACACTCATCTGCGACACTTGGTGTAATTAGGGTTTCGAAGGAGGTGCGCAAGCACTGCTCTTCACCCTGACCGAAACCAGACTTAGGGAACTATCCTGGACTGGTCGATCACACCTGCGTGTAGATGGCGTGACGGTTTAGGCGTTTATACCTACCGTCCCACAAAAACGTGATCTGGGCCACTCAATTCATTCGGCGAAGTTGAGTGGTCGAGATAGAATTAAAACAGAAGATTAGTGCCGCAAAAGCCGTATCCCATACCAACTTCGGGCGGGCGTTCCAAAACGACCAAGCTTGGTAGGTCTTGGTGGACTGCTCCAACGTGTAGGTGGTAGGATGGTGTTCACGCCTATGTCTTACCGTCCCATGAAAACGCGATCTAAGCCACCCAATTCGTCCGGAGAATTCGAGTGGTTGAGATTAATTTGCATCTTGGGAGGTACGACCACGCATGTTGGAGCGGACGATTTGGGGATAGCCAAGCATGGTATGCCTTGGCCGATTAGGTGAGGGGATAGACGGGTCCACGGTGGTCATGTTGACATGACCGGACCTGCTTTGATCTAATCTCGGACCCTCCATTCGTGCCGGATAAGATGGACGCTCGTGATTCAAAACCCTAATTTTGGGTTTCAGAGTCGTGCGTCATGCTCCATTCAGGCGCACGATTTGGAAAGACCAACCATGGTTGGTCCTGACCGATTAATCAGGTATGTAGGCGGGCCTGCGGTGATTGTATTGACATACTCCGTGCCCTTTGAGTCTACATCTGCACCCTCCATCTATACCTACGAAGATGGATGGTTGAGGCTGTTTTGCGACACATGTAATGTGCCGCAAACCCTAATTTAGGGTTTTCCATCCATACTGCTATGGTTTGGATGTTTTGGAAAGCTAGGCCTAGGGAGGCCGACCATGAGGGTTCCACGTTGGTTCGGCAGGTATTCCATACCTGCTTGGGGGTAATGGAATCGATCTGGGTCATCCAATCAGGCTGGTGGAGTTAGATGGTCGTGATCATATCCAGACTGATACGGTCATTCTGGATGCTCAATCGGGCTAGTATAACACACCGAGAGGGGCTCAATCGGGCTAGTATAACACATCGAGAGTTCAGCCTGTACGAGTATTTCGTACATGGTTTCATTATAATGCTTGGAGGTTCGTGTTGTTCCGCTAAGAGCAACACTCAGTCGTCATGCCGCACTGATAATGAGTACCGGAAATACAAGGATGTTGCACATTAATTAATAATGCTGGAAATTCACATGGTTTATGGGATTGTTGCTACATGCTCCAACCTGGATGAATTTTGTGTATTTTATTCACAGAATGGGATTGTTGCCACATGCTCCATTCTTGGTGAATTGATAAAGTGAAGGAGTATCCATCACTTGTTAATGGCCTTATCTTTTACAAGATGTTGGCGCATATTTTTTAGGTTTTACAATCTTAACCTTAAACAAAAATCTACCATCAACACTACCGCAACTCAGTCCGTACTTGACAGTAATTTAATTCCAACGGCTACTACTACCCAATTTGGTCAGAAATTATAGTCTGCTTGCATATTCAAGTTTTGATTGCAACAACATCCGACACGAATTCCAGCTCAGTTACTTCAAACATTGATTGACTTTACAATAACTGTTACCAGTCTAGTTCTACACAACTATTGCAGTTCAGTTTCACATCAACTACTTCATCCCGGTTTCGATTCAGCCGTTGCAAACCATCCGAGTATCATTTTCAACTGTGTAATTATTTTGCATCAATTAATGCAATCCAGTGTCACCAGTGACTGTTCGGGTCATCTTTCTCCTGCAACCATTGCACTCCAATTTCAGGCACCTGTTCAGCTCCACTATCACGCTTTCATTGTAGACCAGTTCGGCCTTCAGTCCAGTTTTTGCCTACAATAATATTTTTTGCTCACTGGCTATCATTCGATCTTCAAATCACAATAAACTCACTTGGGGGCATTTTGGTTGTGATTTATACTATCAAAGAAGGAAACTTGCATTACGCTTCACCAATCGTAAATCACTCTTGGGGGGGTCTTGATTATGATCTCTACAAACGACAAAGGAAATCGCTTATTCGCTTCGCCAATAATATATATCACTCGTGAGGGAGAATTTTATCATTGGATGTCAATATAAAAGAGAAAATGAACTTCTTAACCCCACAACAAGTTGGAGGCTAAGAGGGGGTGATGTTTGTCCCATGAATAAAATTGCCACATATTTGGCCAGAATATCATTTTTGGCCACTATTCAGCTGCCACTAACCTACCCACTAAAGTGTCTACCAGGAAGTCCAGTGCTCAGTGAAGTCAACACCCGGTCAATGGTCAAGGTCAACACCTAGTCAATGGTCGAAGTCAATTGTTGGTCAACTGCCAAATCCGAGTTTCCAGTCGTGCTTCTAACCAGTTTCCAGATAAGTACTCTTCCGCACTTCCAGCCATTCTCTATCCATGCTGACAATTGTGCTGCCATCCAGCCTCCATCTATTTTCCAGCCATGTCAAGGCAGTCTGCCAGCAGGTTACACCATGCAAAGCTTGACAGGCACAGTCAATGACATAAAGGAGGCATGCCCAGTAGATTAATTCCAGGAGCTATGCAGAGAAGGTTAATACCAGGAGTTATGCATGGCAGGTTTATGCCAGGAGCTATGCATGGCGGGTTAATGGCATAAGTTATGCATGTCAGATTAATGTCAGGAGTCATGCAGGGAAGGTTAATACCAGGAGTTATGCATGGCGGGTAAATGCCAGGAGTTATGCATGGCGGGTTAATGCAGGAGGCATGCAGGGCATAGCCAGGAGGCATGCATGGAAACTTAATACAATTTATGCCTACCATGAAATTAGAGGAAGAACCTAATTTTCAACTGTATAAATAAGGGGAATTATAACCCTTAGAGAGGAGAGGCTAGTGAAAATAGAAAAAATTCCACTGTAATTCTGATATCAATAAAATATCACTCCCCAAGGGGATTCATCCGTGGATGTAGGAAAAATTTCCCAAACCACGTTAAATTCGTGTGTATGTCATTCTTGGTTATTTCCTGTTATTAACCTTGTTTTCATCAACAACACCAAAATTATCGTGTTTAGTGCCTAAAAATATTTATGGGTACAAACAACAATCTCTTTCTTAAAATTTGGTAGATCCCTTCCCCTTTGGTTGAGCAGGGTATTTATAAGCTTATTTTGTGTGGGTCCCTCTTGCCTAACTCCACTGATACTTATCATCTTGGGAAATGTGTCGGTCCCAAAGGATGTCTTCGGGATTAACCGATTCTTCCAATGGTATCATATTGTAACGATGATGTACCTTTCTTTCCTCTATAGGATTCTTAACACATGACTTATGTTCGTAGCATTTATTGCGAGTGGTTGGGTTGTCTGCATGCGTCAGACAGTTGCTGTTGCAGCTATCATTTTCTCATTAATGAGGCTCATCTCCTCCGTTCATCTCAGATCTGTCTTGAGATGATAAAAAGTAACCTTTTAGGGTTTTTATGGTACTTTGCGGCGGTCTGTACATCAAGTACTCCCTAACTTGTTGATCATCGAATTCGTATGATGAGGGCTACGTGGAAGATGGTGGTAACGCATGCCCCATGGGTGTTACAACATGGCATCATCATCCTGATGTTCTTCCAGCTTTATGGCTCAGATGTGTCTTCTCCTTGACACATGGCGGATTATTAATTATGTGTATATAATTTGCCCCTTTTCTTCTAAGTTTTAAATGGTAAAAGTTTGAAGAAAAAATCTTCAGTTCCCATAAAAACTTCCCTAATGTTTTGGGCACGTTTCCCACTCCTAGTATTTACTTCATCTTGATTTTAAGGCGATTTTCCACCACTTATTGCGGTTATAAATATGAAAGAGGGGTCCGGCCTAATAACTTTTACTCCTTCCTCATTCTTATCTTCTTGTGGTGTTCTCCAGAGAGCATTAACTCCTTCTGTTCTCTTTTTGTTCTTTTGTTCTTTACTTCTTCTTTGAACTTTCCTTCCTCTTTTTGGACTGTTGTTGGTCATATTCACGGTCATTTTTTGACATCTTCTGACTTGGGAGTACTCGTTCGTCGATCATCTTCCATTATTATAGGTATTCACTGGAGTTGCAGGAAATCCTACACTACACCCTTGTTAAGAATTTACAATAATCAACTCATATTTGAAGATTAAAATGACACTTTATTATTTGATTCTCAGAAATGTTTACAAGAAATGTAAGAAATCAAGAATACAACTATTCTCTTGAAGTTTCTCTCTCCTCAAGACTTTCTCAACTCTCAAAAAATACATCAGCCTCCTCTGGATCTATCGAAACCCTTTATATAGGAAATTACCTAGTGGATGACAGCTAAGTTTTCCTTTTATTTCGGATTTACTCTGCGATCTCATCGCAACAGTTATAATGTTCATTTTCGTAGACGTTGTAACCGTCGCAAGACAAACATGTTCTTCTCGTATTTCTTCAATTGTCAGCCATTACGTCATTCTTTTAGCTACTCTGTGGCACTCACAAAGTGTTGTTGAAGAGCTTGCGATGACGCTTGCAAGAATATCGTTGTAGAGATATTCTGGTCCTACATCTTGCCTATTCTCATGTCTTCTTCACAAAGTGGAGAGGATATGAGAATCTCTAACTCTTCATAGCGCTCGCAGCTTCCTTTATTTCCATATTTTCTTCTCGACAAGACTCCGTTAATTTAGCTTAGCCGCCTAAACGTGTAGTAAACTCTTCTTTTTACTGACACGTCTCTACTCAACAGGTCATCCCCTTTTCCCTATAAAAGGTAGAATTAGGTTACAAAACTAATTTTCTTCTTTTACTTTTCTATCTTCTTCATCTGTTTACTTTATTTTTCGTCTGCAACTTTTCTCCTTCTTTATATTCTCCTGCTGTTGTTCTAATGGAGTCATCAAGGTATGCGTTTCAATTATGATATCTGTTTGAACCAATTTTTACTCATATTTTCTAATCTTCCCTATTTGATTCTTCATAATCCCCATGTTATGTTTTCTCTTCAGTGGAACTACTCCTAACGCCCAGTCTGTAATTCAAAATCCTAATCCTCGTAAAAGGACAACTGAAAAGAAAAAGGGTTCTGCGAGTAATAAGGTAGTAAGAAAAACATTCTATTTCTTAATAACAATATTGTTTCCTATGTTTCTTATCTAAGTTATTATTCGCAGAATGACGAGAACATCGCTAGACCTCCCAAAAGATCCCGCCAAGTTAAAACTCTTGAGGATGATATTATCATTCCTAAAATGACATCCGCTAGAGTTGTCCCTACTACCTCGCAAATGGGACCTCCTTCTACTGTCTGCGAGAATATCGCCACCAATATCCCTATCTCCACTGATCTTTCAACAAGTGAAATTTCAAAAGATGTTGTAAATGAAACCCCTTCCAGTCTTTTATTACCTCCAACTGTTACTTTTCCAGATACTCTACCTTCTAACGATGCAATCATTGTGAACAATCCAAATCTTCAACTTTCTACTGTCATTGTTTAATCTCATGCTTCTCTTCCTTCTTCTAAAGAAACTTCAATAGATGTGGATACCGCTTTCAAAACTTTATCCGATATTTTAGATGAGACTAAGAGATCTTCTGCTGACCCTGTCAAGCAGAATGTCTGCGAGATTTTATGTAAGTATTTTGGTTCTAATAAAATGTCTTCACAAGTAGCTTTAGAAAATGAAGTTGAATTGCTTAGAAGAAATCTTCAGGACAAGACTTCAGAATATGATACCCTTGATCACAAGCTTCGCAACTCTTTACTAGATTGCGAGAATCTTCGCAATAAAAACAAGGAACTGAAAGGTATACTTTTTCTGCCTCTAATTTCGCCAATCTTGTAGATTTTCATCTTCTCTATATTTCCTTTTAAATATTTGGTTTTCCTATTTAGTTATAAGTCATAATCGATTCATGGAGAGACTTAAATTTGAGTTTATCGCTGAAGAAGTTCGTGTTGAAAAAGATTCTTGGATGGACCAGCATAATAGATTAGATAATCTCTATACATATTCGATAGATCAAATAGATAATCTTACCAATGAGAATAATCAATTATCGCAAAGCCAAAATTTATTAAGCAGCGAGGTTACTCGCCTCTCATATTTGTTAATCAAGGCTAATTTGGCGATGAAATCTTTATCAGATGAAAATAAAACTTTATCTCAAGAAAAACATAGGTTTTCAAGCTTGATGGCGATTTCCTCGCAACAACTGAGTAATCTTCAAAGAATATGTGATAATCAAGAGAAATCTCTTCGTTCTCTTAAGGATGATCTCAAGGAAGTAACTGAATCGTCTGCTGCTGAGAATGATAAACTTATCAAGGGTAGGTTAACTCTTAGTTCAAAGGCCATCGAGCTTCAAGATCAATAGTCCCAATTAGAGAAATCTTACTCTTTACTCGCGAAGGAAATCTCATATCTCCTCTCCAAAGAAGAAATTATAAAATCTCGCCTGAAGGGTATAGTTGGAGATAAATTTGATGATGTCATGAATCAATGGGAGTTGTTCTTAACATTAGTCCAAAACTTAACTTCTCGAAAAGAAGGTAGTCATTTTGACTATCTTAACTATTAACTTTTTAATTTAATTTCTCCGTTATATTTCTTGTGAGATTTTCATCTGAATATTTTCATGTCATTTTTGTTTCTCGCAGAATCTGAAAGAAGCCTTCACTCTACCATTTCTGACCTGACTGATAAATTGGGTAAAGTTCGCAAAGAAAACAAGATTCTCACTTCTGATCTTGTAAAATCTCGCTATGAAGCAGAGAGAAGATATGATTATCTTGAATACTTCAAGAATATAGAGATTAGAAACCGTGACAAAGGTTTCCTTCGCAAGGTTCACCTTAGTTCTAAAGTTCTTGTGAACAACATTCTGATTTCCCAGTCTCTCCCTCCTGTAGCTGTTCTTCCTCTAGAAGTTGATGATGATGAAGTTCCTCTTCCCATGGATAAGGATTTAGAATATGTATGTGGTGAAGAAGATGGTGAAGAAGATATTTCTCAAGAAGATCCAGAAGAAGAAAAAATCCCTCCTCAAGAAGTAACTACAGATGGTGAAGCAATTATTGGTGAAGAAGCAAAAGAAGGAGAAACTCGCAATGAGAAGAATGTTGGGGAAGCTGATAATACTGGAAAAAATAATGAATCTGGCGAGACCAATGCTGAAGATTGAATTTTTTTTTTTCCTTCCTCTTTCTTGCGAGACTAAGTAACTTTTTGCAACTCTGGAATTTCAACTTTTACTTCTGCTATTTTGAATATTCTCAAGGAAGATAATGAGATTTTATTTATCCATTCCTCTACTTGCCCTTCATTATCTTTCTTGTAATGTTGAATTATTTCATGTATCTACTTTTTGCGTGTTGTGTGGTTATACTTCTTGCGATATTAGTAATAGATCTGCGATGTGATGAATACTACTGCGATATTTTCTTCTTTTTGCGAAAATGTTTCTGTAAAATTCTGAAGGAATCTTCTTTACCATATATTCTCTTGCGATGAACAAATCTTCCCTAGATTCTTGAATAGAATTGTTAATGTTTGAGATTATTCTGTTGGTCTTATTTTGCCTTCCTAGTTAAAGGTCTTATTTTGCCAATTTTTTGTGTCTGCGAAAAAATCGCAGGATGTCTTAACATTTATATGTAAAAACCCTTTGATCTTGTCTTATCCACATTTTTTCAACTTCTCTGCGACAATATGATAAGTTTAAGTTCCCTTGCGAGAATTAAATATCATGACATTGCCGTCTTGCGATGAAATCGCAGGACGTCTTTACACTTTCATGTAAAAACCCATTGATCTCATCTAAATTTTTTTCTTATGGCTTGTTTCCTCTGTATAATTTTTTTCACACGATAATATGATAGGCCTAAATATTCTTGCGATCATAAAGCCCCATGACATTGCCGTATTTAGACACTTATCAGCTCCCTGATGGAGGGTGCCACCCTTATCTTCCCCCTGGTTTACCCTTCAAGGATGGCACATCGGCCATACAATACTAGCTCCTCCCATCCAGATTTGCCAACAACCAGTTGTTTTCAAAGCCTATTGTCCTTTATGCCTATATGGCTTATAGTTACAAGACTGCACCCTAAGTGGGGTTTTCTTTGGGCCAAGTGCATCATAGCCAAGACTTACCAAGAATATCCAGGGTAGTTTCGTACGCCCCGGGCACCCTTGGCTCAACCGTGTACCTCGGCACCTTGGTCATACTCTGCACTTCTTAGAAGAAATCCTTGGTAATCCAACCAGGGTATAACCTTATATAGTTGGAAATCCAAGGTCTCTCTCCTGGATAGGTTTTCTTTAACCCCAACATCTGCATGACTCAGGTTCTAGAAGCGGTATAACCTTATCCATGAGTCATGTAAAGAGATACCCTCTTATATGACGCACTATTAGGTCTTACATTTGCCTCTTGTAAAATTTTATTCGCGAACTAGGGTGCACGCCATAAAGGTTCGTCCCATTCTATTAATCTCTGCGAAATGTTTATTCGCCTTTCTTGTGATATGCTCGTAGTTCTTATTTTGTTTTGTTATTGGAAGAATCTCTCAGTTGTAATAGAAAAATTTATTATCTGTTTTATCATACAACATACCAGCATTTTTGATCTCGCAGAAGTTGTCATTGATAATACCTTTTCATAAATAATCTATTCCATGGTCTATCAAGTCTTTGACCAACATCTCTACCTTCAGGATCCATTAACTTGTATGCCCCTGTTCCAACTATCTCTTTAATGATGTATGGTCCATCCCATTTTCTCGCCAGTTTTCCACCATTGATAACTTGGTGTTTCTCGCAGCACTAAATCACCTGGTTGGAATTTACGTTATTTAACACGTTTGTTGTACTCGCGAGCTAATCTTCGCTGATAATTTTCCATGTGTTGTAAAGCTTTTTCTCTTTTCTCTTCTAATTCATCCAGCTTATTTAGAATCATGCCAGCACTTAAATTTCTTTCCCAAGCCTCTCTTTTTGTTGTAGGAATAGCAACTTATGTTGGTAATACCGCTTCAACCCCATATGTTAAACAGAAAGGTGACATTCCAGTAGCTTCTCTTCTAGTTGTATTGTAAGCCCATATTGCATTATGCACTTGCTCGCACCATGTCCTGTGGTACCCTTCTAATTTATTCTTTAATATATCTACAATTGTCTTATTTGTTGCCTCTGCCTGTCCATTGCCCTGTGGATATAATGGTGTTGACTTTCCACATTTGATTTTAAATGCATGAAGTAACAATTCTATATTCTGTCCTTCAAACTACTTTCCATTATCAGATACCAATTATGAAGGAATCCCAAATATGCAAATTATATTTTCAAAGATGAATGTAAAAATGTCTTTGTCGCGAATATGTTGTACTGCCTTTACTTCTCCCCATTTTGTGAAATAATCTATTGCGACAATTAAATATCTTCTTTGCCCAGAACCAGGCACAAATGGTCCCACAATATCTAATCCCCATTTCCCAAAAGGCCATACACTTGTTGAATATGATAATGGTGCTCCTGGTGCATGTATTTTTTTTCCAAATCGCTGACAATCTTCATAACGCCTTGAGAGTTGCTTCGCATCCTCATGCATATATGGCCTATAATATCCTTGCATTTTTGTTCTATATGCCAAAGATCTTCCTCCACTGTGATTACCAACATCACCACTGTGCAACATTTTTAACACTTTTTGTCCTTCTCTCGTCAATCATCTTAGCGATGGTCCATTAAAAGATCTGAGATATAATACTCCATCTCTTAGCTCATAACTAGTTGCCCTACTTTTTAATTTATGTGCCTCTAGTCGATTTCTTGGGATTTCTCCTTTCGCTAAGTACGCATAAAGATCTGCTCGCCAATCTGTGATATTTCTTTGTTGCTCTTCCTCGCCAGCTTCTATCATCATCACATTTGTTTCTTCTTCTTCCTTATTTATTGAAGGTGATAAAAGTGTTTGAATTTTTATACACCTCGCGGATGGATTTGTCATCATACTAGATATGAAAGCAAATCCATCTCTGCGAGTCTATTATCTTTCCTTGATATATGTCTCCATTTTATTTTTGGAATTCTCGCAGACAATTCTTCAACAAGTTTTTTGTATTTCTTCAAAGATGGTTCATTTGTTGTATATTCTCCCTTTATCTGGAGAATAACCAATTGCGAATCACTAGTAATTATTTCATTTTCCAACTTCATTTCTATTGAAAATTTTAGAGCATGAATCACATCTTCATATTCTGTTTCATTATTAGTGGATGCAAATTCCAATCTAAATGAAAAAGCCATTTTTTATCCTTCTGGCGAGATGAAGACAACTCCAACCCCATTACCTTCTCCATTTGATGATCCATATACTAATATCTCCCATCTATTGGGTTCTGTTAATATCTCTTTTGGATCTCCATGTTCCTCTTCTACATCCATCATCTCTTCCACAGCTTCATCATCTTCTAAAGGAAATTCATCTAAGAAATCTGATATAACTTGTGACTTTGGCGAAGATAGAATTTCATATTGAATATCAAAGTTCCCTACTTATGCATTCCATCTCTCAACTCTGCCTGATCTTTTCAAATTTTTCATTACTGATTCAATTGACACTTTTGTTAATACTTTCACTTTATGTGCTTGAAAATAGATGCGAAGTTTAAAAGTTGCATGAACCAATGCTAGGATTAACTTCTCAATCTTTGAATAATTTTTCTCTGCAGAATTAAATGTTTTGCTGATATAATAAATTGGCTTCTCTACTCATGCATCAACTCGCATCAACACTTCACTTAGCGCGTACGTGGTTGTTGCGAGATAAATCAATAGCTCTTCTCCTGGTTCAGCTTTTTGTAATATAGATATGTTCATTAAATGTTCTTTAATTCCTTGAAAGGCCATTTCACATTCATCTGTCCACTTGAATTTTGTTCCCTTCTTAAGTATATCGAAAAAATGTTTGCACTTGTCTGAAGATCGCGAGATGAATTTTCCTAGCGAGGCTAAGAGTCCATTCAGCTTTTGCACATCTTTTACTGTCGCGGGCGTTGGCATGTCGCGAATTGCTTGCACTTTTTCTGGATCAACTTGTATTCCTTCTTTTGACATTATATACCCCAAAAATTTACCTGAAGTTACTCCAAAAGTACACTTGTCAGGATTCACTTTGATATTAAACTGTCGCATTTGATCAAAAATCTCTTTCAAATCTTGCACATGATCCTCAGCTTCTTTACCTTTGATCAACATATAATCTACATACACCTCTAACGTTTTATGAATCCATCTCGCAAACACCCTCTCCACCATTCTTTGATATGTTGCACCAGCATTTCGTAAACCAAAGGGCATTTTCGTATAGCAATACAATCCTCTTGGAGCAAAAATTGCGGTGTGTTCTTGATCTTCTTCAGCGAGAGGGATTTGATTATATCCTTTATATCCATCCAACGATGATATTCTAGCATTTCCCGCTGCTAATTCAACCATTTGTGGGATATCTGGTAGTGGAAAACTATCTTTAGGACAGGCTTTGTTTAAATCAGTAAAATCTATGAAAATTCTTATTCCCTTGTTCTTCTTTGGGACCACCACCATATTTGCAATCCACTTTGGATATTTTGCTTGCCTTATAATTCATGCGTCAAGCATTTTTTGTAACTCTTCTTCTATTTGGGAATGGTATGTTGTTACAATTTTTCTTATTCTTTGCTTAAATGGTCTTACATCTTTGTTGATTTCTAATTTATGACATGCTATTGATGGATCTATTCCTGGCATCTCATCCATGCTCCACGCGAAGATATTTTTGTACTCTCGCAAGAGATTTATAGTTCGTTCTTCCTCATCTGCCTTCATTCTAGTCCCAATTTTTAGCATTTTAGGCTCTTATTCGCTTCCAATATTTACCTCCTTTGTTGGTTCTACTGCGGTGTAACTGGATTCATGTTCTCCCATTGGTGTTGGTGTTTTCACAATTCTCGTGAGTTCATCTCCCTCTTGCGAGATTTCGCTGGGTATTCCTTTTTCTTCTTTTGCTCTGATCATGTAAACTTTAAATTCTTCTTCTTTCTTAGTTTCTCTTGCCATTTTTCTGCGAGCTTTTCGCAGCTTTGGACGTTCTTCATAATTTCTCACTTCACTTTGATAACACAGCTTCGCAAGATCTGTATCTCCTCTAATTTCTCCAATTCCACTGGGTATAGGAAATTTGATGCATTGATGCAATGTTGATGTTACAGCCTTGATTGCATGTATCCATGATCTTCCCAAAATCATGTTATACGGTGATTCCATATCTACCACACATAATATTACTTGTGTTTCAACTTCTCCTAGTGGGATTCGCACCATTATTTCGCCTTTAGGTTTTGTTAAAGATTTTCTAAAGCCATGAATATGATATGTTGAACAAGACGTTTCTTCGTCCTTGTATCCCATTTTCTTAAAAGTATGATAAAATATTATATCTACAAAACTTCTTGCATCCACCAAAGTTCTGTTCACGGCCCATTCTTCTGCAGATTTTATTGATTTTCCCTTTCCCATTGGTATAGTGGATACTGTAATTACCAAAGGAGATGTGTGATTTAAATTTTCTTCTGGTATTTCTTCTCCTGTAAATGTTATCTCCTACTTTTCCCAATCCTTCAATGATGATATTTTTTCCACCGTCATAATCTTTCTTCCTTCAAATTCTCGTTTATGTATCTTCCCCTTAATGTTTTCATGGAACTCATCAATCATTGTTTTCGTTACCATACCACACTCCAATTTCCTAGAATTCTCTTTAGTTCTAATCATTTTTCCTTCAACTATCTCACCAATTTGTTTAATTATCTTCTTTACCTTGAATACTTCTCATCTTCTACTTCGTATTTTATATGATTTTCGTTAATTCAATCCGTGTTTCGGGCGCCAAAATGTAGTTGCTGGAAATCCTACACTACACCCTTGTTAAGAATTTACAATAATCAACTCATATTTGAAGATTAAAACGACACTTTATTGTTTGATTCTCAGAAATGTTTACAAGAAATGTAAGAAATCAAGAATACAACTATTCTCTTGAAGTTTCTCTATCCTCAAGTCTTTCTCAACTCTCAAATAATACATCATCCTCCTCTGGATCTATCGGAACCCTTTATATAGGAAATTACATAGTGGATGACAGCTAAGTTTTCCTTTTATTTCGGATTTACTCTGTGATCTCATCGCAATAGTTATAATGTTCATTCTCGTAGTCGTTGTAACCGTCGCAAGACAAACATGTTCTTCTCGTATTTCTTTAATCGTCAGCCATTACGTCATTATTTTAGCTACTCTGTGGCACTCGCAAAGTGTTGTTGAAGAGCTTGCGGTGACGCTTGCAAGAATATCGTTGTAGCGATATTCTGGTTCTATATTCACATATCTTCTGTTGTTGTTAATCTTTCCTTCCATTGCTATTGTTCATGACTTCTGCTACTGATGTTCTTTGTGTTCATGGGTTTCGTGGTGGAGAACATAATATACGAAACTATATATACTTGCCCATGTTCTTCATATTAGTCATGAGATTTGATTACTTCTGTTTTTTTTTTTTAATATTGTAATGTTGTTCTTGATGCAAGGTGATGATCACAGATCCATTTTTTTACCTTCTTTTCCCTTTTATACCCTTTCAGGTCACTATGTCGGGAAATGATCGTAGACTTGCCCCTCACAAATCTCCACCGACGAGTCCTTATATATCTCCGCCAACTAGGAGTCCTGACATATCTCCGCCGAAGGGTGGGCCTCCCAGATCTTCCCTGTAGGATCTTCATCCTCATAGAGCTTCTTCATTATCTGATCCTAAGGCTTATTCTCAAAAGTGGGGAGATCAGCCAAGAGATTCTCTCTATACAATTAATCGTCCTGCAATTAATCCTTCTTCTCAGCGCTCAGAGCCATTGGATGTTCAACATATACGTTATGTCGCTCCTCCTGCCCCGACGTCTTCACAAAAATCTAAGGCTTCACTAAAAGATGCTTCGTCGAAAGACCCTTCATCAAAGAATTCTTTGCCGAATGATGTAGACTTGTCGAGAAACCTGTCTAAAAAGATAAAGGCTTTGTATATGAGTCCTCCGAAAAAGACGTTATCGGGTAAATCACCGTCTTCTGGGGTTGCCCCTTTTGAACGAACTTCTCCAACTTCGAAGAAGAAGAAGTGGGATCATGTCTCCTTCAAGCACATTGATCTCGAATAATTTAAAGTGAAGCATGGTCTTGAGCATTTTGAGGTTCGTTTTTATAATCAAGATGATGATCTCACTTATGACATGATAAAGAATTATAAGTATGATTCCTAGCATCTGATGAACACCGTGGGAGCCTTTGAAGAGTGTTTGATGCTTCCTTTATAAAAGTGGGGAGATTCGTTCTACTATGATATTATGGCACGTCGTGAGGGTTATACTCATCGTACCCACTATCGCTCGGTGGTTCAATTGAGTGGGAACTACCCGCGGACCCTTCGTGAATGTTAACCTCGGAGCAAGGGTGAGACGAAGATGAAATGATATACACCTGAACCCAAGAAGAAGGGTTGGTATACCCCCGAGAATTCAATGTTTCCTTTGGAGACTATGTTAACAGTAGGAACCGAAAGCGGTGGAGTGTTGGACTTCGTACGATGGTTGTTCCCCATGGTGAGGTTCGTCTTCTAAGTGAAGTGAGCGAATCGAAGCTACGCTTCGTTCCTGGTACTGAGAAGACTGATAAGACAGAGCTCTTTCCGATGAAAGAACATGGATGGAGACCTAATGTTGGAAGCAAACCTCGTGATGGTGCCCCAACCCGTTATGGTGATTTCTGTCCTTGGGTTTTGAATTTCTCCGGTATGAATTTTGAATATACCGTTAAAACTGTTGATGTTGATGACGAAGATAGTTCTGAGGATGGTCTTCCTCCGAAGGGTACCACTACTGTCAAGGTATGATTTATACTAATGTGTTGTATGTGCTATGTTTTTTTCCCCTTGAATCAAAGATTGATGTATGCTTGTTGTAGGAATCAAAAAAGAAGAAAATTGGTTACGTTGAATCTTCTACTATGGAGGTTCAAGAGACGGGGATTCCTGAAGTCACCAGCCCGGTGGGTGACGAGGAAGAATTTGACGATGAAGAAGAGGAGGAGACCGATGAGGAAGAACGTACATAGACTATTCCTAATAAGAATGAAGATACTGAAGAAGAGATTTCTCCTGGAAAACATAAGGATGATCCCAAGCGTACCTCTTCTCCTCGCCACAGAAACAAAGACGTTGATCTCCGGTCATCAATTCCTGATCCGGTGAATACTTTCGAGCCAAATTAAGAGTTCTGTTTCAGTAAGATCTACTATGTTGTTGGTCAGGTTGATATGTGATGTAGTTTTACAAGTGGTAAGAAAGGGTTTGATTCTCGGACTTTTTAAAGATTTGGTTTTTGATTATTAAAAGAAAATACTAAGACAAATTAATTAAAATTGATTTTTGTTTACCAAGGAGAGAAGATTCTAGGGTTTTGGATTCCGCTGCTTTCAATATTTGTAAACTCAATAACAATTTATTTGATAAGAAAACTCCTAGTTTACTCAAAACAATTTCGAACCCAATCTCATGTTTTGGAAGATTAAACGTTACAAGCTCTTTTTTTTATGACTCTTGTCACTATTCTAAGGCCTAATCCTCCTTCGCTTATAAAAGAACGGTAGAAACTACACAAAAAAATTATTATGAAGCATGTAAAGAAGAGAGAATTTTTAGACAAATTAAAACACAGTTTTGGAGTATTTGTTGTCAAGGAAAATAATTACTAAAGTTTACACATCGAAAATAGCTTCTTCCAAAATCCTAGAAAAGAAACTTAGCTACTCATGAAACCAAAAATGGAGAGAACTTGATTAATCATTGTATCAAATAAAATAAGTTTTCTTACAACGATTTTTCAATGGTGAAATGTCTCCAGCCACCAAGATGACACAGCAAAAAAAGGGTATTGCAACTGAAAATATAAACGATAAAAGTGTTATGTCGTGGAAAAGCGATAGTTCCTGCGACTGTCCTAAGCAGCTCAATGTTCTTCACACGTTCTTGGTTCATAGCAGCAGCAGAGTTTTTGCAAACTCTGATTTTATTATTTCAGCACGTACCTTCAAAAAATCTTGCAGAGTGTATAGCCTTCCAATATCAGCACGTACCTTCAAAAAATACAACCAAAAGTCCCGTGAATACTTCACCTTCCATGTGTATTCGAATAACAAATATTTCCTTCCCATTTTTTTTTACGATTCCACGTTTCATTCCATTCCTGTTTTAGCTTAACATGATTGTTTTAAACCTTTCCCGTGCAAATATCCCCTGAATTATTGTCCAATTCTTTTCCAGAAGCTCAAACAAACCCGAGAAAACTCATTCTCATGTGTTGTCGAGAACCAACTATCCAGCCCAATTCACGCCATAAAAACAATCATACCAGCCATGTCTAGCTAAATCAAGTCCAACCCAACATATTTCGGTGATTGAATCTCCACAGAGCATCTCGAAAAATCCAAATAAACGCGAGAACAACTATCTCCCCTGTTTTGCTCCAACTTGATATTCTAGCCCAACTCGATTAATTAGAAGACATATACTAGGCCTGTTATGCTCTAACATGTCCATGCCAACACAATCCAGCCATTGAATCTCTTCAGAAGTCCCTCAAAAATCGAACCCTAAATCTGTACGTGAAGAGGGTAGTTTCCCGCCTTTTTCTGAAATTTGAACTTGAGAAGAAGGTGCCCGCCCCTTAACAAACTGTCGGGTGCCTTTAACACTTGGGTATCCTGGGGTGTAAATAACAAGTGGTGCCCCTTAGTAATTGAGATTCTTCTTATCCAAATAAGGGGTGCCTTCAGTGATTTTCTCCCACGAGTGTAAATACCACTTTTCGAGCCAATTTTTCCACATATGTTTATTTCTCCAAAAACACCTACAAAGACACAAAAATCCATAATAAATACAAAATCGAGCATTAACAATATATACAATTGAGACCAAAATAGACACATAAATGTGTCTATCAAATACCCCCAAACTTATTATTTGCTAGTCCCGAGCAAATCTAAAATAAAATCCTAACTCACTGTCGCAGGCATCGTCGATTGCATTTAGCGTATGCAATAAGCCTTTAAACCCCTAGGTGGCCCTAGTGGCCGAGTTATAGTCTCTGGAGGGCTTACAAGAGATATACCCACAAAACCTTTACTTCAGATCCTATCTATCTACGCAGAACCTTGGAAGGCACTAAAAAATCTCCTTGGTTGGCATACTTATTGACTATAAGAGGAAGTACCCTGATGCGAAATTCCAATTTTTGTACACGAGTTTGCACTCAAGCATACTAAAATTCATATAAAGTGATAGATCTCTACTCAGATAGTTTCTGGACATCATAACCGGAGTCAACAAATCACATGGATAAATTAAGAGATGGATATAGAAAAACATAGATGGTTTTGATGTTGACTAGGTGAACGGTGTTTCTCATATATGTATGAAGGCCACTTCCAAAATGAACCTATCCTAATGGACTGAGATACTGGTCTGAATAATTTCAATACAATTGGCATATACAAGGGAACCAATGATCGAAAATCCTAATTCTAGATAAACTCGTATGGCATATACAAGGGAACCAGTGGTCAATTTATTGCACAATAATAAACTTTTCATTTTTCATTCATTTTTTTTAACAACATGATTAGATCTTGCGGATCCAAGCGCATGCTTCTTTTCAGCAGATTACATGATAGTTCCCATGGATCCTGCGTTCCACGCTTGTTTAGGCGACGGAGACAGGGATAACACGCACATATTTCTATCCAAGTGTTATTTATTTTTATTTTTGAGAATAATTCCGTTTTGTCTAATTGGTCTGGTCTTTTTTTTTTTTAGTAACTCAAGAACTCTATTTCATCTTAGCAATGGTAACAACTTGAATCGTGAGCCCCACCTAACCACTTAGAGAAACATATTTTAAAAAGAAAACAAAATAAAAACAGAAGTGAAAAGGACTCAACGAGATATGGATAAACTACCATGTTATTTCTAACACATGAGCCCTGTGCTTTTATGAATAGACTCTTTAGACGTTTCCATCTAATCAGATTGGTTCCTCAACTCCTACAACCAAAATGCTTCCATCCACTTAGATTGGTTAGTGTCATCCTTAATAAGCATAAATTTCTAGGCCCTGGAGTTTATTAATGCAACTAAAAAGTTTCTCCCATACCCCCAAACTTAAATCTAACATTTTCCTCAATGTTCTAAAGATAAAATTAAAAGCATGAACAAGGAGAAACTGTTACCATTTGAAGCAAAATAGTTAAGGAAATATATTACCGTGTTGCATGAGTATTGGGTTATCTCCCAAGAAGTGCTAAGTTTAACGTCTTCAACCAGGCATATGAAAGAATTAATCACCTCATATCATAAAGCAATAACTGAAATAATTGCGGATCATTTGCATCAAAAAGTGTTAACACGGATAAAAGGAAATTGCAACAAACTAAGAATAAACAAAGCACACCTTTTCCTAATTTCCTGTTTAAGACAACTACTTATAGTTGTGGTTCAGGTTCGGGTTCAATAAAGGGTGTTTATGGGTGAAAACTATTTCTGCCGATTTTTGTAATTTGGGGTGTGTGGATGAGAAATGAGTTTAAACCTAAAACAAATGCACTGCGCGGTGAGTGCTTGTATATTCGAGAGATCAATCTGTGCAAGTCCGGCCTAAACCAAGAAATGGCCGTTCCATACTTGTTTCGGTCACAAAGTGAAGGAGATGGGGTTGACCTTAGGGAGGGAAGTGAAGAAGGTGTTGAGAATGTGAAGGTGTTGGCTATGCAGGAATTGTATCATAAAGATGAACTGTCTTGCATGATGTAAGCTATTAGTTCCGGTGTTTGCATACGATTGTATCAACACTTGCCTCTGTTATCTCGTCTTGTGTTGTTCTTGTTGAAAAATAGGGCGGAGAACCTATTTATACAAGTCTTTTAGCCTAACCTTCGTATCTCGTGGGAAGTGGAGAAAGTGGAGTGATGGAGTAGTGGAGTAGTGTGTTGGTTTCACACGACCAGGCTTGCCCACTTCTCCCATCATCACTAACCGTCCATGACTTCCTGACACGTTCTTGTGATGGCGCGTTGTGCGCTTCACGCTGTGAACCGCCAGACCAATACCCCAGTATGTATCCCCCAGTTTGTGACATGATTAATGTCCCTAATGTGTGGATCATGGGACCCACATAAAGCAGCATGTAATGCTACGTTATTTAGGAAATTGATACTTGTGAAGTATCGTGTGTATACTATGAAAGTACTACATCGAGTATATTCAGCATGTATGAAGCATCGATGTTTTGAGCGTAATAACTTCATGTACAGCCTACTTCATGTGATGGTTTGGAAGTTGCACATGCAAACCCTTTCTTGACCGATCATATGGTGTGGTAGAGTGACTGATGGTGATCAACATGGCTCCAAACTGACCAATTAACTCCTGACCATGGCTATATAACCGAGCTGGTGAAGTTGTACGGATGAGATGATCTTTGAGACACTCATCTGCGACACTTGGTGAAATTAGGGTTTCGAAGGAGGTGCGCAAGCACCGCTCTTCACCCTGATCGAATCCAAGCTTAGGGAACTATTTTGTTTTGGCCGATCATACATGTGTGTAGATGGTGTGACGGTGTAGGCGCCTATACCTGAACGTCCCACATAAACATGATCTGGGCCACTCAATTTGTTCGACGAAGTTGAGTGGTTGAGATCAATTTGCGACAGAAAACTGGTGCCGCAAAAGCATCTCCTCATGCCTTCTTCGTGCACGCATTCTAAGACAACCAGGCTTGGTCGGTCCTGGACGATCAACCCAGCATGTAGGTGGTAGGATGAAGTTCACGTCCATACCCTGACATCCCAAAAAAACATGATCTAAGCTACTCAATTTGTCTGGTGAAATCGAGTGGTCAAGATTAGTTTGCATCTTGGGAGGTATGACCACACTTGTTTTGGGCGCGCGAATCGAGACATATAGCCAAGTTTGGTCTTGGACGATCTGGTGAGGGGATAGACGGGTCCACGGTGGTCATGTTGATATGTCCGGACCTGCTTTGATCTAATCTCGGACCCTCCGTTCGTGCCGGAGAAAATGGACGCTCGTGATTCAAAACCCTAATTTTGGGCTTCAAGGCCGTGCATCATGCTCCATTTAGGCACATGATTTGGAATGATCAACAATGGTTGGTCCTGACCGATTGATCAGGTATGTATGTGGACCCGTGGTGATTGTGTTGACATACTCCGTGCCCTTTGAATCTACATCTGCACCCTCCATATATACCTGCGAAGATGGATGGTTGAGGCTGTTTTATGACACATGTAATGTGCCGCAAACCCTAATTTAGGGTTTTCCATCCATACTGCTATGGTTTGGATGCCTTGGCAAGTTAGGCCAAGGGTATGCCGACCATGCGGGGTCCGCGTTGGTTTGGCAGGTATTCCATACTTTTTTGGGGGTTATGGAATCGATTTGGGCCATCCAATCAGGCTGGTGGAGTTGGATGGTCGTGATCGTATCCAAAATGATACGGTCAGTCTGGATGCTCAATCGGGCTAGTATAACACACCGAGAGTGGCTCAGTCAGGCTAGTATAACACACCGAGAGTTCAGAATATACGGGTATTTCGTACATGCTTTCATTATAATGCTTGGAGATTCGTGTTGCTCTGCTGAGGGCAACACTCAGTCGTCATGCCGCACTGATAATGAGTACATGAAATACAAGACTGGTTGTGCATTAATTAATAATGCTGGAAATTCACATGGTATATGGGATTGTTGCTACATGCTCCAACCTCGTTGAATTTCGTGTATTTTATTCACATAATGGGATTGTTGCCACATGCTCCATTCTAGGTGATTTGATAAAGTGAAGGAGTATCCATCACTCATTAATGGCCTTATCTTTTACAAGATGTTGGCGCATAATTTTTAGGTTTTACAATTTTACCCTTAAATGAAAATCCACCATCAATATTAAGTCCCCTGCCTAGCACATAATGGTTACACTATTGTGGGGTATGCATGAGATGGTGACAAATTTATACATCGAAATGACCAAGCTAAAGTAAATGTATATTTACCGGATAGGTCAACATCGTCAGGCGTTTCCCTAGGAGTCCTGATTAGGGTTGTGAAGGAAGAAGGACTTGATCCGGTGAGTCTT
The DNA here is from genome assembly GCA_023529315.1 of Papaver bracteatum. Classification (NCBI taxonomy): domain Eukaryota; kingdom Viridiplantae; phylum Streptophyta; class Magnoliopsida; order Ranunculales; family Papaveraceae; genus Papaver; species Papaver bracteatum. Next base: position 646,337 of record JAJJWX010004157.1, read on the forward strand.
TTTGATTCCTTTCGTACATATCTTGGTAGAGCTCGGTCCCTTCCTCGGGTCAGGTGCATTCCCTTTCATCATACGGAAGATTTCCTCAAATGTATGCGATAAGCGTCGTTGATTGCTATCCTGAAATAGTAGCCTTCATAGGTGGTAAGCAAAGACTTCTTTTCTCCTAGGATTCTGTCGGCTTGTGAGATTATAAAGAATCATCTCACGTAGTTGTTCCTTCTACATCAGTTACTGCTCCGCACTTATCTGATCTTCTGATTGACCGATTGATTGATTTTTTTTTTCTTTTATAACTTCTTATTCTCTGCAGTTTATCATGGAGGCGGTGGACGGCCATCCTATCACCTTTCCAGAAAGAAGCTTCGAAGTTGATAAGCCCGAAAACCATGTGCACGAAGAAGTAATGGCTAAGATCCATCTTCCACTTCGCGAAGTTGGTCGTATTGCCAGAAGACGCATATGTGCACTTTCAGCTGCGATTGACATGGAAGAGTGGTGGAGGCGCGAGGAGGCATTGCAAGCACCAGTAAGCGCAAGGGCATAGATATTTGCATCGCGGTTGAAGAGGCGAAGAGTTGAGCACAAACGACCTCCAAGTGAAAATAAGTGCGATTACCCAATCCAGGACGGTGTGATAATTATTGATTCTGACACTGATGAACCTGAATGTTTGAAAGCAGTCGGCCCGACCCCTGATGTTGATGTGGCCTTTGATACTCCTGCCGATGATGTTGGAATGGAGTGCGTTGCTGCGGAAACATCTAATGCAGAGGATGAGGAAGATCCAAAGGGAGGAGCATCACCAAGTAATGGCGTTGAAGCAGAACCTTATGTCAGCGAAGGCGCGGTCGACTCTCTTGACGGTTGAAACATCTTTACTTCTTTTTTTCTAGCATATTCCGTAATTTGTGAATACCTTTCTTATACTCAGTGGCATCTGAGTTCAAGGGTTTTTCTTCCATTATTTGATTGTTTGAATAAAGGTTTTTCACGTTATAATCTTTTGTTAAGACTACAACCGAACCTTCTCAGACGCAAGGGTGCGCCTTCATATGTATGTAATTCTTTGTCATAAAAGAAACGATGCCATAATGGAATACCACGGACCTGTGTTCCCGACGCAAGACCTTCTCGTCCTTGTTAGGGTAAGCGAATCAAAGCTTCTTCCCTTCCCTCGTAACTCTTTTCAGGATATATTTCTTGCTGAGGGTTTCTTTCCTGATCTACTCTAGTTGGTTTAGGTTGAACTCTGTGTCTTTAGGGTAAAGAGGTTCTTAGATGGAAATAACACTTCAATTAATTTGAAATTTGAAAATTGAAAATTTAAACCCTAATTATGAATGCAAGTATTGCAATCATTTTCTAAAGTAATTACAAATATGATGTGAAATTGGAAAGGGAAATATGCCGGAGGAAGTATCACAGCATCTTAAAGAAGGTAGGATGTTGGAAAGTGATAGCACATCGTCTTAAGTACGGTAAGGTTTGAGCCACCGCGAGTGAATTGTTGTGCCTTTTAGCTTGTCAGTGTTGATGAGTTTGAAGTATCCGCCTAGGATGACATATGCTACCAGGTATGGTTCATCCTCCTTATCGGTGGGTGAATTAGGTGAGGTGGCCATTTTTACCGTAATGCTTCCGAATTTGAATGCGGTTGTCTTCGTTACTAGGTCCCCAATTCCGAACGGGTTTGGGCGTGTAGACATCAGGGTCTTGGTTTTGTCATCTTTAATCGAAACATCTTATCCAAGGTTGGTTTTTTGGCTAGAGCCAGTCCCCGGGACTTATCATAATAAGGGGCGGTTGATCTTAAAGAGGGTTTCGTGATGAGACTTGCTTGATATCGGAACCTTTCAACGTATGCCAATAGGATCTCTCCGGGAAGTTGTGTCACATTGGAAAGTTATTGGTGCGGCAACAAACATTTGTCAGGTCCAGAAGGCGTGTTGGAGATTCTTTCAGGTATCGAAGTCGGTAGAGGACAGACTCCTAGCATTGTCATGTTGTCGTGCATCCAAGGGCGTCCCAGGATCATGTCGTAGTTGGGATGATCTTTGACTATGTAGAACTTTTCTGGTGTTGAGGCATCACCCAATTTGACTTCAATATTAATATATCTGTATGCATCTCTGAGTTCTCCTTCTGGATCCTTAACCAAAGTTGGGTGACGAGTAGCCTCCTGCTCCAGAATATTTGCTTCTCTCAAGGTCTTGATAGTGATGATGTTAAATTCGGAGGCCGTAGCAATCAACGCGCTATCAAACTCAACATCTTTCAACCGAGTGACGGTTAGGAGTCCCCAGTTTCCCCTGCTCGCATCTTCTAGGAAAGACTGGGGTTTATGGACTACTTCTGAATACAAACGCTTTCCTGATACAACACGATTGAGGGCCGTAAATATATCTTGGCGTTGTTCCTTGGAGAAATACAAGATTTCACACAGGTGTTCCATCATAGATTGTACAGTATTCCGAACAGAATCCCCAGAAATCATGTAGTTCTTGATAGGAAGAGGATCTCTATGAACACCTTCGTTTCCGAGTTGGAGTTCTCATGTCTCTATCTTTTCCCTGAAGATTTGTTTCAGCCTTGTTTGTAGGAGAAAACTACTTCTGCAGGTTTAGGTAATTTTGGGTGTGTGTGGATGAGAAGTGAATTTAAACCTTCAACAAATGTGCTGCACGATGAGCACTTTTGATTCGAGATATAATCTGTACAATTCTGGCCTAAACCGAAGACACGGCCATTCCAGATTTGTTTCGGTCACAGGTGAAGGATGTGAGGTTGATATTAGGGAGGGAAGCGAAGAAGGTGTTGAGAGTATGAAGGTGAAGGATATTTGATGACTTGTTAACAAAAGGTTGAGCAGGCTAGCAAATGTTGCAGGAAGGCTCTGGGTGTTGAATACAATGGTATTAACACTTGGTTTTTTCTGTGTTGTTGGAAATAGGGAGGAGAACCTATTTATACAAGTCGATAAGCCTTCATCACGTCTCTCGTGGGAAAGTGGATGAAGTGGAGTGAGGGAGGAAGTGGAGTTGTGTGTTAGTGTCACACGGTTGCTTGCCCACTTCTCCTATCATCGCTAACCTCCCATGTTTCCCTGACACGATCTTGTGATGGCGTGTTGCACGCTGTAAACCGCCAGACCAATACCCCAGTTTGTATCCCCAGCTGTGACGTGATTAACGTCTCGAGTGAGTCGTGGGACCCACATAAGGTAGCAAACGGTGCTAGGTAAAATAATCAAGTTGTTTATAGGCGCATATTGTATGCATGCGGTGCATTAAATATGCTTAACATGATTGAAGCCTACACAACCTTGATGAAAAGATTGCAAGTTGAAGTGACTCAACTAGCTATGTTCAGGCGTTGTTCGGAGGTCGCATGAGCGGGACCCACCTTGGCCGGTTATGCCATGGGGAAGTGTGGAGGATGGTGATCACGGTGATACCTTGTTTGCCACCTAACTCCCTTCCTAGGCTATTCACCCAAGCATGCGAACTTGGACGGATGAGATTGATGGAGGAATAACCGTTGGATTAGGGTTTGGAAGGCTTGCAAGCCTCCCTTTTCATCCTAACGGTTTTTAGCCTTGGAAGGCGTTCATGGAGTGGCAGATCGGTCCAGCAGGTAGGCGGGACACCACTCTACATGCCCATGCTTGTTGGAAGTCAACCAGAGAAATCTAAGTCGCTCGTTTTATCCTGCGATGATGGACAACCGAGATTAGAAGGGGGCCGTGCATGCTACCTTTGGACGCGCAAATCGAGACGGCTAGCTGCAACCGTTCACGGCCGATTGGTTGGACGTGTAGTTGGGCCCACAGTGGACATGCTGGTATGGTCGGCCAGCTAATCCCGCCTTCCTTTGGCTTCCGTTCGTTTGTCTCAAAGTGGCTGCCTGCGACCACTTGATGCAAAACTCTAATTTAGGGTTTCCGACCGGTTACCTACATCCGACCGAATCCGGCATTTGCCGACCTCTTTTGGTGAGGTCGATGGTGCGAAGGGAATGTTGGGACGACGGTGAGCATGTGCATGCGCGCTACTCGGTCCCGCGCGTGATCTAGACCGTCCAACTATGCCTGCGAAGTTGGACGGATGAGATCTATTTTTGAGTTTGTTTTCAGCAGGTGAGACTAACATGGGTAGTCTTGCATGCGTTCAACGAGGCTAATATAACCCGCCGTCAGGTAGCCTACGGGTGTTTGCATGTCGAACACAAGGCTTTGAGAAGGGCATTAATTGTAATGCTGCAAACCTATAGAAAATCGAGATGGTTTCTACATGCTCCACTCTGGGTAGGTTATAATTCTCAGGGATGGTTGCACATGCTCCAATGAATTATCATGGTGAGAAATATTCATCACCTGAAGGCTTTATCCTTTGCAGGACGTCAGCTTACAAAAATTGGCTTTTTACAATTTTAGCCTTTAAATAGAAATCCACCATCAACATTAAGTCCCATGCCTAGCATGCAATGGTTACACTATTGTAGGGTAGGCATGAGATGGTGACAAATATACGTAAAAGAAATAAAGGTAACTAACCTTGGAAGGAAGCCGCTAGTGATTGTCCATGTGAACGCACCGTCGCTGGCATGAAACCTTGGGTGGGCCGGTTTCCCTTCTTGGTTTTTGGAAGCAAAAATGAATCCTTCTCTAATTAGAATTCTTCAAATTTTTGCCTATAAAAGGGAGAACCCTTTTTCATTTTTCCTTCACGATTTTTTTTTTCCTAAGTGGACGTCCAGCTCTCTGCTCGTGCTTCCGCCTGCTGTCGTCGTTTCTCCAGCCGTCGGAGTTCACCGTTGCCGGTTTCTGTTGCCACCGGTGCCGTTCGTCAGGTAAGTGCGATTTAAAAAAAAAAAAAAAAAAAAAAAAACCCTAATTGCTTAGGTAAAATTTTTCTGTATTTTGAGAGGATTGTAGGTGAGACTCTCGTATACCATAATTAATTCCTTTACCGCCTGTTAGGATTGCGTAGTAAAAGAAACCATAAACATGTCGTTTGTTCCCTTTATCCTTGCATGTCAAAACCCGAGTTGTAACTTGATAGAACTGCTACTTTGAACTTGTAGACACGATCCTCAACTGTAGAAAAAATATGTTGACATGCGTGCTTAGTTTTAGGGACGTGCATGTAGGCCTTAGCGTCCGGCCTGCGTGACTTTCCTTCATGCCAGATCGCGTGTCTCCACGGTGGCGCATCTATGGTGGTGTCAGGTGGCCGACTTGGTACCATACGTACGGTTTTGCTTCCATGTATGTGTTTGTTCGGCTTTGGCAATCCACATATACATGACGGCCGGTGTTCGTACCTGCGTGACGAGTTTACCTGCAAGCATTGATCACCTGCATACCTCAACACATCTGCATCCATGCTTAGTGACTTGAATTTATGCTGGTGTTCTTCTCAGCTTAGATAATTATCTTGTATTATCCCAGAAGGCATGCTGACATTCTCTTTTCATCGCAGTTTCTCAATGATGAACACAGAGGATAATGCTACAAAGGGAGGTGCTGACCCTCTCAGAGATATGCCAAACATAGATGATGAAATGCTTACTAAGTCTTTTCCAAATGTCAGGAAGCACCCCAGCCATAATATAATATCCTTGAAATCCATACTGTGAATCAACAAGGAAAGATTGGAGCATCTAACCGCATTAAGCCTTGTCACTTAGTTGAGATTGAACATAAAGCGTTTTGGGCTATTAAGCAATGCAATATGCTAGATGGGCTGGAAAGCAAAGGAAGTTACAACTCAAGAGCTAGAAGAGTTACGCAATGATGCATTTGAAATCTCGCATTTACAAGGAGAAAACTAAGGCATTTCATGATTCTATGATTTCTAGAAAACAATAATTTGTGTTAGAAGTAGTGCTTTGTTTAATTTCGCTTGCAATTATTTTCCGGTAAATTGAGGTCACGTTGGATCTCTTTATTGTTACTAATGTGTTTTCTCATGGTGCGAATTCGTCGCTACGGGAAAGGAGTTTAAAGTGAATGGACAGGTTGAAACCATATTATGAGAACTTTACTTGAAGTTGTGGAAGGTGTGAACTTTGTGAGGCATTCTCGGGAGAGTCTTAACAAACAAAGGAGTCGCGTCGGGCTGACGACTTTAAACCAAGCGCTAAGTGGGAGGCAACCCCGCGTTTTGTATCTTTATCCTTTATCTTTTATTTTATGCATTTGCTTTTATTTTTATTTTCTTTGTTTTGCATATCATTTAAGGAATTTCCCACCTTGAACTTTCTTTGGATGATTTAATTTTACATTGAGGACAATGTAAAAGGGAAAAATAGAAAACCAAGAAAAAAAATTCTCAGGCTTTTGAGACTCCGAAATCTAGAAATCCTTGTGCCTTTAGGATGACACCATTAGTGGATGGAACCATTTTGAATGCAGAGTTGAGGAACCAATTAACTAAACATCAACATAGACATAGATACCATGATAGTTGTTACCATATCTTAATATCCACCATATCGCATTCTATTTTTATTTTTCCATGTTTATCTATTGTTCTCTAACCCAGGATGAAATAGAGTGATTGAGTTCTTAGAAAAAGAAAAAAATATATGAAAAAATATGAAAAAGAAAACAACAAAAGAGACCACCAATTAGACCAAAACGGAATAAAATGACACTTGGGAATAACGATGTGTGAAACGTAGTCCCCGTCTACCTAAACAAGCGTGGAACGGATCAAGGCAACTATCATGTACTTCTGTTGACAATCATGCGCTTGATCCAGTTTGATCCAATCATGTTGTCATAATAGACTATAACTCGTCCACTCAATGATGAAGCCCGACGTCACGGATTTGTATGTATGTTTTTGAATTTAGTTTTGTTTGATTTGCTCGAGGGATGAAGACAGTATTTATTATCTAGTATTTTATGCTTTCTTTGCTAGTTTTTCGTGTGAATTATGTATCTTATGTGTGAATTTGAGTTATTAGGTACTGAGTCGCACGAAGGAAAAGAAGAAAACCATCTAGTTTAGAGCGAAAGGGAAAAAATTGTCACTTATCCTTCGAGTTAAGAGGATAATCGATGGAGTTGTAATAATTGGTAATGGACCGATGTATGATCACGGGTGTAGAGAAAGGTTTGATGGAGGTTAAGAATGGGTTTGACGTTGTTCTAGGATGGAATCATCAACACGTTTTCAATCGGTTCAAGAAGTGCAAATCAAGGGTTTCTGACTCAGGTTTGTGAGTGTTGGATAAACATCAGTCAAGAAAAGGGGAGATTTGTGCCGGGGAGATGGTGGAGGTGTTCTTCTCAGCGATTAGCGGAAATGAGAAAATAGGAAGATGCGCTACTAATCGGAGCTAAATTGATATGGATGATCCAAGTGGAGATGGAGCTGGAATGAGTTACATTAGGTGGATGTTGCTAGATCTCGCGGTGGTGGCAGGATCTTGATGTGGTGTGGTGTAGGTGTTGGAAGCGGAGAATATGAAGTAGTTGTGGTGGGAATGAACCGTGAGTGCCATGGGTTTCAGTTCAGCAGTTTCTCAACGAATGAATGTAAAGATGAGGGAAGTCACAGTGGTGATACATGGAATGAAGTGTAGATGATCTTGCGTTTACATTGCAGTTGAGTCATGTGGTAATGATTTCTTTGTGCAAGATGGAGATGGATGAGCATTGAGTCATGATTGAGTGCCGGATGGTTTCCTAGGTGGTATATGAATTCATGGAAGTGTGGGAAGGGCCAAGGTGATGTTGTGAAGAGATGGAGGTTGCTCTGGTGCAACCTGGTTGCTTTAGATGAATGCAATGTTTCTTAGTTACGGGAATGTGCCGGTGAGAGAATATGAAATGGTGGTATAGTAGTCAGAGCAAGTGAGGTGATGTTGGATGGGACGAGAACGTTGACTTGTAGCGATTGAGGATGCAATTGGGCCTACAGCTATACAGTGATCACGAAAAGTGTAGATTGGTGCATCGGTGAGTATAGCCCGGATATCGGATTACGGAAGTGCAAAGTGAATCATAATATTTCACCGAATCATGAGGCGGGTATGAGTCAATTAAAAAGAGTTGGTGGAACATATGAGCTACGCTGCGTCACGCCATACGTGGACTTGAAGATTTTGAAGACTTTGACCTATTTTTATACAACAAGAAGTGGAGAACGTTTTTTATTCTATTCTTGGAATTTTGGAAGAGAACAAAACACTATAATTGGTTATGGGATAAAGTTGATTTCTTGAGCATGATTATCTCGATTCTATGAATTAGTTTTGTCTCAATTTTATCGTTTTTATGATTCATCGTTTTATTATCATATGATTTGAATGCTAGTTTGGTTGAGTCCTGGAATCAATTGGATTTGTTTTCATCTCTAAAGCTATATTAGGGTTTTCAATAAGTAAAAGTTGTTTGTCACTTATTATCTTAGGACCCAATTCCGATTATTCCACTATTTACTTTTATTTAGTATTATTACTTTGATAAACACAAAAACACAACTTGGGTTAATCGAAAATTGCATATCGCCCTCTCCGTGGATAATCGAATCTATATTTATATTAGTTGAGTGAGGAAGTGAAATTATTTTTTTCCAAATGTCATAGATGATGAAATGCTTACTAAGTCTTTTCCAAATGTCGAAGCACCCAGCCATAATATAATCCTTATTACCGGTTCCGAAAGTGAAGAGGGTCTACCATGGTCTTTAGCAGGCGTGATGAGGTTTTGTATCCAGAAGAAAGAATATCCACCTTCCCCTATTGACTTCAGAATTTTCCAGACTCCACTTAGCTCATACGAAGGATGGATGTGGCACATGTTGGGTAATGAAGGGATTAGAGACAACTTAACCAGGGCGCGAATTCTTGATGCTATCAAGGCGTCTGCAATTCTTCACGTCAAGAAGGATATCCTAGGTTTGGTCGCTTTTGCTGCTCGATGGCGTCCTTCTACGAACACAGCTTTATGCACGTGGGGTGAAATGACTATCACTCTTGAGAGCGTGTCTGCATTAATGATCCTTCCTGTCACTGGCAGTCTTAATTGCAAACTGTATGAAGATGAAGACGTCATATATCATGCTATAATTCAGAAGGTGAACGAATACGATCAGTTGAAGAAGAAGCCGAAATGTTTCTACACTTGGTGGGTAGGTGAATGGTCTTCCATGCAAGGTAATGATGATCTTAGCGCAGCTGCATTCTTTTCCTTGTGGTTGTCCAGAGATATTCTTGATAACGGCTCCGGCACGAAAACTATTAGAAGGAAGATCATCATGTTCGCCATTAAGCTAGGCAAAGGTATAACTCTCCCCTTGGCTTCGTTATTCCTTGGCTCGCTGTATGGTCACCTGAATGCTTTAGTGGAGGAGATGTATATTTCCAACGGGTACATGAAGGTGGATACATATGTGCACGTTGCCTTTTTTCAGGCTCTTTTGTGGGAACACTTTAAGGGTTACGCTCCCATTCCTACACTCTCAGTCCCCATCATGTATGGTGGTTCAAGAATACTCCGTTGGCAGAATAGACGTCCAAAAGCTGGGGTGAGGCTTGTAGATTTGCTCGATCATGTGAGTTCCATAGACTTTCATCCTTGGGGGCCGGTTCATCCTTCCGCCAGCATCCCTGTCATTGAGATGCCGCCTGAGGGGAGAGATATGAGCCCTGAAGAAGTCGTTTTCCTGCGGAGCTGTATACCAGGATATGTTCCTTATTTTTGTGATGACAGGCTGAGCATCATTCCATATAATATTGATAGAGACGCTCGTCAAATGGGTTTTGATCAAGGTGTTTCATTTCGTCATCCCGCAACGCCTTCAGAAGAACTTAAGTCATCATGCCTTGACGTTGATGTTTTCTCGCCGGAGCTGAAACTTCTTTTTCCTGCCCCGAGGAGAGAGCCGGTAGCCACTTCTGGTTACAAAGATTTTTGGAGGGAGCAACTGTTGCTCTTTAAATTGTTTGCTAGCGAAATGGCAACTGATCTTCGTGGTGAACCTCTTGATGACGTCTTGGATGGTCATAGGCGATTGAAACCCCTTCTAGGAAAACGAGGCAGGGTTAACGCCACCGACTGCAATCTTAAGTCCAAGAAAAAGAAGTGAGCATGTAGTCCAGTAATTCTCAACTCTTCCAATATGCAGGTATTATGAATTCTTTATGCTTAATTTTGGTTTCGACTTCCATGAACGGCTTTTATTAATCCTTGTTGGTGATCGGAGGATTCTGAAGAAAATGCATTTCTTGTCTTGGCTCGAGTTTACAATGAGGAGCGTGGAGGTAACGGGAAGTCTGGAAATCTTCATCTTTGAGAAGCTTTGATAATAATGACCTTCATGTAGAGCGATCTGAAACACTGATCCTCATGCGGAGAATCCGCAACACCGATCTTCATGTAGATGAGTCTGGTAACACTGATCCTATCATAGACAACGATGAAGATGGTGCAAGCTCGATTGAAGAGAATGCCTTCCAGAGCAGTAATTTTAGTGAGCTTGTAGATGAGGTCATGTCAGAAATCCAGACCAGTACTCCGAGGAGTCTGGAAGGGACATCAGCTGCGATGGTTCCTTCTAAAGAGATGTTGTCGCCAACAGTCGTTCCTGGTGCTATGTTCGACCTTCTCTTTGATAATCCACGTCCTGATCATGTGTTGGTTGGAGGGTTCAGCGTGTTGGCTCAGTTTGAGGAGTTGTATACCAAAATATGGAAGAAATATGGTCATATTGCCACCACCAAGAAGCTGATGAGTCGTCTTGCTTTGGTCAATCGCGTTCAGGAGGCCTTACCCGCTATTCAGGAGATGAGCGTTGCAATTGGTCGTGATATTTTTGAAGACGTGATGGAAGACTGGAAGTGCCACTTGGATGTGTTTGCGCAGTATAACTTCAATTCTCCTTGGTTCTTCAAAGGGTTTTATTCAATTCAGGAGATTCAGAAGAAGCAAGGTATGGTGCCTTCTACTGAATGCGTCGTTCGTCAGAAACAAAAGGTTGGTAGGTCGGCCGAGGAGTTGAAATTGCAGCAAGACGTTCTCCGGAAGATGGAAGCCGCTCTTGCTCAGAAGAATGAGGTGTTGCTGAAGGACTTTCCCTGAAGTATTCATGCCGTCTACTTGTGTTTTCTCTTTAGATGCTTTTCGAGTGATTGTGAGGATTTCCTTTCACACAGTTTGGTTTTAGGTTTTGAATTGATAGGTGATTGAACCTTGGACTGGTTTATTTATGACATGCTTTTATGAATGTTTGACTCTTGGAAAAGATTATTCTAAAATAGAATCTGAATCTTATATTATGAGTGATCATACATGTCATGTGAAATTGAAAACGCAATGTGAAAGGGAAAGGTGGTGGGGGGGGAGAGCATGCATGGTGCTTGCTCATTAAGTATCCTGTTCATATATGTAGGACGCCAAGTCCCTAGTAGGATATATAACTATCTTACAGTAACGTTTGCTGGAACTTACTTATCTTTCGAAATCCGTGTATGAGAATGACCACTCCCGAATACTTTCTCCCCAAAGAGCGCATGCTAATTTTTTGAGGGGAAAGGTTGTTTCTCTGAATTTATATTATCATGGACAATGCGTTTCAATGCGTGGCACTTGCTGGTGGGGTGATGGATAAATCGGTGGTAATGACAATACCTCGGGTTGGCTGTCTCTTGATCGGTGGGCGATTGCCACATAGGCGCCAGTTGTACTTCTCCATCACGTACCCATGTCTCCAACAACTCCACAATCTTCCTTATGGGAAATAGGAATCGTGGACCTCTTGAGTCTAAACTTTACTGCGTCGGCGCGTGTCGTGACTCTTCCCTTGGGTCTCGGTGTGAAGCACGCTTTGGAGACGGAATTGAGACGTTGTCACGTGTCACCGCATCCGCGGTCCTCTTGGTCGGGTGATTCTGCTGAAACATGGAGGACGTTGCGCTGGCGATGGTATTGTTGTCGTGCTGGTGATTTGAAGGCTGCAAGCTCCTACGTTCATATGCTCTCTGATTGATTTCGCTTTCCTCCAGTGTTTCTTCCCCTGGATGAAGAGCCAGCACGGTTTGGGCATTGTTCTGAGCTTTGGAAAGAGCCTTGAGGTATAGATCTTCTAACAAGGCTTCGTATGCAGTTGATTCTCTGTTTTTATCCGGCAAGCGTCGTAATTCTTCATGCTGGTCAATCCGTCTCGAGCTCCCATTGCCAGGTGAAAGGTATTGTTCGTCTATGGGTTCTCTTGGGCCATGTGTTCCGCCAGTTCTTCTGAAAACCTGACCTTCAGAATTTCTTGCGTTATTAGTGATACTTCCTGGGTAGCTTCTTACAGAGCCCTCCAGTAACTGAGCCGATATGTCGTTCAAGAGACGGAAGGTTTCACTATGCCTTCTAGCAATACCTGCTTGATTTTCCAGGACATCTTCCAGCATCCTGGTCACATTTTCGATGACACTTGGATTATCCATGTCTTCTGAAGGATTTAACGAACGGGAGTACATCTCATGATGAACTTCTGGGATTTGGTGAAGAGTGAACTAAAAATCGAATCAAATCTAAGATCTACCCCTCCAAAGTCGAATAAAAACTGTCAGACTTTAAAGATTCGAGTTTTGCAACCGAGAGATTAACCTCCCACTGTGGTCGCCAATTGTTTGTGGGAGAAAACTACTTCTGCAGGTTTAGGTAATTTTGGGTGTGTGTGGATGAGAAGTGAATTTAAACCTTCAACAAATGTGCTGCACGATGAGCACTTTTTATTCGAGAGATAATCTGTAAAATTCTGGCCTAAACCGAAGACACGGCCGTTCCAGATTGGTTTCGGTCACAGGTGAAGGATGTGAGGTTGATCTTAGGGAGGGAAGCAAAGAAGGTGTTGAGAGTATGAAGGTGAAGGCTATTTGATGACTTGTTAACAGAAGGTTGAGAAGGCTAGCAAATGTTTCAGGAAGGCTCTGGGTGTTGAATACAATGGTATTAACACTTGGTTTTTTCTGTGTTGTTAGAAATAGGGAGGAGAACCTATTTATACAAGTCGATAAGCCATCATCACGTCTCTTGTGGGAAAGTGGAGGAAGTGGAGTGAGGGAGGAAGTGGAGTTGTGTGTTAGTGTCACACGATTGCTTGCCCACTTCTCCTATCATCGCTAACCGCCCATGTTTCCCTGATACGATCTTGTGATGGCGTGTTGCACGCTGCACGCTGTAAACCGCCAGACCAATACCCCAGTTTGTATCCCCCATTTGTGACGTGATTAACGTCTCGAGTGAGTCGTGGGACCCACATAAGGTAGCAAACGGTGCTAGGTAAAATAATCAAGTTGTTTGTAGGCTCATATTGTATACATGCGGTGCATTAAATATGCTTAACATGCTTGAAGCCTACACAACCTTGATGAAAAGATTGCAAGTTGAAGTGACTCAACTAGCTATGTTCAGGCGTTGTTCGGAGGTCGCATGAGCGGGACCCACCTTGGTCGGTTATGCCATGGGGAAGTGTGGAGGATGGTGATCACGGTGATACCTTGTTTTCCACCTAACTCCCTTCCTAGGCTATTCACCCAAGCATGCGAACTTGGACGGATGAGATTGATGGAGGAATAACCGTTGGATTAGGGTTTGGAAGGCTTGCAAGCCTCCCTTTTCATCCTAACGGTTTTCAGCCTTGGGAGGCGTGCATGGAGTGGCCGATCGGTCCAGCAGGTAGGAGGGACACCACTCTACATGCCCATGCTTGTTGGAAGTCAACCAGAGCAATCTAAGTCGCTCGTTTCAGCCTGCGATGATGGACAGCCGATATTAGAAGGGGGCCGTGCATGCTACCTTTGGACGCGCAAATCGAGATGGCTAGCTGCAAACGTTCGCGGCCGATTGGTTGGATGTGTAGCTGGGCCCACAGTGGACATGCTGGTATGGTCGTCCAGCTAATCCCGCCTTCCTTTGGCTTCCGTTCGTTTGTCTCAAAGTGGCTGCCTGTGATCACTTGATGCAAAACTCTAATTTAGGGTTTCCGACCGGTTACCTACATCCGACCGAATCCGGCATTTGCCGACCTCTTTTGGTGAGGTCGATAGTGCGAGGGGAATGTTGGGACGACGGTGAGCATGTGTGCGCGCGTTACTCGGTCCCGCGCGTGATCTAGGCCGTCCAACCATGCATGCGAAGTTGGACGGATGAGATCTATTTTTGAGTTTGTTTTCAGCAGGTGAGACTAACATGGGTAGTCTTGCATGCGTTCAACGGGGCTAATATAACCCGCCATCAGGTAGCCTACGGGTGTTTGCATGTCGAATACAAGGCTTTGAGCAGGGCATTAATTGTAATGCTGCAAACCTACAGAAAATAGGGATGGTTGCTACATGCTCCGCTCTGGGTAGGTTATAATTCTCAGGGATGGTTGCACATGCTCCAATGAATTATCATGGTGAGAAATATTCATTACCTGAAGGCTTTATCCTTTGCAGTACGTCAGCTTACATAAATTGGCTTTTTACAATTTTAGCCTTTAAATAGAAATCCACCATCAACAAGCCTGTTACAATCTTTGGTTGGATGGTGAAAGAATCTATGGTAGCAACAGTATTTGGGATCTTCCATGTATTTCTCAGTTGGAGGACGTCTGATGGGAGGCATCTTGATGGCGTCGTCTTGGATCCACGCTTCTAAGAGTTCTATCACTTCATCCATGGGGAAAGGAAAACCCGTATCTTCGATGTCTTATGCAGGAGATTTTTCCGCTCATTTCCGAGATGAAGTCTTGCGTGCTGGGGATGCCCGCTTGGTCTGTTGTTCCATCGCTGAAGCTTTCCTGTTTTCTCCTCCGCCTACTACACTCACAGAAGGACCAGTGTTGTATTGTTTGTTCGTGAGACGCCTGATTCCTCAACTTTCTCGTGAATCTTCACTCCGAACAACTCTGGTTATTTCTAGCAATGCAGGTGCGGTTGTTTTTGAACGTTTGGAAGCTTCATGGAGTTCAGAGAACGTCTGAAATCCCAGATTCTCTAATAGAGCGCGGTATATGGGTATCATTACATTGATGCACAACTCCACCAATTGTCGTTCGGTGACGTTCGGGTCATGACAATCCAGTGCTTGGGTTCTGAACCTATTAACGAAGTCGTTGGGATGCTCGTTGTTCCGCCGCAGAATTCTTCCCAGATCTGAAAAGGTAATCTGTTCAGACACGAAGAAATACTTCTTGTAGAAAGCACTGACCATCTCGTTCCAATTGGATATGCTGTTAGGCGCGATGTTGTTGTACCAAGTATATGCTCTCCCCGTAAGTGACTTTGAGAACTCTTTCAGGCGTATAACATGATTGTATTCATGTTCCCCTATGGATTCCAAGAATCGAGAGACGTGTTCACGAGCGTTACTAGTACCTTCGTAGAGGGAGAACTGGGGAGAGATGTAACCTATTAAAAGAGGAATTCGTTACACATCTTTAGGGTATGGAGGCTGATGCTGGTGTACATCCGTTCGGTCTCCTTTGCCTCGATTTTAGAGAGGTCGTTCCAGATCCTCGCGTGTGATGAAGTTGTACGGTTGGTTCCTTTCTCTTGGGCGTCCAGGAGCAACGCGAGTTTCTTCATACGTGTGAATCAGGATGGAAACGTTTCCCCCGGGCTGTCGTGAATCTTGTGGTAAACGTTCAGTCAAAGTTTTGAGGAAAGTGAGTACCTCCTTTTGAGTCGCGGCCATATCCGTTTGAGTCTTAGCCAAGACTTCCTGCTTCTCCATCAAGTCTGCAATGGTAATTGGCGGTGGTCCTCCTCTCGTCTCTCCGGATCCTCGTCCTGATGAAGGAGTGAAATTTGTTGCTCTGGTGACCACCAGAGGCATTATATTTGAGGATATGTCGGGATTCGCGGTTGCTCTGGATCTGGTGATGGGAGGCGTTACACCCACTGGAATATTTCCTGCTCCGCTAGCGTTGGCACTAAGGGTGACGGTTTCATGAGATGCATTGACCACAACGGCTCCACTGACGGGTACATCGACACCGGGAGTGTTATCTGTGCTGGCTCCATCAGAATTGATTTCTGATCCATACTTGAGTTCCACCATCTTAAAATTTCCGATTGAACTGGTTATAAGATATACCCTTTTGAAATTTCGGAAATCGAAACTGGTATTGAAAAGATGAAATTGAGAATTGGAAATTGATATTGCAACCGAGAGACTAATCTCCCACTGTGGTCGCCAATTATTTATGGGTGAAAACTATTTCTGCCGATTTTGGTAATTTGGGGTGTGTGGATGAGAAATGAGTCTAAACCTAAAACAAATGCACTACACGGTGAGTGCTTGTAGATTCGAGAGATCAATCTGTGCAAGTCCGGCCTAAACCAAGAAATGACTGTTCCAGACTTGTTTCGGTCACAAAGTGAAGGAGATGGGATTTATCTTAGGGAGGGAAGCGAAGAAGGTGTTGAGAATGTGAAGGTGTTGGCTATGCAGTACTTGTATCATAAAGATGAACTGTCTTGCAGGATGTAATCTATTAGTTCTGGTGTTTGCTTACGATTGTATCAACACTTGCCTCTGTTATCTCGTCTTGTGTTGTTCTTGTTGAAAAATAGGGCGGAGAACCTATTTATACAAGTCTTTTAGCCTAACCTTCGTATCTCGTGGGAAGTGGAGAAAGTGGAGTGATGGAGTAGTGGAGTAGTGTGTTTGTCTCACACGACCAGGCTTGCCCACTTCTCCCTTCATCACTAACCGTCCATGACTTCCTGACACGTTCTTGTGATGGCGCGTTATGTGCTGCACACTGTAAATCGCCAGACCAATACCCCAGTATGTATCCCCCAGTTTGTGACATGATTGATGTCTCGAGTGTGTGGATCGTGGGACCCACAGAAAGTAGCATGTAATGCTACGTTATTTAGGAAATTGATACTTGTGAAGTATTGTGTGTATACTATGCGGTTACTGCATCGAATATATTCAGCATGTATGAATCATAGCTGTTTTGAGCGTAATAACTTCATGTCCAGCCTACTTCATGTGATGGTTTGGAAGTTGCGCATGCAAACCCTTCCTTGACCGACCACATGGTGTGGTAGAGTGACAGATGGTAATCACCATGACTCCACACTGACCAATTAACTCCTGACCAGGGCTATATAACCGAGCTGGTGAAGTTGGACGGATGAGATGATCTTTGAGACACTCATCTGCGACACTTGGTGAAATTAGGGTTTCGAAGGAGGTGCGCAAGCACCGCTCTTCACCCTGATCGAATCCAAGCTTAGGAAACTATTTTGGGTTGGACGATCATACATGTGTGTAGATGGCGTGACGGTGTAGGCGCCTATACCTGACCGTCCCTCATAAACGTGATCTGGGCCACTCAATTCGTCTGGCGAAGTTGAGTGGTTGAGATCAATTTGCGACAGAAAACTGATGCCGCAAAATCCGCTCCTCATGCTTTCTTCGTGCACGCGTTCCGAGACAACCAGGCTTGGACAGTCCTGGGAGATTAACCCAACGTGTAGGTGGTAGGATGGAGTTCATGTCCATATCCTGACATCCCATAAAAACATGATCTAAGCCACTTAAGTTGTCGGGTGAAATCGAGTGGTCAAGATTAGTTTGCGGCTTGGGAGGTGCGACCACACTTGTTTTGGGCTCGCGAATCGAGATATATACCAAGTTTGGTCTTGGAAGATCAGGTGAGGGGATAGACGGGTCCACGGTGGTCATGTTGATATGACCGAACCTGCTTTGATCTAATCTAGGACCCTCCGTTCGTGCCGGAGAAAATGGACGCTCGTGATTCAAAACCCTAATTTTGGGCTTCAAGGCTGTGCGTCATGCTCCATTCAGGCGCACGATTTGGAATGACCAATCATGGTTGGTCCTGACCGATTGGTCCTGACCGATTAGTCAGGTATGTAGGTGGGACCGCGGTGATTGTGTTGACATACTCCGTGCCCTTTGAATCTACATCTGCACCCTCCATCTATACCTGCGAAGATGGATGGTTGAGGCTGTTTTACGGCACATTACATGTGCCGCAAACCCTAATTTAGGGTTTTCCATCCATACTTCTATGGTTTGGAAGCCTTGGAAAGCTAGTCCAAGGGGAGGCCGACCATGCGGGGTCTCCGTTGGTTCGACAAGTATTCCATACCTGGTTGGGGGTTATGGAATCGATATGTGCCATCCAATCAGGCTGGTGGATTTGGATGGTCGTGATCGTATCCAGACTGATAAGGTCAGTCTGGATGCTCAATCGGGCTAGTATAACACACCGAGAGTGGCTCAATCGGACTAGTATAACACACCGAGAGTTCATCCTGTATGGGTATTTCATACATGCTTTCATTATGATGCTTGGAGATTCGTGTTGCTCTGCTGAGATAAACACTCAGTCGTCATACCGCACTGATAATGAGTACATGAAATACAAGGCTGGTTGCGCATTGATTAATAATGCTGGAAATTCATAGGGTATATGGGATTGTTGCTACATGCTCCAACCTGGATGAATTTCGTGTATTTTATTCACAGAATGGGATTGTTGCCACATGCTCCATTCTAGGTGATTTGATAAAGTGAAGGAGTATCCATCACTCATTAATGGCCTTATCTTTTACAAGATGTTGGCACATATTTTTAGGTTTTATAATTTTACCCTTAAATGAAAATCCACCATCAACAAAGGGGTCTAAATAAAATATTTTCATGGGATGCACCTCCTCATAAGTAAGATCCGAAAGATCAGGTTCTAAGGTCTGGAAAAAATTAGAAGCACATAATAATAACCTGAATAATTGAGGATCCTCTAAGTCAATATGCTTTGACTCGCACAGCTGACCACAATGAGAGTGATGGTCATTCTTAATCAAATATGTCATTTTTATTTTCCTAAAATAATTAGGTTTAGTCTCAGAACTTAATAACTGACACATTTGGAATTTATACGTTCCCATATTTGGAAGAAAAATATTTGATGGGAAAACAAAATCAATATGGTTATTATAACCTGGGCTAACCACATCAACCAGAGGATGGGTTTCTAACAACTGAACTTCCTTATGGACATTACTAGGTTCAGGATAACGTGTGTGAAGATAATCTTTTAAAATGGTTGAAGCACATATGTCAAGTCCCAAGTGAGGGATCTTTGTAAGAGCTAAAGGTACGGCACATGGAGAATGATAATCACCCTCAAACTTAGAGTTTTGGGTGTCTCTAAATAGACTAGATACAATTTCCCTAATTTCTAGATCATCAAAATCCTGAAAATGGTCAATTGCTTCTTGTAGGTCATATTTAGGTGACGTATCCTCATACATATTTAAAATCTCTATGAGTTCATCTTCTTCGTCTAAGACTGTTGTTTATAAATCTGTAGACTCTAAAATATTATTCTCAAAATAAACTCGTTCCTCTAAACCATTATCGGCTTCGTAAAAAGGAAATACTACATCGTCTAAAACGGGGGTATATCTAGTCAAATCCTCGTCCTTTTGAATAGGTGAATAATCATTAAAATTATTTGGATTTGAACTAGAAGTAACATCATTATAAAGCTCAATTGGAGTAGAAAATTCCTGATCACCTTGCCTATATATATATATATATATATATATATATTTCAGATTCTTCATCAACACTATCCTCAACATATTCATCATTATAAGAACATGAAATGGTTGAACCTAATCTAAACAAGTAGTGTTACCAATTCTAACCTCGTCATCTTGATTGTGTGAATACCTATCCTCATTTTCAAGGGTACTATTGGAAACACTATAATGGAAATTAATATTATTCCGATCAAGTCTTTCGTTCCTCAACTTATATATATTTTCAGCTAGTATCTTGAGAGACTCTTCTAGAGGAAGAATAGGAACATAATAATCAACTATTATCTTGAGAGACTCTTCTAGAGGAATAATAGGAACAGAATGATCATAAGGACTAGTTTTTAACTATTTAATTAAATCGTCCAAAAACGAGGAACTAGTACTACGATATTTCTCATTTTCTTGCTCGTAATACCGGTACACGTGCGGATAATAATTGGGCTCACAATGGTATGGGCCATAACCTTGAATAGGTCGGTGCTCCCAAACACTATCCACACTATGGTCGTAAAAAGAATTATGACCACGTTGTAATTCAGTCGGATATTCAATATTGTATTGGCTATTGTAATACCAGTTCGACATGATATTGTGCACGTGTAAATGCAAGGTTGACTAAAATGGGTAGGCTTAGGTTACCACAGCAAAATATACCCAAAGGTACTAGGCTGAGGTTTGTGGACTTTCAGCCGGTAATTCCCATAAGGCCTAAGGCACGGGTTCAGCTTACTAATCCACGAGTTTTCCTAAAATCAGTAGTCTGACGATGCAATTGGTGTGTGCACGTGTTTTTTTTTTAATATTAACAAATATATACAAATAAACAAACAAAAATAAAAGTTCCAAAAATAAAAGCTAACAAAAATAAAAAATAAAAAGTTTGGGATTTTCTGCTCTTTTAGGCAAGTCCAACTTTCCACCTTTAGTTTCCAGCAAAACCTGCACACCAAAAACAAAAATACCCAAGACGTAAAATGGAACAAAAAAATAATCTAAAAATAAAAAAATATGTACAAAACCTAAAATAAAATGCAAAACCTAAACCTAAATACAAGTCCGCATCGACGGTGCCAAAAACTGATGTAGTTTTACAAGTGGTAAGAAAGGGTTTGATTCTCGGACTTTTTAAAGATTTGGTTTTTGATTATTAAAAGAAAATACGAAGACAAATTAATTACAATTGATTTTTATTTACCAAGGAGAGAAGATTCTAGGGTTTTGGATTCCACTACTTCCAATATTTGTAAACTCAATAACAATTTCTTTGACAAAATACTCCTAGTTTACTCAAAACAATTTCGAACCCAATCTCATGTTTTGGAAGATTAAACGTTACAAGCTCTTTTTTTATGACTCTTGTCATTATTCTAAGGCCTAATCCTCCTTCGCTTATAAAAGAACGGTAGAAACTACCCAAAACAATTATTATGAAGCATGTAAAGAAGAGAGAATTTTTAGACAAATTAAAACACAGTTTTGGAGTATTTGTTGTCAAGGAAAATAATTACTAAAGTTCACACATCGAAAATAGCTTCTTCCAAAATCCTAAAAAAGAAACTTAGCTACTCATGAAACCAAAAATGGAGAGAACTTGATTAATCATGTATTAAATAATAGAAGTTTTCTTACAACGATTTTCAATGGTTAAATGTCTCCAGCCACTAAGATGATACAGCTACAAAAGAGTATTGCAACTAAAAATATAAACGATAAAAGTGTTCTGTCGTGGAAAAGCGACAGTTCCTGCGACTGTCTCAATGTTCTTCACACGTTCTTGGTTCACAGCAGCAGCAGAGTTTTTGCAAACTCTGATTTTATTATTTCTAGCTCTATGTTTCTTCTCCAAACTCTCTGTATGCCCCTTGTGACTTCCCAGCAACATATTTATACATAACAGGGTCCTCATAACTCGAGAAAATCTTTGGAAAATCTTATTTTTCTTCTCGCCAAAGTCTCGGGAATATCTTCCTTCCAATCTTCTACACGTCTTCTGTTTTGTTGAAACTTATTCTAAAGGTAATAGTAAATCTTGCAGAGTGTATACCCTTCCAATATCAGCACGTATCTTCCAAAAATACAACCAAAAGTCCCGTGAATACTTCACCTTCCATGTGTATACGAATAAAAAATATTTCCTTCCCCTTTTTTTTTACGATTCCACATTTCATTCCATTCTTGTTTTAGCTTAACAGGATTTTTTTAAACCTTTACCGTGCAAATATCCCCTGAATTATCGTCCAATTATTTCCTAGAAGCTCAAACAAACTCGAGAAAACTTATTCTCCTGTGTTATCGAGAACCAACTATCCATCCCAATTCACGCCATAAAAACAATCATACCAGCCCTGCCTAGCTAAATCAAGTTCAGCCCAACATATTTCGGTGATTGAATCTCCACAGAGCATCTCGAAAAATCCAAATAAACCCGAGAACAACTATCTCCCCTGTTTTTCTCCAACTTGATTTTATAGCCCAACTCGATTGATTAGAAGACATATACCAGGCCTGTTATGCTCTAACAGGTCCATGCCAACACAATCCATCCATTGAATCTCTTCAGAAGTCTGTCAAAACTCGAACCCTAAATATGTACATGAAGAGTGTAGTTTCCCGTCTTTTTATGAAATTTGAACTTGAGAAGAAGGTGCCCCTTAACAAACTATCGGGTGCCTTTAACACTTGGGTATCCTGGGGTGTAAATAATAAGGGGGTGCCCCTTAGTAATTGAGGTTCCCCTTATCCAAATAAGGGGTGCCTTCAATGATTAGCCAATTTTTCCACATATGTTTATTTCACCAAAAACACCTACAAAGACACAAAAAGCCATAATAAATACAAAATCGAGCACTAACAATATATACAATTGAGACCAAAATAGACACATAAATGCGTCTATCAATATGGGCGCCATGATGGTGATCGCTTCTGAGTTTTCGTTGTTGTCCCATAATGATGAGTGGGAAGTTGTGGCCGATGATGACGCTGAGAAGGGGATCGAAGAGAATGACAGTTCCGATGGGGAAGATGATGAGCTTCGTGCTGCTAATGAAGCTAAAGGTAAGGAGACCACCGTTGGTGAAAAGACCGCTGCTGGTGAAGGGGACGCTGCTGGCGCGTCTTTTGAGGACTTCGTGACTGCTGCGATGCATGATGGGGACGAAGAGATCTTCAGTTGGTTGAAGAATAAAGTTCTTATGAATGTGACCATCATGCTCCTAATATTCCTATGGAGAGAGATTCTAATGCCTTCACTCATCAGCGTATGGAACTGTCGTATCGTGAAAGGGTTGCTGAAATTTGGGAGCTGTACTTGGGGGCTACTGGTCCTTCAATCCTCTTGGTTAATTCCCCTTCTTCTATCTCTGATATGATGTTCATATTCGATGGGCATCAGTACGGCTTACCTCAGCAACGCATCCTCGAGGTAAGGTGTTGCCTTTGCTTGTGATCGATTAGTTCCGTGTTCTTTTTTAATGATATGTATGCCTCTGGTTGCTGTAGTTGGTGAACAGTGAGTACTGCAAACATACTCTATATCAGTTCTTCAGAGCTAAGGCGTTGAAACTGGAAGCAAAGCTTCGTCAAAGGGATGATGAGCTTTATTCTGCTCAGGAATCTCTCAGAGCTAAAGAGAAAGAGATATTAGAACTGAAGGAGTAGTTGAAAGGAAAGAATCAGGTTGGTGCCGCTGAGGAAAAGATTCGTCAAGAGGTGGCTTCTCTTCGTATTGATCTGGAGAAGGCTCGTACAGAAGCTTCGTCCGCTGGTACTTCGTCGAAAGGTTTGTCTCTTCTCCTTCCCTTCCACCTTCGCATTTTTAGTGTTCTTTATGAGTTAGATGGGCCTTTCTTCAGAGGGTGGTGCCGGAGAGTTAGTGTGGATTCGGAGTGAGAGGACTTTCCAGGCTTCACGTATTAAAGAATTGGTAGCGAAAGTAATAGAGGCGTCTAATAAGTGGAATTCTCGGGCCGAAGAGTTTAATCGAATGTCGGCTCGGTATCGATAGCGACGGGAACAGATGGTTGAGATGCAAAATACAATTACCGTTGATCGTCGTCAGTTTAGCGGTACTTTTTTGTGGACTCACGAAAATCTCTACAAGGCCCGTGATACTGCTTCTCGGTTAGAAGCCAAAGTGACATATTTAAAAATAGAGCTTCGTCGGGCTCTTTCGTCCCAAGGCCCCGAAGTTCGGGATTATATACAACGGCTTGTTCGAGAAAGGGATGATGCTAGGGAGGAAGCGCATGCTCTTAGCAAAGCTTTAACTTCTTCTCGTGCCGACGTTGCTCGTTTGGTGGAGTCATGGAAGAATTTAGAAGTTAACCTGTATAGACTAACCAAAGGGATCGAGGAGATGACCAACGAAGTCAATCGTCTTCATCATTTGGATTCCATGAAGCAGGTAGAGTTAGATCAGTGCCAATTTGATCTCGAAAACCTTCGGCTTGATTATAAGAAACTTTCCGACGAGTACGATTTTTTGATGAAGCCCGGGACGCCGTAGTAAACGAATTTGAAATAGCTTCGGCTAATGTCGAAGGACAAGACCAAAAGACTCTTACATGGTGTAATTCTTGGCAATCACATGGTGTGATTTTAGTGACCATATTACTCCTATTTGCTTAGGATCACATTCTTCCATTGACTGCTGGGAAGCACTAACACGGACACGGGACACGGGCACGACGCGACACGGACATGGACACGAGAACCAATAATTTCTAAAAAATGAGGACCGGATACATGTATATATATTTATTAATTATATAATATTTTATACATAATTATGTGATAATCCAGAAATATTAATAGTATATATATGAAGAAATTGAGAATCAATAAATTGTCAATAGTAAAATTGTAGATCTGTAGAGAAATATTGATCTGTCATATCAACTTTCGTTAAAATTGTAGATTTGTAGAGAAATATTGATATATCATATTAACTTTCGTCTCTTTTGAAGGCTAATTTCATTTTTTGATGAAATAGACTTTTGTTAGCCTCAAATATCATCTTTGTGTGTCAGACGTGCGTCGTATCGGTGTCCAACGCGCGTCCTGCGTCCGACATGCATCTGAAGCGGACCTGACATCAATACTGGTGTGTCGGTGCTTCCCAGATTGATTGTATCCATTCCGTGCTGTATTAAAGGTAATTTCACTGGAGTTGACAAAAACTGAAATTTGTCAATTATGGTGCCACTACCACCAAGAGTTGGCCAAAATTGGCAAACTGGATGAGCAAAAATACTCAGATCCCGACGTTTGAGCATCACAGTCGATAAGAGTCATATGACCACTGCGCAGCTCAAAGGACGCGTCCGTAAAATTTAGGTTTATATCCTGTTTCAACTCTTTTAACTCTCTTAAACCCTGCCAGTAAATGTGAACCTAAATAGGAATGTCAAAGACATACCTGACACATGCAACATGTGTAAAAATGAAAAAGAAACGGTTCTACATATGATGCTTGGCTGCCCTTTCAGTAGAGAAGTCTGGTTTGGTCTAGGGATATACATCAATCACCACCTACTAATAACACAAAACCCTCAATCAATTTTCCTATCCTGGTTTCACTCTAGTATGGAACCAAATTACCCAGAAAAATGTGCAATAATAGGATGGTACATATGGAAATCTAGATGCAAAAATAGTTTTGAAGCAATAACACCAGACCCGGAAAACTCAATCAGCCAAATCTTGCAACACATAAGAGAACAAGAAAAAAACAAAGCTAAATTCCTACCGCTAAGAAACCCAACACTAGCTCAAAGAGACGCTGGAATTTTAGGTACAACAGAGGAAACACTAAAATTTCACATACACACGGAAATGAAAATAAATAGGGGAACATCGGCTACAATCATAAATGTGTATAACTCAAACAATATGCTAATAGAATCTGCAGGAATAACAACTGAAACGAAGAATTTGGTAGAAGCTCATTCAGTGGCAGTTGTTGGAGCTCTACTGATGGCAAGAAAAAGGAACGGGCGAAAGATACAACTCAATATGGAAGACACTAAAGTGAGAAGGCAACTCAACATCCATTTGAAGCAAAAGAAGGAAATTGTGGGCAATGAAATTTTACTTTCTATTATGAACTTAATTATGTATTTCGATTCAATAATATGTAAAAACAATTAATAGTTTAGATGTTTTTAATTTCCAAAACATGGATCATAACCTCTTACAATCCCATGATCTGGGAGAAAAAGGAGAGCAAATGATACCTGGAAACAAGTCTTTAATTTCATGTAAGGCTCGATGGGGCGCTATCACATTGGGCTAAGTTTGTTGTTCTTTATTTTCATGCTTTTTAAGAAAAGAAAAAAAAACCTGGTAGCAATTAGGCGGGAGAGACCACACAAAAAAAAAAGATAGGCAAATGTCTCATCCCCGAAACCCTAGAACATGGAGATACACATGGGAAACCCTATCTCATCTCTCAAATTGTTTCTCTTCAATCCTGATATTAAACCTGCAACTCAATGTAAAACCCTAAAAATTGATCTCAGATTTGATGAATCTTTACTTCTTGTTACTTGGGCGGAGGAAATTCAAGGTGAGGGTTTTGTTGGTAACTCACTTAAGGTTCCTATACCTAAGGTTTTAATCCAAGTTGACTCTCCGCTAGGGGTGAACATGGTTCGGTTTGGTTCGGTTTCAAGCCTAAACCGAAACCAAACCAATACTATCGGTTTTCCAAAAAATTGAAACCAAACCAATCCATTAACCATTGGTTCCAATCGGTTTCGGTTTTTCCCAGTGGTTTTTGGTTAACCAATAATTATGTCAAACCAAAAAAAAAAATTACACAAATTTACAAAAAAAAAATAGTATTGGTTTACAAAAATTTACAAACAAAAAATAAATAGAAAGAATATCAAGAGTAGTTAAGGATTACTCTAAATCTAGAGATCAAAAGAAAATTTAACTAGTGGTAGGCTATACAATGACATCTCTAATGAAAATTTAATTAATTTTTTTTTCTTTTCAATATTCGGTTAACCATTGGTTAATGGTTCGGTTTCTCCATCAAACCAAAACCGAAACCAATACTATTGGTTTTCATATTTTCTAAACCAAAACCAACCATTAGTTAATGGTTCGGTTCGGTTTTTCTCTAATTGGCTTGGTTCGGTTCGGTTCTAGTGAAAAACCGAAACCATGTTCACCCCTACTCTCCGCTGTATTTTAAAGCAACTGAGGATCATATTGAGGTTAAACTGGTGTTGGCTCTTCCTGTTGATCATCCTCTTGTGGGAACTTTCAATTCGGTTTTGAATTTGTCTGATGAGGATTCTGCTGAGGTTTCGGATTCTTATCAGCCCCTTTCAATTGACTCTGGTAAGTGAAAAACCACATTTTCCCCTTAATACTCTTCATTAATTGTATGTTTAGCTTAAATTTGTTTGGTTTTTGGTATTGATTTTGTCAATGTTTGGGTGTAATCATACTGAAGTGTTGGATTTGTGATGCATTGGTACAGATATAAAACACATGTTGTCTGGGAATGGTATGGACTTTTATTGCAAGAATTGCTCATATAAGTTGACAAAAACACCTGTCAGGTAGTAAGATGTTTTAGGTGTTCATTGTGTACTTCTCTTAGTTGTACTTGATTGTGTGTATTTACAGCAGTTTGTATTTTTTGTTCAGATCTTTTTGTGGAAATGCCGTCATTTGATTGGCGTGAGGTAGCTGATAATTGGTTTGGAACCTGTTGTTGTTCATTTGGAGGTATAAGTGAGATACTGGTTAAAGAGTATGCCAACTCTTATTCATCTATAAAGGGTATATGCTTATATGACGCAACTTGTGTGGTTGTCAGCAAGGATGACATTTCTGGATATGTATTTCCTGATTCCTTGGAGGGAAATGAAAAATATGTCCAAGAATCTGGTCTAGACAGTGAAGAATGTGTGACGGAGTCTGGGATAGACCCTCAGAACAACTGTTCAGAAGGCTTATGTTGTGGGACTGATGAAAGAGATAGAACAGCTAATGACGATGACGAACCTAGCTGCATACCTCCTAATAAGCAACCAAGGGAAGGAACTGTTTCAATCCTAGATGATGAAGTTAATGTAAGACATAGTATCCCGCATACCTCACTTTGCACATCTCTGTCAGGTTTAGATTTATCTGAAAATGTGGTGAATGAAGATGGATCTTCTACAAATGACCATAGCCATTGTTGTATGGAGAAGACAAGTTTCATCCGAAGCCTTGAAGATTGTATGGAGAAGACAAGTTCTGAGAATCAAGAACTTACGAATAATTTTAAGCTCCCAAGAGATCAAAGATCTGTCCTTAATGGGTCTCTTGGAAATGGTTTCATGGTTAGAACCTCTAACCTTTCAAAAAATGTTGAATGGATAGAATTTCCTTGCAGTATGTGTTCGCACATTGTTGGTGCATATCCTTCAATGCATAATGGACATGCACCACTGGATGGCGGTGTTCGGTTTTTCAAGTGTTACATTTCCTCAAATTTGCCTGCCGGTGGAGTAGGAGATGTATTCAGGTAGGATTTAATTGATTTACTTTTTGTTTTCTAACTTGTTTTTTTCTGCAGAGGATAGAATTCTGAAGCATTTACTTTAACTTTATAGAGCTCCCAGTGTTGTGTTTTCTTAAGCTGACCTATACAAATTGATTTATCTCCTAAACAGGAAGCATTCCCTGGAAATAATATTTGCAAATCAATTGATAGAAAGTGCAAATGAGGAGTTATCATTCCGAACTGTTGTGAGGGATCTTAAAACCAACTCTCTTATGCTCCAAATTGTTCTCCTAAATACAAATACCTGGTGCAGTAGTGGTTATTGTCTGGAATCAGGGGACCTATTTCAAAGACAAATCTGCAGGCTGTCCGTTAAGGTGCTATTTTCAGATGGAAGCAACACCACTGAAGCTCAATCAAGGTAAACTTTAACTTGAATTGCACCATGTGGAAGTTCTTTTTGAACGTACACTCTGATTCTTATCTTTCTTTGTCTTCTTGGTTCTGGCTAATGCTGCATAAGATCAGCACAGGCAGAATTCCATTTTCATGCTCTTTTATGCCAGGGTTGACTCTCTAATCTCTGGAAAGGTGATATTTATATCTAAATGCCAGAGAACTGTATAGTTATGTTGGACATACGCGTACTTCTAAATGAAGCTCTCTGCATAATGAGTTCACGGTTATGACTTGCATTCTAGACGATAGAAAAACTAATGTTACGGAATGTAATGGTATCATCCGAAGATTATTTTTTTTTTCTTGTTTGAAGCCATACAAGGTTGTTGTTTTTCCAATTTACATGTTGTTTACTTTTAACTTGAAACTTGTGTATCTGATTTTGTTGTAAGCATAATCGACTAGTCTCAGACTCTCGATTCTTAATGATTGGATGGGTCATTGGGTATAAAATAGCCCATGGATAATAGAGAGGTTATCGAGGCAGCTGTCGGAGAAGTCACTGAAGAATTTCTTTTAGTTCCTTCTAAATCATGTTTCAAAAAACTTGAGCCACAATGAAGGAAGACAATAGAAAAGAGAGAATAAGTAATTACGAAAATACTAGACACCACGCTCTTGTTGATCGCCACTTTCACGCGTTCTCATGTGGCAAGTTGATGTGGCTAGTCTGGGATGAATTTTTCTTACACGTTAGTAATTAGCAGTCAATGGTAGTGAGCAGTGAAAGAGAAACCAAACAGAACTTAGCGTTTATCATCACATGTTCTTTCATCATGTTCTTCTTAGATTTAGTTTCTTCAACTTCTTTTTTCTTTTTCTCAACAAAACCAAATCATTAATGGATAGAAAACAATATTACCAATATCTCATAAAACAAACTAGGGTTCTTTCGGGGTCAATTTTGATCGCGCAGCGCGATCAAAATTGAACGCGCGGCATTACAGCTGTTAGATGTCGGAGATGTGACATCAGCAAACAGGGGAGTTAACTGGAGTTGAACAGACCATTTTTTTTGAACTGCCGTATCTTTCCGGAAGATATTTCATATATCTTCTTTTTGGCGCTAAGGAATTTTTCATATTTAAATCTATTTTTGGAAACCTAAAGTTTTATTCTATCCATCCAAAATATAAACATGTGGTTGCAGAACCTTTTTTTTTTAAAGTTAATATATTGATGGAACCCAAAAGTTACAGGAGGCTATTTAGGCTGTTGGTTGCTCTTATCTCACTTGTAGAAACTATGATATGAGAAACTTCCAACAGCATGTTGTCCTCAGATTGTAAGTACAAAGCATTTGAAATTAAAAACCTGGAATAAATGATGGAATTTGTCTCCATTGTTATCTGTGATATCCCTGATTTCTTGCTTGTTTTGCCAAAGCATCTCCTACCTTGTTACTACTTCTATGGTTGAAAGAAAAACCCAAAAAAGACTCACATGACATTAAAACCCTTTTAGCTTCAGAAATTATTGCCTGGTTTCTCCAATGTATTGTGTTTGTCTTGCCTTGCACGAAATCAATTACTCCCTTGCAATCTCCTTCGATCCAAAAGTTCTAACAGTTCATGCTAGTCGCCCACCTTGCTGCTTCAAGTAGATTCAGAGTTTCTGCCTCTTCGGGACTGGAGGCATAGAAGGTCCCAGATTCAGCTTGGATAGTTGTGCCTGTTTCAGAACGTAGAATCAGTCCATACCCTGTAAGATTATTTTCATCCACCCAAGAAGCATCAAATTTTATTTTTATAATTGTTAAGTTCAGGTTGATTCCATCTTTTGAAGTTATTAGGAAACATAACTATGGGTTGAATTGGTGTTGTTCCTGAATCACAATTATGCCCCGAGTCTAGATCAGTAGTTACATCCAAAAGATCTGGAGACCAAAATCTAAGATGTCTCAGCACAGTTAAAGATGTTTGTAGACTGGTGTTTAATTTTCCTTCAAAAGTTCTCAAGCATCTTTCTTTCCAAATAATCCAACATTTTGTAGCTACTATTTTAATTGCATTATTATTTGAATTCCAGCAATCCAGTTAGAATAAAGACTCATAAAAGGAAGGTCCGATGTTAAATTAAAATTTAATCTTGCCAATGGAGGAAGCATCCAGACAGACTTGGCATAAGGACATTCAAAGAAAAGATGTTTCAAAGATTCACACTGATTATTACAAAAGACACAATGAGTTTCCATGTTTTTTTATATTGAGCAAGTATCTTCCTAACTTGTAATGCATTATTAATGCATTTCCACAAAAAAAACTTAATTCTCTGTGAAATAATCAACTTCCAAAAAGTAGACCAAAATGCAGTTGTAGATTGTCTATTTTGATTCATTTGCGCAGTCTGATTAGTCTCATTGTTTTGTAGTTTAGCATACAAAGATTTAACTGTGAATTGACCATTTTTTGTTAAAAGCCACCTTAAAGTGTGTTTTTCATATTTCCATTTGTGTCTGGAAATAAATTTATCTTCAGAATTTTATCTGAAAAAATTTGGGGAAAGTTATTTCTAACTTTTTCCAAGTTCCACTTCTGCATATCTGAGTCAATTAACTCAGCTACAAGAGTTAACGAATTTAGTTTTGAACCACAGATCGATTCTAGGGGTTCATCTAACCCAGGTATCCATTTGTCTTCCCATATATTTATGGTGTTTCCACCACCTACCTCCCAACAACTATGTCTGTGAATAATAGTCACTCCCTGTTTAATGCATTTCCAAATCCAACTTTCATTGTAATGTTTTTTATTTTGAAAGATTGATGTGTTCCTAAAGTACTTGTCTTTCAAAATACTAGCCCAAAGTGCCTTTGGCTCAGAAGCCAATCTCCAGGCTAATTTGGCTTTCATAGACCGATTCATTTTATTTGCTTCTTTAAAACCTAAGCCCCCTAAAGTAGTTGGATTACAAAGAAAATCAAAGCTTTTTAAGTAACACCCGCCATATTTTTCTTTTCCCCACCATAAGTCACTCTGAATTGCATTAATCCTCTTAGTGATTTTTTTGGGGAGGACAAAACAACTCATTTGGTAAATTGGAAAACTGCTAAGAACTGATTTATTCAATACAAACCTACTTGGTTGATTCAGATTTGTACAACTGATTTTCTACAACTTGCAGAACTGATTCACAACAACGAAGGCTAAGTATTTCATTTTGGTTCAGATATAGAAGAAATATATCATCTCTATATGGATGTAGCATTGTGAACACATAAATCACGAAGGAATCCATATGTTCACAAACAATGTTCGCATTCGTTCATACAATTATAAAATAGAATAAATCTTAAGTAAGCTACGTTAAAACGATGACTCATCGACTCAGAGCCTTCGGGATCGTCCTTGTCTAGTCATAGGGAAGTAAACTAGTGATGCTTACGATCGAGATATGTAAAGTATCAACGTGAAATAATCAATACAGAAAGTAAAGTGCTTAATATAAATGAGACGATGATTTACGTGGTTCAGCACTAAGGCCTACATCCACATGGGCAGTTGTTTCACTATGTATTTGAGGGGATACAATGATAGTCAAATGAATTTGGAGTGAATAAAGAATATAGGGGGAAGATAATACACATACTTACTCTTACAATTTCTCTCTCCTCTATTCACTCTCTAACTCAGAATTGGTCGACCCCTTCTCTCTCAGTGGATAGGGGTATTGATGTGAATCAATAATGTTGTAGAAAGTGGTAAGAAAAGGTTGTCGTTCACTCGGATTTGTTGAGATTGATTTTAAGAATAAACTAAAATAAGATAAAAAAAATATATACAAAATTTGTCACAAGATGAAAAGATGACTGGGACTCGGGATTCCACCAATTCTCACATTCATGTGGTTCAACTATTAATTCCGTACAATTAAAGCTCATAAAATAAGAAACATCGACTCTAAATCTTTGCCAAGGTAGATTTTATAATGAATTATATGTAAATCAAAAGCATGACGCATCTAAAGCACCTAAGACTAAGCATGCGTCATCTAACAAAATCAAAAATAATCAAGACAAATCATAAATCGATTATAATAGTGCAAATAGTCATAAAGGAATTAAATAGAATTACCACACGGGTGAAAAACATCTTCCTCCGTCGTCCCAGTGGTGGGTTCTAGCTCCGCATGGTGAAAACACACTCAAAGGAATTTTTCATTGCTCAAAAGGGTGTTTACATATAATGAAATGGAGAAAAACTATTAAAAATCGGGTTTGTAACACTTATTTCTGTTGCAAACTATCAGTTACAGAAAACGATAAATAGGAAGTGTCGTTTGCACTGTAGCAATACGACTGTCTTCTGTGGTCTAAAGTTCCTCGTGTTCTTCTTCACCAGCAGAACTGGTTCATCTCTGCAACTCTGGTTTCTTCCCCTATTTTGTTCCCTAACTCTCCATCCCTTTAAATGAGACACCAACAACTTATTTATATTGAACAGCACCAAGAAATCTCGCTCATTAACAAACAATAATCCTCCATTACTCGGGAGTAAAGAAAATATATTTTCTCTCCTTTTAGGTCTCCTCCATGCGTGATATGAAGATTTTACTTCCATATCTGAATTCTGCATGCTTCTGTATATAGTTGGCACACTCCAATCTTCATACAAACACGACACATCATACGAAAATATTCCAAAGATAACTCACAGATGCGAGAATATCTCACGTAACTATTCTTCCATGTTTGACTTCAAGTTCATGTTGCGGGTCAATTTACTCGATTCTGATGGACTTACCAGTCTTGTTTAGCTTCAACATGCCCAATCCAATAGATAGTAGCTCTTGAATCTTCGTAGAAATCCTCCAAATCCAAAACAGGGATGATCAGGTTTTCATAAGAAAAACACGCAACTCCCTGCCTTAAACAGGCCTTCCCATGAAATTTCAGCCATTGAATCGCCTTGAATCTTCTCCAAAATCGAACCCTAATTTCTGTAGTAAAACTGTGCACTTTTCCTTCCAAAAACAAATTCAAACAAAGAAGAAAGGGTGAGGTGCCCTAATCCAAAAAACGGGCGCCTTTAACAGTTGGGGTGCCCTGAGGTGCCCCTTAACCAACATGAGGGTGCCTTTAGTACATTTCTCCGGGGGCCCAAATAGCACTTTTTGAGAAACTTTTTCCACACAAGTGTATCCCTCCAAAAACACCTACACAAACATAAAAACACCAAAATAAGTACAAAAATCAAGCACTAACAAAAGAGACATTGAGGAAAATTCAGACACAAAAATGTGTTTATCAGGTATTTATAGGGATAATACATGGGGTCCACTATTAAAGACAGTTACAACCTTATCTCCTCGATCTTGGCGTTGATCCCGCTGATATCTTCGTTTTCGACCGAAAGCTCCAACGGTCATGTATGGTTTACGAAGAATCATCTCTTTCTACTCCACAGATTTGTTGACACATACCCTATGCCTAGGGTTTTTAATGCGGGTGGTTGGGGCGAAACGCACGCGTCAGATAGATATCTGATGCCCCTGTCACATCTTCGTTAGTGCGGCTAACCCTCACCGTGGATCTTGGATCTTCCTCGAGATGGAATAAAGCAGGTCCTTGGGTGCTCTCCAGTACTTCGCGGTGGCTCATTCTTTCATTGTTCCATGGTTCTTAGTCATTGGATTAGCATGTCGATAGACAGATGTAGACGACAGATGCCCCTAGGGGTGAACATGGTTCGGTTTGGTTCGGTTTCAAGACAAAACCGAAACCAAACCAATACTATCGGTTTTCCAAAAATTGAAACCAAACCAATCCATTAACCATTGGTTCCAAAAACCAATGGTTCCAATCGGTTTCGGTTTTTCCCAGTGGTTTTTGGTTAACCAATAATTATGTCAAACCAAAAAAAAAATTACACAAATTTACAAAAAAAAATAGTATTGGTTTACAAAAATTTACAAGCAAAAAATAAATAGAAAGAATATCAAGAGTAGTTAAGGATTACTCTAAATCTAGAGATCAAAATAAGATTTAACTAGTGGTAGGCTATACAATGACATCTCTAATGAAAATTTAATTATTTTTTTTATTTTTTTTCAATATTCGGTTAACCATTGGTTAATGGTTCGGTTTCTCCATCAAACCAAAACCGAAACCAATACTATCGGTTTTCATATTTTCTAAACCAAAACCAACCACTAGTTAATGGTTCGGTTCGGTTTTTCTCTAATTGGCTTGGTTCGGTTCGGTTCTAGTGAAAAACCGAAACCATGTTCACCCCTAGATTCCCCTTGGGTGTTGAGACGTGGCATCATATCTTGATGTATTTAGGCTGCGTTTCTTCCACGTGTACATATTCCAACACGTGACAGAAGATGAATTATTTGTATACAATTTGCCCATTTTATCTAAGTTTGAAGTTGGTCAAAGCTTGGAGAAAAACTATCTTCAAACCCATCTCTCCTCATTAACTTCCCCTTATTCTTAGTGCACGTTTCCCACTATCGGCATTAACTTCCCCTTGATTTGTGGGACGGTTTTATCTTGTTATAAATATGAGAGAAGTTGCAAAATAAATTTTATTCTCTTCCATTTTTTGTCAGTTCATAATTCTTTATTTGCTCTTCTAGTTCTTTTTCTTTGTTCTTTAGCTCTTAACTGCTACTGCTCCTGATTCTCTTTGTTACGACTTCGACCGACTCTGACAAGATTTTCTGAGTTAAGCTGTTGTTATTATTCTTCAATAGTCTCGATCCCGTCCACCTCTGATTATCCGAAGCGCCTTTTATTCATGTATGGTGTTCATCATCTTGATCAAGATTTTAGTTAATATTCGTCTTTCTGCTGCTGTACTTAGGTTTTTGCGATGAAGAACAAAATATACGAAAGTATATATACTTGACCATGTTCTTTATCGCAAAACCTAATACTTCTATGTGGTCGTTGAAGCTTATTTTTGACAGTTATGACTGAATTAGGGTTTATTATTAGTCTATTTGTCTTTGTGCCTTTGATGACATCTCCGATGAACTGTGAAAGTTTGCATAATCTCGATTTTTGATCGTTTGCTTTATCTGATCTTCATAGTACTTCTCTTGCCCCTCATAGGTATGTCTGATCGTCATCGGGTCCCATACCAAACTCCGTCATTGAGCCCCAACAGATCTCCTTCATGTAGAAGTTCTGATATATCTCCGTCGAAGGGTGGTCCGTCTAGGTCTTCCCAACCAGATCCCCGAGCATATAAAATTTCGTCATCACCGGGTCCAAGGGTAACTATTACAAAGAAGGGGGATCCACCGAAGGGATCTCGGTATGCGGTTAACCGCCATGTGACTAATCCTTCTTCCCAATGTGTTGATCCAAGAAATGAGCATAATCCTTCTCCCCATCTTTCCGAACCGATGAATGTTCAACCTCTTCGGTCCATGCCTCCTCAAACCACGATGCCTCCTTCGAGGTCTAAAGCTTCGCAATCTACTGATGCGATGAAAGAATCTTCTGCGAAGGCTATTCTTCCCCTGGTGGACCCTTCGAGGAATCCAACGATTAAAATAAAAGGATCTGATATGAGTCCTCCCAAGTCAAAGAAACCGTTGTTGAGTCAACCCGCTAGTTATGATGTTTCCCCCGTTATACGAAGCATTTCGGTAGCTAAGAAAAAGATTACTTTCAATCATGTTGATCTCGAAGCCTTCAAGGTGAATCATGGCCTCGAGTTCTTCAATGTTAAGTTCTATGCACCATACGATGACCTTACCCACGATATGATCGTGAACTATAAATATGATGACTTTGATTTGCTGACTACTGTGGGGGATTTCGAAGCGGGTTTGATGTTGCCCTTGTATAAGTCATGGGATTCCTTCTATTATGATGTTCTGGATGATCACAAAGGTGTAACTCATAATACTCATTGTCGATCTTCGAAGAAAGGGTGAGACGATGCTGACCTGCTATACTCCTGATCCTGCTGAGAGATATTTGTATACTCCTGCAAATTTTAACGCTTCTTTTGGAGACTATGTCAAGTAGAATTTGCAATCCATGGAGTGTAGGTCTTCGTACGATTCATGCTTCTATTGGTGAGGTTCGTCTTTTAAGTGAAGTGAGTGATTCGAAGCTTTGCTACATTCCGGGTACCGAAGGGACTTTTCAACAGAAGCTTTTTCCCAATTGTGAAAAGCTTAAGCGTGATCATGACTATGAATGGCATGCCACATTCATTGAAGTTGTCGGTCCTTGGGATTATGGATGGGTACCTGGGAAGCATGGATGACGCCATGTTGCTGCAGTCAACCTC
Source organism: Papaver bracteatum (assembly GCA_023529315.1). Taxonomy (NCBI): domain Eukaryota; kingdom Viridiplantae; phylum Streptophyta; class Magnoliopsida; order Ranunculales; family Papaveraceae; genus Papaver; species Papaver bracteatum. The sequence continues at coordinate 683,147 of JAJJWX010004157.1, forward strand.
GTGATAGCGCTCCAGCTCACTATGGTAATTTCTCCCCCTGGAATTTCAATTTCGATGGTATGAACTTTGAGTATTCCATTGACGCTGCTGACGAAGATAAATGTTATCCTTCCTTCGAAGGGTAATGCCACTACCAAGGTATGGTCCCTTATATTGCCCCTTTTCTTCTTAGTTTAAGCTAACTCGAAGTATGGAAAGAATAGTCATCATACTGATATATCGGTTGTTATCTCCTTAGACAAAGAAGAAAAAGAAAATCGGCTCGGTTCAGTCTTCCACTACCCCTGCGGAGGAGACAGACATTCAAGATGAGGTTAACATCCCCGTGAATGATGAGGGTATCAAGGAAGAAGAGGAGGTTACCGATGATGAGGAACGAATAGAGACCTCTCCTCATAATCATAGGGATGACGAAGATACTGATGATGGTGCTAACGAAGAGGAGATTTCCCCTGGTGGTGATGGCACTGGCGGAGAGAAAGTTATGTATGACATTCCGATGAACGATCTTCCCATTGGATCGGTGCAAGATCATGGAAATGAGGATGCTGAGCTTCAGTCAACAAACCCTACTCAAGAATTTTCTTTTGGTAAAATTCATTATGTTGGGGGTCCGATGGATATTAACTCCTCCATGGGGTTAGCTGAGGAGTTCTCTTTGGTTTTGCCTAATGATGAATGGGATGTTCTTGGGGACAAAGGTGAGAAATCAGCTGATGGGGGGGGTAGCTGATACTGGTGGTGAAGAAAATTTGGGTGGTGAAGGTGATGAGGCTCATGCTAACAAATAGATCGGGGCCACGAAGAGTTCTAATGGTAAAAAGGATATGTCCGATGTCAGAAATTCCGCTGGTGCATCTTTGGAGGGTTTTGATATGGCCATGATACAGGACGGTGATGATGGCACACTGGATTAGTTGATGAAAAAAAATCTGATGTTTGTGCCGAACCCTGCTCCGGTGATACCTGGTGAGAAAAATTATGATGCCTTCACCCGCCAAAGGATGCAGTTATCATCTCACGATGATGTTGCCGAAATTTGGGAGAAGGATTTAGGTGCTACTTCTACCAGCTTATTGGTCGATCCCCCTTCTTAAATTGCCGATATGATGGCTATCGCTGATGGATATTAATATGGTTTTCCCCAGCAGCGTGTTCTTGAGGTTAGTCATCTTAGCTTCCCTTTTTTTTATTGCTTATATAACTTTTTTACTGATAGTTATTATCTGCTCGTTATCAACGCAGATAATGAGAAGTGAGCACTACAACCACACTTTGTACCAATTTTTCAAAGTGAAGGCCATCAAACTGGAGGCAAAGCTTCATCACCGGGAAGAAGAATTAAACGTTGCTGAGGCACTCATTTGTGTGAAGGAGGAGTAGATATTGGAACTGAATAGCCAGCTGAAGAGGAAAGAGAAGCTTGGTGCCGAAGAGGAGAAGCTTCGTGCTGAACTTGCATTGGTTCTTAGTGATTTGGAAAAGGCCCGCAACGATGCTTCGTATTCTAAAGGTTTGTTTTCTTTATATTCTCCTTTTCGTCTCTCTCTTTCGTCTTCTTAGTGTGCTAGCTGAGTCTCCCCGCCCTATCTTCAGCGGGCGTTACCAGAGAATTGGTATGGCTTCGGAATGAGAGGACTCGGCAAGCTACCCGGATCATGGAATTAATGGAGAAAATTAAGAGTGAAGCCTATAAATAGAATGCTCGAGCCGATGAGCATAATAAACTAGTAGATGAGTGGCGAGAAAAGCGGACCCAAATGGTTGATATGCAGAATAGTTACAACACCGATCATCGTCAATTTAACGACACTCTGTTATGGACTCGTGAGAATCTTCGTGTTGCGCGTGAAAATGCTACTAGCTTGGAGGCTAAGGTAACACATTTAGAAGAAGAATTACGCCAAGCTCGTTCATCCCATGACCCTGAAATTAAGGATTATATACAACAGCTTGTTCGGGACAGGGAAGATACCAGAACCGAGGCTCATGCCCTTTGTAATGTTTTAACCGCTTCTCGGGCTGATGTTGCTCGTTTAGTGGATTCTGAGAAAGATCTCAAAGTTAACATGTACATGCTTACTAAAGTAATAGAAGAAATGAATAATGAAGTCAACCACCTTCGCCATTTAGACTCCATGAAGCAGGTAGAGTTGGACGAGTGTCAGTTTGCTCTTACAAATATTCGATTGGATTATAAGAAAATTTCATATGAGTATGATTTTCTTGACGACGCTCGGGACACTGTAGTTAATGAGTATGAGATAGATTCGTCTAGAGTCTAAGGTATACATTTATTTGGTCGCGAACTGTTCTGTGGTTCTAGTTTTCTAACTAAATTTTATCTTATTTTTCAGAGCTCGAGGGACAGCTTGACCTTGCAAATGAAAAACTTGAAAAGGCTCAATCTTCCCTAGTACAACAGGAGGGCAAGACCAAGTATTATGAGAGTTTGGTTGAATCTCGGGACGCCGCAGCAAAGGAAACATCCAAGAAAGTAACTCGATTGACGTCTTTGTTGTCGCAGTCTGAGCTGAAAACCACTGTGATCTCATACAAGGATCGTTGCCAACTTGCCGAAGAGATTAACAAAACTATGACCAGGATTAAGCAGGGTCTTCAGAAAGATCATGGTATTTTCAAGAATTATCCTCATCGCCCTATGCCTGAGCCCTTAACTTCTTCCTCTGGTTCTTCTTCGGGAGTAAGTGTCCCTTTGTTTCAGAATAAAAATCCCGTTGATCACGTCAAGTCTTCCAATGGGAAGTAGAAAGTGGTTTGTCATACTTGTTATTTGCTGATCTTTGTTAATTACTTGTCTTCGGACCCTTTTTTGGTGAATTTATTGTGTTTCTTATCTTAATCTCCCGAACTTGTAATCAACTCTTATGCAATGGATCATCGTTTTTTTGGATATGTACAATTTTGATTTACTTGTATGGTTAGTTTAATTGTTTTGTTTAGATAGCGAGTAAATCTTAGTTAAAACAAAAAAATAAATTAAGTAATTGATAGTGTTTGACGGCAATAACGAAGATATGCACCTTCGTTATTGGCTTTGGACCTGTCACCCCGCTATCTAACCCTTGGACAGAGGATTACCAAATGGTGGGTGTTGGAGCAACATTCCCGGATATGTAATGCATTATTGAACTATTTACACTTATAGACACTGATAGGGGAGTCCGGAGATATTGTATATGGCTACTTTCCCCAATAGAAATTTTGAAAAAAGTTTGTTCGATTGATGAGTTGAGGTCCGTTATTCCTCGTCCAGAGATAGAAACATGTCAAGCGGGTACGCTGTCTTCTTCTTCTAGTGCTCTTCACGCAGATGGAGAACTTTGTTGCTTTTATGGATAGTATGGCTTGAGATATTTCGCATTCCACGGGTGTCTGAGGACTTCTACTTTCAGGTTATGCTGATAATAAGATCTATATCCTGCGATGTCGTGTATAACAAATGGTCCTCCCCATGTTGGTGCTAACTTCCCCACTTTCTATCTCGCTGGTATTGGGGTATAGTTCTCAGCACATATTGTCCCTCTACAAAGTTTCTAAGTTTAACCTTCTTGTTGTATTCCCTTGCTAATCTTCGTTGGTAATTCTCCATCCTCTGTAGCGTCGTTTCCCTTCTTTCCTCCAGATCATCGAGCCTCTCCAGCATTATATCCGCCGTGAGGTTCTTTTCCCATGCTTCGGTCTTTGTGGTTGGCATGATGCTTTTCGTTGGGATGACCGCTTCGGCTCCATAAGTAAGGAGGTATGTTGATTCTCCTGTAGTGGACCTTTGAGTTGTTCTGTATGCCCATAACACGTTGTGTAATTGTTCACACCACCGTCCCTTGTGTTCGTCCAACTTCTTCTTGAGGATAAGGGAAAGGGTCTTGTTCGTGCTTCGGCTTGGCCATTGCTTTGAGGATATATGTGGGTTTATTTGTTCTTTCTGATCTTGAAGGTATCAAAGAGCATATCAATATTCTTTCCTTACAGCTGCTTGCCATTTTCGGAGATAATTTCTGCTGGGATTCCAAACCTGCAGATAATATTTTGGAAAATGAACGTGAATACATCCGAGTCTCGGATCCTAGCTAGGGACTTGGATTCTACCATTTTACTAAAGTAATATGTGGCTTCTATCAAGAATCGTCTTTTCCCCGATCCTTCGATCAGGGGTCCGACGATATCTATGCCCCATTTTGAGAAAGACCAAGGACTATCCACCGAATTCAGCTTCGTTGTAGGAGCATGGATTCTTCTAGCAAAACTCTGGTACTCCTCACACCTCCTAGAAATTATCAGAGCATCTCGTATCATTTGTGGCCAATAATACCCCTGTATTTTTTCTTTATCTTCTAGTGATCTCATCCCGCTATGGTTGCCTGCATCTCCATAATGTATGTATTTCAAAACCCGATGCTCTTCTTCTCTTGATAGGCAGTGTAACAGCGGTCCGAGGAAAGACTTCTTGTATAAAATTTCGTCCCTGAGGTCTTATCTCCTCGCCTTTGACTACACTTTTCTAGCCTGCTTCAAATCTATAGGCAGCGTTCCTTCCTTAAGGAACATATGAACTTAGGTTCTCTAATCTTCTTCGTTCTTGAATTCTTCGTCTTTGTATGCTCTTGTCATGATATCATCTTCGTGAAAGTCATCAGCGATGTCTTCACCTACGTCATCATCAGCGATATCCTCCCCTACATCGTCTTCACGATTTGTAGCGAAGGATTCCTAAGGAGTAATCGAGGGCTCATATACTCTTTTTATCTTGATTTCCTTGACGCTTTCATCTTTCAACATGGATGATATGTATGCTAAGGCATCAGTATACCTGAAGTATTTTCTGCATAAATTCCGGAACTTGATGCTAGGTATTTGGGATGCTGATAGGTGTTGTAAACACCTTAATATTTATCTATTATTTATGATTTATTTGCGAGTTTTCTTATAAAATATATATCTTATGATTTCTTTTGAGTCTATTAGGTGCAATGGAGTCATTATGAGCAAACGATGGAGAAATTGTCCATTTGAAGCGTAATAGGAAAAAATATCAATTCACATGCAAGTTACATTTGAAACCGGTTAAGTCTGCGCAAGGAATGAAGTATGGACTGTTAGTTTTCTGAGACTGACATGCCAAATGGTCACTGGGTGGCCTGTATTAATCTGCTGGGTGCCTATAGTTTTTCTACTCATTACTTCAGCCCTAAATTCAAGAGAAATGTTTCTCTTTTCTTTTCGAGCTTCACCTGAAATTAGGAAATCCAGAGAGAGGAGATGGAAGCTACACAGAGATGATGAGAGAGGTTAGGATTTTGATTTTGTTGATGTTCAAGGGTGTTGAGAAGATCGGATAAATCGATAATCAGCAGAGTTGGAGATTGCTTGATCTGGATTCGATTTTGAGATGAAAATTTGGGGTTTGTTGTTGATTTGTGGGTTTCACAAAACTAGGGTTCGAAAAGCAAGAATTATTTTTGTTGCTCCTTCAAAGATCTGAAATGAATCAAAGATGGAAGAGTAAGAGATTGGTTTGTAGTGACTCTGTGTTTGAACAAAGAGATAGAAGAAGAATCAGAAGTTCAGATGAAATAAAGGTTAGGGTTCTTGAATTAGGGTTTGCTCTTATGTTCATATGGTGGTTTATAGCTTGAGATTAGGGGTGGGACTTGGGTTGGGTCAACCCACACAACCCATGCCCAACCCGAACGTTGGGCGGACATGGGCAACGTGTTTCAAAACTTTGGGAAAGCTTGGGCATAAATTTTATGAACCCGAGTTAAATTTGGGCAAGCATGGGCATAAATATTTCTAACTCAAACAACCCGCCCAACCCGAAGAACTATATATAAGATATTTTTTATAATTAGTATTATCATCTATTTAGAGAAATTTTAGATATTATCTTCAAATCTATTAATCAAAATATAAATTATATCTATCTCATTAATCATTCGATATGAAAAGATTTTATATTATTGTAAATAATATTCAGTTATTTGGAAATTTAAAATAAATTTAGCAATTAAATCTTATTATTACTAAATTTATTATTATGACATTAACAAACTTGTATGTCTAATGGAACTTGGGCCAACCCGAGGAACCCGGGGAACCCGAGGAACATAACTTGGGCGGACTTGGGCAATGCCTCAATGGGTTCCACGGGTTCGATGGGAAATATGGACAAAGAATTCCTAGCTCGGGTCTGCCTTGGCCAAGCCTTCTAACCCGCCCAACCAACCCAAGTCCCACCCCTACTTGAGATAGATCTATAGTGGATTAAAATTTGAGTTGTTTCCGGCGAGATTTACTAAGACAGTGACACATAGATGGTGTGGTAAATGAATATCTAGGACACGTACCCATTACAGGTGCAGTTCTGGCAGTTTTAGATGAAAAACTGGCAAAAATTTATTTTCTTTTGAGAGTTTAAAATGTTAAGTAATTGCAGGGAATTAAAGTTTGTTTATGAAGATGCAGTTGAACTAAAACTAAAACTAGTGGGAGGAACTGGGTTATGATTGTTATGTGGTGTTCTTGAGATTCAGATGAAGATGGTGATTGTGGCATTGATATGTGTTAAAGTTGTTGCAGAAATTACAAGGGAGTGATGATACTGCAATGAGATGGTAGTAGTGAATTTATGTTGATGGTGATTGCAACAGAAGATGGAGGAATTAGTGGTACTAAATTACAGGACTGGCGCAATTGAGTATGGATGATGGATTGTAGTAGAGTTTAAGTCCTACGGTGTAGCGCCCCCTAAGCTAGCAGCTGAATAATCCAAGAGATTAACTAAATAAGAGACACTAAAAATCTAAAAAAATGCACTTAAGCATTCAATTAAGAAAAGCGATACATAACTTAACCCAAAGCTAACCACGCTCAGAAATATATATACAAGATCTTCTCTCAAATGATACATATATAATAGTCATTTGATTTTTTTAAATAAAATATACAACAAGGTAAACATAACAGAAGTTAATCTACTAGTGAGGTCAACCCATGAAGCTTTCGCTGCGCAACTCTGATCTGTCATAGAAACTGAAGTGGGAATAATTAACATTTAACCTTCTAAGTAATCATATGCGAGATTTGGAAAACAATAATGTTTTTCCGAAAATATTAAACAGTGACTAAGTCACTGAAAATAATCATACATGTATATGGAATAAACTCCTTCGTCAAACAATGTATAATATGGTTGTAAATCCCTACCCGGCAATTCACACCTATTTAGATATGGATGCCACCAAGCCCATGGTGACCAATATTCTAAACAATAAAAATGAATTAAAGTAGATATAAATGTGAAGGAGCGTATCCTATATACCACAAGTGGAAATTCTCATTTCCCGTAACAATTCATATTGACAACACATTACAAGTCCTTTCCAAAATCGTGGAAAGATTCATATAATTAACAGGATTAACATAATGCATTTTAAACAAAGCATGGAATGCACGGACAGACAATGCATGAGTTTATTAAGCATAAAATTTTATAAAAGCAACAATAATGAATACAAAGAGTCAAATGCATTCCCACACCTTTTTGATGACAAGCCACGCCTACCTCGAGATCCACGATCCACAGGTTCTTACGTTGAATCGAACGTTGTTAATAATTAACTGTTAATCACACAAGAATTCTAAGATTCTAGTCAAAATGGCTCACAAATGAATTATACAAATCTAACTAATAGTCCTAAGCCCATTTATGTTTCTATACCCTTTTATTATCTATCTTAAGCCCATCTAAGGTTCTTCACATTTTCATAATCCATCTCTTGCATATCTAAAGGTTTATCAATTCGTTGGGTTGGTTCTCTAGTCCAATAGCTAAGTCTTATGAGTATCTACAACTTTGTAGAAGAAGTCAAAGTCTAATTCAGACCATAAATGGTCCAAAATATGAAACTAAGGATACATGGCACTAAGCCTAAGTCCACTAGACTCAGCCCATTACACAAGTACTGACCCAACTGGTTCAACTAACGGTCATTGATAGTCAAATGGTCCAACTAACAGTCAACGTTCAGTCAAAGGTCAACGTCCAGGTCAAGTCAATAGTCAATGTCAAAAGGGTTAACTCGGTCAACGAGTCAACACGGGTCAATATAAAGGAACTCAGTGAGTCAACATATCTGACTCAGTCAGATTAACTGAGTCAGTTAAAGTCAGATAAACAAATTGAGTCAGCTACACTGACTGAGATTACTAATAGGTTTAATACTAAAGAACAGAAGTTATACAAGCACTAAACATTTCACCGTTACATAGTTCATCCATTCAAGACAACTCTACAATTCACTTCAAATTACAAATACAGGTTACCTTGTTTTGCAGTTGCAGGCTTTCACAAAACCATTGCTATTCTAGCATTACAATCAACTGATTCAACTTCACCAACCTGATTCTATCATTTGATCAATACACAAACCATTTATTCTAACAGAATTCTATAATACAATACAATACAATTGTAATTTAAGCCTACCTGCAAAAGCAGAGGCAAGCCCCAAAGGAACCACTAACAAATCTCATTACCCCATCCAATTTATACTCTAAACAGAGTTTCAATCATCTTACAACACCACCATAGTTAACTCAGCTCAACAAACATTCCATTGATTCCATTCTCTAACTCCATTCACTCACTGCAATAATATTTTGTGACCACCACCAACAGTTCAAACCTAAACAATACCATTTCCACCACATGCCACTACAAAAATTCAACCATTCCCTGCACCTGTTGTTCATAATTCAACACCATCTTCATATCCACAATCACAGTTCAATTCTCAAAATAACTTCACTCCATAATTGATTCAATAGGCCATCTTAAGACACCAACAAACCACTAGCTCAATTCAATCAACAACAACATTCATCAATTTAACTCCATCTCCTGAGATTCAACTACAACCCCAACAATAACTCTTCACAATGAACACCACCAGTTTATTCACACATACACACACGGCTCAATAACTCTGCACTTCAGTTCAACACAATCAAACAAAACATAACAACACCATCACCATATCAGTTTATTACTACCAACTGTGGTTCAACTCCAACCTATGGCCACCAAACTGACTCACTGCCAATCAACTTCTAAAACAGCATAAGTTAATATCTTATAACTCAAAAAAACATCTAAACACCATTCCATAACCAACTTAGACCTTATCTCAATTATCCCAATTTATTTATACTAATTCTAAAAATTAAATAGCATAACAAGTACTCAAACTGGTTGAGAAGATTTACCTCATAAAAATCTTAGAACCTTCTTCACTTGTAATTTCAATCCATGAACCTTAGCTCTTCATTAGAGAATCATAACTAATCATATTGCATCTTCTTATCTTTTCTAAACAATTCCAAGAACATCAATTGTGCAACCCCAAATAATCCCCAAATCCTTGAATCTGTTCAACCATTAACTCAAGTTCTTAAATCGACTAAACCCATCCAATAATTATGTTTACTTCTTCGATTTACAGTTCAATCAAACTTTAATTCCATGATTAACTACTTAATCTCAAATACAAGAAAAAAACCTAACTCCAGTTACAGTTGCATGCACTTCTACTTCACATGAGATCAGAATTTCAATCCATATCTTCAATTAATGTAAACCCATCCTTCAATTCTCCTCTTAATCATCACCTAATCGAATTCCAATTGATTTCTCAAAAACCCTAACTCTTTGATTCATATTCATAATTACTTCAAAGCCTCAATTAGACACATACCCATGATTCTTCATCAATAACAACTCTATAATTCATCCTCTGAATCTTCAGAACACCAATCAATTCTATAAACCCTAATTTCAGTCATAACAGCATCAACTCCTTCTCCCGAACTCTGATAACATCAACACCACCCTCATCTCCTTATTACCATCAGCAACATATTCTAATTCATATGTTCTAATTTATCGATTGTCTTTCTCTCAAATCCACTCTCAATTTCGCAGAGGAAGAAGAACAGGGAAGAAGAAGAAGAATGAACGAAGAAGAAAGAAAGAGAAGAAGAAAAGAGAATGGTTCTCTCTTTGACACATCTTGGTGTTAATGCCAACTACCCATCACAACGACACCCAAAAATACGATAAGGGAAGACTTTCGGTGCTCATAGAAGATAAATCGGCTGCCTTGATAAGCCCGAGTATAAAATGACCATTTTACCCTTTGTACTAATCCGATGATATCTTCTTTGTTTGGTATCCGAATGACACGTTCAGGTAGTCCATTCCGCGTAACTTTTCAAGATCTATCTAACGATACTAGTTTCATATATAAATCGTTGTTAGATTAATTTCTAATAATTAATGTTCGAGTTACACTAATCGAGTAATTATCGACTAATTTGTCACCTGACTAGTCTAATTGCGTTGACGAACTTGAGGATCCTTACATACGGAAGCTAAATTATGTTGCAGGTGACCTGTGATGATGCAATGGTTCTGGTAGCTGTGGTTTATGAAGAGGGTGCAGCTACAAATGAGTTTATGATGGCCGAGCCGCAGTTGTATGAGCTGGGAGTTGGAATTGCAATATCTTGAGTTACAATGTGTATGAAGTTGTAGATGTGGCTGTGGCCTTTGTATGGATTGATGGTGATGTGATTTATGGAGATAATGGGTACTGGTGGTGATTCCAAAGATGAAATATGCAGAAAGGTGATATGTAATTTGACTTATTGGTGGCCTGAGATGGGAGAATGTATGATGGAGTTGCAAGTGGAATGTGGATCGGATGTTGTTACAGGTTATGATGTTTTGCTTGTGGATTTGGTCATGTTGAGCTGTAATGAAGTAGATGGAGCCGAAGTTTCCGTGTGCAAATGAGGCAATGAACTGGTATTATTGGTTTCCAAAGATATGAATGAGCTGCAGTTGCAAGAGAGAACAAAATGAAGAGGCACAGAGATCCATGGGACTGAAGGTGTGATTTAGCTGGTGGAGAGTCTAATGGAAGAATTGCAGGTGGTCTTGTTTGTGATAGGAGATTGGTGCTGCAGAAACTGTCTTGAACTGAGGTAGAGGAGCTGAAACTGGTGGTGCCATGGTTAAGAACAAGAGCTGCAGTATAAATTTTATGGAGTTTTTTGTTGTGAAGGATGGACCTTGTTGCTACTACAGAAGGAGTAGACAGTGCAGAGATGCGGGAATGAAATGGTTGTATGGTTGATGAAGGTCCATCATGGCTGGAAATGAAGTGTAATGATGGTGCATCACAGATTCTATCATGTGAAATGGCTCAAGCCTTTGCAACTGTGTCTTAGGCTAAGGTGACTCAGTTCCCACTTAGACCCTGACTCAGTTCCCACTCAGACCCCGACTCATGTCTGATTTCTGAGTTGACCCGAGTTGACTCATTTGACCGGTGACTGGGTGGACTTTTCCTGTCACCTGAACTACTTCTCCGACCATTCTCCGGTCAAGTTCCGCCCACTTTACCAGTATTCCAGCGACCCCTTTAGGGACATATTTTCACTTGGGTACTCCTCAATTATGGGCTTGGTGGATATCTTTTTATTGGACTTTGGAGATTGGACTTAATTTTAGAAGTTAGAGAAAAGCTATAAAAGGGAAAGTTTTCTACAACTTTGGAGATCATATATACTACTTGGAGTTTTGGAGAGTGGAGACTAGGGTTTTCTTTCATTTTATTTTCATCTTCTTCATTTTTATTATTGATGATGATGAACTCAAAAGCTATGAGTAGCTAAACACATATTTTTGGTTATGGGATAAAGTTGATTTCTCAACATGATATTTGATTAAATGCATTAGTTTTATCTCAGTAATTTATTTTTTATGATTCATGGTTTATATTGTTATATGATTTGATTGTTTGTTTGGTTGAGTCCGGAATCAATCCGATTTGCATTCATTTCTAAAGTTATATTAGGGTTTTCAATACGAAAAAGTTGTTTATCCCTGATTCTAAGTAGCATAATTGCGGGTAGTGCTTGTATTGATATATCCTACTAGTCACAAGTGAATCATAACCTTTGTTAAAACGGATTAGTGCTTTTACACGTTCGTTTTCATTGATTAGTCTTATTCCATAGAACTTAGTGCTTTTAGGGAGTTAAACTTAATTGTGATTTTACACTTTAGGTTGCTTTCTAGGAATAATTCACATATACATATTTTAATGTGGTTGTGATGAAATTAGGGAATTAGCGGGATATACTTGCGATCAAGGTATCCTAGGAATTTTAGTAAATGAGAGATTAAAATACCAATTCTAGTCATTGATGGAAATACATGTTTGTGAATGATACTATCATGTAACCAATACCTTCTTCTTATTGATTATTTTCATATTTTATTTCTTTCAATTTATTTTTATTGCATTGATAAACACGAATCCCCCCATTGGTTACTAAGAAACTGAAATTTTATAACAACAACTGCCTTTCTGTGGGAACGAACTCTTTCTTACCACGTACTTCATTTATATTAGTAGAGTGAGAAAGTGAAATTATTTTTGACGCATACGACAACGATCAAATTTTGGCGTCGCTGCCGGGAAGGCATCGGCTTGTTATGTATATATTTTTGGTTTCTTATTTTTATGTTGTTTTTTAGTTCGCTTTGAGAATTGTGTTTCAGGTACCTTACTGAAATACAAACTGGGAGAAGCAATGGGTGATGCAAATCGCACACTCAAGGAGCTAGCTTCTCATAAGTTGGATCAACAACAATGGTGCATTGAGGCAACTTACACATTTGATATTAAGCCAGGTTTAATCATCCAGATACCAAAGTTCCATTATTTTCCTGGGAAGACCCGAACAAGCATCTTATGGAGTTTCATTGGTTGTTGACAAACATGATACCTGAAGGGGCTTATGCAAATGAAGGAATGTTGCATGCTTTTCCTTTTTCTTTACTCGAAGCATCTAAAGATTGGTTATATTATGTACCACCAGGTAGTGTCACAACATGGAATGGATTGAAGAAACTCTTCTTAGAGAGATATTTTCTTGCGTCAAAGGATACTCAAATTCGCAAGGAGATTTGTGGGATGACACAAAATATGGGGGAATTGTTGTATGAATGTTGGGAACGGTACAAGAGATTAGTATCTAGCTGCCCTCATCATTAATTCAGTGACACAATGATTATCTTATACTTCTATGAAGGTCTCCAAGTAAGTGATATGAAACTTCTTGATGCTGCAAGTGGTGTTGCACTTATGAAAAAGACGGTGACACAAGCTAGAGAGTTGATTGAGAGTATGGAAGCAAATTCTCAACAATTTTCAAGTCGTAGTTTAGAGCTACCTATCAAGGAAACTAATCAAGTTGATGAGATTTTTGAGTTACGTCAACAAATGAGAAATATGATGGCAATGATGCAACAAATTGCAGCGGTGGTTGTAAAACCATCACGGCCATCTTGTGAGAACGTAGAGCAAGTCAATGTTATTTTCTCAAATCAGCGGTTTGATACTTACTCCAACTCTTGCGATCAAGGATGGAAAGACAAGCCCAACTTTGGTTATGGTAAGGAGAAAGTTTCAAGTGCAAGTTCTATTTATAAGCATCCGAGTAAGTTCCAACAACAAGTGCAACAACCACAACAAGCGCAAATCCCATAATTGGCAAAGATGGCTACTTTGGTTGAGACACTAATTTCCGTGGTACAACAAAATCAATAACTAGCGGACTTGAATCAACAAAAAACGGATAATGCAATTAAAAAGTTGCAAGCACAAATTGGTGAACCGCAACAACAACAATCAGCTCAAGGTCAAGGTTCCGGTTTCGATGAAAATCTTAGAACCATGATACAAGGCATTTATACTATGTTTCAACAAAGTCAACAAGAGACCAAGAGTATAATAAAGGAGTTGCAGACTCAAATGGGTTCCATGGCCGAGGAGATTAATTAGTTGCATGCACAAAATGGTGAGAAACTCCCTTCCCAACCTATTAACACAAGAGAGGGTGTCAATGCTATTACGTTGGGAAGTGGTACACAATTTGTGCAAACCGAAGTTATTGATTCGGGTAAATAAGAGACATCGAAAGAACCGGTTTTGGAGGAAAAGAACGATGATTTTCCCCAATCTCCCGAGGTAACTAATTCTAAGTCTAAACCTCTTATTTCTACTTATGTTCCTCCTTTACCCTTTCCTAGCAGGTTCGCTAAATCTAATAGGAAGGTGGAACAAGATAAAGATATTTGAGATGTTTTTAAGAAGGTCCAAGTGAATATTCCACTCATCTAAGTAATTAGGAAAACTCCTCGCTATGCAAAGTGTGTAAAATAATTATGCACTAACAAGCACAAGCTAACCGGTAATGAGGTAATGAGGTAATGAGTGTAGTGGAGGATGCTTCGGCATATATTCGAAAGAAACTCCCACCTAAATTGAAGGATCCCGGTAGTTTCACTATTCCATGCACTATTGGTAAAACAAGGTTTATAAAAGCTATGCTAGATTTAGGAGCTTCCATTAATTTCATTCCTACTTCAATTTATGATGCTTTAAATCTTGGTCCTCTTAAGGAAACCGACATAGTTATTCAACTTGCCGATAGATCTAATGTTTACCCAAAAGGGATTGTTGAGGATGTTTTGGTGCAGGTAAAAGGATTAATATTTCCAGTGGATTTTTACGTTCTAGACATGAGTGATGTGAATTCATCCTTGTCTACACCTTTACTATTGGGTAGACCATTTATGAGTACCGCTAGAACGAAGATTAATGTCCACAATGGTACCTTGACTATGGAGTTCGATGAAGAGGTCATTCACTTCAACATCTTTGAGGCGAGGAGACACTCGAGTAGCATTCAATCAGATTTCTATAATGTGTTGAAATCCGGCTAAGGCATAGCAAACAAGGAGATAGTCGGGCTGATGACTTTAAACGAAGCGTAAAATGGGAGGCAACCCATAGGATGAGCATTTCTTGTCTTTTTTGTTTTTGTTTTTGTTTTTGTCTTGTTTTTTGTTTTTTTTTTCTTGTCTTGCATTTACTTTTTATGATTTATTGTCATATTATCATGTAGGATTTCCCACCTTGACTTACTTTGGATGACTCAATTTACATTGAGGACAATGTAAAGTTTAAGTGTGGGGGAGTGGTTAAGCATTTGCATTGTAAAATTTTCATGAAATTTTCAAATTTTGTGTAAAATAGTGAATAAAAAACTCCAACTTGTGGTTAGTTTAGAGTCACATAGTATACATGTCGCTAAGATTACATCGAGATTCTCATAAGAGTGACTGAACTTAGAGATGACAGAGAACATGATCGGGTTTCTTACTTGTATGAGAGTTAAAGTTGGATTTAACCATGCCACTGGAAAATAAGGTGCAAACTGAATTCGGTATTAGAGTAGTGGTCCCCTATAGTGGAGACTACCCATGTTACATCATGAGAGGCACCGACCTTCACTTCTTTGTACCTGTCTAAATTTGTCCTTTTAGAGTGTGTGTCACCGTACGTAAACTCTGGGTAGAATGGTGAGCTACCCAACCTCCCACCAATAGAAGCACTATTTTGATCTCTTGAGTGCTATATTATCAATCATGATGGTGACATCGAATTGCTAACTTACATGCCACTTGTAATCTTGTTCGCAGTTAGCACCATCCACTTTATCTCTCTACACTAAAAGGTCCATAGAAACACTATCATCATCAACAAGCGGAGCATCACAAATTCGAAGGAAAGTTGAAGACGTTCAAGGTTTACAAGCAACAGTACAAAAATGAGAAGATTTCAGATTCAAGTAAAGCAACAAGGCAAGGAGCAATTTTTTTACAAGTTGAAAATTATTGTACAAGAGTGAAGATTATCAAGATGAGTTCAAGAAGTTTATGATCGAGACATACAAGTTGTAAATAATCGAGCGGTAAAGTACTTACACCATGGCCTTTGTACTTGCATTTTTATTTTATCTTTATTTTTATTTGTTAGTTTGTATTTTATTTTCTCATTTCTCAAACAAAAAAAATAAAAAATCATTGTATTATATTTGGTTTGTTTTAGTTTGTTTTTGGTTTTGTATTCATTCAATAAAACCAATGGAAAGAAAGAATATCTATAATGAAGTTTCAAGAAACAAGGAATTAGAGGAAAGAATCAGATTGTCTAGATTCTACGAAGTTCAAGATTTCATCATCGAGAGTTGAAGACCGAAGACAAAGATGAAGACAAGGATTGAAGACCGAAGACATTTTTATGGATGTTGTGAGAGTGGTGCTAACTGCACACCGAACGAATAACGAGGTAAGTAAGCATATTCCCACCTTCGTTAAGTGGTTGACTTCCTTTCTTAGAGATCGTCAGAAAAAAGGATTTTCAAAAATGAATAAAAGATGTGGGTTTTCAAAACAATTCGGAGGGTTTTCGCCTTCCTACCATTCAAGGTGTCGCGGAATTCTCTCTTCCCTCCTACATGGACACATGTGTGACCCATAAAAAGCTATTTATTATTGAGAGCAACTTCATAAAACCCTTTATTGTGAGGCAGAGTCGAGACTTTTGATCACTCCGAACCCGAATTTCTTTCGATTAGGGATGGT
Source organism: Papaver bracteatum (assembly GCA_023529315.1). NCBI lineage: Eukaryota > Viridiplantae > Streptophyta > Magnoliopsida > Ranunculales > Papaveraceae > Papaver > Papaver bracteatum. The sequence continues at coordinate 699,732 of JAJJWX010004157.1, forward strand.
TATTTATCTCTCAACTTTTAAGGATGAGATTGTGTTCATTTATGTGTCTAACTTCTTATGACTAGTGTGCAGAATCTCTATGTCTTCTTAGCGCGTTGGATGCTATCATTTCGGAAAACTAGTAAGTTGGAAAAGTAGGTTTTGTGGGTATATCTCTAGTAAACCCTCACGAGACTATAACTCGTCCACTAGGGACACCTAGGGGTTCAAAGGCTTGTTATACATGCTAAGTGTGACCGTAATCTCGACGACACAGAGTTGTATGTATTCTTGAGAATAAGTTTTGTTTGATTTGCTCGAGGACTAGCAAAGTCTAAGTGCGGGGGAATTTGATAGGTGTTGTAAACACCTTTATATTTATCTATTGTTTATGCTTTCTTTGCGAGTTTTCTTGTAAAATATATACCTTATGATTGCTTTTGAGTCTATTAGGTGCAATGGAGTCGTTATGAGCAAAAGATGGAGAAATTTTCCATTTGGAGCGTAAAAGGCAAAAAGATCAATTCACATGCGAGTTACATTTAGGGGTGTTCATGGTCGATTTTGGTTCGGTTTCAAGCCAAACCAAAACCGAAACCAATACTATCGGTTTCTAAAAATTGAAACCAAACCAATCCATTAACCATTGGTTCGGTTTCCAAATGGTTCCAGCCGGTTTCGGTTTTTTCCCAGTGGTTTTTGGTTAACCAATAATTATGTCAAACCAAAAAAAAAAAATTACACAAATTTACAGGAAAAAATAGTATTGGTTTACAAAAATTTAAAGACAAAAAATAAATAAAAAGAATATCAAGAGTAGTTAAAGCTTACTCTAAATCTAGAGATCAAAAGAAGATTTAACTAATGGTAGGCTATACAGTGACATCTCTAATGAAAATTTAATCAATGATTTTTTCTTTTTATCAATATTCGGTTAACCATTGGTTATTGGTTCGGTTTCTCTATCATACCAAAACCAAACCATTAATCTCGGTTTTCATCTTTTCTAAACCAAAACCAACCATTAGTTAATGGCTTGGTTCGGTTTCCCCCTAATCGGTTTGGTTTGGTTCGGTTTCTCGGTTAACCACTACATTTGAAACCGGTTAAGGTTGCGCAAGGAATGAAGTATGGAATGTTAGTTTTCTGAGACTGACAGGCCAAATGGTCACTGGGTGGCCTGTATTAATATGATGGGTGCCTATAGATTTTCTACTCATTACTTCACCCCTGAATTCAAGAGAAATGTTGCTCCTTTCTTTTCGAGCTTCACCTGAAATTAGGAAATCCAGAGAGAGGAGATGGCGGCTGCACAGAGCTGATGAGAGAGGTTAGGATTTTGATTCTGTTGATGTTCAAGGGTGTTGAGAAGATCAGATAAATCGAAAATCAGCAGAGTTGGTGATTGCTGGATCTGGATTCGATTTTGAGATGGAAATTTGGGGTTTGCTGTTGATTTGTGGGTTTCACAGAAACTAGGGTTCGAGAAGCAAGAATGGTTTTTGTTGCTCCTGTAAAGATCTGAAATGAATCAGAGATGGAAGAGGAAGAGATGGGTTTGTAGTGACTCTGTGTTTGAACAAAGAGATAGAAGAAGAATCAGAAGTTCGGATGAAATGAAGGTTAGAATTATTGAATTGGGGTTTGTTCTTGTGTTCATATGGTGGTTTGTAGCTTGAGATAGATCTTTAGTGGGTTGAAATTTGAGCTGTTTCCGGTGAGATTTACTAAGACAGTGACACAGAGATGGTTTGGTAGATGAATGTCTAGGACAGGTACCCATTACAGGTGCAGTTCTGGAAGGTTGAGCTGAGAAATTGGTAGAAACTGATTTGCTGTTGAGAGTTTGAAATGCTGAGTAATTACAGGGAATTAAAGTTTGTTTATGAAGCTGCAGTTGAACTGAAACTAAAACTGGTGGGAGGAACTGGGTTATGATGGTTATGTTGGTGTTCTTGAGATTCAGATGAAGATGGTGATTGTGGCACTGATATGTGTTAAAGCTGTTGCAGAAATTACAAGGGAGTGATGATACTGCAATGAGATGGTAGTAGTGAATTTGTGCTGATGGTGATTGCAACAGAAGATGGAGGAATTGGTGGTACTGAAATTACAGGACTGGCGCAATTGAGTATGGATGATGGATTGTAGCTGATATGAAGTCCTACGGCAGCTAAACTATGTTGCAGGTGACCTGTGATGATGCAATGGTTCTGGTAGCTGTGGTTGATGAAGAGGGTGCAGCTACAAATGAGTTTATGATGGCCGAGCCGCAGTTGTATGAGCTGAGAGTTGGAATTGCAACATCTTGAGTTACAATGTGCATGAAGTTGCAGCTGTGACTGTGGCCTTTGTATGGATTGATGCAGTTGGTGATGTGACTGATGGAGCTAATGGGTACTGGTGGTGATGCCAGAGATGAAATATGCAGAAAGGTGCTATGTAATTCGAGTTATTGGTGGCCTGAGATGGGAGAATGTATGATGGAGTTGCAGGTGGAATGTGGCTCGGATGTTGTTACAGGTTATGATGTTTTGCTGGTGGATTTGGTCATGTGGAGGAGCTGTAATGAAGTGGATGGAGCTGAAGTTGCCGTGTGCAAATGAGGCAATGAACTGGTACTGTTGGTTGGCAAAGCTGTGACTAAGCTGCATTTGGAGGAGAGAACAAAATGAAGCGACAGAGAGATCCATGGGACTGAAGCTGTGATTTAGCTGGTGGAGAGTCTAATGGAAGCATTGCAGGTGGTCTTGTTTGTGATGGGAGATTGGTGCTGCAGAAACTGGCTTGAACTGAGGTAGAGGAGCTGAAACTGGTGGTGCCATGGGTAAGAACAAGAGCTGCAGTATAAATTTCATGGAGTTTTTGGTTGTGAAGAATGGACCTTGTTGCTGCTACAGGAGGAGTAGACAGTGCAGAGATGCAGGAATGAAATGGTTGTATGGTTGATGAAGGGCCATAATGGCTGGCAGTGAAGCGCAATGATGGTGCAGCACAGATTCTAGCATGTGAAATGGCTCAAGACTTTGCAACTGTGGCTTAGACCAAGGTGACTCAGACCCTGACTCAGTTCCCACTCAGACCCTGACTCAATTCAAATTATCACCAAATACAACAATAAAAAACCATTCAAATTGACAAAATCAAACTTTATATTTTAGAATTCAACAGATGGTAGAAGTTCCCTCCTTTCAATTGACCAGTCGAAATCCACAGATCTTCAAAGAACAAGCTTTCATGGTTTGATTAATTGATCGATTTGAAGATTATGGAAGATTATGACGATGATTACAGGGAATGGAGATGAGACGATTACATGACGATTATTAACCAACACTAACTCAACTAACAAAAGCATGTTCGCAACAGCCAATGATCCTAGGTAGGAATCAGCAATTATTAGTTGATAATCGTAAGACTTGCATCGGTTGATATAGAAGGGGGTTGTATTTTGATAAGCTAGTGAAATACATATTTATTTTGGTAATTTAAATGCTAACAAACAAGATGACTACGAAGCGTATAGCTGATAAAAAGATGAACTCAAAAACAATAAACACAGACAGTAACTAGTCTTTTGATGCTTCCTGGAAGAACATATCTTCATTGCAGTCCCGTTAGATTCCTGTGATGGGGGCTCGTTCGATGCTTCCTGGAAGAAGATATCTTCATTGCTGTCCCGTTAGATTCTTGTGATGATCAAGTGAATTGCTGTGATCACTCTATGAGATTCTCCTAAGATGGGAAAATATAAAAACTAACACTCAAACACTAATACATACCTAAATCTACGACCCAAAAGCTTAAACACACCCCAGCCGAAAGCTTAAACAATAAAAATGAATTGCTGGAAATACTATTAACTCCAACAAACAAACCACACTGCTCCAACTTTAACAACATCTAATTGAGTAAAACACGTTGGCGTTTGTATGAAATCTCCGAATACTCGACAGTTTCAAGAACGAAACTTCTCTTGTTTTTTCTCTCTTCTGGTAAGACATCAGAAGCAACTTGGTTTACTTGAGAAGATACTCCGGCAGTAGAATCTCCGGCAGCAGAAACGTTCTCTTGAGCAGAAATTCCATGAAGATGGACATGCACATGAGGATCTGTAGGGTGCAAAGTAGCATCTTGGTTTGTTATAGGCAGACCAAGCGCTTGGTCTCGTCTTTTTTTGTAGAGCCTAACAACTTCTTCAACTAGCAAAGCAGCAAAAGCAGAGCCACCACATGTTTGAAGAACTGTAACCCAAGTTCCAGAATGCGTTGAAGCTTTTTTAGGCACAACAAGTTTGTGCTTATCATGATCGTATCCATCTACAGGAGCAATTGCATCTGTATCACTGGTTTGACCATTGCAGCACATTGTTAAAACTACAAATAGAAGAAGTTGAAGAAATATTTTTTTTTTCATCTTTGATAAAAAAAAATTCTCTCTTAGCTCCTCTCACACAGAAGCTATTTGTGTGTTTGTTAGCACCACCAGCACCACCCTTCTTTATACAGGGTGGTTGCTGGTGGCAATTGCATGGAGCCCAGTATTCAATGGACCTGAATCAAGATTAAACACACCCCAGCAGAAAATGGAACTATTTAACCTCCCACAACCCCTATTCTGAACCCAATTTTAGGCCTGTAGCGCCTTAAATTTTTTCTTTTCCTGCACCGCAGGATGTAATTCAAAATACTGGTCTAACTCAAGAAAATCCTTTTTTCGTGTTTATACATGGATAAATCATAGATAGATTCTTAGGGTTAGGGTTTGGTTTTTAGTGATGGTGTAGATATAGCCTTATAGAGTTAAGAGGAGAGGAGGGTTTTGCTTTTGAGTGAAGGGATGAATCGTTTTTTTAGATCGAGCGGCGATTGGTGTTTCAGAGTATAGAACCGTCACCTTTGATACATACGTGCATTCGTTTTTGTCTTCATAGCAATGGTAGAAGAAACATTTAACTCATGAATCGTGTGATTTTTATCTCTCACTAATTCCTGTCATACCATTTGCTGCACTGGTCTGTATTGGCAAGTAATTCTTATATGTGCACCAAGGAGTGCTGCCAGTTACCGCATTTTTTGTGTTGTAGCAATTGAAATGAGTTGAACCAAGTGTCATTGGAAATTGTTTTTAGCCCCTGCCCAAATAGATTTCTGGCTCCATTGCTGAGTGCTGCATCTTTTTATAAATTTTAATTCTGTACATTGTATATCATCTGTCAATGGACTTTGGGCTCCAAAATTATTGTGGATACAAAATATCGTACCGCCATAATTTGGAAAGTAAAGTGAGCGATAATTAGAAAGTGTTACAATAACATATCTCGGATAAAATATCCTTCCTAAATTGGGGCCTAGCCAACTTAATTGGGGCCTATAGATTTCTTCATCCCAACTAGTATAACATGCACGCGCAATGCGCCTGCCGTTCCGTTCATTCAGTAATTTATTCTTTTCGTGTAGTAATCACCAGTCAAAATCAACACTCATCAATGGTCAAAGTCAACGATGAATGGCAAGTGGTGAAAATTCATTTCATGCTAATCAGCCAAAAGAAAATTATAACTAAACTCAAAATTTTCATTTAATAATTTTTCTATCATAGATATCCTTTTACATCAAGAATGTGATATGATATCCTTTTACATCAAGAATGTGTATTCATATGCTTCTGTGGAGCTAGAGGCCGGGTTGAGCTCCACTGAAGCATCAATATTTGCTGGATTTAGGCGGGATCTCTTCCTCGGGGTGTTGTCGGATCCCATTGAAGGAACTGTATTATGACTTTTCTTTTGTCTGATTACGTTCTTCGGATGTTGTCCATTGTTTGTACCTGTATAATAAACTCACTATAGTTGTAAGCTCACACTCCTCTAATAGTACCGTGTTTCTGAAATTACCAAAAGTTTTATAAATGTGGAACTTAGCAACCCAGAGTGATTCGCCAAAGCAACAGAGAATTTGAACTCAAAATGCCACAGGACACTACCAAGCCTACTATTTCAACATAATACAGCAATGATATAAGAGAAGAAGAATCGACATTAATACCTGGCGGTAAATGGGAGTGCGGCGATATAAGGACACTGGAGGCAATCATATGACTGACTTCCAGGGAAATTGTATTCTTGACCTGGTTAATAATTGCGGCAACCAATTAGGAAATCCTAAAATAAAAATAATTGGTTCATGCGAAAACCAAACTAAAATAATTGGACAAATAAGAATGGATTTTAAGGTGCAGTTACTTTTATGGGTATGCATTTAACATCCCTGTACCAATAATTTATCTTGTTGTTGAGTGATAATCTTGTACCCCTCAAATCAGTCTTATCCTCATGCGACATGTTTATTGGAAGTTTAACTGCCCACCTTAACGTAGTCTCAATTGGTCTCAACCAAGATGGAGGAGAGGGAGAGTGCTACTGAATGCTCATTGTCATATTTGTAGCTAATCACCGATTATGTAATTCGAAGGTACTGCACCTCAAAATCCATCCAGTTAATGCATACTCTTCTTAGTACAAAACTTTCACGAAGACGATTTTAAAAAGTTTCAGTTCTATAAAAGTCAAACACATCCATTCTTATTTGCCCAATGATATCTATTACTTAACTTCTCATGTTTGGGATGATTGTTCATGTGTTCCAGGCCACAACATGGTACCCGTGTTTTCGACTTGATTGATGATTTTTGCATCGGGGAGATGCAACAATAAATTTGTGGAACTAAGCAGGCCTGACCGAAAAATGCCACAGGACCAAGGTTTTAAAAAGCGAAAATGTGGGGCGAAGCGCTCTCATACCAAAGCGTAAAGCGGAAAGCGAAAGCGAGCTTTTTGAAATATATAATAATACAAATAGATAAGAAGTTACCAACCTAATAAAAGAAATCTACGAAGTTTAGACATAATAAAAGAAACAATTAGACAAACTAAGCATATGGCATACTGATATTGCATATTCTACCCAAGAGCTATTTAAATATACTAGCCATGAATGTCTGCATCATTCATATCATCATGTAGATAGTCATCGTCCTCATGATCATCATGCCCAATAAATTAGGTTTATTAGTATTTAGTTGCAAAACGTGAAACAGGCCTTACTGGGCTTCACAGATCGACTTTTCAACTTCTAATATAAACCAATTCGTAAAGCGGCGCTCTAGAAGCGCCTGGGATCTGAAGCGTAAAAAAACGCTGTAAAGCGCGCCCCACAAACGCCTTTTTAAACCATGCACAGGACACTACCAAGACTACTATTTCAACACAACACAGCAATGATATATAAGAGAATAAGAAGGGACACCAATACCTAGCAGTAAATGAAAGTGCGGCGATATAAGGACACTGGAGGCAATCATATGCCTGACTTCCAGGGAAATGGTATTCTTGACCTGGTTAATAATTGCGGCAACCAATTAGGAAATCTGAAAATAAAAATAATTGGTTCATGCAAAAACCAAACTGAAATAAGATCAAGAGGTGATATCTTGTTAGAAATTTACACAAACAACTAAAGTTCAAAATTTTATTTTTTTTAAATCCAGATAAATATCAAATTGGAGTTATCATATAAATCTAGGTTAGCAAATCAAACTACGGCCAAAGATCCATGTTTTTCCTTGATGAAGAAAACAATAACAAAGAGTTTCCTGGATTTTATTGATTCCAGTAAATCATACAGCTAAAAGAAATGACTACTGGTGGCACGCTATAAAAAATTCTCTCAAGAGGCATGGCAAAACATCAAGTAAAAAGCAATAGCAGAAGGTTGCACAAAATGAGAGCTCAAATCAACTGTTGTTGAACTTGATAGTAAAATTACAGTACTAAATGAGACACCAAAACTAAGTTTTCACTGGGGTATTTTGTCAAACATGTAAAATTCATAAAAAATAAGTTGTATTTACACAATTTAGATTCAACAATCAGACAACATTGACAGTCGAATTACAGCATCGTTACATGGAAACCATTAAATCTGAACCCATTCAAATGTTAAAGGCTATGTTCTATGAAAAAATCATTCAAAATTTCATTTATTAAAGTCACTAATATTATTGACGAACACAATCCTTACCTCAACCTTGCAACCTTGGATCTGTAAATCTTATCCAGTGACCATAATTACAAATCGAAGTCGATGTCAACTCAGGTTAGAATGGCTGAAATATGGAGCTCAAAAATTCGTATGAGTTGAATTTGGGGTCGATTGAAAGAATGGAAATTCAAAAATTGAAGCAGTAAGAGTTGGATTTGGGGTTGAGCATATTTCAATTGAATGAGTAAGGGGTTCTACCAAACCATTCTGTAAAATCAGTGTCGTTCTATGGTACTTGTGTAGTCGATTTGGGAAGAAAGGATATGGGGGAAGAAAACACCGATAGAAAACACGATTTACATGATGATTTCAAATCTTAATCAAATTTAAGTTAAAATTTTACGCATGTACCCTTCATATGGCTTAAAACTACGAAAAAGTATGTAGACAAAAAAAAACATGGAGGGGCAGCTTGGTCAGTTCACTGTAAACCGTTGAAACTCCCCCTTTTCTTTATTATTACTAGTATAGACACATGTGCGATGCACATGCTTGAATTTTTACTCATCCAACAATACTAAATTTGAAAGCCATGATTTTTTTTTTCTAAAAAAAAAATTTACTATTCTTCTTTGTACTCGTTAGGTAGATAAAACAAAACTGTTTGTTTTTGCTTGATTTACTAGATTTCTTGATTCATGAGTTATTACATAGAAGATAGGGACAACGTAGATAATTGAAAGAACTTTTCAAATATATAAATTTTTTAAAAATCCGATGTATATTTTGAAAGATATTAAGTTTTTAAATTTTTTAATCTATTTTTAAAACAATGGTATTTATGTAAATATATAAAAGATAGGAACAACTTAGTAATTTAGGGGGTCTCCTACCAAAAATACCTCTTTTCTTTATATTAGTAAGATAGTAAGATAAGATAGAAAATGACAAGGGGCGTCCAAAAAATTGTAAAATTACTAAATTAACCTTAATTATTCTAACACAAATACAAATACAAAATTAAAACTTAATTAACAAATACCAAAATCATTAATCAAAACTCAAAAAAAAAATCATCAAAATTAAAACTAAATCCTAATCGATCACAAACAACAATTAAAACTCAATTTATTTTTCATCAAAATTAAAACAAAAAACACACAATTCAAGTGTTGAGTTGAATCCCTTTAAACCTTTCCTTGTAAGGGATACTCTACAATGATTTACCTCAAAATCTTTAAAATCCACTCATCAAGTTTTCTGAAAATCCATCCAGAATCGGTCTATATGTGCCCCATAGTAAACCGGTTATGACTTTAATCGGTTTTTAAAGTGAACCTACATTACCCAATTCTGGGTGGATTTGATGAACATCAACTCTAATCGGATTACATTAGTACATACATACACCAATTCTGGATTCATGTTCGGATCATTTTGCAGCATATGTAATCCGATTTTGTAATTTAAAATCTTTGTATCAACAATCGGATTACATTTTCGTACATATAAACCGATTCTGAAAAAGCTGCAGCAAACTACCTTCAGAATCGGACTTCATAAACGTATTTTAAGTCCGATTCTGAAGAAAAATTCATGAGTCCTAGTTACCCAAAGAAAAGAAAACCACTTTCATTCATTAAGATACTCATTCCATAAGAAAGCGAAAAAATATAAGCATCTGATAGATCAAGTCTCCCTTATAAAGCACAGTTAGGCTAACTTAGCCTATCTAAGTGGTGGCCAGGATTTAATCTTGGCAAAGATAAATCTACGGTTGTGGGTTTTTCAGCTTTAATGTTAGTTTAAGTGTTTTATTAATTGGTTTTGTCTCATTAATTGCTCATAATAAATGGTTTATTAATTTTTATTTCTACTAATTAAATTAATAAATGCATATTCCATTAATTTCTTAAATGATATTATTAGTGTTTTATTAATTGGGGTCTTATTAATTATTTATGATGAATGATTTATTAAATTTTCATTTCCCTTGATTAATCTAATAAATATATAATTTCGTTAATAAATAATTTTACTAAAAATTACCTCAATTGAAACTATTAAACGTAACGTGATGGTTGTGATCAGGAATAAAGATGCATGTAACGGGCTCAGATCACATGTCTCGTATTTTCCTGTTTGTTCATTTCCTAGCCAATGAAAGTACGTCACCTATTTTTCGCTATATTGTTTTATTTGTAAATTCATGGCGAGATTATATTAACCTAACGTCGTTGTCGATCACTAAAACTACCTTGTCTTTAGTTCTTTGTCTTTTCAAAGATGAATTTATATCTACTCCTCCCGCCTCTCTGATAACCTTAAATAACATGTTAAAGATCGTAAAAACAATAACTATTATATAATGAGTGCAAATATTTTTTTGAGAAAACAAAAAATTAAAATAAATAAATAAATAAAAATGGATCGTCGTTCAAGTCCACAACTACAAATTTAATCTAGTTTGATGAAGCTTGTAGTGTTCAAATAAAAAAAATGTTAAGTTCAATCCAAAACCACGGTATCATGTACGCAAAAACCTAACATTTTAAAAATCCATAACAACAAAGTTAAGATAAAATATTTAGCAATATATCAAAGTTTGAGAATATAAAGATAAAATATTTAGCAAAAATTAATGTGTCGAGTCTCGCCCTCTACTTAACCCGTGCCGTAACGTAACATGATGTTGATAGAAACCCCAAATATTACATCAATTTTTCTTTACTTTTGATAGGGCTTAACCAGTGCCGTAACGGCACGGGGGTCGACTATTATATTTACATAATATTTTACTTTTCATTTTAGGCACCCATACAAAAAATATTTATGTAAATCAATGAAAATTGTATTATCAATTGAATTAGCTACAACTCAAATGTATCCCTTTTTATGAAAAATGCGCCTCAAAAAAATAAATTAAAAAAAATCCTAGCTTCGAGTGATAACCTATAGAAGTATGAGGAAACCATTCACGGTTTCGAATAGACAGAAGTATTTCTTAGATGGAATTCAGCAGGTATATAATTGGTACACACCTGCAAAAAGAATGGATATCGACAATGAAAAATTGTAGTTAGATGCACACATTTACAGTGCATCAATGGGAAACATGAAATGGCCAAAATGAAATAGCTTATGATTAGCGAGAATGGGAGATACCTTAGAAGCAAAACATTTGACATAATAGCTCATGAGAATATTGTATCCATGGACCTGATAGAAATTTGCAGCTCCAAGACCCTAAATCATTTGACATGAGCGTTACATTAGTAAAGTGAGCATTGATTGAAAATGCAAAACAATGGAATACCTCAAATTTGAAACACACAAATGAAAACAAATGAGAAGTAAGAAGAAACCCTTACATTGAAGACATAGCTTCTTCTCATTATGATTACCTGCAAAATAAAATCAAAATATTAACAAAAACAATAAGAAACAGTAAGATAAAACCAAAAAAATTGAATATACGATAATCTAGGAAATCGTATTTCAAAGAAAATAAATATTACATTTTTGGATTCAAAAGCCTTTTGAAACCATTTGTAGACCTGGTATTGATCCAAGAGTTCTTCACAGCACTGCCTAGAAAAAAAGAATAAGCTAATGAACTGGAAATGCTTATGTGAATTGCATATTTAGAGTTCAGGGTTCAGTTTAGTTTATTCAAATACGTTCTTTGAATATTTGGTGTTGTAATGAACTAATAAAAATGATTTTTTCAGTTTAGTTTATTCAAATATTTGGCGCTGTAATGAACTAATCATAATTTATGAAACATATTTCTCACCTGATTAACACCTAGATAAATACTTGCGATGATGGCCATTATATATCGAAACTTCTTGGTGAGCTCAAAGCAGAGGCCACTTATGAACTGTGATGTGAATTGGATTTCTGTAATTTGAGAAAAATATACGCAAACCACCAATTGCTTAAGTAATACCCCAAATGTTTTAGTGTTACCAAGAATTTGATTCAAATATGCAAGCTCATATTCACGTTAAGGACCGCACTCTTATATAAATTAGCCACATACATGATACATCAGTGGCAATGCAAGCCTTTAATCACCTTTATAATGATATTCTCTTTGTTTTTTTTTTTTTGTTTTTTATCTTCCTAACATTGCACACTATAAGCACGCATAGGAGGTGATATCTAAGATTGAGGTATAATTCAAATCTATTAGATTCATACCATTTACAACTGGATGCCTTGGAAAAAATTGATGTGTTGTTATTATTATTACAGGAAAGGGATACATTGACCACACTTGCGCAAATAGCTCACTTCGCAAATGATTGGTGTTGCATGTACTGTCTAGATTTCAACGAGGATTTTGAGGAAACAAGGCACTAGAAGCAGTGTCCGGAGTATTTTGGATATAGTAACTTAGACCCGATGTAATACTTTTGTTTTTTTTTTGTTTTTTTTTTGTTTTTTTTTAGTTTTTCCACAATCTATTTATTTAATAAAAATGAACATTGAAAATACATAACATCAACGAAAATTAGATAGATTGCGTTTGACAATAATGTCTACTGATGGTCCGGAAACGGCAAAAGAAAGGAATTGTGTAGAAGAATTGTTGGGATATACAACGGATTACTTGATACGAATGAAATAGGTATAACTATTTCGATTCTGAAATCACATAAAGTTCACAGTAGAAGATGACATCAAGTTTAAAGTTAGTAACAAACATAATATGGTTAACTAAAATGTTAAAAACAAACAAGATATATAAACTTAGAAAGACGTGGGACTTGAAGAGGCCAATTTTTAAAACTACAATCCTAGAAAGCAACGATCCATAATACCATATGTGTTTAAGGTTCTTTATGAGGTAATGTGTCACCAGATTATATTCCAAGTGAAGGTAGTAACATACGGAAGTGACAAAATGTCCAAGACTTTTGAAGTTACCAAAGCCTTCGTTAAGACGAATTATTGGGCACAATACTTTGTTGAAGATTTAATGGAAGAGGTTCGCATATATACAATCCCTTCGAAAAGGTAATGGGTACACATTTTAAACATTGTCATCTAATGGGTGTTGAAAAATTACAGGAAAATCATGTCACATTGGATAGTTTGTATCATTCGTTCGATGCAAAAAAAAAAATACTATTCTCTGCCTATTTGGAGGATCGACAACATGACCATGATAGATGAGTCAGCTGGAGCGAAATATGAGCATGTGGAGACTTTTATGGATGATATTTATTAGTTGATTTCACTGAGATGAGCGCTGCTGACAACATATTTCCAAAAAATATTTAAACTTCCATGTTCGTGTACATCATTATCTCATTATAAGCAATGAACCTAAATAAAAAAGTGTTTGGAAGTTAAGATTATATATCTTTTGTTTGAGGAAATCTCCGGCGGTAAAATATTAAAGGAAAAAACAAAGAAAAAAAGAGAGGAAAATCCCAACTATTTTTATGACAAACATATATTAAATCATAAGGATCTGATAAGTATTCGCGACACAAATTATACGATATATTAAAAATGTACCAACATCATGGCCCGTGCCGTTACGGCACGGGTTAAGCGCTAGTTTTTAACATAAGGAAAATACTCATTCCAATAAATGGAGACCATCGAATTGATCCGGCACGATCAATTCTTCCCATCGCCTCATGTTGGCATCGTATTTTTTTAGCCACTCCTCCGTGACCTCATGAAACCCATCTACCAGTGGTAATGGACAATCATCACGTACTCTAAGATCGATATAATGTATGTTGTTATGGTTGAATAAAACAATTCTCCGATCCTTAAGCGATTCATCCCAAATGGTGTATTTTGGTGCGTATGTATAACATGATCCCTTACCAAATAGATGAACAACGCAACTCCACGTTTCCGCCAAGAGATGTCCACATAGAGGCATCCGCATCCAATGCTTTCGGGTAATTGGTCCATTCCCCTTTGGCCCTTGTACTCTAGCCACCATTTTTTCAAAAATCACTTCTTTGTCTTGTCTTGTTTTTCCTTCCTTCATCATCGATATGTAAAATTCCTTGTCTTCTTGTAGGCGCAAGGCCATCATATTTCTAAAGTATTGACATTGGGTTAGGTTCTCATCGTCCGCCAAACTTATATGGCCTATTTGTTCCGACGCAACGTGATAACCACAATTCCGACTCTAATTCGGACCAAGAGAGGTCCAAAACATCTAACTAATAAAACTACCCCAAGCCCAAATCCACTAAGTCAACCAACAGTCACTAACTGGCAAACTAACGGTCAAAGGTCAACTAACAGTCAACGTCAGTCAACAGAGTCAAGGTTAGGTCAAAGTCCAGGGCCATTGGTCAACACTTAAGTCTAGTCAACTCGGTCAAGGTCTACTGAGTCAAAACTAGTTAGGTCTGGTTATTGGGTTAAATCAGTCAGACAACTGAGTCGGGCAAGGACAAAACTGAGTCAGACTGAATAAGTTCAGTCAGACATACCAAAGGTTCTCATACCATTGCAATTCTAACCCAGTTCAACTTTAATCTAAATAATACATCAATTCATTCATTCTTAAACAACTTGAATTTCAATTACAAATGTAAACTAAGTTTACCTGCAAATGCAGTAGCAATCTTTTCCTTAAGGATTCAATCAACACCTTCATCTAACTTGCATTCCTAAAATCAAATCAAACACAAAACATACAACTCAACTCAGCCAATACATACACAAACTCCAAGAGTTCCACATAAATCACAACTACTTCAACTGAGTTCAACTTCATGCCTTCACCACATAACCTCTTCCTTATCCTCAATTACACTTGCACCTGCTATTACCATTTAAGTTCACATCCAAGTCAACTCGAACAATTGTAACTCTAATCCGGAACTTGAACCAATCTGTATCGTCGACAACTTCAGTTCAAACATTTTATCAACCTAATCAAGTTCTAACAACCATGACACTATCAACTTCTGCCATGCAACTCAATTGAAACCACTACACTAACTTACTTCATAACAACTATGTTATTCCCTACATCTGACAGTTTCATTTAACAAATACAACTCCACACACACTCTTACAACATCTACCATTTCCATGACAACCAAGCCAAACTTGAAACAATCTTTCCACCTGCACTTCAGTTCAACAACAATTCCATCTCCATTTCATTTTCCTTGCACATGTAATCAAACTCCTAAACAACATACACCACTTCATCTCAGGTAACCTCATTCACCCCAACTTCAGTCAACACAACACTTAATAACACACCATAATCTTCTTCCCTGCAACTTTTCCTCCTACACATACATCTGGGCTTAACCAACCATTACAGTAGTATCAACATATGAAATACACAATTTCAATAACATTTATCAGACTTTACTTTAGAGCTTCATTTCAATCACCACAACTCATCCAACAACCATCTATCAAAATCAACACAACCACCAATACCAATTTCCAACACCTAAAGTTGTAACTCAATTCAACACCCTCATTTCAGAACCTGTCTACACAATCTGTAAATTTAGTAACACCATTCTCATGAACTGCCTCTTCAACATCACTATAGCCATAATTCATCATATGAGATTCCCCTCCTTTAACCAATCTCAATTTTTATTCAACAACAACACACAAACTCAATAATAAACTCAAACTAAATTACTGATAAGAACAATTACCTCAAAAATCTTCACCCGTGCCATTGTGACTAAATTCTTCTCCTCTTTGATTTGGTTCAGCAAATCATCTCAAGAGCACTAACAATCCGTCAATTCAGTTTAACCAATACCCAACAATCTTCACCATCCTTTTCAATTTCCAGAAAACCCTAAACAACTTCTTGACTCTTTCATCTCTGTAACTAAACTCAAGCTTCGATTCAACTCTTATAACACCATACCCAGACTATAATTCTTCTTATTCATCACTAATTCGAACTCTAATTCAAATCTCTTAGAAACCATAACTTCTTTGATTTATCGTTACAGAAGCTTTACTTCAATGATTTAACAACAACCATTCTCTTCTTCATCCATTAACATCTCGATTCACTTCTCAATCTTCAGAACCTAAATCATCTCTATAAACCCTACTTTCAGAAACCTTAATCTTCGATTTGTAACAGCAACTCAACATTCTTCTCCATAATGAGAGAAACACCAACTCCTTCCTTATCTTCATAGTTTAATCACTTGATTCTCTCGAAATCAAATCTCAATTCATCTCAAACACTCGCAGAAGACGAAGAACAGAGAAGAAGGGAAAATAGAGAAGAAGAAAGAGAAGAAGAATAAGAGAATGATTATTCTCTTCGATCCGTTTGGAGATAAGGTCGGCGATAATTGCTAAAGGCACCCGAGAAACGGATAAGGGCAGCCAGACGGTTAAAGTGATTCTACCCTTCATAATAATCTGATGATATCTTCTTCGTCCGGTGTCCGATCGACACGTTCGAGTAGTCCATTCCGCGTAACTTTTCGAGATCTATCTAACGATACTAGTTTCGTATCTAAATCGTTGTTAGATTATTTTTTATTAATTAACGTTCGTGTTAAACTAATCGAGTTATTATCGTCTAATTCGTCTCTTGATTATCGTTGGACCAGTCAAATAGCATTGACGAGCTTAAGGGTCCTTACATGTTTAATCTTATTCTTATTTTCTAAATTGGGTGTAGCTGCGGGATTTACTGTAGATACCTTTTGGCGTTAGAAACAGGGACTGAGCAAAAAGATTTATCTTCACCTGCAGAATTTTCACTCAAGAATTGAAGTTTTTATCAGATGTCATCAAGTTTTCATCTTCATCAACAATTTAGAATACAAGTTTTCATCTTCATCAACAATCTTCAAACAAATTAGAGTAGTTACAAATCTTATTCTCTAAATTCTTCTCATTTTTGTGTGATCATCACAAAAAATTTCATTTAGTATCATTTTACAACAGATTTTAATTTCATTATTATCAGTATTAGAATTTATAGGTCGAAAAACTTTAGAATTTAATCATTTCAACAAAAACTCAATTTGTGAAGCAATCATCCATGATTAGACCGGAAGCAAGAGCAGGACAGCAGATAGATACTCGAAGAAGTAAGAGAGTAGCATAAAGAAGAGGAATATGAATGGGAGATGGTGCTGAAACATCAGCAGGAGAAAGGCGTGAACAAGCAAGACGACTAAATGAGAATCATGATGATCAGATGTATGTAGAGGATTTGTTCATACAACAGACATTGATACCACCGAAGAGGATGAGCCGGAGATGCACAGTGTTACGAAAGAAATATGACTATCGCAGAGTTACGACAAAGGCTAGCTCAAGAAAATCTGAGAGAAAGATAATCAGATCAAGAAAGGGAAAATCTGGTACGATACTATGAGGAATTGATGGACATGAATCAAAGAATCAACGGATAAATAACAAGGTAAGATCGTGCAAGGTCTGAGGAAAAATCGGTAGAGCAGAATCTAGACAAAGAGGAGATCATGGTCATCATCGAAATTATGGAGAAATGAGAATAGAAATCGACGAAGGAATCGTAGAGAAAGCAGTGAGGAAAAGAATATGAGAAAAGATGTAGAACAGAGTCGACGAGAGTATGAAAATTTACTAGCATCGATGAATCAAATTCGAAGGGAATAACAAGAGAGACAAGCAAAGATGAATAACGGTCAAAATATGAATAGAGCGGTCTTCAACGATCTAAAAGGTATGCGAGCATTGATGAGCAATACCAGGAGGAGGAGGAGGAGGAGGAGGAGGAATTCAATTAACTGAAGATACCGAAGGGGCAAAAATATCGACAATCAAGATAGAAATATTATATGGAGAGATGCCAAACAAGGGTGTTTTACCAACATTTAATAGTATCTTCGATGAAGAGGGGAGTGCAGCGTAACACCTATGATTGTATAACATATCGTTGTTGCAATGAAAAGGAAATGAAATGGTAAAATGTAAGTACTTTCCTGCTAATTTATCGGGCCAAGATTTAAAGTGGTTTAATGCTTTACCTGAGAATGCTATCACATCGTTCGAAGAGTTGCAGAGTGTGTTTCTCGAGACATACATGTATAACAATTTTCTCAGACCTGGAATTGAAACATTGTTTAATTTGAAGAGAATCCCAAGAGAAAGTCTAAGGAATTTGGTGACGCGATGAAGGATTTTATGCAGCAATCTCTCAAGTAGGGTGTCGGAGGTTAATTTGATTCTCGCATTTGTAAATGCTTTATTTGCGACAGATCTCTTATATGTACAACTATTCATAATTAAAGATACTTTGAGGATGAAAGAATTAAGAGAATATCAAGAGGAATACATTGCTTTAAAAGAAAAGAAGAAGGAGGTAGTGGATTACTCTGGTCAGGTTAAAGAAGGGAATTCTAGACTTCTTTCTAGAACAACAAATGTCGTCGAGAATGTTGTACAAGTCATTCCGAGAGAAGCACGGGGTCATGGGAAGAATAAAGAAGTAGCATTATCATGCAAAGACATGAGATGGTTCAACAAAGAATATGGGAACAAACAATATAATAATCAAGGAAATAACTAAGGAAGGCAGTACAATAATCAAGGAGGAGGGTATTATCAAAAGTTAGGTTGAAGGAGATTTGAATTTGAATCAAGGAGGAGGGTATTACCAAGGCTGAAAAGAACCTCTTCAAGGACTTAAAAGTCATGAGTATTGTTCTTATCATCGGTTTCATGGACACACAACTTCATAATGTAGGAATGTTCAGAGATTAATATTAAAGTTCATCAATTAAGGAAGGTTAAATCAATTCTAGAGACTCCTTTAACGCCACCACAGGCACGACAACCAGCGCAGATCTATCGTATTAAAATCGAAAGGGATGCCCAAATTTTACATGCTCAATTATTCATTCAGTTAGAAATATATCGGAGTTTCATGAGAAGATTTTAAACAAAGTACATAAGAGGGATTGCAATGGAAAATAGATTTTTAATGTTGCAAAAGCTTCAGTTCTCGCCGAGCGACAAAAGCAACCTATCACTTTCTCAGCTGATGAGACTCCAAGAGGGGAATATCGCACACTGATCCTTTGGTGGTTACGATGACTATTGGCCAGAATTCTAAATGGGATGATGATATCGATGTGAAAAGGAAGAAATGGGCGATTGACAAAATTCTCGTCGATACAGGAAGTTCTGTCGATATTCTGTTTTATCATACATACAAGATGATGGGTTACACCAATTCAGATTTAATTCCTTATATTTACAGTATTTATGGTTTCAATGGAGTGACATTGAAACCAAAAATAGAAGTAAAGATGAACATTCCAATAGGGCAGTTGCATACTGAAGTTACCTTTTGTGTGGTGGATATTGAATCACCATATAATGCTTTAATTGGTTGACCATGGATTCATGGAATAATAGGATTGGCATCCACCTGGCATCAGTGTATTCGATTTCCGACACCCATGGGAATTGGAGAGAGAGATGGAGATTCAAAAGATGCAGAAATGTGCAACAAAGAAGATGTAAGAAATTATGAAGGAAAAGCTAAAAACAAAATGTAATTAAGAAAAAAGGTAATAGAAGAAAAAAGAATGAAGGAGTTGTTGTGATAAAGAGAAGTTCAATAGAATATTTAGAGGTTTATTTTGTATGGAGTTATAAGTAATGCCAGTGGTAATTAGAAAATAGAGTTATGTACAATCGAAAAATGTTTTAATGAAGATTTCTTTTAAACCAGCGATATCGTAACGATGAAAGATACAGACGAGCAAGAAAGGAAGCATTATTAGCGGCGATAAAAATCGCAATAACAATTTCATATTGTGATAATACCTTCAACAAAAAGGTAATAAAAGAGGCATAATAAGACCACAACAGAAGGAAAAATAAGACCTCGGAAATATAGTCAAAACCTCGCTAGGAGGCTGGGTACCCAATTTTTGGCGTGCAACTTAGTTCGCATATGAAGTAAGAGGCAAACCTACCTAATACCTATCTACACCTCATATTGGGAAATTCCTAGTGCCGAAACAAGGAAATTTGGTTTGGAAGATAGGGGCGTGAGAAAAATATGATCACAGTAGTTGGAATTTTGAAGGTATATTCCAATGGATTAGTTGTTATGAAAGGTTTTAAAACATGGAAACTTGTATTTTATGCAAGGAAACACAAGTGTGACTAAAGGAATTGTAGCAGTATTGGATAGTGTTGAGTCGGACACTACCAAACTATGGCATATGCGTTTAGGGCATACCGGATAAAAGTATTTGCAAGGCTTGTTGAAAGGAACAAAATCATGCAGCAAGTTGGGATTTTGTGAACATTGTGTGAAGGGGAAGATAACTAGAACAAAGTTTATGACCGGTAAAAGAACCACCAAGTGAGTTTTAGACTATGTTCACACAGATGTATGAGTACCTTCAAGGACTGCATCCTTGAGAGGTAGAAGATATTTTGTCTCCTTTATAGATGACTTCACCAGAAGAGTATGGGTGTACACCATGAATAGAAAGGATGAAGTTTTGGAAATATTTTTGAAGTGGAAGAAGAAGGTTGAGATGAAGACCGGCAGGAAAGTGAAGGCCTTAAGATCATACAATGGTGGTGAGTACAGGTCTGATCTGTTCCTACGAATCTTTGAAGATGAAGGTATTGAGCGTCATTTCACAGTAAGGGAGACTCCATAACAAAATGGGGTGGAGGAATGCATGAATCGTACATTACTGAAGAAAGTACGATGTATGTTGTCTAATTCTGGATTAGGCAAATAGTTTTGGGTTGCAGCTGTGGAATATGCGTTTCACCTAGTGAATCGGTTTCCAACAGCGGCACTAAAAGGTAAAACACCAATGTAAGTATGGTATGGTAAACCAGTTTTAGATTATGAGATGTTGCATGTGTTTGGTTGTCCCGCTTATTACTATATGAGGGAAGGAAAACTTGATCCTAGAGCCAAGAAAGTTATTTTCGTAGGTTTTCAATCAGGAGTAAAAGGATACAAGTTATGGTGTCCCGAATTGAAGAAGGTAGTGATAAGTAGGGATGTTACCTTTAATGAGACTGCAATGTGGAAGAATGAATCATCTGAAATAGAAGTAGAAAGTCGGAAAATAGCGTTGTTTGAACCTAATGAAAAATCAGCAAAGTCTGTCCACATAGACGAGAATTTAGAAGTTGAAGGTTGTGATAAAGACTTAGAATTGGGAATAATTGATGTTTCAACCCAAGAACCATGTCCACAATTACAAGAAGAAGTAACACAACCTGAATTACCGGAAGCAACTACATATTATGATAGTATTGCTCATAGAAAAGAACCAAGAAATACTCACAAACCAGAATGGTTTGGAGATACAGTTGCATATGTATTACCGATTGTAGAAGAATAAATTCCAACCACTTATAAACAAGTTTTCAAGACAGTTGAAAAGGTGGAGTGGGAGAAAGCCATGAGTGAAAAGATGGATTCTCTTGACAAGAATGGAACTTGGGAGTTGGTGGAGCTACCTAAAGGAGAACATGCAATTGGATGGAAGTTGGTATATACTGTAAGGAACCTCAAGCTCGTCAACGCTATTAGACCGGTCAAGTGTCGATTTAGGCGATAATAACTCGATTAGTTTAACACGGACGTTAATTAATAGAAATTAATCTAACTACGATTTAGTTACGAAACTAGTACCGTTAGATAGAACTCGAGAAGTTCTACGTAATGGACTATTCTAATGTGTCATTCGGATATCGGACGAAGAAGATATCATCAGCTTTGTTTGAAGGGCAAATTAGTCTTTTCACAATTAGCCGGGTGGCTACTCTTATCTAGACGAACGTGTCATTTTTTGGTCTTATCTAAACAAGACGGGTCGAGAATATAAACTCGTGTATTATTTCTTCTTCCTTCTTATTCTTCTTTCTTATCTTCTTTCTTCTTTTGCTCTTCTATTTCTCTGTTCTTCTTCTTCCGTGAGTTCGTGAGATTTAATGGAGTGAATTAGTTTATTAAACCATGTGATTGATGAAGATTGAGCGACTGGTGGTGGTGTATGACTTTTACTGATTTTGGGAAGAGAAGAGGTTGATGCTGTTATAATCAGAATTAGGGTTGTATAGTTGATTGGTGTTTTGAGAATTTGGAAGATGAAGTATAGAGGTATATTGAGTTGAAGAATCATGGGTTTAGGTTCGATTGAAGTTATGGAATTTTCTTAGAGATGAACCGAGAATTAGGGTTTTTGAATCTGGGTTGTGATTCGATTGAAGATTAATTCGAGGATGAAATTGATACTCTAGAAGATCAATTGAAGATGGGTTTTGTGTGTTGAACGTAAATAAGAAGATTTAATATCTGATTTTGATTCACAGAGAAGAATTGAATAATTAGGGTTTCATGTTCTTCCCAAATTTAAGAACTAGGGTTTTGATAATTAAACAAATGGTTTAGGGAGGAGATGATATGGTATTGATTGTCTGAATCAGAAGGGAGAAAGGGTTGGTTTCAATTTGGTTGAGACAAGTTGATCTAAGGTAATTGATATTCTCTGTGATTTTAGTTAAGTGAATATTTATGAAGCTAAGAACTGGGTTGATATGGAATGGAATTAATCTGGTTATATAGATTGATCTGAAATGAATGTAGGTAGATATACAAAGAGTTACATTGGTTGTGATTAATTGAACAAGAGAATGGTATCTGTGAACTGTAGAAGTAGTTGGTATGATTGCAGATTATTTTAATGTGGAGTTAAGTTGAACTACTAGTGGAGTTGGTTGTTTTGAAATGGTTGAGCTGAGTTAACTGTGGTGGTGCTGTAAAGGTGCAGGTGGATATAATTGGTGGATGACAGTGGTTGTGAATGAACTTTGGTGGTTTAATAAGTGACAGTTAAAAAGGGTTTGAGCTGATGTTATAAATGATTGCTAAGTTCAATTGTTATGGTTGTGAAGGGTTAAGTTGATGGTGAACTATAGATACTGCTGGTGGAGATACATAGTGAAGATACATTGGTAATTATAGATGCATAGTCTGTAAATAAGTGATGGTTGGTCGAATATGTGTATGGGAATGTTAGTACTGAAGTTATTGAAGTTGGTTATTGTGATGTTATTAGAATCTCTGAGTTTGTATCTCAGATGATAAAGAGTGATGTTGCAGGATATGGATTCGATTAGCTACAATTGAAGGTTGAGTTAGTATTGTAGATGTGGGAGTTAAATGAATGAACTATTGATTTTCAATGTAACTAGATGGAACTGAAATGGTATTACAGTGCATGAGAATGGTGCTAGTGCTATGGGAGTTGTGGTTGATCTGAGAAGCAGATGTAGTAATTGAATGGGTATCAATTCAGGCCTGAGATGTGTAGTAACTAAGGTGATTGTAGGGAATAACTAATCACTCCAGTGGAGGCTTGCTACTGCAATTGCAGGTAGGCATAATTTGTAATTGTAATTGAGATTTGAAGTTTTATTTAAATAGATTGAAGTTGAACTTGAATAGAGTTGTAGAGTTAGAGTTGCAAATATGTGAGAAGAACCCTTGGCATGTCTGACTGAGCTTATTCAGTCTATTTCAGTTTTGTATAGATGACTCAGTTAATCTGACTGAGTCGAGTTGACCCTGTTTAACTAAGTTGAATCGGGTTGACTCAGTGGACCTTGACCGAGTTAACCCTTTGACCCGATCTTGACCTTTGACTGGACTGAGACATTGAATGTTAAGTTGACCTTGGACTGTCAGTTTGACCGCTAGTGATTGTTAGTTGACTAGGATGACCCTAATCTCCTAAATTGACATTTTGGACCCCTTATGGTCCGAATCGACCTTTGGTTTATTCTACAAAGTTGTAGATATTCATCAGACTTGGCTATGGACTATATAATCAATCTAATTAGATTAGTAAACTCTTAGTTATACTAAAGATAGAGAATAAGATACCATAATGGGTTTAGAACCATTAGATACAATTGTATGATTCTTGTGTGAGCCTTTTGGCCAAACTCTTAGAGTGCTTGTATGATTAACAGTTAGTCTGCATTAACAATGATCGATTCAAAGGATGAACCAGTGGATCGTGGATCTCGTGGTAGGCGAGGCTTGTCATCAAAAGAGGTGGGAATACATTTGACTCTGTAAAATTATTATTATTGTTTTTACAAAACTTTATGCTTATCAAACTCATGCATTGTCTATTCGTACATTCCATGCTTTGTATAAATTGCATTCCGATAATTCTGTTGATTCTGTTAATCTTTCCATGAATTGGAAAGTATTTGTAATGCTTGCTTGAATTGTTATGGGAAATATGGTTTTCCACTTGTGGTATATAGGTGTTGATGGTGGTTTTTAGCTTAGGGTTAAAATCGTAAAACACTAATCCCTATCAGACAGTGACGTCACAACATTTAAGTGATAAAGCATTTACTAGGAGCATTTACTAAAAATTTTTAATGTGTCTCTAAATAATTACCGGGCTACCTTTTTTTTCAAATCAGGGTCACAACAAGCAAAACCCTAATTCACCTATGTGCCAACGGCAAATCATGCCAGCCACACCAACCGCGCCAAAGCATGCCATCCATGTTAGATGCACCTCTGTGCCAATGGAAAATAATGCCAGCCACACCAACCACGCCAAAGCATGCCAACCATGCTAGCCGCACCTCTATGCCAATGGAAAATCATGCCAGCCACACCAACTGCGCCAAAGCATGCCAACCATGATAGCCGCACCTCTGTGCCAATGGAAAATCATGACAGCCACACCAACCGCGCCAAAGCATTCCAACCATGCTAGCCACACCTCTGTTCCAATGGAAAATCATGCCAGCCACACCAACCGCGCCAAAGCATGCCAACCATGCTAGCCACACCTCTGTGCCAATGACAAATAATGCCAGCCACACCGACCGCGCAAAATCATGCCAACCATGCTAGCCGCACCTCTGTGCCAATGGAAAATCATGCTAGCCACACCAACCACGCCAAAGCATGCCAACCATGCTAGCCGCGCCTCTGTGCCAATGGAAAATCATGCCAGCCACACCAACCGCGCCAAAGCATGCCAACCATGCTAGCCGCACCTCTGTGCCAATGGAAAATCATGTCAGCCACACCAACCGCGCCAAAGCATGCCAACCATGCTAGCCGCACCTCTGTGCCAATGGCAAATCATGCCAGCCACACCGATCGCGCCAAAGCATGCCAACCATGCTAGTCGCACCTCTGTGCCAATGGAAAATCATGTCAGCCACCGACCGCGCCAAAGCATGCCAACCATGCTAGCCGCATCTCCGTGCCAATGGAAAATCATGCCAGCCACACCGACCGCGCCATGCCAAACACATCTCGCCAGGGACCCCTCATGCCGCGCCACCATGCTGGCCTTCCCCACGCGACTACCTAAGTGAAGGCGTTCAATAATAAACAGTTTCCCTTCAATCCCAGGAGCAAATCCTGGCCGTCTAAGGTCACCTCACGACCTTTGGCCCAAAACCATAGCTTGGTCACGCACCTAGCCAAGCTAGCCACGCTATGCCAAACACATCTCGCCATGGGACCCCATGCCGCGCCACCATGCTGGCCTTCCCCACGCGGCTACCAAAGTGAAGGCGTGCAACAATCAACGGTTGCCCTTCAATCCCAGGAGCAAATCCTGGCCGTCTAAGGTCACCTCACGACCTTTGGCCCAAAACCCTAGCTTGGTCGCGCACCTAGCCAAGCTAGCTGCGCCATGCCAAACACATCTCTCCATGGCCCCCCATGTCGTGCCACCATGATGGACTTCCACACGCGGCTACAAAAGTGAAGGAGTGCAACAATCAACGGTTGCCTTTCAATGCCAGGAGAAAATCCTGGCCGTCTACTGTCACCTCATGACCTTTGGCCCAAAACCGTAGATTGGTCATGCACCTATCCAAATCTAGCCACGCCATACGCCCAAGGCAAACCCTTGGCCCAACATGCCAAGCCAAACGCCCTTGCCTTGGACCTAGACACACTATGTTCCCATGGAAAACCCTTGGTCCCACATGCCAAGCCAAAACCACACCTATCCCAAGCTATCCGCGCCATACCCCAATGGCAAACCCTTGGCACCACATGCCAAACCAAAACCGCACCTAGCCCAATCTAGCTACGCCATGCCAAATGCACTCTTCCTTGGCCCTATCTATGCTAGTCACGCCAAGCCGAACGCCCTTGCCTTGGCCCCATGCCACCCTGCTGGCCTCCCTTACGCGGCCACCAAAATGAAGGTATGCAACAATCAACGGTTTCCCTTCAATCCCAGGATAAAATCCTAGCAATCCAAGGTTACCAGATAACACATGGTAACCTTTGGCCCGAAAACCTAAGTTTGGCCACGCCAAACCATGGCATGCCAACCTAGTCGCGCCACCATGATTGGCCCTCACTACCGAAATGAAGGCGTGCAAAGATCAACGGTTGCCCCTCCTTTCAAGATGTAAAATCTTGACCGTCGAAGGTCACCAGGCTAGCAAGTTTCCCGAGCTTGAATTGCCAAGCCACAAAAACATGCTACATGTTTCCCAAAAATATTCGAGACATCAACATAAACTGGGGTATCCTCTTTGGATATTGGTTTGGCGGTCTACAGCGTGAGGCGTATACTACGCCCGTCATAAGGAAGTGTCATAAGGGTGAGGCGGTTAGTAAATAGGGGAAGTTATGTGTGAAACGTTCATGGGACATAAAGCACATGCATTAACAAATTTATGGGACATCAAGTCCATAACGTTAACAGTTTCATGCGCTAACAACTTTATGGACATCAATTCCATGCATATGGTCACCACCTCCTCACATTTACTTTCCCACTCCTTAATGAGGCTAGGGTACGTTTCTATTCCGACTTGTATAAATAAGTCTTATCTATTTCCATTGAACAACAAGTTCTTGGTAAGGGAAAAAAACCACATTCAGAAAGGCAACTCTTGCTATATTTCTCAAAGCTCTCACCTTCTGATACAAGTTAAGTACTACTTTTAAAGAATTATTCTGGCCTCAACACTCTCTTTGCTTCCCTCCCTAAACCAACCCTTCTCCTCCACTTTGTGACTGAAGCAAGTATGGAACGACCATTTCTTGGTTTAGGCCGGACTTGTACATATTGATCTCTCGAACCTAAAGTACTCCCTTGAAGTACATTGTTTAGGGTTTAAATTGTTTCTCACCTTCACACCAGCAATTACCGAAATCAGCAGAAACTATTTTCACCTAAAAACAATTGGAGACCACAGCGGGAGGTTCGATCTTTCGGTTACAATGTCAATTTTCAACCAGCGATCTCATTCTTCGACCCAGACGTCAAGATGGTAGAGGAAGGAGATCCACTCCGACTCAGTTACTAGACGGCTCGATTATCATTCATGACACGACAAGGGATGACTGGGGACTTCCCAGAGGATAAAAGCAAAATGATCCGCCCAGGGATCAACGGCTCGGTTATCAGACAACTTAATAACGGCTGGGGACTTCCCACGGCTGTGTTTCTCGTAAAGCTTGGTCCTACACCCGGAAGGTCTACTTTTCATCAGAAAACCTAAGAAACCGAGTAAGTCTTATCTAGACAAAAATACGTGGTTTGCTTTTTCAAGTTCTGATAAAACCTATAGCCATATTTCATCCCATGTCATTTACTAACACACGGTTCCATAGTTTTCTTGGGATGTCTGCGTCACTTTCATTCATAGCCAAAGACAATTCAATTCTAAACATTTCATTCAAAAAAATATATATATTTAATCCAAAACCGTCAAGGTAGCATTTATCTATTAACCAAAGAAAACCAGAAAATCAAAAACCAAGAACCAGGCGTCTCATTTGCCTTTCAGAAGAAAAAAAAACTAAAGATAAGAGGTCCAAAACACAGATATATATTCAAGAGAAATTTTCCAACAACGGCTTGCTCCTTTTAGCAAAGGCCTCCCTCGTGATTTGGAGAGCCGCCCTCTTCAATTTCAGCTTCCTGCACAACTTCTTGAATTCCGCTTCCTGCTTCTTCATCATGTCTGCATAAGGACCTTCAACTGCTCCTTCCAACGACCTTTCAACATCAAAAAGACCTTCAGAGAACCAAGGAATATTGAATTCGAAGTCCACGCACATGTCACGATGGAACTTCCAGTTCGAGATTACATCCTCAGAAACTATATGACCAGTCATGTTGCACATCTCATCAATCGAAGACAATGCTTCCTCCATACGCTTGACCAACGCATGACAACTAGTGATCTTCTTAGTCATGGAAATATGACCGTGGCTTTCCCATATCTTGGTGTACAACGCCGCATACTTAGATGGCACGCTAAATCCCCCAATCAACACTTGATCTGGATAAGGAGCCAGATATGGAGGAACAAAGGTAACGCTTGCGACTACATCAGTAACCGGTATGGGATCCCTAACAACTATTGTGTCAGGGTTCACATGAGAAATCTCTGTTGTCGGAGTCACAACAGCAACGCTTTCATCTCGATTGGCCTCTGTTTCAAAGCTAATAGGATTGGTTGACACAGATGGAGACAAAGCCGTTCCATCACCAGTTTCCTTTTCGAGTTCAATTTCAGAACCGGTGTCGCTCTGCGATATCTATTTTTAGACACACTTCGTCAAAAAAGAGGGGAGAAAGAAAAAGAGGAAGGTTATGGAGAAGACTCACTGATCTGTTTTCAGACCGACTAGAAGAAGATTCATCACTGATATTGGAAGAACTACTCCAGCCATCTCTGGACTCTGAGCTTTCATCCTTCTCGGATTCCCCTCCATCATAGGTAGGCTCAGCTTCGCTGCTTTTGGTCTCAAGAGGTGCTGTTTTCTGACTACGTGCAAGTTTAGCAAAGGCGTCCACACTGCTGAGACCCTGGGCAAGACACAAGGATAGACACTCAATAATGAGACGGAGACGTATGTAATTCGACTAAGTCAGGAATAGAATTATACGTACTCGCATATTGGAAGAGCTAAAATTTGGTAGAGCCTCCAGACCCGACTGAAAACCACCAGCATGATTCTTAGACCTTTTCTCCTTAACTTGGGTACTGCCCACGTCCTGACCGATAGATTTCCTTTTGGTTAAAGAAGTATCCCTCAACAACGGATGTTTTGCTAAAATCTCAGCGGAAGGCCTACCACGAGTGTTTTCCACTACGGCTTTCACAAATTCCTGGATGACGAGGAATTCACTCTGCCAGAATGCGTTATACTTAGAGGTAGTCGACGGATTTCGTTCTGAAAGCAAGAAAGGGACACTAGCATCAAGAATGTATGATAATGGATCCTCTGGATCCGCCAGCTGACGAACGAGAGGGACCCCATGGTCGAAACCCATATGCCAAGCTGCTCGCTCAATATTATAAGAGATTGCCTGACACGGTCCTTGAAAGAAATACGGTATATAGCCAGACGTGCAACTTCGCATGAATACAATCTCACCGACGTTCAGATTCCCTCCATCAGAAAGCAAAGACATGTGTGGATCAAAAGCAAAGGTACTAATCTGAGTTATGGACGTATGCATCGGAGCCCATGGACGAAAATTAATTGTATGCGAGCTGTCAAGAGGTCCGACCAGTTTCGAACCAGTCTTGGGATGCCTATTCAACCAGCGTAGTATCCTCGAGCCACCCCAAGACTCGGGAAGTACATCCAACGGTTTCGGGGAATACTTCTCGAAATGTTCCCATATCCACGCCTGGATAAAGGAGGCATGAACATACAAATATACTTTCATGTAGCCGTTCGAGGCGCGCATGTCCGAAACCAGCTAGTCCAGGTATGCATACAGAGAACCAAGAAACAAACCACCGAGGGGGAGAACGACACCTTTTGCCAATTTTATGGCAAACTTGATAAGTCCATGTCTTATCTCTTTCTTACCCAAGCCGTCATCAAAAATATCTCTGGATAGCCAAAGAGCCAAGAACGCCGCAACATGAAGTGTAATGTTCTTCTGGTTCGACTCTAACGCGTCAGGAAACCACTGAGACACCCTCCAATCATAGAAGCACTTTGTCTCATTTTCTTTCCGAACGAATCTCATCTGCGGACCACCTAACATCAAGGTTTCCAACTACGGGAAGGTTCAGTAGTACAACCATGCTCTCTAAGGAAATAGTCATTTCGCCCCATCTACATACGTCCATGTGGGTGTCCGGACACCATATATGGAAACAAATCTTTCATAATCTAAAGCACTACAAAATCCGTAACAGCATCAACGATCTGCGCCTTGGTCAAATTATTTCTTATGTTCTCTTGGCTCATCATAAACCGCATCCATATCTCGAAGGAACGCAATGGACTCACCGACGCTTTGAAATCAATAAAAGAAGCGGAATACTCATTCCTATGAAGACCAAACCGTATCACATTCTCGGGAGGAACCGACCGATCCCCTCCCTCACTCTCCGAACCTGTCAGAAGTAGTGTTACATGCTTAAGAGGACTTCTCCTGGCAGAGATTATCGTGAAGAATTCATCAGCCACGTTTGGCTTGGAGTTACCAACGTCCTTCGATATGGCAAAAAATTTCTCAAGCGGCGTCATAACAAAGATTCTCTCACAATACTTACGCTTTCCAAATAACTACAACGGAACAATAAAGGAGAAATTATTACGGAAATTGCACGGAAGTTATTTTTTTTACCCAAGACGCAGGCTAGTCTGTTTCAAGGCTGTACCCTGCAGCATAGAATCCTTATCCAACCGAGAAGGTGCGCCCCACCATGGGAATCATGCACACGGCTACACCAAGACAAGGAGTAAACCCTAAAAACTAGGTTTTCATGGAAATTACTATCGCGTGCCTACTTTGCACAGCGAGTTGGAGTGGTCAACTTACTACGGACGTGGAAAGGTACGCCTGCAACTAGGGTTTTCAAAAAAAAAAAAAAAAAAAAAAGAGCAAAAGAAAAGAGAGTCAAAGGGAAGTATTGGAAGACATAACTAATCCGCTCGTCCGCTTCACCGCTACCAAGCAACAAAAGAAAGAATAATGAAGGCGTGAGGGAGAGGCCGGTCATCCTTTTATAGGCGTGATACTTGGGAGTTTGAACTAGGAAAGGATTTCCGCAATCCTAAGGATGCATGGCTTCAAAGGTTGCTGGATCCCACCACCAAATAGTGAAGTAAACAATTCATGCCAATGACATCAACCAGCAGGAGGTATAAATATAATTCAAAATATCAAAAGTGTACAAGGTAAAACAAAATTCTCATAAAGCTTCTAAATTTGTTCCTCCATCTCTACTACAAAGCCATTGCTTCTCCATGAAAGCACCCTCTTGATAAGAATTTAAAAACACCTTAAGAAAACTCTAGAAACATACGACACAGTTCAGTGGTAAAAACCAGCATCCACATGCTAACACAATGATCAATTACATGCCTTTACTATCATTCTGATGTCATTGTCTCAAGGTTCAAACTTCAAGGAGAAATGACACTGAATTTTCTTTTACAGGAGACATCCTTCTCGAAAGTTTCTTATGTTTATGGACGTTGGATTTGAATCAAACAATAGCAAGTAAATATGACCAGGGAAAATGTATCATGAATACCCAAATGCAATGTATACTTGAAACTAGTAAGTACCATATTGTGGTACTTAAAATGCTACTTCTTCCCATTATGAGTGACTAGAAAATCAAATATCTTACCTTACTATAATAAAGAAAAGGTGTCTTTTCAACGGACCGACGGGATATTACCTATGTACCCTTCCGTGTTTTTAAGATGTTGAAATAGCTACTCTGCGATTTTGATTATTGAGCTGCGGATGAATCTTTTTTTTCTTTCTAAGAAGACTTTTATTTATTTATAGAAGGAAGTTTACATTACATAAGATGGGATCTAATCCATGATTAGCCCTATCTAGGATATTTAATCTTTCATTTGTTCTCATATTCTCCGTAGAGATGTAACTAATTCTCCTAGATCTTACTTCCTTAGCTAGTCTATCTTCAAAATCAACAAACTTTCTAGCTTTATACATAAAGGAAACCGAATTACAATACTTAAGGGAAAATTTGCATCTATTGATGCTATTTTGAGACCTCCAAGGTTGTTCTTATGGATTAGCTTCTCCTTTCATGATCTTCATCAACGTTTGACAATCATTGAAGATGCAACAATTATTGAGATTCAAATCCTTCACCCACCTGAGAGCCTCAATTCCAGCTTTAGCTTCTGCTTCTAATGGGCAGGAGGCCCAGCTACTGCCTGTTGTGCATTGCATTCTAATTCATGTTTTGTCCAGAATTGAGATAACATAACCTATAGTAAAATCAGCTTCAAGGAAGGAAGCATCAAAATATATAAACCAATCACATGAACAACTGTCCAGAATGAGATTATCATTGCATTGTTTTTTGTTCTTACAACATCATGACTAATATGATTGTCCCTTGATAAAGTTAACTTCTGGTGGGAAGCTTTTATCAGATCAATAATCTTTTGCACATCAGGCACAACATTGTCAAAGTGCACACTATTTTCAAATTTCCAGATGGAACAAATGATAAGAGAAGCTAAATTATGCTTGTCATTAAAAGCTTTATTATTCAACCAAAATTTAAACCAATGCATGATATCCTGACTTCCACTATAGTTATAAATGTTATTCAGATCAAAAGCATTCCATAATTTTTTTTTGTAAACATGCAATTTACAAACAAGTGCATTTCATCTTCAACATCATGTGCATCACAGAGCATACAGTAAGGGTTAGTTTCTTTAACATATTTAGACATATTACTTCAGAGAGAAAATGCATTTGAAAAAACTTTCCAATTAAACATGTTAACTTTAGGCAGAATATTTAGATTCCAAAATCTAGCTTCATTCTTATCTATCTTAAGATTAGTTAGATAGTTAAATAAATTTAGTAGTTAAATTTCCAGATATGGTAGATTTCCATCTAATTCTATCATTCATACTAAGATTAATAGCTAAAGAGTTAATAGCATTATGAAAAAAAAATCAATGTATTTGCAGATAATATTCATGTCCCAGTTTCCATCAGAGGTAATTAACTCATTTACATTAATAGGCATGTTGTTGTCAGAAATGATCGGATACAGCAGAGTAGTTTGATTAGGCAACCAAAAATCAATCCAAATATTAGTAGCCTCACCATTGTTAATCTTCCACACACTATTTGCCTTAATAACATCTAAACCTTTCTTAATATTAGACCAAATCCAGGAAATCTTATGTTTTATAGTTTTTCTTAGGGGATTGTGATTCCTAAAGTATTTATGCTTTTTTTTTTCTAGCCCATAAATGATCCTGATTATAATCAACCTCCAAGCTAACTTAGTGATTAAAGCAAGATTATGCTTATTAGGAATTCTAATTCCCAGTCCACCTTGCCTAATATAATTAGTGATGCTAGGCCAAGCTTTAAGGTAATAACATTTCTTCTTATTCTTTTTTTCCCAACAGAAATCCCTTTGAATCTTATCAAGATTATCAAGGTTTTTTTTTCGGAAAATAAACACACTGCATTTGGTGATTAGGGTATGCACTAAGAACATATTTGATTAAAACCGTGTGGCTAGCTTGGTTAAACATCTTCCCAATCCAGCCTTAGAGAACAATATAGTATTTATTAAGTAAGGGTTCGAAACTATTAACTTTATTTCTTTCAAAGAAAAGGGGAGTCCCTAAATACTTGTCATTTTTAGCTATTTTCCTAACTTTTATGATTTTAGAAATGATTTTACAGTGCTTGTTATGAATTTTATGAGTAAAATAGACACCAGATTTTTGAAAGTTAATGACTTGCCCAGTCATTTCACCAAATTTATTCAAAACATTGACTAGATTTTTTTCTTCATAAAGACTATCCTTAGAAAAAAGAAAACATTTGTCAGTAAAAAAGAGATGGGAAACAGGAGGAGCTGTTCTAGCAACTTTGACACCATAAATTGTTTATCATTTTCAGCTTTTAAGAGAAGTTTTGAAAGAAATTCGATGCAAATAATAAACAAATAAGGGGACAAAGGGTCCCCTTGTCTAAGACCCCTAGTAACAATGAATTTATCACCAAGCACTCCATTTAAAAGAACTGAAAAGGAGGTAGTTATAATACATTGCATAACAAGATAAACCCAATCCTTGCAAAAACCAAAATCCAAAAGAGTTTGATTTATAAATTCCCATTCCATTCTATCGAATGCTTTAGAAAGATCTATTTTTAAAGCCATACTGCCAGTTTTATTCTTTGAAATCTTCATGGAATGGAGAATTTCATGCGTAACTATGATATTATCCGTGATTTGATGACCAGGAATAAAGGCAGATTGGTTTTGTGAAATAAGCTTAGAAAGTAGGGGTTTTAGTCTATTAGTTAAAAAAATTGAAATAATTTTATAAGTAGTGTTACTAAGACTTATGGGACGAAAATCGCTAGGCGTGGAAGGGTTTTGAACTTTAGGTATCAGAGTTATATAAGTATAGTTCATTTCTTTCAGAATGTATTTTTTCCTAAAAAAATCTTGCACAAGATTAATAATGTCTAGTTTAACAACCTCCCAGATTTCTTAAAAAAAAAAACCAGGTGGATAACCATTGATTCATGTTAAACATGGTGTTTCTAATTTCTAATTCATCAGGGATTCTGATAAGCATGTTATTTTCCTCCTCATTATTACAGGGATCAATTAGACTATTCAGAGTATCAAGATGTTGCACCTTACTCTTAGAGCTAATGTTTTTGAAGTGTTTAATTAGCATATTATGAACTTGAGAGTTATCATCTATCCACATACCAGTTTCATCCCTAAGCGTATGAATATGGTTAATTCTTCTTCTGTTGTTCGCAGATTGGTGGAAAAAGAAGTATTTCTATCAAAGTCTTTTAAAAATTTATCTTTAGAAAGATGCTTCCAATAGTCATATTCTCTATTTTACCAGGTTTCTAAGTTATTCTGCGTATCCTTAATTTCGAGAACAGGTAAAGGGTTAATCGAGTGAAGATAATCCATTTTCCTATTTAGTTTTTCTATATTTTGAAAAATGTCCTCGAAAACCGATTTATTCCACTTAGATAGAGAAAAAGAAAGATTTTTAAGGTTTTTTTGAACTTTATAGGCGTAAGACCCCCTAATATTGTAATTCTAATTATCAAAGACAAATTTTTTGAAACCTTCAAGACTTAACCAAGTTCTGACAAACTGATGTGCATTGGATTTAATAGGTTTACAGGAAAGTAAAATCGGAGTATGATCAGATCCTACTCTAGACAAGTGACTAATAATAGCATCAGGTTAAATAGAAGACCATCTAGAAGAAGTGAGAACTCTATCTATATGTTCTTTAATGTTTTCCCGACCTTCCCTATTATTTGACCAAGTAACAGGAATTCCTTGATATCTAAGGTCCATTAACCCTAAGGACTGGATATTATCATGAATGAATTTGTTAACATGTGATTTATCTTTTCCACCATGCTTATCATTAACATGCAGAATAAAATTCAAGTCACCTATGATGATCCAGGGCATGTTAGGATTCAGCTTACAAAAATGACTATTCTTATCCCATTGCATTTGTTTTCCTAAATCATTCAGGGGGGAATGCATGCAGAAAATATTCCAGATATTATTAAAACAATCATGCACTTCAAAGAAACATATATCAAAAATTTCAGCAATGCATTTAACTTTTATATTATTGTGCCAAGCAATAAGCATCCCACCAGAGAGACCAATTCTAGGGATAACTAACCAGTCATGAAACTTTAAATTTCTAGCTTGTAGGACCAGAATATCTCCATGATATTATTCTTGCGAGATTTACAACACTTCTGCGAGTTCTTCAACAACATACTGCGAGTGTCGCAGAATGACGTAGCATATGACGATAACTGACACATGAGAAGAGCACAACAATTTTGCGAGGGTTATATTGACCACGAGAATTAGCATTATCACTTCTGCGAGAATATCACGAGTCATATCCGAAATTAAAGGATAACTTAGCTATCATCCATTGTGCAACTACCCTATATAAAGAGACCCAGTAGATTCGAAGCGAGAGAGTGTTTGAGTGCTAAGATAGTTTTGAGGAGAGAGAAAATCCAAGAGAACAGTTGTATTCTTGATTTCTTCCATTTCTTGTAAACATTTCTCTGAATCAAATAATAAAGTGTTATTTTTAATCTTCAAATGTGTGTTGATTACTGTGAATTATTGTAAAGGGTGTAGTGTAGGTTTTCATGCAACTACATATTGACGCCCGAAACAGGGATGAATTGATGATTATTTGAATAAAAAGATAAAAATTGACATTGTAATTGGAAGGAATTTGGAACAATTAGTGAAGGATTTTATGCAATTTTCAAAAGTTCACTAAGGATAATGGTAGAAGAACAAATACATCAGAACCACCAACAACCGTAAGGAGGAGTAAAAGACTTGAAGGTGGAGAAACAAATGAAGTGGGAGAATCTTCAAGGATAAGAACAAGAAGAGTTAGAACAAGGAATAATGGAGAAAACCAAGTGCAACAACCGAATCAGCAAACACCAATACAAAACAGAACTATTGATTATGATAGTGTAAGTGTGCACACTTGGAGATCAGATTCAATGGAAGAAGTGGGAAATCGACAATTAAGAAATGAAATGCAAGAAGAAAGATATCAAGAAGTGGTTGAAGGATTGATTCATGGAGATAATGAAGTTGATACAATAGAGGTGTTAAGACAAATAGTAAATGAAGAAAGACGGTTAGAAGCGGAGGAACGCGCAAATCTAACGAGATAAAATCATGAACTAAGAATGGAGAATATGAGATTGCAAAGTAGAAGATCAAGGAGTACTGTGAGATCAAATTCAAGGTCATTTAGAGAAGAAATAAGACAAAATTCCCCTGAGAGAAATGCTGGTGAAAACATTCAAGAGGAAACGCGGAACCCAAATGAAGAGCAGCATTATGAAGAAGAAGAGATGATTGTTGATCGCTATATTCCACGCAATGAAAATTTGGATGGTAGGCATGATATATATCAATAGGGTAACCAAGATGGTGAAGAAAATCGAGGAGAATAAAGGAGAGTGTTACATGAACGAGAAACTCAGAGAAATCGAAGGATAATTGAGGAGGAAATCGAGAGGCAATATGCTGAACAAGCACGTCTAGCTCGCGAGAGAGAAAGATTGAGAGCGGAAGTAGAAGAACAAGAGTTTCAAGAAGCAATACATCAAAATAATCATGAAAATCGAGAAAGAAGACGCATACAAAATCGCAACAATAATAATATCAATGAAGAATATGTTAGAATACAAAGAAGAATAGAAAGACGGCGAAGAGAAATGGTGAGAAGCGAAGAAGATCGCAGAAAAGAAAATGGAAGGCATAATTAGCTGTGAATTCAAGAAGGAGGCGAAGAAAAAAATCGCGGGGGAAGGCAGAATGAAGATACTGGAGAAGAAGCACCAAATCTCTCAAGGCAAGAAAGACATGAACGCAGAAGAAGGGAAGCTGCACTGAAAAGACCGATGGGACAGAATTTAAGTGGGAATGAGCAAATTTTAAGAGAGTTGGCAGAAATGAAGGGAATGTTAAATAATAGAAGAGGGGGAGGTAGAAGACAACTTGATGAAGCCATTGAAGAAGCTGCAAAAACTCCATTCACCCAAGAAGTACAATTAGGAGGAATACCCCCAAAGTGAAATTTTCCAGCATTATCCAGTATCTTTGATGGAACTACTTGTGCTATTCAACATGTTAAAGCCTATGTTAGGAGTATGCTACAATGGTAAAACCATGATGCTGTATTATGCAAATATTTTGCATCAAGATTAACTGGCGAGGCACTAAAGTGGTTTTAGGGATTACCCAAGAACATCATTACTTCTTTCAATCATTTACAGACCACATTCTTGGGAGCGTATATAAGCAATAATTCTTCGCGACCTGGTATTGAAGATGTATTTGGGTTAAAACAGAGGATTGGCGAGAGTCTAAAACATCTGACCATAAGATGGAAGACAATGTGCAGTGAAATGGCAGGAAGAGTGGATGAGAGATATATCATTTTATCTTTCATTAATGCTATGTTTGCAACCAATCTGCTGTATATAAAAAAATTCAGAATCAAAAATACAATTACCATGACGGAGCTGCGAGAATTACAAGAAGAATACATTGCTTTGGAGGATAAACAAAATGAGATGGAATCATATCCCCTCGCGAACACCAATTCAGTAGCAGCAAATGGAAGTTTACTTCCTAAGATGATTAATATAGTGGCGAGCACGTCGCATACACAACAAGAAAATAAGAATGATAATCAACAGAAATTGGTAGTTATGGGAAGCAGAGATCAAAAAGAGTTCGAAAGGGAAAGAAATTTCTTTAACCGCAGTGGGAATAATAAAATAT
Source organism: Papaver bracteatum (assembly GCA_023529315.1). NCBI lineage: Eukaryota > Viridiplantae > Streptophyta > Magnoliopsida > Ranunculales > Papaveraceae > Papaver > Papaver bracteatum. The sequence continues at coordinate 738,149 of JAJJWX010004157.1, forward strand.
AGAGGATTGATCAACCACAAGAGACTTATGGTGGTCAGAGAAAAAATTATTTTAGAGGTCAGGGGAGTCAGAAGATGATATGGGAAGAAATAAAGATGCCACCTCTAAATACTAGCATAGAAAAAATTTGGGAAGCTATAATTTTAATGGAGGACATACCCGTACCCCGGAACATGGGAAAAGAGCCACATCCAAATAATCGAAATCAAGAATTTTTCCCTTACCATCATTTTCACAGCCACTCAATAAACAATTGCAGGAATGTAAAAAGGATCATTTTGAGGATGATATATCAGGGAAAGTTAAATCATTTTTTAAGAGATCACCCACAGTCTCAGCAACTACCCCCATCACCAGAAATTCGCAGAGTAAATACAACAAAGGGAGAAACATATGTGATAGAAATTGGTGCAAAAGCGAAAAATTTATTTTGTAATTCCATCATACATTCATACAAGACTATAGCAGATTTTCATGACAATGTCTTGAGTCGAGTTTTCGTGAGAGATGCAGATGGAAGGGAGATAATGAACATTGTGAAAGCCTCACCATTGGAGGAATGGCAAAAGTAAACTATTTATTTCACTGCGCAAGAAGTACCAGAACCTGGAGAGATGCATGACAACCCAATGGTGGTAAGATTAGAAATAAATCCAAAATAAATAGAAGAAGAAGAAGATGAAGAAAATGAGGATGATGAAGTTGAAGAATCTTGGGCCATTAACAAAATTTTGATTGACACTAGAAGCTCAGTGGATATATTATTCTATCATACTTATAAAACCATGGGCGGAAGAGACGAATATCTAATACCATCAACTTATAAAATATATGGTTTTAATGGTACTGCCAACAAGCCCAAAGGGGAAATTACAATGTGAATTCCTTTGAAGGGAGTATTTTCTAAGATTCAATTATGTGTTGTTGACGTAGTTACACCATATAATGCCTTAATTGTCCGACCATGGTTGCATGGGATTCTAGGGGTAGCGTAAACTTTCCACCAGTGCATTAAATTTCCACATCCCAACGGTGTTGGAGTCATCAAGGGAGATTGGGTTGATGGAAAAAAGTTCTTTGAAATTGATATGGAATCATGCGAGGAAAGGGCTGCGAAGAACAAAAACTTTAAACATAACATCAAACAAAAACAAAGAAGTGAAAGGTTGATGGTGGATACAGTAGAACGACGAGAAGAAGAAATGCTGTGAAGATGATTTGTGATGAAACAAATGGATGGAAATAGATTAGAATGAAGAGATGAAAACAAAATACAAAACAGTGAAAAGAATTTATGGCGAGCGTCTCGCAGGTGGAGAGAAAGTAGTAAAATGCAGCAAAAAAGTAGAAGCAAAAAATAGTAAGTAGAAGAAGGTAAAATTTCTAATTTGAGAAATTCATAAAATGTATGAATGATTTGCTAAAGAAAACCGAATAAAAATAATGTTTTGATTTAATAAATCAAAAATTGAAGGAACGCGAAAACTTCGCAGTGACATTAGAATGGGACGAACCTTTATGGCGTACACCCTAGTTCGCGAATAAAATATCGCAAAAGGCAAATGTAAGACCTAAAGTACGTCATATAAGGGGGTATCTGATAACATGGCTTAGGGATAAGGTTATACCGCTACTGGAACCTGAGTCAGGAAGATGTTGGGGTTAAAGAAAACCTATCCAGGAGAGATACCTTGGATTTCCAACTATATAAGGTTATACCCTAGTTGGACGACCGAGGATCTCTCCTAAGGAGTGCAGAATATGACCAAGGCGCCGAGGTACACGATTGATCCAAGGGTGCCCGGGGCGTATGAAACTACCCTGGCCATTCTTGGAAAATCTTGGCTATGAAGCATTCGGCCCGAAGAAAACCCCAATTAGAGTGATGTCTCATAACTATAAGCCATATAAGAAAAAAGGATAAGAAACTGCGAAAAAAACTGGTTGTTGATAAAACAGGATGGTAGGAGCTAGTCTTGTATGGCCGATGTTCCCTCCTTGAAGGGGCAACCCGGGGGAAGATAAGGGCGGCACCCTCCGTTAGGGAGCTGATACGTGTCTTAAGACGTGAATGTCATGAGGCTTCATATTCACAAGAATATTTAGGCTTGTCATATTTATGCGTGAATTATACAGAGGCAAAAAGCCATGAGAAAAATATAATATGAGATCAATGGGTTTTTACATGAAAGTGTAAAAACGTCCTGCGATTTCATCGCAATACGACAATGTCATGAGGCTTTGTTCTCGCAAGGGAGCTTAGACTTGTCATATTATTGCAATATATTAAAAATAATAAAGATAAGACAAGATCAATGGGTCGATACATGCAAATGTAAAGACGTCCTGCGATTTTGTCGCAGAAATAAAAGTGGCTAAATAAGACCTTTAACTAGGAAGGAAAAATAAGACCACTAGAAATCATGAAATCTTGCAGACATGACCTGGGCCATTTACACAGAGGATGAGGCAAAATTTACAAACAGATTTCATTCAACATTAATCTGCTCAATCTTTTATATTGCAGATGAATAATAGAGTCAAGTATGGGAATGAATAGAATGATAAAATTATTATTCATCTTTATATGACAGATTTACGCAGGTAATTAAAAAATTAATAAGTATATTGATTAGCCATATTGCAAAAAGAATTTGTTTTCTAATTTATACAGATAAAAGCAAAAGAAATCTATACACCAAGGAACCTTAGAAGCTGGAGAAATTCGCAGCAATATCATAAGAATAAGGACATAAATGTACAAATATTACAAGAAGATTAAAAGGAGAATCAAAACTAGTTAGATCCATCATCATCATCGCCAGATTTTTCTCCTTCTTCGTCTTCATCATCATTTTCACTATATCCTTCATCTTCACCAGATTCTTCAGCTTTACTGTCAGAGATAACAAGGTTTGAAGTATTCTTTTTAACTTCCTCCGCGAGACAAGGATACAAAATGTGAGGAATTTTATGATCATCGCAGACCCCCTTGATGGAGTTATTGCGAACACCAACAAGGATATTACTAAAATTTGCAGCAATGATATTTAATTGCTCTTTCAATCTTGAATACTTTTCATTGCGAGAAGTAAGAGTCTTCGCGAGTTGACTTTTATCTGCTTCAAGTTCTCCAATTCTTTCTGAATATCTCTTCTCAGTTCCTGCGAGTATATAACAACAAGTTGGAAATTTTGCAAGAACCTATAAAGACAAGAAATTAAGGAGGAAAAATAGTTAATAACCTTCTCTTTCAGAAATCATGTCTCTAATTAAGGCCGCTTGCTCAACATAAAGACTAACATTTACACCTAAGTTATTTCTGGCATTGTCAAGAACCTTCGCAGCCCAAGCAAATTCATCATCATTATTAGTAATAAGATGGGAACGGATTTGGTTTTCCCTTTCAACGAGAACCTTTTTCTCGCAGATCAATTTATCTCTTTCAATTTGGATTTCCATAAGGGTTTTATGAAAATCTGCTAAAGTTTGAGCTCCTTGTCTAGATATACGATCTTTGTCATTTGAGAGATCATTATTCTTGGCCATTAAAATCTTAATGTCTTCCTTAGATTTGTGATAAAAGCATTTGAATTTGTTAGCCATGTCTAAACAAGATCTATGGTCAATTTCTAAGAGGCGAAGCTTAAACTTGAGTTTATCTATGGAAAGAGAATCAACTTTATCATTGGAAGGATTATTCAAAGAGTTAGTGAGAAGCTCTAAGAGAGCATCATCACTTATTGGTTCAAGAAAAGTACGAAGAGTTGAAGCCTCATTAGAGAGACCATAAATGTCTGCGAGGATGGTAAATCAAATAAGAAGAAATCATGGAAAATATAAATATGAAAGGAAAGAGGAAAATTCTCATACCTAAGAGTTGTTTATTGGCATTTTCGAGATCGGATACTTTAAGTAATTGATGAGAAAGATCCTTTTCTAATTATTTATTCTTCTTGTCAAAATCAACATAGGCAGATTCCAATTTTGTATTTTTCTTGCGAAGATTAACAAGTTCAGATTCCATTTCTTCATTCTTCTTGCGAAGAGCAGTATTCTTCTTATGAAAGGATGCAGGCCTTTTCTCCAAGTATGAGGCAACAACGAATGAAGCTCTTCCAGCCTGCGAGGGAAAACAAAAAATTGTCAAGATAAATATAAATTAAAATTCTGCGAAGAAATGAGAACATACCAAAATGCTTAGTGAATTTAAGAGGCTGGGAGTCACTGATCTTGAAATTCCTTGGAGAGATTCATTATCCATTAATATGGAAGCATCACAGACCTTCGCGAGAGCTTGGCATGTATCTCTAAGAGCATCATCCCCCATACCAAGCATAGTGTCAAAAAATATGTTGGATAGCTGAGACATAGAAGACTCAGGTGGGGAGGATTCTCTCGTGAAATGGATTTCAGCATTAGAATCATCATCATCAGATCTTTCTTCATTAGATTGAGATGATGAAGGGGAAGTAGATCGGGTTTTTCTTTTCTTTGAAGGAGTAACAATGGATTTCTCTTTGAGAAGAACCTTTGCTTTTTCCTTTAGTCTTCACGATCTTCACAGGCTCTATTTCTTCAATAACCTTCAAACACAGATAAAGGTAAGAAATAGAGGCAACAATATATTGTTAAAAATCATAAAAGAATATTTCTTACCTCATCTGTGAGTTATTTGAGAGCTAATAAAGTACTAGGTTTCCCTAACTTCTGGTAATTAGCCTTCAATCTGTTAATATGGAAATGTTGGAGTAGTCAGCGAGCATATACACACAAGAATATGAGGAAAATGGAAATAAGTAAAAGTATGGGAATATACCTCCTTATTCTTTTCAGGCCAGTAGAATGCCCATGGTTGGTAATTTGAGAGACTCGCGGGTAAGATGTGAGAGACAGAAATATACGGACCTTCTAACACAACAAAGGAAAAATATACCATTTATCATCACTAGAATGACGCGGACCCTGATTAGTGCCCGTGTGCCAATCAATATCTAACATGAGAGATTTATCTTTAGCAACATCATCCTTCTTTTGTAAGCGGACACCCCAGCAAGTGGTATCCCTCCTCATGGGGATTATGTCATAATTTGCGAAGAAATTCTCTACAGTATACTTTGCAGGAACAATTGGAACATCTTTAAATTTAGGATTCTTCGCAGTATCTGGGTGGCGAGATTCTTTACCATCCCCGCGAGTAGCATACTCAAGCATTAGGCGAATGCAGTCCCCACTCAACTGATATACTTCCCGCGAGAACTTCTCATGAGAGAGTATTTCATAAAATAAAGGAAGCTCAAGGTCATATAGAGGAAAAGTAAGATCATCTTCAAGTTGACCCAGCGAGACTATAATTTTCTCGCCATTACATGGATGTTCAGAAAATAAGTTTACAGAAATCTCAGCCTTAAGGTTTTGATCAGCAAGGGTAGATAAGGTAAAACCTTTGCTCCGAAGTTCTTCTTCAAATTTCTCAAAGGCTTTTAGATATTTACGACCAGCTGGAGGCATTTTCTTAGTATGGGAATGAATATTGAAAGAATAAAAGATCAAAAGGAAAAATTACAACAGTAGCAGATCCGAAATTCGCGGAAGAATAGTAAAATTTCAGAGAGAAGAAAGAGGAAGAAAAAAGAAAGAAATAAAAGAATGAAGGAAGCATTTATAGAAGGTAAAGATTCTCGAGAAGATAAAAGCATTCAATACGAAGAAAAGACGTGAGCGGTTGAAGAAAAACAGTTGAAAAGGACGTGTCAGAAATTGAATGGGAGAAAAAATACGTGTAAAAAATCTGGCAAAGGATGAAACGTGTCAGAACAGAAGAATGTGAAAAGATGAATAGCTGCGACATTTTATTTCTCATGATCTTTTCTCCTTTGCAGAAAAGACATGAGAAGAGACAAGATGTAGGACCAAAATATCGCCATGATATTATTCTTGCGAGATTTACAACACTTCTGCGAGTTCTTCAACAACATACTGCAAGTGTCGCAGAATGACGTAGCAAATGACGATAGCTGAAACATGAGAAGAGCACAACAATTTTGCGAGGGTTATATTGACCACGAGAATTAGCATTATCACTTCTGCGAGATCCGAAATTAAAGGACAGCTTAGCTGTCATCCATTGTGCAACTACCCTATATATATAAAGAGACCCAGTAGATTCAAATCGGGAGAGTTTTTGAGTGCTAAGAAAGTTTTGAGGGGATAGAAAATCCAAGAGAACAGTTGTGTTCTTGATTTCTTCCATTTCTTGTAAACATTTCTCTGAATCAAATAATAAAGTGTTGTTTTTAATCTTCAAATGTGTGTTGATTACTGTGAATTCTTGTAAAGGGTGTAGTGTAGGTTTTCCTATAACTACATAGCTAATATGTTCATGCTATCTCTAGTGCCTTTTGTTTCAGCTAAGAACATGAAATCAGGGTTCTGCTTCTTTAAAAGATATTTCAAGTGATTTTTTGTAAGGTGTTTTCCAATACCCTGCACATTCCATGATAAAAGTTTCATCTTGACTAAATGATCACCGATTCTATAGGTTTTAACTAGCTTAAAGTAAGTAACAAATTTGCATAAATCAGAGAGAGCAGAGCTAAGGAAGATTTTAGAAATCTTAAAGCTGTTAAGTAAAGCAGGCTCAAAGACAGAAAAACTGGAGATTATAAAATGAGAGATATAGCTATAATGTTTTAGATTTTTAAGGTAAGTCGGAAACTGATTTGTATGGAGAACTTGGGTTCCAGGTTCCACAACATTTGCAGTGACAATGCAACTATCTCTTTGATCATTGTCAGAAATTTCGATATCTATCATTTCATCACTAGAGAATGATTCACCTTTTTCCAAAACCTTTGTAGAGTTATCATTCACAACCTCCTCAACAATCATATGTAAAACTCTATTAATTTCCTTGATGTATCCATCCATTTACATTGCTTCGAAAATAATGTATTCTTTTCTTCTTCTCTTATTTGTTCTGACATCACTTTTACTAATCTCTGAAGAGTATGATTCACCAATAGAATTCTCAGCATTTGAGCCTTTAATTAAGATATGTTTGTTTACTTCATTAGCATCTTCTGCCGCTTCTTCTCCTTGATCATTCACACCCTCCAGTTTTAGTAAATTGTTATTGCTCTAATTGCTATCACCAGTAGTCTCATTATCTCCTGCAGCCTCATGGTTAATTTTACCATCACCCAAATTTTTATCTTCAACAGCCTCATTGTCACCAGCAACATCAACTTGACCATCTTCCCCCTCTTGTATTCCCATGTTCTGTTGAATTTCTTGAACCAATTCTTCAAATGGATCCACTCCTTGTAAATTGAGAACATGCATATCAATCCAAGTTATATTAGCAATCATTCCACAATAGTTTTCATTGTGATTGAAAACATAACAACTCCTACATGTTGCAGAAGGAAAACCAAAGTAGAATATAGCAATCCCAATTTTTTCACCATCTTCCAAAGTGATATGAACCTTTCTGAATAAAGGTAGATTAACATCCACTCTAACCCTTGATTTTACAACTCCAATTGGATCTTTATTAAAGATAGTAATTGGTTCACTAACTTGAGATGCAATAATATGAGGAATATTATCTCTATCCAAGTCTGCTCTGAGTCTAAATTCAACATAAAAAACTTCAAGATGAAAAACGGCTCTCTGAACATTCATATGGAACTGCCATGGAAGTAGAACTAACGAATATCCACCAACTGCATGCGACCTTCCCCTTAAGATTCTTTGAAATATCTCTCTTAAGTGAATTATAAATATGAATACATTTCTTCTTCCAGTTGAGATGATAACAACCTCCCTTTCTGCACCCCATCTCTGCCTAATTGCAAAACTTACAACATTTCTTATAACTTCACTTTCTCTGCAAAAATATCCAATCAGTGCAAAAGATTCAACAATCATTTATTTTCCTTGTAGACTAACATGTTTTTTATTTCTTTTTGAGACAATGTTATTTCTTTGAAAGTTGTTTGAAAGTGAATCATTATTTGAAGATAAACTGGCCATTGGAATGATAGTATAAAATTGAGGTTGGGATTTGATAAAAGGAAAATATAAAGGCTTTCTCAGAGCTTTTTTTTGTAAACACAGAAGTATGGTAATTTGATAGCAGAGCTTTCTTCTCGCAAAGATTTGTTGTGAGTAAAATACAATTACAGCTCATTATATTAAATAGAAATTTCATATCTCGACTAAAGTTTGAATTTCGCCAAGTTTTAGGATGCTACTGACTTGGATTTGAAGAAAGAAACATTAAAAAGACTTGGAGAGAAAGCTGAATTCCTAGTCTTGAAGATCGAAATTAGATATGATTACTAAGAAGAGTGCAGGAAAGGGTTACTTGCACGGTAAATTGGAGAATTCGAGGAGATTGAAAGAGAGTTGGGTGAATCCAATTGTATAATTTCTGAAGAAGATCCTCTTTCCACTGACAATGAATTAGAATAAACCGAATAAATTAGGGAGCACCGTCACTGCCTCTGCTGCTTCCGCAAGAAAACCCCAGTCCTCCCAATCAGGTTTGGGAAAGGAGAGAAGGGATAAAATCTACAAATTATAAAACATAAATAATATATTAGTTTAGAACAGGGTGATCATAACATATCAGAGATTAGAGAATAACAAGGAAAAATTCGGTGTCTAAAACCTAGGGTCTAGCTTTAGAGAATAAAACAAGAGATTCAGACAACGGAAGAGAACAAAATTAATCAAAAAAGAAAATCAGTAGTGGGTAATCGATGAAAACAAGAGGAAAGTAATCATGATCATGGTTTTTAGAAGCGTACAATGTACACTTCAAAATGTAAGAATCCGCTCTGACTCGGGATACTGAAGCGCATCTACTATGAAGCGGGAAAGATACCCTTTATTATGCACTTCACTTTTCCCGCCAAAATTTCCCACCTGTTTTTTAAAAAAATTATGAAGGAAAAACATAATTTGAGGGGATTCGAACCTCAGACATTCTGTTCTGAGGGAATATTATGAACCAGTGTGCTAGGGTTTTATTTTTGATAATATCTAGACATACACTAAATTTATATAAACATTATCAATTAATATCATTTATAGGAAAGCACCCGCTTCAAACATCAACCATGAAGCGACGCTTCACGCTTCAACATACACATCACTTCGTAGAAATGAAAAAACGAGTTACGCTTCGCTTCACGCTTTAAAAACCTTGAATCATAATTTTGCAGGAGAAAGGATTTTGGGAAGATTGATGATGAAAATTTTGACCGGGTCATGAATTGGTGTCGCCCGATTTGCAGAGCCAGTATTATCGGTCGACTGTTAAGAAGGCCTTCTATATGATCAAAATAATGCAGGATGTCAGACACAACAAATGTCCCAAGCATTTAAAATTGGAATTTCAAATATCATAACTTCTCAAAATTAAGATTCATCTTGAGACAATCGAACAAATTGATTATATACTTCAATCAGAAATAATCAAACAAACAAATTATCAGTTTAAACTTCTTCAAAATTTCCATTAGATCGATTAATTTGTTCTTGAATTCTTTTCAAAATACAAAAAAAATAAGAACACAAATCTCTGCCAATTGTGTAAATTTGATCAAACTGAAACCTTTATAATTCAACCTATTAATTTGTAGCTTAAAACATGATCAAATTCGATCAATGCAGAAGCAGGGAACGGAATTATAGAGTTACAATAACAGATCAGGTGAATAAGATGAGGTCTGTACCGACAGTGTAGTCGCAGGAATTCCTAAACTACACCCATCACAAGAATTCATAATAATCAACACATATTTGAAGATCAAAATAACACTTTTATTAATTGATTCTTAGAAATGTTACAACAAATGGAAGAAATCAAGAATACAACCGCTCTCTTAAACTTTCTCTCTCCTCAAAACTTTCTCAACACTCTAAAATTCATCCCATTCCTTTTGAGTCTACTGGTCCTCTTTATATAGGATAATTACATAATGGATGACAACTAAGCTGTCCTTTAATTTCGGATCTGATTCGCGTTATTCTCACAGCAGCTGTAATGTTACTTCTCGCAAACGCTATAATCTTCGCAGGATCGTCATTCTCTTCTCATGTTTTAGTTACCGTCATCAGTTATGTCATTTTTCGAGTCATTCTGCTACACTCGTAGTGTGTTGTTGAAGAGCTCGCAGAAATGTTGTTATAAATATCGCAAGAGTATTGCTGTGGCGATATTCTGATCCTACATCTTGCCTCTTCTCATGCCTTTTCTGTGAAGAAGAAAAGATCATGAGAATTGAAACTTTTTAAAATGCCGCAACTGTTCATCTTTTCATGTTCTTCTATTCTGACACGTTTCTGCATTCTTTGCAAGATTTATTACACGTATCTTTTCTTCCATTCAATTCCTGACACGTCATTTTCAACTGTTGCGTTTCAACCGTTCACGTCTTTTCTTCGCATTAAATGCACTTATCTTCTCGAGAATTCGTATCTTCTATATATATCTTTTTCATTCTTCTCTTTTCTTCTTTTTACTTTCTCTTTCCTTTTCTCTGCAATTTTATTGTTCCTCCGTAACTTCTGCATCTGCTGCTGTTGTAACTTTTCTCTTATTCTTTTGATCTTCAATTCTTTTCTTCATTCCCATACTAATAATGCCTCCAGCTGGTAGTAGAAATCTAATTTCCTTTGAAAAAATGCAAAAGAAACTTCAAGATAGAGGCTTTATTTTATCCACCATTCCTGATCAAAACCCTAGGGATGAGCTCTCTGTTAAATTATTTTCTGATCTTCCGTGTAATCGCGAGAAGATCATAGTCTCATTAGGTCATCTTGAAGCTGGTCTTCCCATTCCTCTTTATGACCCGGAACTTCCTTTATTCTATGAAATACTTTCTCATACAAAATTCTCACGGCCTGTATATCAGTTGAGTGGGGATTGCATTCGTTTGATACTTGATAATGCTACTCGCGGTACTGGTAAGGGATCTCTTTACCCCCCTGAAGCGAAGAACCCTAAATTTTATGGAGTTCCAATTGTTCCCGTGAAGTATACTGTAGAAAATTTCTTCGCAAATTATGAAATAATCCCCATGAGGAAGGATAGCACTTGTTGGGGTGTCCGCTTACAGAAGAAGGATGATGTTGTTGTAGATAATGTTCTTATGTTGGACATTGATTGGCATCCGGGAAACAATTCATCTCCTCGCTACTCTAATTATGATAAATGGTGTATTTTCCCATTATTTTTAGAGGGTCCATACATTTCTGGTTCTCATGCTTTACCTGCGAATCTCGAAGAATACCAACCATGGGTGTTCAGTTGGCCTGAAAGAAATACAGAGGTATGTTCTCGTATTTTTTGCTTAAATTACCATTATTATTTTCCTCATACTTTTATACTCTTGCTGATTACTCCAATTTTATCAGATTGAAAGATTGAAAGCTAGCTATAAGAAGTTAGGGAAACCCAGTACTTTTAAAGCTCTTAAATCACTCACAGATGAAGTAAGAAATATTCTTTTATAATTCTTAACAATATATTGTTGCCTCTATTTCTTATCTTTATCTGTGTTTGAAGGTTATTGAAGAAAGAGAACCCGTTAAAGCTGTGGAGACTAAAGGTAAAGGCAAAGGTGTTCCCCGCAAGGATAAATATGACACTCCTCGCAAGGAGAAATCTGGTGCTCCTCCTTCAAAGAAAAGAAAAGCTCAATCCCCTCCTCCTTCAACTCCTCAATCTGGTGAAAGTTCAAGTGATGATACTGACGATGATGATGATGATGGTAATGCTGATATCTCTTCTGCGAAGGAATCCTCCCAACCTGAGTCTTCTATATATGTCTCAGTTATCTAGCATATTCTCTGATAGTATGCTTGGTATGTGGAATGATGCTCTCACAAATATGTGTCAATCTCTCGCAAATGTCTGCGATGCTCCTATACTAGTAAATAATGAATCTCTTCACGAAATTTCAAGATCTGTGACTCCCAGCCTTTTACATTCACTCAGTACTCTGGTTTGTTCTCTTTTCTTCGCCACCTTTGTGTATTCTCATTTCCTCGCAAGGTTTTAATTTATATTTGTCTTAACAAATTTTTGATTTTCTTTGCAGGTTGGAAGAGCTTCTTTTGCTGTTGCCTCAGATTTAGAGAGGAGACGTGCATTTTTTGAAAAGAAGAACAGTGTTCTTCGCTAGAAGAATGAAAAATTAGAATCCGAGTCTGCTAGTCTTCACAAGAAGGATGAAGAATTGGAGTCTGAAGTTGCTAGTCTTCGTGAAAAGGTTAAGCAATTAGAAATTGAAGCCTCCTCTCAAGCAGACAAAGTTTCTAGTCTCCAAGCTGCGAGTAATCAACTTTATGGTATGAAGTTTCTCTTATTTCTTTTATCCCATTATCCTACAACTTTATCTTATTTGATCAATCATTCTTGCAGATGTTTATGGTTTCTCTGATGAGGCTTCAACCCTTCGTTCTTTCCCTACTCCTATAGATGATAACACTCTTCTTTAACGTCTTAATAATTCATTAAATAGTTTTTCTAATGACCATATCATACCCCTCTCCATATATGAACTCAGATCAAAATTTCGCCTCTTAGAGGTTGAACACAGATTCAACTTGATCTTAACCAACAAATTTAAATGCCATTACCATGATTCTAAAAAAGAAATCAAGACTTCAAAAGCCAAGAATATTAAGCTTTCAGATGATAAGGACCGTATCACTAAACAAGGTGCTCAAGCTTTAGAAGATTTCCATAAGACTCTTCTCGATGTTCAAATTGAAAGAGATAGACTTATCTGCGAGAATAGAACTATTGTTGAAATGGAAAATCAAGTTAGTTCCCTCCTTCTCATTAGTAACGATGATGAGTTTGCTTGGGATGCGAAGGTTCTTGATAATGCCATAAATAACTTAGGTGTATATATTAGTCTTCAAGCTGATCATTCTGCCTTGATTAAAGATATGATCTCTGAAAGAGAGGGTTGTTATTCTTGTTTTTCCACTAATCTATTTCTTAACTGAATCTCCACTATTTCATTAACATGTTGTCATTTGTTCGCAGCATCGGAAGGAAATTTTCGCCAAAGAGTTAAAGAGTTGGAAGAAGAAAAATGACAACTTTCTAAACTTTTGTCTTCTCGCAACGAGAAATGTTCCAAGTTCAAGAAGCAGCTACAGATTACCTTGGTGAATTTTAGTAATGTTCTTGTTGGTGTTCGCAATGATTACATTAAGATGCTCTGTGATGATCATAAAATTCCTCATTCTGCGTATCCTTATCTCGCGGATGAAATACCAGAGAATGTTCCGAATCTTGTCATCTCTGATAGTGAAGCTGAAGAGTCTGAAGAAGATGAAGAACATAATGAAGATGAAGATGAAAAATCTGATGAAGATAATGAAGGATCTAAATAGTTTTATCTCCTTTTTGAATCTTTTTGTAATATTTGTACATTTATATCTTTCTCCTTGTAACATATTTGCTGCGAATTTCTCCAGCCTCTAACATTCCTTGGTGTATAGATTTCTTTTGTTTCTATATGCATACATTAAAAAACAATTCCTTTTTGCAATATAGTTAATCAATATGATTATTAATTTTTAACTATCTGTGTAAATTTGTCATATAATGATGAATAACAATTTTATCATTCTGTTCATTCCCACACTTGCTTCTCTGCAATATGAAAAATTGAGTAGATTAGTTTCTGATATGTGTTTAAATTTTGGCCATAATCTCGCATCCAGTTCTTGCTCTCTTGTGTGGTCTTATTTTGCCTTTCTAGTTAAAGATCTTATTTTGCCACGTTTTGTTTTGGCAACAAAATCGCAGGAAGTCCTTACATTTGCATGTAAGAACCGATTGATCTTGACTTATCCTTGTTTTGTCATTCTTGTTGCGACAATATGACAGGCCTAAGTTTTCTCGCGAAAACAAATCCCCTTGACATTGCCGTCTTGTGATGAAATCGCAGGACGTCTTTACACTTTCATGTAAAAACCCATTGATCTCATCTTAACTTTGTTCTCATGGATTCTTGCCTCTGTATAATTTTTGCACAAATATGAAAAGCCTAAATATTCTTTCGAACATAAAGTCTCATGACATTTGCGTCTTAAGAAACTTATCAGCTCCCTAATGGAGGGTGCCGCCCTTATCTCCCCCTGGTTGCCCCTTCAAGGAGGCGTACATCGGCCATACAAAACTAGATCCTCCCATCCGATCTTAATAACAACCAGTTGTTTTCACAGCCTCTTTACAGGCAGGGCAAATACAAGTCGAACCACAAAGACTTGGTGTGTGTAAGTTGAAGCTTTGCTCTTTCTAAACTTATTTAATTAAGAGTAACCAAAGGAGTTTGTTTTGTCGATACGACGAGATGATTTTCAAGTGACTGAAATGATAAAACTGAATGTAAAGCAGATTGTGAACAAGTGGTTGAGAGCACTAGGGTGATTGTGAACAAGTGGTTGAGAGCACTTGTTCAAATCTAACGTCTCATGATGGAGCGGGCTTGGATTCGGGTCATGTGTCGGATCTTGGATAGCTCAAGCCCATGTTCTTGTAAACAGGTTGAAACGGATGCAAATGATTGTAAATAATGAAGAGGGTTTGCAACTTCTCTTCCAGGTGAAGAGGTAGCTAAGGCTCCAATTTTCAAATCTAACGTCTCTTTTGGCATGGGTCGGATCCTCAATTCATCCAAGCTTTATTTGGTACCTAAAAACACAAAATTAATTAATACAAATATTTATTCTTGAAAACAGAGAAAATACAGGATTTGGGATAATATCTAATTTTAAAGCGCAAAAGATGAGTTAAATGCCAATAAAAAGGCGTAGAAATATGCAATATTTGGCACTCATCAAATACCCCCAAACCTGAATTTTACTTGTCCTCAAGTGAAACAGAAATTAAGAAATCCTAACTATACCACTGTCGCTGGTCTCTCGAATGCATTTAGCGTATGCACTAAGCCTTTAAACCCCTAGGTGTCCCCAGTGTACGAGTTGTAGTCTCGTGAGGGCCAACCATAGATGTACCCACAAAACCTTCTCCAACTTCAGAGCGTAAAAGAGTCTCAAGCATCCAAGGAGGTGTGAGGAAATAGATTTTCTACATGCTAGTAACATAAAGTTAGAACTACCAAAGAACGCATTCTCATCCTTAAGAGTTGAGCGAGAAATAACCATACCATATGAAAGAATTTGGGTTCGAGAGTAATCACAAGCCTCGACTTCTGCTTCACCAATAGGGTTTTATGATAATTACACTCAAAAAGATTGCTTAGTCTCTCATGTGTGCAGACAGGAATAAAGAGAGAAATCCTGCACACGTTGATGGTGGGAAGGAGAACCTTCCGAAATAATTTCTGGAGACTCCACAGAATTGTGGAAAAAAAAACTTTTTTCTGATGATCTCTAAGAAAGGAAATCAACCATTAGAAAGGATGGGAGTACTCACTTACCTTCACATTCGATCGGCAATCAACACCACTCTCACAACATCCATAGAAATGTCTTCAATCTTCGATTTTCGGTCTTCAACTGTTGATGGTGAACTTCTTGAACTTCTTAGAAACTTGACAATTTGTAACTTGTCTCCTCAATTTCCTTATTGCTTGGAATTTTCTTCTTGAATTCTTCTTCTTTACCATGGTGGTATCAAAACTAAACTAAGAAAATAAACTACATTTTTTTTTTAACATGAAATTGAAAATAACAACAAAAACAATGAAACTACTAACTCCACGGATGAAGGACTTTATCACTCAATTCTTCAAAACTTGTATTGTCTTGATTTCATAAACTTCACTAATTCTCATCTTATTTTCTTTTCTTTGCTCTTGTAAAATACCTCTTCAAATGTGTATAGAATTTTGCTCTTTGTACTATATTATTGCATGTAAACCTTGGACTTATTCTGATGTTGCTCTGCTCGTTGATGATGATGTGTTTCTATGGATCTGTTGATGTTGTTGAGAGAGAGAGAGTGATGCTAATTGCTCATCGAACTACAATAAGGAGTTTTCATCTTTAAACGTCACCCTCATGATTGACAAAAGTAGCACTCAAGAGATCAAAAATAGTGCTGAAAGTGGTGCGAAGTTGGGTAGCTCACCATTCCTACCCGGAATTGACGTACGGTGACACACTCTAAAAGATTGTTTTAGAAAGTAACAAAAATTGAAGGTCGGTGCCTCGCTTGATGTAAAAATGGGTAGTCTCCACTAAGGGTGATCACAATTCTACTACCAAATATCTTTGCAGCACCTAATTCGCCCTCCGGCATGGTTAAATCCAACTTTAACGCTCTATTCAACTAAGAAACCCGATTGTGTTCTCCAGTACTTCCAAGTTCAGTTATTTCGGTCAGACTCTCTATGTAAACATAGCTAGAAGCATGCTAGTGACTCTAAGATCTCTAAAAGTTGGAGGTTTTATGCAAATATTTTTGATTTTTTTTTTTTGATTTTTGAGTTTTTAATAAAAGACTAAAAACTCTATATGCAAAACACACCCCCAAACCTAAATCTAACATTGTCCTCAATGTTTCAAAAGATGATAAGAACACATACGAAGAGAACAAGGCAGAGCATATTTAAAGGAAAGAGATTACCCGATGCAGAAAGGTTGGTGCTAACCATAATTGAATGAATGCTTTGAAAGCAAACAATATGAGCGCAAGACAAAAAGTTTGGTTAGCACACATAAACACTATGCAAAAATAAAAAGAAAAGGGAAAGATAATGGAATGTTAATCCATATGTATGTACACGGGTGGACTATCTTAGTCCACATAGACGGGATCTTCCAAGTCTACGGTCTCAACTTCTGGTGGAAGAGGCTCCAAAAATGGTTTCAATCTCTAACCATTGACCTTGAAGATGTTCTTGGTCACTGGGTTTTCGATTTCAACAGCTCCATGGGGAAAAACAGTACGTACTAAGAATGTACCTGTCCATCGAGAACGTAACTTTCCTGGAAACAAATGCAAACGAGTGTTGTACAATAAAACTTTTTGACCAGGTTTAAAAGACTTGCGCAAAATGCGCTTGTCATGGGACACCTTCATTCTATCTTTGTACATCTTTGCACTATCATATGCATCATTTTTTAGTTCTTACAACTCATTGAGTTGGAGTTTCCTTTGGGTACCTGCCTTATCAAGATCAAAGTTGAGTTTTTTTATATCCCAATATGCCCGATGCTCTAACTCAACCGGTAGATGACAAGCTTTACCGTACACAAGTATGTAAGAGGACATGCCAATGGGAGTCTTATATGCAGTTCTATAGGCCCAAAAAGTATCATTTAAACGTAAAGACCAATCTTTTCTAGAAGGATTAAACAGTCTTTTCAAGGATATGCTTAATTTCTCTATTAGAAACTTCTACTTGGCCACTGGTCTGAGGATGATAAGGTGTTGCTATCTTATGAGTTATTCCATACTTACGCACAAGTGATTCAAAGGGTCTATTGCAAAAATGACTACCTCCATCACTGATTATTGCTCTAGGTGTTCCAAAGCGAGAGAAAATGTTTTCTTTAAGAAAAGAAAGAACAACCTTATGATCATTTGTTTTGGATGCAATTGCTTCTACCCACTTAGAGACATAATCAACAACAACAAGAATGTGCAACTTACCTTCAGAGTTAGGAAATGGACCCATGAAATCAATACCCCACACATCAAACAGATCAACAATCAAAATGGGTTGTAAGGGCATCATGTTTCTTTTAGATATACTTTCTAATTTCTGGCATCGGTCACAAGTAACACAAAAAGCATGGCTATCTTTAAACAATGTTGGCCAGTAAAAACCACTCTGCAAGATCTTTGCAGCAGTTTTCTTGGCACTAAAGTGGCCTCCACATGCATGGTCATGACAGAAATAGATGACATCCCTTTGTTCAGAATTAGGGACACATCTCCTAATGATTTTTTCTTGGAAGTACTTAAACATATATGGGCCATCCCAAAGAAAATGTTTAACTTCAGCCAAGAATTTAGGACGGTCTTGTTTAGACTAATGCAAAGGCATTCTACTTGTAGCAAGGTAGTTCACGATATCAGCAAACTACGGCAATTCAGACACAAGCATCAATTGTTCATCAGGGAATGATTCTCTAATAAGCACAGATTCATCAGCAGATTCAACATTCAACCTAGACAAGTGATCAGCAACAACATTTCCTGACCCTTTCTTATCTCGAATTTCGAGGTTAAAATCTTGTAACAAGAGTATCCATCGAATTAGACGAGCGTTAGCATATTTTTTAGATAAAAGATATTTCAATGCAGCATGGTCAGAATATATGATGATTTTAGACCCTATCAAATAAGATCTAAACTTATCCAATGCAAACACAACAGCTAGAAACTCTTTCTCAGTTGTTGAATAATTCATTTGAGCTTCATTAAGTGTTTTACTAGCATAGTAGATCACATAAGGGAGTTTGTCTACTCGCTGACCTAAAACAGCTCATACAGCATAGTCAGATGCATCACACATAATTTCAAATGGTAAGGTCTAGTCGGGTGGTCTGACTATAGGGACAGATGTAAGGAGAGCTTTCAATTGCTCCCATGCTTCCTTACATGCATCATCAAAGACAAATGCAACATATTTTGCAAGAAGATTACACAAAGGTCTTGAAATTTTACTAAAGTCTTTGATGAATCGGCGGTAAAAACCGGCATGGCCTAAGAATGATCTTATGTCCCTCACAGAACGAGGTTGAGGCAAGTGTTGAATGATATCAACCTTGGATTTATCTACTTCTATTCCTTTTTTCGAGATGATATGCCCTAGAACAATGCCTGAGTCAACCATGAAATGACATTTTTCCCAATTTAAAACAAAATTCTTTTCTTTACACCGAATCAGCACACGAGTAAGATGATGCAAATATTCATCAAAAGAAGACTCAAAGACAGAAAAATCATCCATGAAGATTTCCAGAAACTCATCTATCATGTCTGAAAATATACTTATCATGCAACGTTGAAAAGTAGCGGGTGCATTACACAACCCAAAAGGCATACGACGATAAGAAAATGTTCCATAAGGACAAGTAAATGTAGTTTTATGTTGGTCTTCGGGTGCTATGTGAATTTGGTTGTAGACTGAATAGCCATCTAAGAAACAACAGTACATATGTCTCGACAACCTTTCTAGCATTTGGTCAATGAAGGGAAGGGGAAAATGGTCTTTCTTTGTTGCTGTATTCAATTTTCTATAGTCAATACAAACTCGCCACCCTGTGGTCACACAGGTGGGGACAAGCTCATTCTTTTCGTTTTGAACTACAGTAATGCCTGACTTTTTTGGGTACCACTTGAATGGGATTGACCCACTTGCTATCTGGGACTGGGTAAATGATACCCGCATCAAGCAATTTCAGAATCTCACCTTTTACAACATCTCTCATGTTTGGGGTTAAGTCTCCTTTGCATTTCCCTGGATGGTTTAGTGTTTTCTTCCAGGTTTATGTGATGCATGAAAATTATGGGACTTATGCCTTTAAGGTCTGAGATGGTCCATCCTAAGGCCTCCTTATGCTCTTTAAGTATTTCTAAAAGTTTATTTTCCTGTTTCGTGTCTAAACATGATGCAATAATCACAGGCAAAGTATCATAAGGACCTAAGAAAGCATATTTCAATGTATCATGCAATGGTTTCAAATCAAGCTTAGGTGGTTCAACAGGAGATGGGGAAGATTTGGAATGAGAGAGTGGAAGTGGTTCCACTGCAGTCTGCCATTTAACAATATCCATGGGTGGAACAGATTCAAACAAAGAGTGAATTTCACCAATGTACTTAGACTCAAAGAGATCTAAGTCAAAGTTATCTAAACATGCTTGCAAAGGGTCCACTGACAAAATGTCAGGCAATGAGTCTTGGATCAGACTCTCAATCATGTTAATCTCATGCAAATCAGTATCATCACAATCAATGGGTTGTTGACTAGTGTTAAAAACATTCAGTTCTACCGTCATGTTACCAAAAGACAATTTCAACACTCCATTACGACAATTTATGATAGCATTGGGCGTGGCCAGGAAAGGACGTCCTAAAATAACAGGAATGTGATTATCTAGGTTTTGCACAGGTTGAGTATCTAACACAATGAAGTCCACAGGAAAGAAAAACTTATCAACCTTGATTAATACATCTTCAACAATGCCACGAGGGATTTTCACAGATCTGTCCGCTAATTGTAGCGTAACAGGAGTGGGTTTCAGTTCCCCAAGGCCTAACTGCACATACACAGAGTATGTCAATAGATTCACACTTGCTCCTAAGTCTAGTGAAGCTTTTTCGACCACCTGGTCGCCTATGGTGCATGTGATTGTTGGATAACCTGGGTCCCTAAACTTAGGTGGAATCTTGTTTTGAATTATGGAACTTACTTGCTCAGTGAGAAAAGCACGCTTATGCACATGAAGCTTTCGCTTTTGTGTGCAAAGGTCTTTTAAAAATTTAGCATAGGTTGGTATCTGCATGATTACTTCGAGAAATGGAATGTTTATGTTGACTCGTTTAAACATCTCCAATATCTCGTTGTACTGGTTACTTCCTTTTTGTTGTACCAACCTTTGTGGAAATGGAGCAACAGGTACATGAGATGGTGTAGGGACATTAACATTAGTAGAATTCTTAGAGTCAGTATCATGCTCAAACTCCTTTTCCACAACAGGTGTTTTCTGTGGAGTTGTATGCACTGGTGAGTCTAATCCAGACTCACTCGACTGTGGTACACCTACATTGTTCTCAATATCTTTACCACTACGAAGAGTGGTGATAGCATTCACAAGACTATGTGAAGTTTCATTGTAAGAAGTACTTGCCTGAAATACATTCTTTGAATTTTGTTGGGGATGACTAGGGAGTTTACCTTTTTCTCTCTCATTTAATGCCTCACAAATTTGACCCATTTTAAGTTCTAGACTTGTAAAACGTTGGTCGGTGGTCTTTTGAAGTTGTACAAGATTTTGGGTCAACAGACCGAAACTATCTTCAAAGCTAGGATTTTTCTCTACCGGGTACTGAGTGTGTGGTTGCACCTGGGGGTTTCTAGGATATGAGTATCCTTGGTTATTATTTGTTGTTCCCCCTTGTACATGCCCTTTAGACCATGAAAAGTTATGGTGATTCCTCCACCCTGGGTTATAGGTTTGAGAATACGGATTGTTCTCTTGCCTATTGTACAAAGCATTGGCTTGCTAGGTTTTAGACTCTTGAAATGCATGGAGGTCTGGACAAGTGTCCACTAAGTGGTCTGAACCATGGCACGCGGCACAAGTGGCCATTTCAATTTGGTCACGGAGAGTAGGGGCATTAGTTTTCACATTCTTCTGCATCTCTAGCACTTCTATTCTCCTAGCCAAAGATGCCATTTTTGCATTTCCCTCAAAATTATATTCAATTCTATGAACATTAGCTACATGGGTAGTCTTTTTAGGTTCTCGGATGGACTCCCACTGCTGAGTCTTTTCAGCGATTTCGAATAAGAAAGTCCAAGATTCATCGGCACTTTTGTCAATAAACAGACCATTGCACATTGACTCAACTGTGGTTCGGGTCCTGACATCTAGGCCTTCATATAAAATTTGCACAAGTCTCCATTTTTCAAAACCATGATGGGGACATTGGAGCAATAATTCATTGAATCTCTCCAAATATTTTTCTAGAGTCTCATTATCTAATTGCTCAAAACTATTCAGATTTTGACGAATGGTCGTAGTCTTATGATTGGGGAAAAACCTTTTGAAAAACTCCTTTGTAAGTTCATCCCATGTATGAATTGACTGTGGTTGCAAAGAACACAGCCAAGACTTTGCCTTTTCTTTCAAAGAAAAAGGAAATAATCTCAGTTTGAGGGACTCTTCCGGCATTTGATTGATCCGCAGAGTCCCACAAATTTCCTCGAATTCTCTCACATGGTGGTGGGGATTTTCAGCATCAACCCCTCTAAACATAGGCATCATATTCATGGTACTGGATTTTAGTTCAAACTGACCAGTAGCAGCTGGTAATACAATGCACGAGGACTGGATTTCCCTTTTTGGGCACATGTAATCTTTGAGACTACGGGTTTCACCCATTTTTTCAGATTGGTCGGGACTGTCTACTTCAGAACTAGGTATGTCGACTATATCTTCTGGGCGGATTCTAACTAGTCGGTTTGTTTGGTCTCTAAAAGACACAATCATAGCCTAGCTAGCACATCGAGCATGCTAAACACTCATACAACCAATTTAGTTGAAGAAAATACTCCTGCAATCACAAACAAGTATGACTCCACCACAGTAAATCTACCGATTTCTAGGAAACAAAAAGCATGATGGCTCCACTTAGATTGTTTTCTAGACCAGCTTTTAATCCTTCGAAAGAGAATTCGTTATAATCTGAGCAAACCCCTCTGGAATCAATCTGAGTTTAAGTGAATTGAATGGAGGCGAGGGAAGCTGCTGGAGCTTTGATACCCAAGGCCTCACCGTATTACAAGGCGGCGCAGTCACGCATTCAATTCACAGAAACCATCATGAATTTCGAAGTATGCTTAAAGAGTAACCAATATTTTTCAATTGATTTTCCTACTAAGCTCGTTACCTTATAGGTCTCGTTCTATTCCAAATTTTAAAGCTTAGGTTCGCGTAGGTATCGTTTTCCTAAGGCGGGCAAGAAGAGAACGGTGATGAAATCCGAACCCTTATCTTGTATGTCCAATCCTTGCCCTTTACTAGGAAATTAAAGCAACAGTATTCAAGTCCTCGACATATATGCAAACGAAGGAATATAGTAACTCGCTAACAGGGGATTCACGAGTGTTTCGACAAACTTACCTCCCATACCAGACGGGGGATGAACCGTTGTGGTCGACTCGGGCCACGACTCCTATGTCATGAACAAACACGAGGGGCTGAGGTGATATTGTAATCACCGTCCTTCTCTGCAAATAGTTTGATATTTAATACGACCCTTCCGTAGGGTTTAAAAAAAAAATGTCCAAGTCTAAAGTCCAAAAAAATAAAGTGCAAAAGAAAAAGAAAATTACAAAAATATATGAATCCTAATACAATCTAAAAATAAATAAAATAAAATAAACTCTTTTTTTTTTATATAAAAAAAATTATTCTTCTTTCGTCATTGGCTTCGCCTTTTACTCCAAGTCTTTTAAATATTTACCAAAAGCTTTGGAAAATTTTCTTTCGCTCCAAATTCTCAGCTACACCGCTAGTATAACCCAGGATTTTCCTTCCTTTCCTTGTTTCGCAGAGGTATATTGTAGGTACCTATTGAGCTCAACAGAGGTTGTCATGGCTTTGAAGTTTCAAAGCAAAAATCAAAGAGCATCAATACCGATTGTAATTGACTGTAAATAGTTACTGTGAACCTACAATGATTTGAGCTCTTCTGCTGAATTGTTACCCAGGGAAGATTAAACCTATAAGACTACACAGTTACAATGTTTCAGATCCAGGCTAACATAGAATTCAATGATGGACAAGAGATGCCAGAATGCTTGTACTGATATGTTACAGGGGAATGATAATGCTCAAACTAGAGGTTAACTTGCAGAATCGGAATCAGTATTACAATCACTTACTTTACAGCTTGACTCACATAGGTGATATAGATGAACTGACTGCAGGTTGCAGAAAATGCAGCTGCAGAATGATTAAAAGCTACAGATATATGCACAAACAAACATGAGATGCATCAAGTATCCTAACTGAAACAAGATGCAATAATGAAAATGGAACTGAATATCAGAACCTACAGCTAAAACTGACACTGAGATGCAAATATGTAACAGATGGAGTTGCACATCTAAGTTATATTAAGAGATAATGATGCAAAGCATATGCAAATGAAACCTAAGCAGTTCAGAAGACAATACTTAACAGTTATGCAGTGATAAACAATGAGAGAATGTATATATTTTTTTTATTTATTTAAAAAATGCAGGAAAACAAAAAGGATAGAGCAACTAAGTTAAGCTACAACACAAGCTACTAACAAATGCAATAATGCAACAGAACTAAACTATGAATGCAACACATATACACAACTGGAATGATAATGCAACTAATCAAAAAATATAGTTAAACAAAAACTAAAACACAGGCTAAAATTTACAGCAAGCTAAGATGTACAGAACTAATGCTAAAAATCAGTAAAATGAAGCTTAAGAAACACTACATAGCCACCAAATCCCCGGCAACGGCGCCAAAAACTTGGTAGGCTTGGAAAAGATACCTACTACTATGTATACTGCAAGTGCACAATGACTATTGCAGGCAGGGCAAATACAGGTCGAACCACAGAGACTTGGTGTGTGTAAGTTGAAGCTTTGCTCTTTCTAAACTGATTTAAACAAGAGTAACCAAAGGAGTTTGTTTTGTCGATACGACGAGATGATTTTCAAGTGACTGAAATGATAAAACTGAATGTAAAGCAAATTGTGAACAAGTGGTTGAGAGTACTAGGGTGATTGAATTCACCTCCTAATCCTATGCTAAGGCAATACAACTCAAACTATGTTCTTGTACCTTCCCTTGATGGCCTAAGGTGGATGATTTATCAACCATTTTCACTAACTCACCCCTAGTATTGGTTGTCTTCTTACAGTACAATCAATCACATGCTAATTTGATCATACAATTAACTATCAATCCTAAAATAATTTAAGCACAACAAGAACATAACTTGAATATGAAATTAACTTAACATGAAATTAGGGGTTTCATCTACACCCTAGTAGATGAATTAGAACATGTTGAAAATGATTAAAACACAATTGTATTATGAAAACAATTTGACCCAGATAAAATTGGATAAAAATTGGATGATTACAACACAACTCAACAGCCCTATTTATACACAAAATTTTCCATACTCTTCTTCAATTCGACAATTAAAAGGAACCCACTTACCCATAACGTGTTTTCTGCCAATTCCCACCTTTAATTTGCTTCTTTCCAGCTAACTCTAATCTTATCTCTAAATTTTAGCTTCTAGGGTTACAATTTTTTTAATACATGAGAAGATAAGATGGGGAGAGATAGAAAGTGAGAGTTCGATTGCGTTAGTGGAGGTGGTCGGGGAGATGAATCTGAATGATGAAAGCTGCAAATGATGCTGTAAAGAATGAAGAAAAATTGAGAAGAAGATGGGGTTCTGGTTTTTGGTCGGGAGGAAGAACGATAGAAAAATGGTTAGGGATTGTTTGGTTGCTGCTTGGCGAGGTGAAGGGGGTAGGTAGCTAAGGTGTGAAGTGGGTGCAATGAACTCTGATGCAAGGTAAGTTTAGGACATCGGATACAATTGATAGGTCAAATCTAACGGCTCATGATGGAGCGGTCTTGGATTCGGGTCATGGGTCGGATCTTGGATAGCTCAAGCCCATGTTCTTGTAAACAGGTTGCAACAGATGCGCACGCGGGTTGCAACTTCTCTTCCACAGACGCTAGGATCCAATTTTCTGCTCTTTTGGCTCCTCAATTCATCCAAGCTTTATTTGGTACCTAAAAACACAAAATTAATTAATACAAATATTTATTCTTGAAAACAGAGAAAATACAGGATTTGGGATAATATCTTATTTTAAAGCGCAAAAGATGAGTTAAATACCAATGAAAAGGTGTAGAAATATGCAATATTTGGCACTCATCACCATGCAAAGAGATGCCCCCTTATATGATGCACTTTAGGTCTTACATTTGCTTCTTGCGAAATTTTATTCGCGAACTAGGGTGTACGCCATAAAGGTTTGTCCCATTCTAATATGTCATTATTCTTTGATTTTCTCTTTTTGCATTTCAGCTCTTGCATGTTTTTTCAATTTCATCTTTTTCATTAAATCAAAACATTCTTTTCAAAAGTTTTCTTCAGCAAATCATTCATACATCTCTTGAATTTCACAATTTAGAAATTTTACCTTCTTCAACTTACTATTTTCTGCTTCTGCTTTTTTGTTGCGTTTTGCTACTTTCTCGCCATCCATTGGTTTCATCACAAGTTGACTTCGCAATATTTCTTCTTCTCGCCGTTCTACTGTATCAACCATCAAACTTTTACTTCTTTGCTTTTGTTTGATGTTATACTTCCAATTTATATTCTTTGTAGACCTTTCCTCGCAAGATTTCATGTCAATTTCATAACACTTCTTTCCTTCAATCCAATCTTCCTTTATAACTCCAACACCACTGGGATGAGGAAACTTAATGCACTGATGGAAAGTTGACGCTACACCTAGAATCCCATGTAGCCAAGGTCGGCCAATTAAGGAATTATATGGAGATTCTGCATCAACAACACATAATTGAATTTTAGAAGACATCCCCTTCAATAGAATTCACATGGTAATTTCCCCTTTGGCCTTGTTGGCAATACCATTAAAACCATAGATTTTATAAGTTGATGGTATCAGATATTCGTCTCTTCCTCCCATGGTTTTGTAAGTATGATAAAATAATATATCCACTGAGCTTCCAGTGTCAATTAAAACTCTGTTAATGGCCCAAGAATCTTCAGCTTTATCATCCTCATTTTCTTCTTCGTCTTCCTCTTTTTTCTGTTTTGGATTTATTTCTAATCTTACCACTAGTGGGTTGTCATGCATTTCGCCAGGCTCAGGTACTTCTTGTGCAGTGAAAGAGATAGTCTGCTTTTTACATTCTTCTAATGGCGAAGCTTTCGCAATATTCATTATCTCTTTTCCATCCGCGCCTCTCGCGAACAATCTGCTTAAAACATTGTCATTGAAGTCTTATATTGTTTTGTATGAATGTATGATGAAGTTACAGAATAGATTCTTCGCTTTTGTGCCAACTTCAATCACAAATGTTTCTCCTCCTTTTGTCGTATTCACTATGCGGATGTCTGGTGCTAGTGGTAATTGCTGAGACTGTAGATGTCCTATTAGAAAATGATTTAACTTTCCCTGATCTATCATCCTCAAAATTATTCTCTTTACACTTCTGCATTCGTTTATTGAGTGACCGTGAAAATTATGGTAAGAGAAAAATTCTTGACTTCGGTTAGGATGTGGCTCTTTTCCCATATTAATGGTATATTTTCCATCAAGATTATAGCCTTCCAAATTCTCTATACTAGCATTTAGAGGTGGCATCTTAATTTCTTCCCATATTATCTTCTGACTCCCTTGACCTCTATAATAATTTTGTGTCTGACCACCATAAGTCTCATGCGGCTGATCAAGTCTTTGAATTTTATTATTCCCACTGCGATTATAAAAATTCCTTTCACTTTCAAACTCTTCTTGATCGCGACTTCCCATGGCTACTAACTTGTGCTAACTATCAATCACCATTTTCTCTTGTTGTTGTTGCGAGGTGCTCGCCACAATATTAATTATCTTGGGAAGTAAGCTTCCATTTACTGCTATTGAACTGGTGTTCGCGATGGGATATGATTCCATCTCATTTTGTTTCTCCTCCAAAGCAATATATTCTTCATGCAATTGTCGTAACTCTGTCATTGTAATGGTGTTCTTGACTCTGAAGATTTGGATGTATAACAGATTGGTTGCGAACATTGCATTAATGAATGATAAAATGAGGTATCTCTCATCCACTCTACCAGCCATTTCACTTCACATTGTATTCCACCTTAATTCCAAATGCTCCAGACTCTCGCCAACCCTCTGTTTTAACCCAAATACATCTTCAATGCCAGGTCGTGAAGAATTGTTACGTATGTATGCTCCCAAGAATGTAGTCTGTAAATGATTGAAAAAAGTGATAGTATTCTTGGGTAAACCCTCAAACCACTTTAGTGCCTCTCCAGTTAAGCTTGATGCGAAATATTTGCATAATATAACATCATGGGTTTCCCACTGTAGCATACTCCTAACATAGGCTTTGACATGTTGAATAGCATAAGTAGTTCCATCAAAGATACTGGTTAACGCTGGCAAACACTACACCATTTTAAGGATATAGCAACCCAGAGTAGCAACAACACTAGTGCAGTTGCTAAATTTCTGTTGCTATTTTACGTTGCTATATTTTAGCAACAACGTATTTATGTTTCTAATTTAGCAACAATAATTTTTAGGTTGCGAATAGCAACGGTAAGTTTTTCATGCATGCAAAACACGCGTGTGGTCGGAAACACTTTGACATTTGTTTCCACCCAAAGTCAAAGATTGGTCACTCCTATTCTTTATTTTTCCACCCTTTCAACCTTATCTACTACATTACTACCCCCTCTTCTTTATTCCTTAGAATTTTTTAGCCATTTCATTTTCATCTCCTCGCTCTTTATCTTCTCCAGCAGAAATTTTCTTCCTTGATATCAACTGAAGATTCAATTCATATCTCGATCTAAATCGATCTAAAATCGATCTTGATTCTGCGAGCCTTGTATTCGATCCGGTAAGTATTAGTTTTTCGATTCCAGTTAATAAATTCTAGGGTTTCACGATTTTGATTTATGTTAATATATTCTAGGGATTTTGATTTCAGTTTCAAGCAGCTTGAGTTAATAGATTCTAGGGTTTCACGATTTTGATTTATGTTAATAAATTCTAGGGATTTTGATTTCAGTTTCAAGCATCTAGTAGAGTAAATACATGGACTTGGGATTTGTGAATATGATGTCTCCAGTTTCAGTTTTTTGATTTCTTCTTTGTCTTTCGATTTAAAGGTTTCATATGTCGATCTAACACGAATTTATTTTTTCCATTTTAGGGTTTGTCAAGGTTGAAGAGGTGAAATACTTTGAAGAAAGAAATCTGAAGAACTGAAGAACATAGGTATAAGTTTAAATTATTGTTTCATGTTAAGCTATTTTAGGGGTTTTCATATAATTTCAGTTTAGGGTTTAATTTCTGTTATATGGTTTGTTGTAGCTACATTTACTATTTCTATGAACTAGTAGTGAAGTTGTTTTGATTGTACTTCAATGTTTTTTTTTGTGTGAAGTTGTTTTGATTTTGGATGGCAATAGCATTCTGAGATTTGGGTGTTTGTTGAACATGATAACAGAGCATGATAAATAGTCCTAGTGGTGATTCTGAAAAGCTACTTGTAGCTCATTCTCTCTTCGTTGAGTGGATGTTTCTGTCGTTAACCTTAGGGCTTGGCAACCCTACCACTAGGACTAATTTGTTTAAATTATGAACTTAGGAACTTTGTAATTTTGTACAATGAACTGAACTTAGGAAGTTTTTAAGTATTTCGTATGATCTTGTTTTGATTGTACTTCAATATTATTTTTGTGAAGTTGTTTTGATTTTGGATGATAATAGCATTCGAGATTTGGTTTGTTTCTTGAACATGATGACAGAACATGATAAATAGTCCTAGTGGTGATTCTAAAAAGCTACTTGTATCTCATTCTCTCTTCATTGAGTGGATGTTTTTGTCGTTAACCTAAGGGCTTCAAAGAACCCCGCCACTAGGACTAGTTTGTTTAAATTATGAACTTAGGGACTTTTGTAAGTTTGTATGAACTGAACTTAGGAAGTACTTTAAGTCAAATGTATGATCTTGTGTTTGATCTAGTGAAGTTTATTTTGAAGAGTAATATATCATATGATGAGAATATATAAGCAATGGATGAAGCGGATATGTCCTAGTGGTGATTCTAAAAAGCTACTTGTAGCTCATTCTCTCTTCGTTGAGTGGATGTTTCTGTCGTTAACCTAAGGGCTTCGGCAACCCTGCCACTAGGACTATTGTTTGGTTTTATTCATTTCATTGATCGAAGATATTGTTGGTTGTTGAGTACATATATGGTCTGAATTTTTATTTAACATACTTACTGTCAATCTTTAGGATATGTCATCTATGGTTGATAAGGTCTGGATGAAATGTCCCCGTAAATCTGCTCAGTACATAGAAGGTGTTAGGTCCTTTATAGAATTTGTTAATAAAAATGGTGGTGGAAATACCTTATACTCATGCCCTTGTGTTAGA
The DNA here is from genome assembly GCA_023529315.1 of Papaver bracteatum. Classification (NCBI taxonomy): domain Eukaryota; kingdom Viridiplantae; phylum Streptophyta; class Magnoliopsida; order Ranunculales; family Papaveraceae; genus Papaver; species Papaver bracteatum. The sequence continues at coordinate 768,117 of JAJJWX010004157.1, forward strand.
TGTAAGAATGGTAAAGGATTGGAGCCACTTAGTAATATTTCATTGCATTTGCTAAAGTATGGTGTTCAATCTACGTATACGCTATGGTGTTTTCATGGGGAAAAGTTAGAGGTAGAATCACGGTCACCTGAGGATAATGCTAGTAATGGCAATTTAGCTGAAAATGTAGATGTCGATCATGTTATAGGCGTGGGTGATAATTTAGGAGATGTTGCTGAGGATGTTGGTGATGCTATAGGGGTAGATGATAATATTGGAATAGATAGTGAGATTCATAATGATGCTGGAACCAGGAATAGGAAGAAAAGGAAATCTGTCTATGACCGTGCAAAAGAACCATTATATCCTTCATGTCCTAAAGGAATGACAGCATTGTATGCTTCTATCAAATTGAATCACATCAAGACACAGTATGGGTTTTCTGATAATGGTATGACTGCACTCTTAGAGTTGATGAAGGAGTTTCTTCCTGAAGAAAACACGTTGCCATCTAAGTACCCAGAAGTGAAAAAGATGATCCAAGAACTAGGAATGGATTATATAACATATGATTCCTGCGTAAATGATTGTGTTTTTTACTGGAAGGATCATGCATCGTTGGTGAAGTGTCCTGTTTGTCAAGAATATAGGTATAAGAAGGTTTTTAATGATGAGAGGAAGCTTACTACTATTTCCCAGAAGACGGTAAGACATTTTTCGTTGGTTACAAGGCTGAAGCGATTTTGTAGTGAACCATGGATCGCGGAGGCAATGACTTGGCATTCTAGAGCAAAGTCAGATATAAACGTCATGCATCATCCCGTAGATTCTTCAGCTTGGCGATGTGCATATAGTTTTTCGCTTGAGTTTGCCAAGGAGCCAAGGAATGTTACACTGGGGATATCAACTGATGGTTTCAATCCGAATGGGTGTTTCGGTCTTGCACACAGCTGTTGGCCAGTGATTATATGTATTTATAATTTAGATCCTTTATTGTGTATGAAGCGGGAATTCTCCTTGTTGACATTGCTGATATCAGGCCCTAAAGCTCTCGGAAAAAACTTTGATGTTTATTTAGAAATATTGGTGGATGAGTTGAAGGAGTTATGGGATGGTGTTATAGCATTTGACGCCTTCAGCAATAGTGAATTCTTGATGAGAGCGCGGTTGTTGTGGGCAATTCACGATTTTCCGGCGTTAGGTACTTTATCTAGCTGTGTAACACATGGATATTTTGCCTGTCCTACTTGTGGTGAAGGCACTGTTGCTGATTATCTTCCATTTACTAAGAAGATCTGCTATAGGGGACACCGAAGATGGCTACCAGTGAAACATAAGTATCGTGATGACAGGAAATTTTTTGATGGAATGGTAGAGCACGGTACAGCTCCATGGCCACTAACAGGGCAGCAGATACAAGAGCTTGTAGGTAAAATCGGTTCCAAGAAGGTCAAGAGAAAACAACCATCACAAGCAAGTCTGCTGAAACGCAAAAGGAAAGCTGATACCATCAAGGTTAGTCCTCTAAGCTGTATTACATTTGGTTGTCTTCATTAGTTTTTGTGTTTCGGTTTTATTCATTAGTTTAATTACTCTACCTCCAAACATAAACCCACTTTCCCATGTTTCTTCTCAATGTCATTGGTGTGGTTTTGGTTCCAATAACTTGAACTTTTTCTTATGTTATCTATTTTCAGGAACTTGAAGATGACGTCAATATTGAAGATGAGGTTAATGACCATTCCTTGTTCACTCGAAGATCTATTCTCTATGATTTTCCCAATTGGGGTTCAAATGCGATTCGCCATATTACAGATGTCATGCACACGGAGAAGAATATAACGGAGCATCTTATGAATACTATGATGGGAAATAGCAAGTCAAAGGATAGTCCCGATGCACGTCAAGACATGGAAGATATGGGGATAAGAAAAAAGATGTGGTTGAAAGAGGAGGCTGAGACTGGTAAAACAACAATGGAAAGAGGATCATTTGAGATGACGAAGAAGGAGAAAATTGACTTTTGTACAGTTTTGAAGAATCTAAAGGTGCCGTCGGGTTTCTCTTCTAATCTTCACAACTGTATCAATGTTAATCCTCCGGTGCTAAGGAACTTCAAGTCTCATGATTACCATGTCGTAATGCAGCATCTCCTTCCGCTGCTGGTTCATATAGCAACATCATTGCCTAAAGAGCTACGAGTATCTCTTCTCAGGATCAGCATCTTTTTTAATATTGTGTGCGCGAAGGTTATCAATCGGGAACATTTGTTAAAAGCAAAAGCCAGCCTTGTAGAAGCAATGTGTGTTCTGGAGAAACATTTTCCTCCGTCTTTCTTTGTTATCAGTATTCACCTGATGATACATCTTGCAGATGAAGCTTTAATCTCCGATCCGGTGAGATTCAGGTGGATGTATCCCTTTGAGAGGTAATCACCACAACTGACTTTATTGTTTAATATTGTTTATAACTTGAGTGATGTCCAACTGACTTTTTGTCCTTCAATGCCTAAAAATTTAGTGTTGTCATATGTAACTGACTTTGTTGTTTAATGTCTATAACTTTGTAGGTTAATGAAAGGTTTCAAAGGGTTGGTGCGCAACAAAAGGTACATTGATGGGTGCATTGCAAGAGGGTATACACTGCGAGAAGCCAGCTTATATGGTATGGAGGGTCTGTCAAAGGATGGTGATGGTACTCATAAGCATACTCGAATGGCATTTTTTGATGATGACGATGAGTTTGCTGATGAGATGCCTTTAAGTAAAGCTAGGGATATCACTCTAACTCAAATGCAGTTTGAACAAGCTCGCAAATGGCTTCTCTCTAAGTACGATGGGTTAGATGAGTGGCAAAGGTACAAATTTTTAGTTTTACACCTTTGAGATGTTATTATGTATGTCTATATAATTTTTTAAAGTTATTGTTTGATTGTAGGAAGTATGATTCGTATGTTAACTGTGCGAGCTCTAATGGTCAGACCAACTGTTCGTCCAAGAATACCTCAAATTTTCTTTTGTGGTTACGAGAAGAGGTAACATACTAGCTTCAATTTTGTACATACCTTAGTTGTGTAATGGTATGGCTGTGTGCCTAGTATATATGTAAGTTTAATTCTTAGTACTGCTTCCAAGAATAATCATTGCACAGCAGTAAGAACCTCATTTTCTTGAAATGTCAGTATTCATGTATGAAGATTTAGATAAACATTAAACAATGTCAGTATTTTCTTGAATTTCAACTATATATCGATGGTACACATAACACACATGTTCATTCCCTTGCAGTTGTTAGAAGCTAATGAAGAGAACTCAACCCTTTGGCGACTAGTGCATGGACCTCTCTTCAAGGCACAGTCGTATAAAAAATACCAAGTCAATGGATTTACTTTCTGTGCACAAGATTACGAGGGTGGGGTTTTATCGCAAAACAGTGGTGTGTCATTGAGAGATATTACAAGTTATAGAGAGAAGTCCACAGACACAGATTACCAGGAAAAAGAAATGATCTATTATGGAGTCATTAGGCAGATTATCAAGTTGAATTATATGGAATTTGAAGAAATAGTTTTTTATTGTGATTGGGTGAAGGTTGAAGACAAGACTAATGGGTGCAAGGTTGATCCAAATTCAAGGTTGATAAAGGTTAACTTGTCTAAGATGAAAAGCATTGACGGAGCTCTGGATGAGCCATTTATTCTTGCATCTGAAGCGAAGCAAGTGTTCTACTCACATGATATTTATGAAAAAGGGTGGTCTGTGGTGTTGCATTCATCTCAAGGACTAACTTCCTCCATAGATAGTATTGAAATTCCTACTATTTATCAGTCAGTTCTTACTGACAATGAGAGTTTAGAGAAGCTTATATGTATCGATTCTGTGGTTTAAAGCTTTGTGTGGATTAAGTGATCTTTTTCTGATATGTGACAATGATAGTTTAAAGTTTTTGCTTATTTAGGTTCTTTTTTCTGATAAGTTTTATTTTATCACTTGGGCAATCTTGATAGGTTCTGTCTGTGCTATTTTTTACATGTGTTCTGTTTCATGTGTTTATGTGGATATATAGTGACAAATGTTGTTATATGTTTAACTACTTTCTCTGATAGATGTTGGTTGTTATTTTGCAGGTTATTATGGCAGAAGTGGAGGTTGATGAGAATGGTCTTCCCATTTCCCCCAATGCAACATCATACGGTCACCTGAAAGGCGCCTTGGTTCGTACTCTTGTCCCTATCTCTTACAAAACATGGAAGCATGTGCCCGATAAGTACAAAAATGATATTTGGAATGAACTACAGGTACAAATCTCATCTTACTGCGGTTTACACTTTTTATAACTTTAATTAAGAATGATACAATGATTCTGTTATACATTGGTGGACCTGATCGAGCTGATCAAAATGCTAAACTTGTTAGAGTCAACAAAATAGGTTCAAGTAAAAGCTTTAGGTTTTAATTAACAGGATTCAGTAACCTCAACTATATGGGTAGGTTGTTTGTACAACTGTTTACATACTATCTTTGCATCTGAATTAATATTCAATGATAACACTGTTTTTTCAGAAATCATTTCATTTACCTGAGACTTCTAAGATAACCATGGTTAAGGAGATGTCTGGTCCATGGAGGAGACGAAAGTGGGAGTTACGAAGAGAGTATATTGATCCTTATGATACTTATGAAGAAAGGATTCTACATATTCCTCCAAATGTAAAAGAAGAGGAGTGGATAGAGTTCTGTAAGAATGAAAGCACTCAAAAAGCACAGGAAAGCAGAGCTGAGCACAAAAGGAAAAGAGCACTATATGATCACTCTCACACCACCGGTCGTAAATCTCATTCTTTCGTGAAAGCTGAACTGGTATGTATATAGATTTAAAAATCTCAATGTATGGCCATTATGATTAGTCTCATCCTTCACTAGATTGATTAATACAAATTAACTCGTTGAATTTAGGAGCGCGAGAATCCTGATGTGGAAATCAGCACCTCTGATGTTTGGATTAAAGCTCATACTCAAGTGGGTGGGGAAATTCTGCCTAGTGCGCAAAAATACTTTGTGAGTCGGCACACTCCTTCATCTTTACTCATATACGTACTATTTATATATTTTACTTTCTGCAATATTCGAGCTAACACATCAGCAGGATGATTACATGTTCTATTTATATATTTTACAGTACAACATTCAAACCAAGAAAGCTTATCTATAATATACTTGATCAGCTGAAGGTCTTCTCTTTTGCAAAGACAATTCAGTCCTCAAAATAGCGTCTTGCCACTTCTTTATTATATCTATGTATTATATATATATATATCGACAATGTTATGCTTGACATGGCGGGATGAGCTTAAGAAGGCCCAGGAAGATATCAAGGAGAAAAAGCTGCGGGTGTTCTGTATCGAGATTTAGATGTAATGTCTCAAGTTTTTTAGAAGGAATGTAGAGGACGGGTTCGTCTTTGTTGGTCCCGTTACTCGTACTCAATACGATTATTCGCTCTGCAGCGTGCCAAAGTACAAGAGTTGAAATCTAAGGATGGAGCTGTTAAGCATCAGTTGGATGACCTAGGTATCAAGGTGGGGATATTGATCGAAGGCTTGGGATCACTATGTCACACTGTGAAGGATATCCAGTCTGCAATGCCGGGGTCAGTTGTGACATCAAACAACATCGGTTGTTTACAAGGTCATGCAGCTTCACCTGTTCAGAATAATTCTGTTACTCATGCACATTCACCTTCTCAAACACCTACACCTGCTCAAACACCTTCACCTGGGCAAACCATATCACCAGCTCGATCATCAGCTTTACCTGTTGAAATGCCTCCATGTTCATTGTTGAACATTGAAGAGGAAGTTTTGGCTGTTGGTAGACTGTGTACTAGTGCTCAAGGACGTATATGCCATGGCACTATTGTACCAGCTAATCTTGGAAAGGTATTGGTGGATAAGATTCTCATGCCCGATGCAAATGTCATAAAAGCTAACAAGTTTGCTGAGACCTTTAGAGATGTTGGTGTTGGAGGGTATGTGCCTCATCCAAAGGCCTGCATCATAAATAATTAGTCAGGTTGGCGGTCGGCCTACTTTTTTGGTATCTCAGCCATCATCTAATACTCGATAACTGACAAACATATATGGCTTTATCTTTTTTTGCTTATATATATGTTCACACTTTTGTACATGTGCTTAGCATGCTAACATGTAGATTCTTATGCATTTTTTTCGTAAGGAAGACTCTCGGGCGGTTGTGCTTTATTTTTTTTTTTTTTTTTTTGAAACACTTTTGTACATGTGGTTAGCAAGCTAGCATGTAGATTCTTATGCAGTTGTGCATAAGGAATACTCTCAGGCACATTCTTATGCAGTTGTGCATAAGGAAAACTCTTATACTTTGAATCGTAATGTATCTATATGATCGGACAGTATTAATATAATCGGATTTTCTTTATGGATGTGTGTGGTTTGGGTTCTGTTGTACTTTGTTGCGCAGGTGACTGCAGTGCAGGTCAATTAAAGCAATAGTAGCCACCCGGGGGAATATCAATCCTTGGTAAGTACACTCCCTCTTGCTTATGGTTATCATATTGAGTTCAAATGGATACTAATCTTCACTTTATAATTGCTTTTGAGGTAATATGATGTTCGATTTGTGGCTACGGGATTATGATGTTGCTCACCTTTCTCCGGTAAGTCTTTGTTGCATTAATCTTCATTACACGCATTTATCCATTAGGTATGGTGGGTTCATAATTCAACAACTTCCTAATTCCTTCATATTTGTGTAATTCGCAGTTTCAGTACATCTATTAACAACAAAATATGATGATAGATTCAGGTAATGTTACTACTTACTCTTAGATTTTTTGTGTCAATATATATGTTGTCATATTTTTATGTGATGTATGAGTTATTTTAACACTCTTAAAGTTTTGTAGGAATCATTTCAAATATAATTATGTCATGTGATGTTTGGGTCCCCATTCTGCACCGACCTGTGCATTTCAAATTCCCTTTGTTGTCCTTCAACATGATGTAGCTAATGCACTCAGAGCAGCAGTTGTTTCTGAATGTTCATGATCAAAAACTACTCTGAAACGAAGGTAAACAAACTTCTTTTGAAAGTTTTCGTCTATAAGTAGTAAGATTATAATGCTAGACCTTGCAAACTAGAGAATTAGTTGATTGAACAATCATTTCAGTCACTAGTGTATATCCTTAGTGTTTGGATTTGCTTCTACATACATCTCCATTTAGTTCACTTATAGCAGAGTTTGTTGATTTTACATGGTTTTGACTTGTCTCTGCAGATTATACAAAATCTATGGTTAGTATTTTATTTTTGACCTTAGTACTAAAACATAAAATTGGTTATTTTGCAGGTATTTGGGCTCAAGTTAAAAAGCAGTACTCTTGATATTTTAGCGATAGTTGAAATCTTTGTTGAGGAAATTGGTTAAGCAAGCGGAGTCTGGTGATACTTCTGGTGATATTTAGTCTTTCTTTCCCTGTTTTTCAATGCCTCTATCAGTTGACAAATGCTAGGTTACCCATCCATTTAGAAACATCAACATAGATCAAATATTTTATGTCAGTCACAACATACATAAGTTACTTGTGTACATTTGTATTATTTGAAGAATCCTATATTTTATAATAAAATTAGTGGTGATTCTCAACTACATTTGTATCTGTTTTGTTTTGCCATTGTAGTTTGTATATATGTTTGGATGTTGAATATGGGGAACTGGGTAATTGTAGGGGGAATTTGGGGTAATGAATTTTGACTAGGTCAATAGAATGGGACTTGACCTTTTTTTTTGAGGTTGCAAAAGATTAGCAACATCAAGGCTCTGTTGCTAAAGTAGAACCATAACCAATACAATAGAACCAGAACCAACAATATCTGGTTCTGGGATATGGTATTCCTGTAATTAGCTACATATTAGCAACAATATCCTGTTGTTGCTAATAAAAAATTTCGCAACGGCAACGGCTGTTGCGAATGTCCGTTGCTGACCAAGATTCGCAACGAAGCTTATGCTGTTGCTAAAAATTGCGACACCGTGTTTAGCAACAGCGAAGTCCCGTTGCGACCCCGTTTAGCAACATCTATTGTCTGTTGCTATATCCTTAAAATGGTGTAGTGAAATTGCACTTTGGGGGTATTCCTCCTAATTGTACTTCTTGGGGGAATGGAGTTTTCGCAGCTTCCTCAATGGCCTCATCAAGTTGCCTTCTGCCTCCCTCTATTCTATTATTTAACATTCCCCTCATTTCTGATAACTCTCTTAAGATTTGCTCATTCCCACTTGAATTCTGCTCCATTGGTCTTTTCAGTGCAACTTCCCTTGTTCTGCGTTCATGTATTTCTTGCCTTGCGAGATTTGGTGCTTCTTCTTCATCATCTTCATTTTGCCTTCTCCCGCGATTTTCTTCTTCGGCTCCTTCTTGAACTCGCAACTGATTATGCCTTCCATTTTCTCCTCTGTGATCTTCTTCATTTCTCATCGTTTCTCTTCGTTGTCTTTCTATTCTCCTTTGTATTCTATCATATTCCTCATTGATATTATCATTGTTGTGATTTCGTGTGCGTCTCCTTTCTCGATTGTCATGATTATTTTGACGTATTACTTCTTGAAATTCTTGTTCTTCTACTTCTGCTCTCAATCTTTCTCTTTCGCAAGCTAGACGTGCTTGTTCAGCATAATGTCTTTCAATTTCCTCCTCAATTATTCTTCGGTTTCTCTGAATTTCTCGCTCATGTAATATTCTCCTTCCCTCTTCTCGATTTTCTTCACCATCTTGGTTATTTCCACCCTCTTGATTTCTATTATCACGTCTACCATCCAAAGTTTCACTGCGTGGAATGTAGCAATCGTTAATCATCTCTTCTCCTCCATAATGTTGCTCTTCATTTGGATTTTTCATTTTCTCTTGAATATTTTCGCCATCATTTCGCACAGGAGAATGTCGCCTTGTTTCTTCTCTAAATGACCTTGAAATTGATCTTGCAGTACTTCTTGATCTCCTATTTTGTAACCTCATATTTTCCATTCTTAATTCATGATTTTGTCTCGTTAAATTTGCGCGTTCCTCCTCTTCTAATCGCCTTTCTTCATGCACTTGTTGTTTTAACACCTCCATTGTTTCAGTTTCGTTATCTCCATGAATTAATCCTCAAACCGCTTCCTGATATCTTTCTTCTCGCCTTTTATTTCTTAATTGTCGATCTTCTACTTCTTCCATTGAATTTGACCGCCAAGTGTGCACACTTACTCTATCATAATAAATAGTTATGTTTTGTACCGGTGTTTGCTGATTTGGATGCTGAATTTGATTTTCTCCATTATTTCTTATTCTATTTCTTCTTGTTCTTAATCTTGAAGATTCTCCTATTTCATTTGTCTCTCCTCCTGCAAGTCTTTTACTCCTCCTTACGGTTGTTGGTGGTTCTGACTATTTCTTCTTCTAGCCATTTCCTCAATTTTGATCTGCTACTGTAAATCACGTAAAAATCTTCTCTAGTTTCTTCAAATTCTTACAAATCACAATTTCAATCTTTGCTAAGAAACATCCCTGTTTCTAGCGCCAATATGTAGTTGCAGGAATTCCTACACTACACCCCTCACTAGAATTCATAATAATCAACACATATTTGAAGATCAAAACAACACTTTTATTAATTGATTCTCAGAAATGTTACAAGAAATGGAAGAAATCAAGAATGCAACCGCTCTCTTAAACTTTCTCTCTCCTCAAAACTTTCTCAACACTCTAAAATTCATCCCCTTCCTTATGAGTCTACTGGTCCTCTTTATATAGGATAATTACATAATGGATGACAGCTAAGCTGTCCTTTAATTTCATATCTGATTCGTGCTATTATCGCAGCAGTTGTAATGTTACTTCTCGCAGACGCTATAATCTTCGCAGGATCATCATGCTCTTCTCATGTTTTAGTTACCGTCATCAGTTATGTCATTTTTCGAGTCATTCTGCGACACTCGCAGTGTGTTGTTGAAGAGCTCGCAGAAATGTTATTATAAATCTCGCAAGATTATTGCTGTGGCGATATTCTGATCCTACAGACAGATTCGACCCACATTTACCCTCTTGTAATTCTTAAGAATAAATATTGAACCAAAAAAATAAAATAAAATTACATGATCAATTAATGTTAGAAAAATGAAATTTAACTTACAAAACACACAAACCCACAACTTCAACACTAATATACAACACCACCGCCATTAAAATTTATTTGAGAGAAAAAAAATGAATTCCTGTGGAAGATCTTATTTTTCTTCTCTATACTAAAAAACAACTTATTCTTATCAAACAATTAAGATCAAACCCTTTAAAGATCATCGCTCATCAAGTTTTGTCCGTGTTTTCTTTTAATTTTTTAGACTGAACAACAAAGAGGGGAATAAGGAAGTAAGGGGGCGGAAGAAGAACTAGGACTGAGGAAGTTGGACAAGATAATAAAAAGAGTTTTGTTGTATAGGGTTTTGGTCTTTTGGATAACAAATATTACTATTTTGACGAAATTCCCATTCATGAAAATGTTGACCACTTGTTACTTTGTTAGCCATGCTGCCATGCGTCTGTAAATTACTACACGTGGGAGGATACCCCATAAAATTTGTATATTTTGGTGTCTTTCTCCGTTGTCCTGGACTGATTCCACATTATTGATTTTTTTTTTGAAGCAACATTATTGATTGATACAATATATTGCGAACCTGTCTACTAGAATTTGGGATTTGAATTCATAAATATGTCGACGCCCACGTTGACGTGCTAAATTCTTAAACTCATTGATAATCTCATGTGTCGTCCCTATATTTGCAAGAAATCCTACAACACACTCCTTATGATTATCTTGATTCCAATTCCTAGATCTAAACATGTTAATCATCTAATATCAAATTTAAGTGCTAGAAATATAAATAGACACAAGATTTACGTGGTTCGATCAATATGATCTACATCCACGGGGTTAGGGTTTACTATAATAATTTTTAATTACACAAGTTTACATTTAGAATCTCCATTAAAGAGTTCTTGGTAGAGCTATATATCTAAGTTAGAAGAAGGAGGAAATAATAATTCTAAAAGTTGTTTTTTCTCTCTTTGACTTTCCCTTTATATAGGTGTTTACATAGTGGATGACAGCTCATATTGTCTTATTATTATGCTAACTTCTACTTTATTCATGTGCTAAGTTATCGCACCCGTGCTACATTATCGCACCCGTGCTATATTCTAGCATCCATGCTACATTCTCGCACGGGTTTGCACTTGTGCTATATTTTGATTAGGGTTGTCAATGGGTACCCGTTACCCGCTACCCGGAACCGGATCCTCCTAATTGGGTCTGGTTCTGAGTCTTAAAGTTGGACCCATTAGCAACTTAGGACCCAACGGGTAATTACCCGATTGGACCCGAATGTTAGCGGGTCCAAACGGGTAATACCCGTCGGGTACCCGTTTATTTAACTTTTTAATCATCTTTTTATCAAAATTATAGGTATTTTATAAGTTTCGGTTTTGAATTTTTTTGATTTTTGATTTTTTTCTTACATTTAATCTTTATTTAGTACATTAATAAAGAAATAATAATAAATTTTTATAAAAATAATTTATATTCAACTTAAAAAGAGAAAGAAATTAAGATTTTAAGATTTTTTTAATACCCAACAGGTACCCGGACCCGACGGGTATCCGGGACTTTAAACGGGTCCGGTTCTGGGCCAACACATTATGGAACCGGACCCGGAACCGTTAGGACCCGGAACCGATGCTGATATGCCGGGTCCGGTTCTGGGCCATGTACTACCCGGGAGGACCCGGACCCGTTGACAGTCCTAATTTTGATCCTACATTTTGCCTCTTTTTTCTTGAATATCACTTGAAGAGCGATCTTTAAGGAAAAATCCACCTTGTTGTAGTTGTTGGTGCGAGATGCGTGATGTTGGAGTAGTCTTTTATCTTTGTTGATGAAGGAACTACGCGAAAGAATACTGAACTTGAAAAGTACGTACTTGCCTCTATTCTTTTGTGAAGTTCTGAAGCTTTGACAAGTATATATGAAGTATCATTTCTTGAATATGCGAACTATGAAGTATCTTTGAAGAAGTATAAGAAGTACGAAGTATAAAGTATCCTTGAAGAAGCATAAGAAGTACTAATCCTCGAAATATAAGAAGTATCCGTCCTTGAATGCGAAGAAGAAGTATTGCGAAATTATTACTCCATGTTCTATGCCTCATGTTATGTTAGCTTTCATGTGATTTGATGGTGTTGTCAATCATGCGAAAATGTTGTGTGATTTCTAGTACATGTCTTCTATTCTCTTACTCTATTGTTGGTGAGGATTCTTGTTATTCATGAACAAGCGCCTTCCTTGGAAATGATTCTGACCGAAAAGATAAAGAACAAAAAATGTTTTCTTGATAATCCATAGTTGCCTTTGTTTTTTATCTATGAGGGAAGAATTCTTGAGAAAGTATTGGATGAGCGAATTGATCTTCACATCTTTTTTCTTTGAGTATAATGTCTTCAAATTGCTTATGCGAAATAATCGAGCGAAAACACTTATGTGATGAAATGTGTATGCGATGCTTATGACATGTAATGCTTATGCGATGAAAATGCTTATCTATTATTGATGCAATGTATAGATAATGTTTGTGTTACTTAGCTTATTTTGCCGCACTAATGTTAATGTTACCTCTTATTGCTTCCATTCTTCATTTCTTCGGCTTTGTCTTTAGTATAAGCATTCATCTTCGCACACTTATTGTTTCTTTTATTCCTTATTCTTGCACTATTAGTATCTCATAATAATAATAATAATAAAATCACAATATATAGGTCTATGTGTGTCTAGTGTGGTCTTATCTCGCCTCCTTATGTAGAGGTCTTATGTTTGCCTTTATTTGGTCGGGAGGCAAAATCGCAGGCAGTCTTTACACTTTCATGCAACGACCCATTGATCTTGCCTTATCATCTCTTGTATTATTGCCTCTTCAGGATATATCTATGCGACAATACGACAGGCCTAAGTACTCCCATGAGTAGAAGCCCCATGACATTGTTGTCTTTTGACACAATTCAGCTCCCTAATGGAGGGTGTCGTCCTTATCTTGCCCCTGATTGCCCCTTAAAGGAAGCTTACCTCTATCGGGTTAAGATTATGGCTCTTCCCATCCGACATTTCAACAACCAGTTGATTTCGCAGTCTCTTATCCCTTCACCGATAAGGTTCATGGTTACGAAACTGCACCCTAGGTGGGGTATCTTCGGACCGAGTACATCATAGTCAAGACTTGTCAAGAGTGGTAAAGAAGCTCCAACTCCCCCGCAATCTTGACTCAATCGTGTACCTCGGCGCCCTGATCGAGTTTCTGCACTCCTTAAGAGAGACTTTCTCACCTTAGTCTCTCAATCTAAGATTTTTCACTTTAGATTAAAAATTCAAGGTACCTCTCCCGGATGGGCATCATCGTTTTTCTCACCCCAAATCTCCATGGCTCAAGTTCCGGGGTCAGTGTAGCCTTTTCTTGAGTTATGCTTTCTAGGTTTCTCCAACTATGACGTACGATAGGTCTTACTATTTTGCCTCTTGCATGTATTCGAACTAGGTTGCACGCCACATTTGGATTCCTAGCCAATCTGATAATAAATATCATTTTTGATTCCTTTTCTTATAAGGTCTTATTGCTTGCCTTTTCTTCTTTGACTAGATCGTTACCCGTGATTCGCACCGGGAGAATAATATGATTGATATTCGGCACAAAATTAGTTCATTCCCGAGTGAGAGGTAATGACCCAATATTAACCTGGCCTAGCCATTATATTTGGGTCATATTTTGATAGGCCAAAATAGAATGCTAGGCCCATAATAGTCAGGAATATTAGGTCATAACCAATCTCTGTATACAAACTAATATGTAGGTGAATCGCTGTCTTGTGTTTGGAGACATGCAATGCAAAACAATCAGCTCAAATCATGCCTCTGAGAAACAAAAATTGTATAATGTTTATTGAAATTGTTCAATTTATTTACATGATTAAATAAAACAATTTCACTTTCAAATAAATACACTTGATCTGCATAGCAGTAGGACTTCTAGTACCACTATATGTAGGGCCATCTTCGATTCATCATCAATGATCATTTACACCGCTTCTAGATTTCTTTTTGAGAACTCCTCCAACATCTTTCCTGTAAGCTGATTCTGCTGCCTTGAATAGATGCTCGTATTCCTCTAAATCAGTTTCACACTTTCACTCATCATTTTGACCAACCTCTTCATAGTCTAAGCATACACGAACCACAAAAAGTTAACTATAATACTAAGATAAAGGGATCTTAAAGCCCATGAATATTTGTTAACCAAATTTCACCAATATCATGATAAACTAAATACATTTATAGTTTAGTAGAGATGAGAAAATTATAGCTAATGATATAAGATCTAATGTATCTAAATGTCCATAAAGAAGCAAGTTTCCCCACTTGAAGTACAGAGGATAGGTAGCAAAACAATTTGTATCTCTTGAATAATAAACTCATGCTAAGCTCGTGATAATTAAAATAAGAGGCATTATTTCTATTAAATAATTTTTTTTGATGATTTGCTAACTAAATTGAAATGTCGCGGCCCTAAAGCGGTATATTAGAAATGATGAACACACATCTCAGTAAGAACATGCCTATAAAATGGTAAAAAAAAACTTTGCATATACACATTGACCATTTATATTGTTCTACAACTTATTCGAAAAAACCCCAGCATGCATCAACACTCTCTGCAAAGCTAAGCTTTTAAAAACAGTGGAATTGGTTAAGCCTAAACATTATAAGACACCACCAACCCAAGAAGTGAGGTGGATGTATTGATACTTTAGTACTTAGTACCAAGTCGGATCTCGTCCTACTTCACCTGACAGGAGCACATCAAGCTTAACGTGCATGCACTTTGAATTTTTTTGAAGAACAACTACATATTAACTATAAAAATGAGTATTCTAATGACTGTGTTGACAGTTATGGTTATGTTGATAATTACTTGAAAATAAAGTAACTTGCTTGGTTATATATTGGAAGCTAAACGCCGAATGTCAGATAGAAAGCAACTTACAATGGTGAATATCGATGCATTATGAGCATACTACACTGTGCTTCACTTTTATCTTGGGGAAGTGAAGATATCTTCGCCATTAGAGGAAATATTTTGAATTAGTTCAATGTTCTCTATCGCCTTACTCCTTTTGGAACCATAGTCGCATATGACAACTTGAATGTCCTTGGAGTATGACATAAACTTAAAGATTGAAAATCAAACTGGAAGGTTCATTAGTTGATTCCCTACTCCTGTTTTGAATCAAGAATATATAAGCAATATCTTCTCCAAAAAATATCCAGAATCAAACAATGCAATGTGAGAACCCGCGGAATACACATTATAACAATATGATTAAATTGAACTAAGCCTACTTGGATACACAAATATATGTACCTTCAAAGAAATCAAAGGGTATGGAAGATGAAAATTAAAATATGCGGTTACTACCAAAAACAACCCGTGCTTGATGTAATATAGATATGATGCCATTGTTGATTAACTTGGGATTTTGGTTCAGATCTTAACACCATCCGATGCAATTGATGTGTCTTCAATCTGCAACAAACATATCAAATATATAAACAAAAAAAATTCGTGCGCTTTAACACTCAAAACATATCCATCTCGTTCATTTCAATCTTGTCTCTAAAGTCATCCATCTCCTGCAAAATATAACTGGAAACCAATCAAAAAATGCAAAACCATCGATTTCACTAACTGACTTCAGATGGGCTGGGATGTTAATTTAAAATGCAAACACTGCAATGCTTTTTGTCAAACCAACTTAACAAACATTTAAATTGCAAAAGTCAGAAACATCTAAAGAAGTCCTCATCTGAAACGTTGATAAACATGAATCCAAACAAATTATATGTGATTATAAATCATAATCTTTCTTTCTTTCGAGATTGAAAACTTCAAATTATAAGAACATGGATGCACGAGTAATTTAAGGACAAAACTATTTGAAATCAAAATTGGAAAACTAAAATGATGATGATTAAATGCATGTACCGGCAGGCTGCAATATATCAAATGTTTTAAGAAGAACGATGCATCCAATTGTACTGCACATAACTGAAAATTTTGAGAAAACCCACAAAATTAATAGTCCAAGTGAATTTAAAATCTTAACTAAAAGTAAATTGGATGAAACCGAAACCTTGTTGGTATGAAAGGCTGAAAATTCTGAAGACCGTGGCTTTATCAGGATGCGTGATAGATTGTTGATAGTAGTCTTCAAACTCATTCCTTCCCTTTACTCAACCAAAAACTTAAAAATAAAAAACCCAAGCTTTTAATCAGAAGCACAAAATTTCAATAAACGAAGTTTAAATCATAAAATCAAAGATTAGTTTAATAAGTTTGCTTCATAGGTAAAGATAGAGAATCACCTCTTGGGACTTTGGATATATCGATTTGGAAATCTTCGATGAGATTGAAATCCTTATACCATCTTCGTGCGCACCGAAGAACAAAATACTGAGAAGAAAACTAATAGAGAGGTCTAAGCAGTGGTGAATGAAGAACGGAATTGTGGGAATATTTTTCATCAACAAAGAAGAAATTGGAGAATATGGGTTTGATTGTGGGAAGCAGTTAGCCGATGAAAAAAATGCGAAGTGGAGTAATGGGGTGGTTTTGGTTGCTGATAAATTAAGGTGTAAACATTTCTTTCCTTAATTGACGGTGGGTCAGAGACTCAGAATAAAGGAGAATGCTCTATTCTCCGATGCTCTCACCGCAATAATTCACGACAGCAAAAGTGGGGTCAGAATGTATGAGAATCAAATATTGAGTTTCAATTATCATCTTGTTTGATTTTTTTTTCTTGTTGTTAGGGATGACCATTTTCCCCACCCAAACCCATCCCCGTGGGTACCCGACCCTATTGGGTAGGGTTTTACCCGTACAAACGGGGATGGGTTTGGGTATGGTTAATACCCGAAATCAATGAAGCGGGGATGGGGTGGGGATGGGATTCAAGGTCCCCGCCCCATACCTTTTACATTTTAGGATTTTAGATTTTTAGTTTTAGGTTAGATGATTACTTCATATATTGTAATCCTATGGTTAACATTAACTGAAATAAAGTATATAAGAAATCATAAAAGTTAAAATGATTACTCGATGGTCAAACATTTTGGGAAGAAACTGAAGCAGATGGTTAAGATGGAGGAAGATACTTGATAAAAAGGAATTAAGAACTAAAAGGAGTGATATTCATTTATAGACCAATTATTTTTTTCGTTTGCTTGTTTTAAGATGAGTTTATGAGTTTGAGATTTTATAAACCATTTTCTTAGACAATTGTTATTATTGGTTGAAACATCGTGCTTAAGTTTTGATTATTAAATTAACTCATCATACTTGAACTTAATGTTATGGGTAACCCATGGGGAACCCGCCCCGTACGGGTATTTCCCATACCCGCCCCGTCCCAGATCATGCGGGTAACGGGGAGGGCATGGGTTAAATTTTTTTGAATGGGGCAGTAACTGGGATACAAGGTCCCCGCCCCATGACCATCCCTACTTGTTGTAGATCTCTATTTCTCTTGGTGCGTTGATATCTCCTTTGTTTCTTTTCTTTCTAGTATGTGTTTTCAGAAAAAATCTGCAAAAAATATGTGCTGGAAGTGGGACTCAAACTCTGGATATGTCGCTTGCATATGCCTTGGTTGACCATCTGTGTGTCTTCTCCCATGCGAAATAATCTCACAATACTGAAGTTTGACTTCTATCTGTGCGTCTTTTGTTGTTGTAACTTGATTTGTTTCTGTGCGAATTCATGATGTGAGAAATTTCGCACACTACGTTGAATTGACTTTATCTTCGCATAAAGCCTTTGGCCAAAAAATATGAGTATGGTGAGATTCGAATATGCTCAGTCAAACTCCTTGTCTTCGCTCCCAGACAACTGTGCTGGTTCTCTTGTACAAAATGAACACGCAATACTGAAAGTTGACTTATATTCGCTCGCTCTTTACTGTTCTGGAAAAAATATGTTAAAAATTTGAGAGTGTGGTGAGAATCGATCCTATGAGCTGCTGTGCTAACTTAACCAAGGAAACCAACTGTGCCAGCCCTTGGTTGTGAGATAATGTAATCTCGTTTCCATTTACTATTATCTTTGCTCTTTATATTCCAAAAATATGCAAAAATTTTGTGTGTGCGCGAAATCGAAAGCATGACCTATAGCTTCCTTTCTCCAATCCGAACCATCTGTTTGTGACTGGGAGGTACAACTCGCGTAACTTATCCTTGTTTAATCTCTTTTTCTGGACTCATTCTTCGTCATTTATTCTTCCTGTGTAGGTGATATCACGCCATTACTTCTCCTAACTGTGTGTTCTTTCGTCTTTCTTGCTTCATGTGAAATTAGATTATGTTCCGGCAAGTTTGTTCTTCTCCCTGTAAACTTCTTGTGGATGCTATCATTCTTTGTCATTATGGATTTGGTCTATTGGACTTTAACTTGGTTTTTTTATAGCTTGGTGGTGAGTAATCTTTGCTTCTGCTATATGAGGTTCTCATATTTCCTTGTTGATGATGCTAGAGACTTAAACATATGATTATTCCTTGCTGGGCTTGCTTTCTTGCGATTATTCCTTGCTGTAAGTCTTTTGTTGGTACGAGCTAGCTTTCGAACTGTATTAAGTTTTAAGTTTTGTTCATCCTATTAACCTGCATAACATGTATTTTTCCTCCCCTCCTTCTAGCGCCAAAATATAGTTGCAAGAAATCCTACAACACACCCCTTATGATTATCTTGATTCCAATTCCTAGATCTAAACATGTTAATCATCTAATATCAAATTTAAGTTCTAGAAATATAAATAAACACAAGATTTACGTGGTTCGATCAATATGATCTACATCCACGGTGTTAGGGTTTACTATAATAATTTGTAATTACACAAGTTTACATTTAGAATCTTCATTAAAGAGTTCTTGGTAGAGCTCTAGATCTAATTTAGAAGAAGAAGAAGGGGATAATAATAATTCTAAAAGTTGTTTTCTCTCTCTTTGAGATTCCCTTTATATAGGTGTTTACATAGTGGATCACATATCACATAAAACTCATATTGTCTTATTCTTATGCTAACTTCTGCCTTATTCATGTGCTAAGTCCCAAATTCATTAACCCTTATACGTTCAAGATATGAGTGCTGCATATGGTATTTATATGTGAAAAAGTGTGGGTATGTGGCTTCGAGGAGTAATATATGATAAGT
Source organism: Papaver bracteatum (assembly GCA_023529315.1). Classification (NCBI taxonomy): domain Eukaryota; kingdom Viridiplantae; phylum Streptophyta; class Magnoliopsida; order Ranunculales; family Papaveraceae; genus Papaver; species Papaver bracteatum. The sequence continues at coordinate 787,474 of JAJJWX010004157.1, forward strand.
CGTCGGCCCCCACTACTGTAGCAGTAATCTAGTTAATTTTTAACCCACACTAAGATCAGTTGCGGATGAATCTGAAAGAACCCTCCCTGTTCATGATTATTCAGACGTATCTTCATGAGATTTTGGTGAAATCTGAAAGGGCCATTGCTGATTTCTACTTCCTAAAGAAAACCATCGACTTCTTATTTCAAATCACACACAAAAATATTCTCCGTTCATAATCACAGTAATTTCCCCCCAGATTAATCACAATATTCTTTCCCCAAATCAAAATCGTCAAAATGATTGAACCATAGTTGAAGAGCTGATACAATAACTTAACATCAGCAGGAGAAATTACAATCTGAAAAATTAACCCATTGTCGTGTTGGTGTTTGATTATAAGGAGAAATAACATCGAATAGAATTTAGGCATTTTTATGTGTGATTTTAAGGTAACAGGTTTATTGATTATTCGTATAATTGATTCGGTTAATCATTTCGGTTATTTAAATCTGGGTTTTGGTTATCAGTTGAAGAGCTGATTTCGGATATCACTGGAATTTCAGTTGAACTCTAATTTTTAGTTAGGGGTTAAGTGTTTAGATGTTCTCCCCATACATATAATTGTTTGTTGAAATTCCCAATAGAAAAATAATGTTTATTTTTTTATTTGGTTCTTAAAGAAGTCATGTGTTTATGTAACAAATGATGTCTAATTTTGAGTTGTGCTTTATAGGTATCGAAGCAAGAATTCATGGTAATGGAGGAATGCACAGGGGTGAGGAATTCAGGTGAGGGTTACATGACATTCTTATATATTGTTCATTGTAGCCACTTTATGCCATGTTATTATGATATTGACTTCTTATCTAGCTTCCAAGAAAATGTTTGCAATAGACAAAAATTCATATGAATAATCAGCTTGATATCCTACAGTTATCACTATCCTTCGGCTATCCTTCATATGATTTGGCGTGATCATTGACCAAAGAAAAGGGACCAAGAAACCAATCCTCAAATGCAGTTTCTGCTGATTTTAAATCCCTAGACCAAGAAAACACAACACCCAAAAACTCATAGATGGCCCCCCTAACTTTTCTGGAAGCCAAGTAAGGTATCAATAGAATTTTCCAAAGTTGACATTTTCTAGATTCGAGGTTTCAAACAGGATAATCGTTGGTAATTTCTGGATGCTATAGAAAATTCTAAATTGATAGTAATAATCTCAGTATGTCATTGTCTCGCATTCAGTATGTGACAGACCAAGAGAATATGAGCACTTTTTTATGAGCTAATTTTTAGAATTTAGTTACAGTTATTAGGATGCTCCATGAAAAGTAAATATAAGTCTTTTATTCTGTACAAAGTAATTTTGTTATGATGCTCCTTGATGACAACGAGACAAAATAGTCATCGCCATTACAACAAAAACTATAACGAAAAGACAGAGGGCATATTTCTATAAACAGAAGTTTGGGAAATTTATCCATGGGTTCCGTGATATTTCTATAGCGCATTGTGCCTGTATCATGACTAGACATATGCGAGTGGCTAAGAAGATGGAATTGTTCCATTTGAGTAATTTTTTAATCTTGGCATAACATATTTGATGCATGACTATAGAAGGTAGTGGCTGCTTGCCGACAATCATCTAATTTGTATCAACACAAAGGAGAGATCTATAGAACATCGTCAACATTGGACTGTTGTTTATAAAACCAATTCTAAGACTGGAGAAGGTGACCACCTTACACTAGGAAGTTCATACTCCGCTTCTATCATCATTACGTAAATCATGCCCCTGTTGTTATGAATGTTGATTTTCTTCTTCTTCATTATGTTTCAAAACAGGGCACGCTGATATAAGCCCCTCCGTACCAGGATAACAGGTCAAAAGATATGTGATGGGAAGCATATAAGGACAACGGATTATGCATGGTGAGATGGGAGGAGGATATCGTACAACTTTGATAAATGGGTTCAGGCTTGCATTTTCTAATAATGGTTTCAAGATGTCTGAGTACTTTACAATTGAATTCTAGATATAGCTTGCGAGGCACAACAAGGAGTACAGTATATGTTATTGAGAAAGCATATTGTTTACTGATATATTAGTTTATTTTCAGTTATTTAAAGATAAATACATTGTTTTCTCGCCAGTTTAGGATCAAAACAATGAAAAAAAAGCTGTATGTATGTATCTGACTTTCTTTCAGTGCTTTACATCCACCCATCGAGAGGGACGACCAATTCCAAAATAATGCCTTCCCATCGAGAAGTCCTATTAAATACATACATCAAGTAAATCGATCACTTTACCAATGCTAGTGTCGGTAGAATTACCAGTGGTATATCATTGTACCAAAAGTTAGATTCTTTATTGCATCTAGACTACTTTCTTTTATTCTCCTAAGGAGCAAACGTTTTGTGAAGGACCGGCGAGTCGGCAAGTGCATCGCACATGCGTCTTTGCTAGTGAAAATAACTAAAGAAGTAAGCTACTGAAGAATACGAGGTCCACATAAATGGAATAAGCACAAAATATAAAGAAATATCGCAAAAACACATAAATCCATCTGAAACTAACATAATATGTTCCATCAGGAAACTACAATATCAAAAATTTCCTTCATAATATAAACACTAACCAACTCAGTTAAGACAACATTGTGACAGACACCCAGGGCCTCAGCTTTTGTCATGACTAGGATCTCTCCTTAATTTGCATGGTTATGTTGCGCGTAACTTCGACCCTTGTTTACCAAGTATGCACATAGTCTAGTCTCTAGTGTTGAGTTTTGATAAAAATGATCCAGTGGCTCTCACTATTGAAAAGATTACCACAACCAGGACCTTGGACATAAAATTTGATCACTTAAAAGTTAAACGAAACGCCCCGTTCAAAAAAACAAAAAAAACAGAAACAGAAACAGAGAATATAACAAAAAGAAATCACATATCAAAAGAGGATGAGGCCGAGACCTATAGTTTTTACAGGAAGCACAATATAGAGACAGAAATAAAAGAAAGATTCGGAGATGGCAATCAAGGATTTTTGGCTAAAGATGCACGCCTCCTACAGTCACGCGGGTCCAACTACAATTTAACCGAGCATGTGAAAACATCAAAAGCTCCAGAAAGAAAAATTTCATCCATAATAGAGGCAGCGGGAGTGAATGAATGCATTAGCTGAACCTAAAAGGTACACAAAACAGTCAGGAGAAACAAATATAAAGACAGAGAATGTAGAGATTATTGAAAAATATGACAATTAGAAGCGGGTGAATGGGTATTTTCTTACCATGACTCTTTAGAAATGTATGGGTGTTACGATATAAAGGACATCAAAGGAACTGGCATCTGATAGTGGAAGAGCCTGTGCAAAAATAAAACTCTTCTAAGAAAGCGAAAATCAAGCAAATTAGCAGGAAATCCCACACTACACCACTCACAAGAATTCATACAATCAAGTCATTTTTAGATCAACAATCATAATTTTTATTGATTAATCTCACAAATTTTACAAGATGGAAAGAAAATAAAGCTAAGGAATTAACAACCGCTCTAGACTTTCTCTCTCCTAATGGCTTGCTCAACACTCGAAAAAGATCTCTCATTCTCTTAAGCCTATTCGACTCTTTATATAGGGAATTACATAGTGGATGACAGCTAATCTGTCCTTTATTTTTGGATCTGACTTGCGATATTCTCGCAATAGTTCTAGTGTTAATTTTGCAAATATTACAAACTTCGCAAGGTGAACACACTTTTCTCATGTTAAGTTATCGTCATCTGTTACGTCACAATTATAAGTCAATCTGCGACAGCTTCGCAATATTGTAAATTATAATTTCGCGAGTGGGTTGTTGTTGCGATATTCTGATCCTATATATTGCCTCTTCTCATGTCTTATCTGCTAAGGGGAGAATGTCATGAGAAATCGTTCTTAAAAATGTCGCAGCTGTTCATCTTTTCTTTCTTCGTCTTTCTCTATCGACAAGGTTCTGTGAGTTAAGCATGACTGTCTACACGTGTTGAGTATTCCTTTATTCACCGGCACATTTAACATTAACTGGTTATCTTCCTTTGCCTATTTAAAGATTGATCTGGTGGAAAGATAATTTTCTTCTTTTACTTCATCTTCGTCTTTTTCATCTTTATATTCTCTGCAAATATTCATCATCTGCCATTTTATTTATTATCGAATTTATCTTCTTGCTGCTGTTCTCTTCTGTTCTTATGGAATCTCCAAGGTTAGTTTTATTTTCTTTTCCTCTCTTTGGTTTTGCTGAAACTGATTTTATTTTACTGGAATCATCTTGTTTGTTCTCTGTGTAATTCCCATACTGTTTCTGTTCAGAAAAAGTACTTCTAGTACTAAATTTACGATTCAAAACCCTAATGCTCCTAAAGATCCGCAACTCAAGGTTACGGTGAAGAAGAAAATAAAGTCTGCGAATGACAAGGTAGTAAGAAACACTATTTTTTAAAAATAAAAATATTGTTGCCTCAGTTTCTTATCTGATTTGTGATTCGCAGGGTGACAGAGATGCCAATAAACCTCCTAAAAGATCTCGCCAACCTAAAACTGTTGAAACTTCTATTTCCTTTCCCAAACTTGCTCTTTCAGCTTCTTCTTCAACACCTTCACAAACTGAACCTCTACTTCCTTTTGGCGAAACTATCGCAACAGACTTTAATATGTCAACTAATCTTTCCATGGATGAAATCCCCTTTGCAAAACCTGTTGAGAATGAAACTTTTTCTTCTCCTGTGACCAATACTTCTCACATTAATCCTACCGTAACCTCAACCATTGATCTTCCTTAAACTTGCCCCTCAAATGACATATTTTTAGCAAAGAATGATGACCATCAACTTTATGTTATCACTACTACTCCATCAGAGTCTCTCCCTTTTTCTAAAGAAACTGTGGACGGAATAGATATTGCCTTCAAGGTTTTATCTGATATTTTTGATGATGCCAAGAAATCATCTGTGGATCCTGTCAAATCTGGTGTCTGCGAAATTTTGAGTAAGTATTTTGGTTATGATACAGTGGTTTCGGAAACATCCTTAGAGAAAGAAATTGAATCTTTGAAAAGGAGTCTCCAGGTCAAGACTTTAGAATGTGGCACCCTTCACCTTGAAAATCAAAAGCTTCAAAATGCTTCGCAAGACTGCGAGAATCTTCGCAAGAAGAATAAAGAATTAAAAGGTATAATTTCTCTTGTCTTGTATTTATCTTTCATATTCATCTCTTTTAGAAATTTTATCCTTTCTATATTCTATTTTTTTTAAACTCTTTGTTCGCCCTTCAAGTCTTAAACCAGTAACAAATAATAGAGATGTATCAATTTGAATCTATCGTGGAAGAAGTTCGCGTGGACAGAGACTTTTGGATGGATCAATATAACCAATTAGATAATCTTTATACATATTCCATTGATCAAATATATAATCTTACTAAAGAGAATGCTCAATTATATTAGTACAGGAGCAAAACCTATTAAGTAATGAAATATCTCGCCTCTCTTATTCTTTAACCAAAGCTAACTTGGCGATGGAAACTTTATCAGATGAAAATAAAACTTTATCTCAGGAAAAGCGAAATCTCTTGAGTACGGTGGCGATTTCTTCGCAGAAAATAAATATTCTTCAAAGAGTGTATGATAACCAAGAACAATCTCTTCATTCACTGAAAAATGAACTTAAAGAAGTAACCGAATCATCTATCCCTGAGAAAAATACACTTATCCAAAGTAGGATAACTTTAAGTGTAAAGGCAAGTCAGCTCTGTTTGTACCATAAGTAAAAATGCCACTTAATAGGCCGAATTGATACTTGAATCATCCTTTGGTCCTCATCCAAGCCCGCTAACCAGTCAACCAAGGAAGCCCACCAGTTTTCACAGACCGGTCAATGGTCAAAGTCAGTCAACTGTCAAAGTCAACATCCGGTCAAGGTCAATGTTCAAAGTCAACGACCAGTCAATGGTCAAAGTCAACCGTCGGTCAACTATCGAAGTCAGTCACACCCCTATCCAATTTTTATTCTTGTAGCCAGCAACACTGCTAACCATGCTGCCATCCAACCTCCATCCAGTCTGCTATTCAACCATGCTGCCAGCCAACCTCCATCCAGTCTGTCAGCCAATTATGCTGCCAACTAGCATCCATCCAAACTGCCAGCTGCCAGTCCAGTTTTCCAGCATGCATAATTTATCATGAAGGATAAATGTGATGTTTCATACATAAATCACCATGAATCCATGCATCACTAAATGTAGCAGTTTCATACATGCAGCATTAATCCCAACAGTTACATACATAATTGATGATGAAGACATGAATGAGCAGTTTTCATGCAGAAATTAATAGGAGACATGAATGAGCAGTTTTCATGCAGAAATAAAGAGGAGGAAGTTTCATGCGAATTTTATGACGGAAGCATAAATGGACAGTTTAATGCCATTTAAGTTGATATTGAAAATTAGATGTAAAACTGTATAAATAGGGAGAGCAGAAATCATTTTCGGGAGGTATCCAATAGGAGGGAAAACAGAATGTAATACAATTATCAATGAAAAATTACTCCCCAAGGGGATTCACCCATGGACGTAGGCAACCATGCCGAACCACGTTAAACTTGTGTCTGATTATTTGCCTTTCAATTCATCTCCAAACCCTAAAAACACACCAAACAACCCATTCATCGTGTTTCGTTCCCAAAAGTGATTTTGGGTACAAACATTGGTGCCGGCTAAGGGGACTATGAGAAAAGGAATCGTGTCCTCCCATTGAGAAAGTTGTACAAAACGCTTCAAAATCGCTTCCGTGAAAAAGTTGTTTGAACGTCGTAAAAAAAATCACTGTTGCATTCCAGCTGATCGAAGCTGCTGCAACCCAGATTGATCACAAAGGTCCCAGTACAGATGATCGCAGCTGCTACTGACCATATAATCGCACTAACTGCAGTCCAGTTGATCGCAACTGCTGCAATCAAGATTTGTTGTTTCCGATTTGCTGAAGCTATTACTTATGGGTACCGCTGAAAATTGCATCACTACAAAATCTGATGATAGTGCTGCTAGGATGCTCGGTCCGCGACAAAATATGTAGTGAACCATCATCAAAATTGTTGTTGGATGTTCGATCTGCAAAATGGATGGGTCCAGTTTAAATTTCAATCGTTGCAGTCCAGCTGACTGCAGCTGCTGCATACCAATTAATCATAGTTATTGCAGTCCAGTTGGTCACAACTGCGGCAATCCAGGTTTGTGGATCGTGATCTGTGAAAATGATTACCTTCGGAAACAACTAAAACTGCACCACTACAAAGACCGATGAAACCGCTCTCAGGGCGTTCGGTCCACGGAGAAAGATATTTAAAAAAAAAAAAATCTTCATCAAAATTGTTGCTGGATGTTCGATCTGCAACATAGATTGATCCAGTTTCGTTTTCAATTGCTGCAATCTAGCTGATCGCATCTGCCGCAGACCAGTTAATTACAGTTACTACAGTCGATTGATTGCAATCGGCTGCAGTACAACATCGCAGTCGGGAGCCAACACAGCCGGCTCATTTCAAAAAATCACCAAGATTGTTGTCAGGATATTCGATCCGCAGCGTGTGCAAGTCCAAAGTTCGAAAAAATTGCTTCTCAAATAACGCATTATCCGCCTGTTCGAGTTTGTCGTATGCCAAAATCGCTACTATCATCGCAAGGTTGCCAAGTTGCTCACATCTCTAGGTGCTTGAATACCCAAGAGAAAACCTCCGGAAAAGCGTGTCAGAAAAGTCCGCTAAGGTGCAGCTAAACCATGGTGAAAGGTCCATAAAGAAACAGTTACAACAACCGTTACAAGGAAGAAAAGGCAACAGCCACGGTGGAAAAGATCATATTTCATAAAAAGCTGTCACCAAACGTACAAGGAAAGATCACTGTATAGAAAAACTGTCACAAAAAAAAAACGGCGGCCAAGCCTAGCGGCAATCGGCGAGGTGGTCCGATTAATCGGAGATTATACCAAATGGGATGATTACTCGTCAGTTGAACTACAAAACATTTGATCACCCACGTTAGTGGGTCGGTTCACCCATGTCAGTTGATTCTCACCCACATTAAGGTCTTCTCACCCACTTCAGCTGTTAGATCCAGCGCTTCGCGACGCAGCTTACTTCAGTAGCCCACAGATTCGTACACCCCATTCAATTACACATTAGGATGTTTGCACCCCAGCAAGCCTCCAAGCCGAGCCTTTAAGTCAAGTCAAGTCTCCGAGCTTCCAGCCGAGCCGAGCCACTGACAGGCAAGTTGTTTCCACCTATGTTGATTTGGCTTGCGGATTTATAAGCCCCACTTGGGCTTGTGCACACTATTCTTCTTGGGCTTGGTCTTGTTTCTTTGATATCTCCTTCATATGAGGTCCTAATTTGATGAATTTTGGCTCGTTGAGATCGTGTTTCGATATCATACATAATGAAATTAAAATTTTACAATTGGAAAATTATATTTTTTGGGTACAATCACGTCATCAACATGTTTGGAGCAAGGCGTTAATCAACCAATGTTGCTTCTTCGGTAAATTCTCCCTCGTGCATCCAAATTGGGCGATTTTCAGCCCAATGAGATCGTATGTCAATTCCCAACGTCATGAAGATGAAATTTCAATTTTCAGAGGAAATTGAATTTTTAGAAATGTAAAATGACGGCACCAGAAATGGTCACATTTCATCGCCATCAAAACTGCTACAGTCCAGCTTATCGATCTACCGTAGTCTAGTGCCACGACAAGTACTGCAGTTAAGTTGATCGAACTGCTGCAGTCCTTTTTCGCATAACTACTACAGTCAGTTGATCGAACTGTTGTAGTCCATTTTCGCAGCAACAGTTGCTGGCCAATTGATCGAACTATCGCAGTCCTTTGTAATTACTACAGTCAAGATTGGTCGAACTTCTGAAGTCCGATTTTCCCCAAAACTGTTTCAGTACAGTTTTCCTCACCAATGCTTCAGTCCAGTTTTATGCATAACTATTGATCAAAGGAGTAAAACTAATCGAAGATGCTAAATTACAGTTCCGTGGCAACTATCCTCAATCCAGTTTGGACTTAACTGGTGCATTCCAGTCCCATAGACTAATCAATTTACTAAGTCGAGACTAGACGCTAAGGCAACTATACTAATCATTGTCGATGGAAAACATTGACATAGCCAGTGGGCATCCTAATCACTTCCTTTACGAAGTCGTAGTAACATTTTCAATATGTGAGATTGGCCCCCCGCGCGAATTCCAGATAGCAGACATCTTCAAAATTCAAAATTCCATGCACGAGAAAAATGCAGCAAGGCAGTGCACCCTTGTGCGAGCATTGAGCAGCATGGAAATCACTATCTACTGAGGGCGAGTTGCATATCACTTCAACGTGACTAACTACCGCTTGGGGGCGATATATATGACACCTCATGGTCTGAAATGACTCCTTTGGGGCAGGCTGCGTAAACACTCTATACGATTGGGGGCAAGTTACATAGCGCCTAAATGAAATGCGGAGTTCAGATTCCGTATATCGAAACTTCAGGTAACCCGAGCTTCTTAATCCTCCAACGAGTTGCAGGATTAAGAGGGGGCGAGCATACACCATAATATTTTTACCCATAATATTTTTACGCAATTATTACAATCAGTAATGTTAAACTTCCATAGTTGTATTGATTGAATAATTGTACTCCAGTTCAAAAGAAACTGTTGCACACGGTTGGACGCGACCGATGCAGTCCAGTTGCCTGCGAATTCTGTACTCAGTTGGACGCAACTAATGCAGTCTGGTGGCAATCAGTTGGACGCAACTGATGTTGTCTAGTTTTATTTATAACTTTTACACCTATGTTTTTCGAACTATTTAAGTCCGATCCCTAAAGAAATTTGCGATCAGCCTAATCATTCTTTGTTGTAGTGTAGCTTTATTCGTTACTTATCAGATCCAGCTGATGCAGTCAAGCTATGATCACAGTCCTGCGATCGGTGACCACGATCTTGTAGTTTTGTTAAATCTACGATGCATTCGGCCCGATCACAACTGATGCTGATCCAGCCATGCTCATAGATTCTGCAGATCCGGTGAACGAATTGCTACTCATCGGAACTTTGTTCGTTGCTCCTGCATTCCAGACGATCACAGCTGATGCAGTCCATCCATGCTCGCAGTTCCTGCAGTCCAGATGATCGCAGCTGATGCAGTCCATCCATGCTCGCGGTTCTGCGAAGATCGGCTAAAGCATTGCAAGGTGAACTTTGTTCATTCTTTGCTACATTCTACCGGTCGCGGTGATGCAGATCCATCCATGCTCGTAGTTCCTGCAGTCAGTAAACGATTCTTGCAGAGTGGAACTTTGTTCGTTCTTCTTGCATTCAGTGATCGCGGTGATGCGATGATCCATCCATGCTCAGTAGTTCGCAGTCCAACTTTAACGCGTTCTTGGGGCTGCAGTGGAACTTTGTTCATTGTAGCTACATTCCAGCTGGTCGAAGCTGATGCAGTCCAACTGGTCGCAGCCGATGAAGTCCAGCCATGCTCGCAGTTCTTGCAGTCCAGCTGAACGCTGGCTACGATGGAACTTTGTTACGTCATTCTTCGCATTCGGTGATCGCGGCTGATGTAGTCGACCTTGTCATAGTTTCTGTAGTCCACCAACGCAGCATCGCAGTGGAACTTTGTTCATTGCTTCGCGCATTCTTAGCTGATCGCTGATCGATGCAGTCCGGCTAACATTCTTCTTGATGGAACTTTATTCGTTGTTGCGCATTCGGTGATCGCAATGTGATACATTCTAGATATGCTCGTTGTTCCCGCAGTCCAGCTGTTGCAGGCCAACTTCACTCAATGTTATTATCGCTCATTTCCAACATCACTCCGTTCCAGTATCACGTGGTCGTTTCAGTCTAGTTCATCATTCAGTCCAGTTTTTAAGATACAACAACGGTTTATGCCCAATTTCTTCCCGCCAATCTCCCAATCACAATAACGTCACTTGGGGGCGTCCTGATTGTGATTTCCGCAAAAAACAAAGGAAGTTCTCCAATCACCTCAACATCAATAATCCACACCTGGGGGCGAGTTTTATTGTTGCCTAGGAAAATGAAATTTTCTTAACCCCCAACAAGTTGGAGGTTAAGAGGGGGCGATGTTTGTACCATAAGTAAAAATGCCACTTAATGGGCCGAATTGATACTTGAATCATCCTTTGGTCCTCCTCCAAGCCCGCTAACCAGTCAACCAAGGCAGCCCACCAGTTTGCACAGACCGGTTAATGGTCAAAGTCGGTCAACTGTCAAAGTCAACATCCGGTCAAGGTAAATGTTCAAAGTCAACGTCCAGTCAATGGTCAAAGTCAACTATCGAATTCAGTCACACCCCTAGCCAATTTTCAATCTTGTATCCAGCAACGCTGCTAACCATGCTGCCAGCCGACCTCCATCCAGTCTGCTATTCAACCATGCTGCCAGCCAACATCCATCCAAACTGCCAGCTGCCAGTCCAGCTTGCCAGCATGCAGAATTTATCATGAAGGATAAATGTGATGTTTCATACATAAATCACCATGAATCCATGCATCACTAAATGTAGCAGTTTCATACATGCAACATTAATCCCAACAGTTACATACATAATTGATGATGAAGACATGAATGAGCAGTTTTCATGCAGAAATTAATAGGAGACATGAATGAACAGTTTTCATGCAGAAATAAAGAGGAGGCAGTTTCATGCGAATTTTATGACGGAAGCATAAATGGGCAGTTTAATGCCATTTAAGTTGATATTGAAAATTAGATGTAAAACTATATAAATAGGGATAGCAGAAATCATTTTAGGGAGGTAGCCAATAGAAGGGAAAACAGAATGTAATACAATTATCAATGAAAAATTAGTCCCCAGGGGGATTCACCCGTGGACGTAGGCAACCATGCCGAACCACGTTAAACTTGTGTCTGATTATTTGCCTTTCAATTTATCTCCAAACCCTAAAAACACACCAAACAACCCATTCATCGTGTTTCGTGCCCAAAAGTGATTTTGGGTACAAACAAGCTCCAAGAACAATATTCCAAATTAGAAGAATCTTACTCTTCACTTGCGAAGGAAAACACTTTTCTCACCTCTAAAGAAAATAATTTTAGATCTCGCCTAAAAGGTTTAGTTGGAGTTAAATTTGATGATGCAATGAATCGTTGGGAGAATACTTGTTTGGCATTGATTCAAAATCTTATTTCGCAAAAGGAAGGTAGTCATTTTGACTGCCTCAGCTATTTTTCTTTGTTAGATTTTCTTGCAATGTTTCCCTTGCGAAATATTCGTCCGAATAATATTTGCTTTTACTTTTCACAGAGTCCGAAAGAAATCTTCATTCCTCCATTTCTACTTTGAGTTCTAAACTTTCCAAGGTTCGCAAGGAGAACGGATTACTTACTTCTCACCTTGTCCATTCTCGTGATCTAGCAGAAAGAAGATATGACTACCTCACTTATTTCAAAGATACGGAGATCAGAAATCGTGATAGAGCTTTCCTTCGTCAAGCTCATCTTAGTGCTGAAGTTCTTGTGAATGATATTCTGCTATCCAAATCTCTTTCTTCTGTATCAATCAAACCTCTGGAAGTAGATGAAGATGAAATTCCTCGTGCTGCCGATAATGACTTGGATTATGAAAGTGGTGAAGATATTGCTTCTCAAGAAGATTTAGAAGAAGAAATTCCTCTTAAAGAAGTAGTTGTTATTGATGAAACAACTGATGATGACAATCCAAATGAAGATGGAGTTGGAGTCGACCAGAATAAGGAGAATACTGTCAAAGAAGGTAAAACTGGTGAAGATGATAAAACTGGTGAAGAGGATACTGAAGTCTGAATTCTAGTTTTATTTTCTTGAGTTAATTTCTCTCTTTATTTTCTTGCGAACGATGTACTTTGGACCACCTTTAGATTCAGTTATACTTTTGGTATTTTAAGTACTTGCAAGAAAGATAATGACATCTTGTTTATTAATTCACATACTTGCCTCTCATTATCTTTCTTGTAATATATGATCTGCATGAAAAATGATTAGTACTTTATAAAAAAAATTGTCATGTGGTCTTATTTTGCCTTCCTAGTTAAAGGTCTTATTTTGCCACCTCTTGTCATTGGGACAAAATCGCAGGACGTCTCTGCACTTTCATGTAGAAACCCCATTGATCTTGCCTTAACTTTTTGTTCTTTTGTAATTTTTTCTGCGACAATATGACAGACCTAAATTTTCTTGTGAAATTAAAGCCCCATGACATTGCCGTCTTGTGACGAAATCGCAGGACATCGTTGCACTTGCATGTAATGACCCATTGATCTCATCTTATCTTCTCTTTTGTATCATTGCCTCTTCAGGAATGTTGCACAAATATGACAAGTCTTAATACTCCCATGAGTAAAAAGCCTCATGACATTTGCTTCTTTAAGACACTTATCATCTCCCTAATGGAGGGTGCCGCTCTTATCTTCCCCCTGGTTTCCCTTTCAAGGAGACGTACTTATGCCATACAAGGCTAGCTCCTCCTACCCAGTCTTAACAACAACCAGTTTTTTCCGCAGCCCCTTATCCATTTTGCCTATATGTCTTATGGTTAAGAGACTGCACCCTAAGTGGGGTTTTCTTCGGGCCGAGTGCATCATAGTCAAGACTTGCCAAGAATTTCCAGGGTAGTTTCATACGCCCCGGGCACTCTTGGCTCAATCGTGTACCTCGGGACCTTGATCATACTCTGCACTCCTTAGGAGAGTTCTTATTACCTTAGTCACCCAATCTCAAGTCATATGCTCAAGCTGAGAATCCAAGGTTCCTCTCCTAGATGGGCTTTCATTGAACCCAAATCTCCATGACTCAGGTTCCAGCAGCGGTGTAACCTTATCGCTGAGCCATGCAACAGATACCCCCTTTTATGATGTACATTAGGTCTTACATTTGTCTCTTGCGAAATTTTATTCGCGAACTATGGTGTACATCATAAAGGTTCGTCCCATTCTATTATATCATTACTTTCTGATTCTCTCTTGCGAAATTTTCGCACATTCTCATTTTATCTTAATCTTAAATAATCTCGCAACAACTTTTTCTTTAAGAATTTTATTTATTTATTTATTTTGTTGCATCATACATCATTTCATCATCTAAGGTTTCTCAAAGTTCCTCACGGGTAATATCTTTTTAAATATAATCTATTCCATGGTCTATCAAGTCTTTGACCACATCTCTACCCTCTGGATCCATCAACTTGTATGCCCCTGTTCCAACTATCTCTTTTATAATATATGGTCCATCCCATTTTTTTTCTAATTTTCCACCACCTTCTCGCTGATAAATTGGCGTCTCGCGAAGAACCAAATCACATGGCTGAAATTCACCTGCTTTGACACGCTTATCGTATTCTTGAGATAATCTCCGCTTATAATTCTCTACATGCTGTAAAGCTTTTTCTATATTTTCTTCTAATTCATCCAGTTTGTATAAGATCATGCCAGCACTAAGATTCTTCTCCCAAGCCTCTCTTTTTGTTGTGGTAATAGCAACTTCTGTTGGTAACACTGCCTCAACCCCATATGTTAAACAGAAAGGTGACATTCCAGTAGTTTCTCGCCTAGTTGTGTTGTAGGCCCATACTGCGTTATGTACTTGTTTGCACCATGCTCTATTATGTCCTTCTAATTTCTTCTTTAATATATCTACGATTGTCTTATTTGTTTCCTCTGCTTGTCTATTAGCTTGTGGGTATAAAGGAGTAGATTTTCCACATTTTTATCTTAAATGCATTGAGCAACATTTCTATGTTCTGCCCTTCAAATTGTTTCCCATTATCAGATACCAACTGTGCTGGAATTCCAAATCTACATATAATATTTTCAAATATGAATGTAAATATGTCTTTGTTGCGAATATGTTGTACTGCCTTTACTTCTGCCCATTTTGTGAAATAATCTGTTGCGACAATTAAATATCTTTTCTGCCCAGATCCTAGTAAAAATGGCCCCACAATGTCTAGACCACACTTTCCAAAAGTCCAAACACTTGTTGAGGATAATAATGGTGCTCCTGGTGCATGTATCTTCTTTCCATGCCGCTGACAATCTTCGCAACGTCTTGATACTTGTTTCGCATCTTCATGCATGTATGGCCAGTAATAACCTTGCATTTTTGTTTTGTATGCCAAAGATCTCCCTCCACTATGACTACCAGCATCTCCATTATGTAACATTTTCAGCACCTTTTTTCATTCTTCTCGTGTCAAATACCGAAGTGATGGTCCATTGAATGATCTTCGATACAATACCCCATCTATTAGTTCATAATTTGTTGCACGACTCTTTAGTTTATGTGCCTCCAATATATTTCTTGGTATTTCCCCTCTTGCTAAATATGCACGAAGTTATATTCTCCAATCTGCGACACTATCTTTTGGTTCTTCTTCATCACCTTCTATTATCATTACATCTACCTCTTCTTCCCCCTCTTTATTGACTGATGGTGATAAAAAAATATCTGTATTTTTATGTATCTCGTAGTTGGATCTGTCATCATACTTGAAATAAAATCAGAAGAATCTGCGAGTCTATTATCCTTCCTTGATATATGCCGCCATTTTATTTTTGGGATTCTCGCTGACAATTCTTAAACAAGTTTCTTGTATTTCTTCAAAGATGGTTCATTTGTTGTGTGTTTCCCTTTTATCTGGCGAATGACTAGCTGCGAATCACTGGTAATTCTAGTATTTTCTAATTTCATTTCTATTGCCAGTTTTAGGGCATGTATCACAGCTTCATATTCTGTTTCATTATTAGTGGATTCGAACTCCAACCTAAATGAAAGAGCCATCTTGGTTCCCTCTAGCGAAATTAAGACAATTCCAACTCCATTATCTTCCCCATTTGAGGATCTATCCACCAATATTTCCCATCTATTTGGTTCTGTTAACAAGTCTTTTGGATCTCCATGCTTCTCTTCTATATCCATCATCTCTTCCACAGCTTCATTATCTTCTAAAGGAAATTCTGCTAAAAAGTCTGCGACAACTTGCGACTTTGGTGAAGATAATACTTCATATTTGATTTCTAAATGTCATACTTGTGCATTCCATATCTCAACTCTACCTGATATCTTTGAGTTCTTCATTACTGATTCAATTGGTACCTTTGTCAACACTTTGACTTTATGTGCCTGAAAATATATGTGAAGCTTAAAGGTTGCATACACCAATTCTAAAATTTAGCTTTTCAATCTTGGAATAATTTCTTTCTGCGACATTGAATGTTTTACTGATATAGTAGATCGGTTTTTCAACTCCTGCGTCTACTCGCAATAACACTGCACTTAATGCATGTGAAGTTGTCACAAGGTAGATTAACAGCTCTTCTCCCAGTTCTGCCTTTTGTAAAATGGATGTTTTCATCAGGTATTCTTTTATTCCTTGAAAAGCTTTCTCACATTCATCTGTCCATCTGAATTTTGTCCCCTTTTTAAGGATGTTGAAAAAGTGTTTTCACTTGTTTGACGATCGCGAGATAAATCCTCCTAGCGAAGCCAAGAGGCCATTTAACTTCTGCACATCTTTTACTGTTGTTGGTGTTGGCATATCGTTAACTGCTTGCACTTTCTCTGGATCAACTTGTATTCCTTCCTTGGATACAATGTATCCTAAAAACTTTCCTGATGTAACTCCAAAAATGCACTTTTATGGATTCACTTTGATGTTAAAATGCCGCATTTGTTCAAAAATCTCCTTCAGATCTTGTACATGGTTTTTAGCTTCCTTACTTTTTATTAATATGTCATCTACATACACCTATAATGTTTTGTGTATCCACTTCGCGAACACCTTTTCTACCATTCTCTGATATGTTGCTCCTGCGTTTCGCAAACCGAATGGAATTTTTGTATAACAATATAATCCTCTTGGAGCGAAAAAAAAAAACAGTATGTTCTTGATCTTCTTCAGCGAGAGGAATATGGTTGTATCCTTTATACCCATCTAAGGAAGACATTCTATCATTTCTTGCTGCTGATTCGACCATTTGAGGTATATCTGGTAATGAAAAGTTGTCTTTAGGACAAGATTTGTTTAGATCAGTAAAGTCTATACAAATTCTTATCCCATTGTTTTTCTTTGGAACCACAACCATGTTCGCTATCCACTCCGGGTATTTTGCTTGACTTATTATTCCTTCACCAAGCATTTTTTGTAGCTCTTCTTCTATTTTGGGATGGTAAGTTGTTGCGATCTTCCTTATCCTTTGCTTAAATGGTCTAACATCTTTGTTAATCTCCAATTTATGACATGCAACTGAAGGGTCTATTCCAGGCATCTCATCCTTACTCCATGCGAAAATATCTTTATATTGTCGCAAGAGATTGACGGTTCTCTCTTCCACGTCTGTATCCATTTTAGTTCCAATTTTCAACATTTTAGGTTCTTCTTCAGTTCCAATATTTACTTCTTTTGTTGGTTCCGCTGCAGTGTAACTTGTTTCAGGTTCTCCCATTGGTGTTGGTTATTTTATAGTTTTCGCTGTTTTGTCTCCTTCCTGTGAAATTTCGCTGGGTATTCCTTTTCCTTCTTATGCTCTTATCATGTAGATTTTAAACTCCTCTTCTTTCTTTGCCTCTTTCGCCATCTTTCTGCGAGTTTTTCGCTTCTTTACTCGTCCTTCATAATTTTTTACTTCAATCTGATAACATAATTTCGCACTATCAATATCTCCTCTAACTTCTCCAATTCCACTTGGCATAGGAAACTTGATGCACTGATATAATGTTGATGCTACAACTTTAATTGCGTGTATCCATGATCTTCCTAACAACATGTTATATGGTGATTCCATATCCACCACACATAGCGTTATTTGCATTTCAATTTCTCCTAGCGAAATCCTCACTGCTATTTCCCCTTTTGGTTTAGTTGTGGATTTGCCGTAACCATGAATATGAGATGTTGGATGAGAAATTTCTTCATATTTGTATCCCATTACTTTGTAAGCATGATAAAATATTACATCCACTGAACTTCCCGTATCCACCAAAGTTTTATTCACCGCCCATTCTTCCATAGGTTTTGCTGATTTCTCCTTCTCTTTTCGTGTAGTCGTTACTATGATTACCAAAGGAGATGTGTGGCTCAAATTTTCTTTTGGTATCTCTGCCGCTGTGAATGTAATTTTCTGATTTTCCCAATCCTTAACCGGAGATATTTTTTCTACCGTCATAATCTTCTTTCCTTCAAAATCTCGTTTATGTATCGTCCCTCTAATATTCTCATGGAATTCATTAACCATCGTTTTTGTGATTATGTTACACTCCAACCTTCTTTTATTCTCATTGATCTTAATTATCTTTTCTCCAACTGATTTGTTGTTTTCTTTTATCATTTTCTTGATTTAAACAGATTTCACAACAATATCCACAATCTTCAAACAACAGTCCATGTTTCTAGCGCCAATATGTAGTAGCAGGAAATCCCACACTACACCCCTCACAAGAATTCATACAATCAAGTCATTTTTAGATCAACAATCATAATTTTTATTGATTAATCTCACAAATTTTACAAGATGGAAAGGAAATAAAGCTAAGAAATTCACAACCGCTCTAGAATTTCTCTCTCCTAATGACTTGCTCAACACTCGAAAAAGATATATCCTTCTCTTAAGCCTGTTCGGCTCTTTATATAGGGAATTACATAGTGGATGACAGCTAATCTGTCCTTTATTTTCGGATCTGACTTGTGATATTCTCGCAATAGTTCTAGTGTTAATTTCGCAAACATTACAAACTTCGCAAGGTCAACACACTTTTCTCATGTTAAGTTATCGTCATCTGTTACGTCACATTTATAAGTCAATCTGCGACAGCTTCGCAATATTGTAAATGACAATTTCATGAGTGGGTTGTTGTTGCGATATTCTGATCCTACAAATCTATTTTACAAAAACAAATGGTTTTTTCCCAATCTAACGGTGGTAAATGATATTTTTTTAGTGATCGGCGGCTCACATCCCTTGAAAGTGCAAAACACAAATCGTGGTTGAGAACGCTCCCTACTTTTACGTCTGAATCCCAAGTCCCAAATCTCTTCTTTCCTTAATCCCTTTTCGGTTACAAAACCCATTAGCACTGATTTATACCCCTAGTTTTGACAACCAATAAATATACCCTTATACAACAATATAAATACCCCTATCATTTAAATACATTATCCCTTAAAAAACAGATTACCTTAATACCCTCACTTACAATATTATTTTCCATTTAAAAATCTTATCCATTAAAAAAAAATCTATTATTTTACATCCACCAATAGCGCCGCCGCCGCCGCCACCACTCCGCCACCACCACTCCGCCGCCACCACCACCACTCCGCCGCTGCCACCCCGTCGCCGCCATTAATATTAGGTGTAGACAACTGAAGTTCAAAAATATTTGTCAAATTTGGTTGTTGATTCCATTTTTCCATTGTTGATACACAAACATTGGTTGTTGATCCCTAAAACTAAGGTCAATTTCTATTGTTGATACACAAATATTTGTTGTTGATTCCATTTTTCCATTGTTGATACACAAACCTTGGTTGTTGACTCCCTAAACTAAGGTCAATTTCTATTGTTGATACACAAATATTTGTTGTTGACTCCTTACACTAAGATCAATTTCCATTGTTGATACACAAATATTGGTTCTTGATTCTATTTTTCCATTGTTGATACACAAACATTGGTTGTTGAATCCTTACACTAATATCAATTTCTATTGTTGATACACAAATATTTGTTGTTGATTCCTTATACTAAGATCTATTTCTATTGTTGATACACAAATGTTTGGTTGTTGATTCCATTTTTCTATTGTTGATACACAAATATTTGTTGTTGATTCCGTACACTAAGATCTATTTCTATTGTTGATACACAAATATTTGGTTGTTGATTCCATTTTTCTATTGTTGATACACAAATATTGGTTGTCGATCCATTTTTACATTGTTGATACACAAACATTGGTTGTTGACTCCTTACACTAAGATCAATTTCTATTGTTGATACACAAACATTGGTTGTTGATTCCATTTTCCAATTGTTGATACACAAACATTGGTTGTTGATCCCTAAACTAAGGTCAATTTCTAGTGTTGATACACAAACATTGGTTGTTGATCCCTAAACTAAGGTCAATTTCTATTGTTGATACACAAATATTGGTTGTTGACTACCATTTCTATTTTTGATACAAAAACATTGTTTGTTGACTCCTAAACTAAGGTCAATTTCTATTGTTGATACACAAATATTAAGAAGAAAGTATAGTATTTAACAATTACATCAGATGAGTTTATCATATGTTTCTCTGAATGGTCCCATAGCCACAAGTATATCAATTAAGAAGACAGATGATCACTATTCTAAGTATGACTAAAAATCCTGATGTGGAGGATGCTATATGCTTCTTAGACATGAGAAAAGATGCAGATATGACCATCCAAGATACACACATACACAAACTCGCACAAATATTAAGTGAAGTACTTATCTGGATATATAATGAAATAATAATAAAATATACACTTACTTGCTAGGATGCAAACGGGCTCTGCTGCATCTACATTCGCATGGAGAAACTTCTTTTCCAGCTTGATACCAATGCATGTGCTTCACCTGAAACTCAATTACAGTGCAGACAGGTTCATGAATAAGCTAATGACTTTGGTAGCATCTACAGCATGGACTAACTTCCAGTTCGACTTCATATCCCTTAGTGATGCTAGTTAGCATAAACTTATATATACACCAAAATTTAACATATGCATTTTCACCAGAAAAGGTCCACTAAAGTCACGTAATTTACAAACCCACCAATTACTTCCAGTCAACTAAATCCAGTTTCGCCTTATTATCTAGTAATATGGGAAACCAAAGTAACAAACAGATTGAAGGAAAATAATACGAACCATCAATGTTCTATGTTTCATTATCACGTGAGTTTGTGTACAAATATTATTGTAGACAAAGCAGGATCCTTCTTCGGAGTTGTTCCCTAGTCCAGCTATTGTTCCCAAAAGAATCTTCGATGCGGAAGAATTACTAGAAGATGAGTTCATAGACATCTCTGACCTGACATACAGTGGACACTCTTCTGAACTGAGAAAAACATGTATATGATCTTCGTTATCTTCATTTTGAATTCCATCAGTACAAGTTGTCGGAGGGATCCTACTAGCCATCGCAACCACTTTTCCACCAATATGCAACTCTAAATCTTTATAAGCATATGATGTCCTGTCAATACAAGGCCTAGTTTCCATCTACGGAGTTTCTTGATTTTCCACTACCATATTGAAAATGATTATGGAAACTACCATATTGCAAATGTAATCCAGCTTATAAATTTCTTAGTACTCACCTCAAAACTAACAGATTCCTCTAAATCTGTCATTTGTCTCATAGCAAGTGTATCCAAAGCATGTATTCGATATTCTAGACTCACTGGAATTTTCCCACAATTAAAACAGTGTTTCTTGTTTGTACATGTAACTTGATTCTGCATCATTCCATATAATTGTTGTGTTCCAAGGACCGACTGTTTAATAATTTTCTATTTGAATTGGAAAATTAGTCTATAAAATTATCTAAAAACACCAAACCATGAACCAAATTTTCTAGAAATTGTGAAAGAAAAACTCCATTAAATGTTGAATGTACCTTGATGTGAGACTGAATCACATGTGCAGCTCCGAGAGAAGGAAAATGTAAAACACAATGATTCACAACTTACAAGTTCAAAAAATATTGAGCTTTATCACCTGTTTGACAACCAATTTTGGACATAATTTCTTCTGATGTGGATAACTATGAACACGTTTATATTGTAAACTTACCACCACCACTCCAATACTCTCGAGATCAATTAAATCGAGATAAAACACAGAATTAATCGGAATCAAATCATATCCCAATACGAAATCATTTTTTAGAAATCTCTGAAACCTAAAATAGAATATCATACCTCCTCCACCGTCGCCGTCAGAACCACCATCGCCATTTACATAATTACTTCTCTCTCTTCAATAATTCGAAGAAGTTTAACTCTAATATTACTAGAAATCAAAACCTAAAATCATATCTAGATCTCTTTGAATCCAATTTTTAAAATTAATATTTATATGAATAAAAAGATGAAGAAGATGAAGAAGGTGAGCATCTCGTCAGTTGAGGATAATTGTCGATTGAATCCTGAAACAGTTGCCGATGGCGAAATATGGTGGTTGTTGTAGAGGTGATGAAGGTGGTGGGGATGTCTGGAGAGCGAGAAGAAAGACCGAAAAGAAAAAAAAATGTGAAATAAAAACTATTGATTTCAGTGTACACATAGGGCAAATAAGGAATGACGAAAAAACATTAATGGACCCCTGATGGGCTTTGGATGGAGAGAGGTATTTTTATTATAGGATAAGGGTAGTTGTGTAGCCCGTCAGAATTGAGGGCAATTATATAATTCCCACTACAATTAATACCGTCTTCTCCTCCATTACCAATGTCAGCGCCATTTAATCCACAACAGTGGTTATCATCTTCCCGGGTTTTTCCATTTCTTTCTTCCGCATACTGTCTCAAGGCTATTAGGTCAGTATCCCCTTTAATTTAATTTTCCTTAAATTTGTTTAATTGGTTTCTTGATTCTTCCATATCTTCAATTGATTTTTCAATGAAAAGGTATTTGTTCGTTTTGATTTTGTTTGATTCAGAGTTAGGTTCTTCTCTCCCCAATTTTTAATTTGATTTTCTTTCTTCATTATAGGGTTTTCCTTAATCGTCGACAACTCCAGGTAGAAAGTGCAGAAGATTTAGGTTTTTAAGTAATTGTTTATCAAGATTAATTTGATTTTTCTTTGTTTAATATTCATAGGTTTCCATTTATTATTTTATTTTATTTTTTGCTAACTATCACTCATTTTGAATAAGTGTTGATCTTTTCATTGCAGTGAGTTAACCAAGATTCAATTTTGTCGCTACTTCAGTTTGGTGTATGGATGCTCATTTGCTTATATGAATGGAAACCCCATGATTAACCAATAGGATCTGGTACTATGCTCATTTACACTAAAATTCAATTTGTTCTTTAGTTTTGTGTGCATAGTGAAAAGAATGATTGCTGACTGAACTGGTTTCAATTTTTTCCAGTCCATACCCCATCACTTTTTCTAATGGGTTCCCAGATTGTCAACAACCCTTCCAAAAGTTCCGCAACCACCTAAGAACGGTGCCATCAAAAGTTATTAAATGTCAGGATCTAAGCTCGGTGTCATCAAAGGTGGGTTGTTGTTTTCACCATTTAGGTCTTGAAATGAGATAATTATAAAAGTTTTATTGGCAGTTTCATAACCAGCTTCTAGGCCTTGAAATACTCTTGAAGTTGCTAATTACTAATGTTAATATTTGAGTAAATTTCCATTTTGACTTTCTTTTTTTTTGCATTATGTGTATGAGAAGTCCGATTAAAGGATAGAAATGTATCAGCGATCGGGCAAGTTTGAATTTACGTTCATACCTCCCGAGGATGGTACCTCTGCTTCTTCCACAGTAAGTTGTAATTATCTGATATTTTTTTAGTTTTTTTCTCAACAATGCTCTACCGAACTGACATATTAATGGATAATCTGGTGAATAGTTGTTGATCTTCAACTTGATTGGTTGTCCCATTAGACAAGTTTATGAAGTTGAGTAGTGGCTGTAGTCAGTGAGTGCTATGGTCTCGCTGATTATGTACTTTACATATATATATTCAACAGTGAGTGTTAGTTAAAGGTTGTGTGTTACTTATTTTACATGTAAGTACGCACAACTTTTCTGATTAGTCCATTATATATTTATATTACTGTTGCATATAGACTATGTCCATAATTATTAACAGAATAATGTATAAGTTGGAGATTTTATCTTTGTTAAAATGTTGGTGACTGTATATTGCAGCACAAAACATCCTTAAGATGATAACCAGTCGTATCAAATATCCACATGGTAGACGCTTATTGAGCAAATGATGGTGTTGGAACAATTTTTCGATCTAAGAATGGTACTTGAATGCTGTCCTTGAGTACATTTGAGCTTTCTTGATTACTAATATTTTGGCACAACGTAATCCAATAACAATTTCATATTATTATGGCACCTGGAAGAGGGAATATGTATAGTGTTGGTGCTTTTAGTTATTGTATAGCTCCAAGACTGAAAAAAAATTCTTAATAATATTTATTGTGGGAGTTAATTATACAACTGAAAGTCACTTGATTGTCGTTTAGTTATTGTCAGTAGTTTCATACTTACTTTTCTGTAAATGGGCATGATGTTGGTGGATTATATGCTTTTGTACGTTTCTCATTTCAAATTGTATTGTTGAATATATTTGCATCTTTTGTTGTGGCATTTAAAATCCACTTGCTAAAGAGTGAAGCCGCCGTGAGGGATAAAAAAGGTGGAGGATGTGTCAGACAGAGATAAGAAGAATGAAGTCGTCACAGGGGATGAAAAGGGGTGGTTCAATGTCATCATTTTACAATTGTAAGGAAATGGAAATGTTGGTGGGTTAATACCACCTCTTCTTTGTAGAATTCTAGCAGAAAAGTTCATACCACCTCCCAGTAGCTTTAGTTGTTTAAAAAGGCACATCCATATACTACAACTGCAAAAGCCAGCAATTATAATGCATCACCTTCATGTTGCTGATAAGACAACTATACTATCCTGCACTGTTTTGTCTAGACTCTAGAGGAGTTATTAGAAGGAAGTGGAGTAAAAAATCTCTTGCTTACTACATTTTAAAGTTATTTAGTTATTAGGGCAGTTAAATTTTAGTTTTAACCTTTGTTTGGTGTATTATAGATACTTCTAACGGGGCCGCGTTGCTTTCAGTTGTAGTAGTCCCTTTAGAATTTAAATGAAATGATAAAAGTATGATTTTAAAATCTTAAAATAAAACTTATGCACAATGCTGCGGAAAGCCTATGCACCCTACTATAATTTTTAGGTGAACAGATTAAAGTTGGCAAGTCTTTGCTAGAATTAACATAATGGCCATCAGCCTGGGAAAATTCTATAAAACTAGCGAAGCTACGATCTGCACCTTTGGTCTTGCCTCATTAATTTGTTGCTGAGAATAACGATGCATTAAAAGAGATTGGGGATTAAAGCAGTAATTTCTCAAATGGATTAAATCCAAAGTGATCTATTATCAAGGTACCACGCATCCATTTGAAATGCATTTTTTTAAGTATATTCGCAGCATGAGCAGCTTAATTGCAATAAACTGCAGTTGCTTTTATGGACGAGTGAACTTACAATGACACAACTGCTTAATGGGCTATACTGACGAGAGTCTTTGAATTATGATTTTTTTAGAAGTAAAGGTACATTCAATATTGGTATACACAATTTTCTCTTCTTTATTTTCCTACCAGTCACTTTAGCATACAAATGAAAAATAAATAAGAATATGATTTTGATCAGCGAATAAGTCCTGATTCCTCAGACAATCCAAAAAGGCACCTTTTAGAAAGTAATAGATTTGGAAACGCTGAGTAAATTAGCTTATGCAACACCTAAGAATTCGAACTCCCTATTCACGTAAGATAGAGAGATTGTCTATATTGTATATACACCTAAGAAAATAATGACATCTACTGCTAACATCGAACCTGAGCAAATCCCAGACCGTTATGGCACGGGTCATACACTAGTATAATACATGGACCAAGATGGTTGCACAAAAACAGAAAGGAAGAGAAGAGATCGGGACTTACATTTATGCCAGCTGGAACCAAGAAAGCCAAAACTTTGATGTCCATAAAGTAAGATTGCCATGTCGGTGGCTGGTGTTCACTTACACTAGCAATTATGGGCATGCTTGCTAGCATAAGTTCTGTTCAATCGAAGTTATCCACTAGCAATTATGGGCATGTGAAGTATTATGCAAATAGCAAAAGATTAAATTATTATTATCCCTGAAATGCACTAGAATACAGATTAATTAGCCATTTTTACCACTGAAGTGGAAACGACAACCTCACTTTTCCCACCGTTATCCCCAAGATGCGTAAATGGTTACTGAATTGAGATAGTGACAACTACATATATTGCAAGCATTACCAAGTAAAATTGTTCTCTCAGCTCCACTGACATAGTCTTTGAGATGGTGTGGGCGGGATTCAAGCATCTCCCTGAAGTACTTCTTGATTTCATCCTTTGCTAACTTTCGCATCTTGACCTCAAATTTGCTCATCTAATCCCACATCTATAGACTGTCAAAATATATTACTCTTTAGCAACTAAACCAATGTTCCAATATTAGAAAATTAATATGCCTATACAACAACTATTAAGATGGAAAGTCATCTCATAGCCAAAGGTATCACACTCCTACACTAATATAGCAGGTAACCAAATAACTCATGAGTTCACAACCAAAGTTGTTACCTTGGGTTGTTGTATCTCCCTCAGAACCAAAGCAGTTTTCACTTGAAGATTTTCAGTTAGCTTCCACTGAACAATTCCCACTGAACTGAGTCTAACTTGCTGCCGTATGCTGATTCCCACTTGCGGCCGTAACAATCTGGTAACGAACACAGCTGAAATAGTAAGATTATGAAAATCAATTTTTAATAGCGAACCATATAAATGCTTCAGAATATCAAGGAATGGGCTCAAACGCAATCCAACAGCAAAACAAAAAACAAAAAAAATGATCCAAATTAGATATAGTAGAATGATCACGTACGCTCTATCACACTCATTATCAGGGAAATTTGACAACTCCATCCTTACTATGGCAATTTAACCACTAAATTGGTCACCTAGCTTGGAAGAATTACCAAACTCAAGAGAACACAACAAGTTAGAGCAAATTCTGCTCAAGGACAAGTACCTTCCTGGCCATTGGTGACTCATGTCCTGAACATTGTGAGTTCTCAAAACCCCAAAATCCTTATTAACAATTTCCTAGGCTCAGTGTCCAGATTATTTAAAGAAAATTAGTTTACAATTTGTCGGGGTATGTGGTACCCACCGAATCGAAAAATAAAATTTGACTAATGAAACTTGGGGTTGCCTGGTCCCGTATTTTGGTTGTTAAGTTTCCTATTTGACTTCCATCTGCCGCGTGATTGGCTAGTCCGTCAGCTGCTTGGTTTCCTTCCCTGTAGTTGTGATGAATGGCCGCTTGCGGGATCTGTTGGAATCTAATTTTTGTTTCCTCAATCATTCCTGCTATGTTCCAGGGTGGTGGGGTAGATGATGTGATGAAACGTAAAAGGTTTTCTGAGTCGGTTTCAAAGATAACTTTTTCCAACTGTCTTTCTGTTGTTGTTCTTGAGGCTAAGAGCATTGCCCAAGTTTCCACAGTTAACGCAGTCGTAATTCCCAGTGGTTGTGCTAAAGCTATTAAAGTTCGTGCTTCCGAGTCTCTACAGATGAAACCCGCTCCTGCAAATCCTGGATGACCTATGGCTGCTCCATCTGTGTTAATTTTGATCCAGTTGATGTTTGGCATGGTCCAGCCTACCGATATTGTGGATATTTTTTTTATCTTTTATTTGATGGTTAAATTTTGGTATATATCCTGGAAATATTGGTGGTGTTGATTGTTTGGCTTGAAAGTATTCTTTTAGAATTTATTGTGCCCATGCTAGGATTTCTTGCGATGTTGATTGCTTTTGTTGGTATATAAGATTATTTCTTGCCAACCATAAGGTCCAGAATAAAAAATAATAAGTTGATATCATCGAAGCTGATGCAGGATGTTGAAGGATTTGGGAAATGGTTGTGTTTTGTGTTAATGTGAAAGATTGGTGAGGATTGGTGTTGGTGGAATTTATAGATTGGTTGAACATAGTGTTCCAGGAATCAGTTGTTGTTGGACATTGAATTAAAATGTGACACTCTAATTCCGGATTTGTGTTGCATCTCGGGCATATGTCTGAGTTGGTCAAATTGATATGGTGTA
Source organism: Papaver bracteatum (assembly GCA_023529315.1). Taxonomy (NCBI): domain Eukaryota; kingdom Viridiplantae; phylum Streptophyta; class Magnoliopsida; order Ranunculales; family Papaveraceae; genus Papaver; species Papaver bracteatum. Next base: position 815,519 of record JAJJWX010004157.1, read on the forward strand.
GGGGAGCGAAGGTTGGAAGTCCTTCATTGATGGCTTTCCACAAGAAAAGCCGAATTTTTGGTGGACATGGTAAGGTCCATATAAATTTGGTAGGTGGTAGTGGGGTGTGTATTGGTTGACCTTGAGTTAGACATTTGTATCCCGAGGAGGTGGTGTATCTTTCAGATTTTGAGTGTGGCCAGATAATCTTATCTTGTTGATTGTTCTGTGCGAGGTGAATGTTTATGATTTTTTGGATTATCGGGTTTGGGAGGGGGTTTAATTTTTCATGATCCCATGTGTTGGAAATTGGGTCAATGATATCTGCTACCAATCGTATTGGGTAGCATTGTGTTGGGTCTAGGTTTGGTAAGTGTGGGATCCAATTGGCTTCTATTGGAGTTGATAGTCCATTTCCAATACGATGGAAAATTAGATGTTTCATGGTCGGTACAATAGCCGCTAGTTGGCTACATTGAGGACTGGCTGAGGATTTTATTGACTTAATGCCTTGCAGAATTGGTTGGTTATCAAGATATTTTTCAGTGAATATACTTCCGCAGATAGAGTTAGGTTGTTCATGAAGGTTTCATATTCTTTTCATGAGTAATGCTTTATTATGTTCAATGCTCTTTCTTATTCTTAATCCTCCTTCGGATATTGGTTTTGAAACTTTGTCCCATCCTATAGGGTGTAGTTTTTTTGTATTCGAGTCGTGTCCCCAGAAAAAATCCCTGGTGATCCGATCTATTTGTTTGTGTATATTGTTCGGTAGGTTTTGGGTTTGCATAATGTGATTTAATGTGGGTATTAGGGATGTTTTTATTAGTATGAGTCTTCCGGCTGGAGTTAGGCATTTTTTCATCCAACCCTTAGCTTTTCGGGCTAATCTTTGTAAGAGGGGAGCGAAGGTTTGATTGGAGGCTCTTCCATGTTTGAACTGAACTCCTAGGTAGATCGGTGGTTTTGATGTGGCTGGCATATTGAAGAATTGTTTAAGATCATCTATCTTGATCGGGTCTAGGTTTGGGTGATGGATGATTACTGATTTTGTGGTATTAATTATTTGGCCAGCAAAATTGCTATTGGAGTGAAGGAGGTTTTGAAGATGTTGATTGCTCTAATTTGAGGCTTTGTATGTGATTAATAAATCATCCGCATACATTAAGTGAAGGATTGGTGGGGCTTTATTTGAAATGTTAAAACGTTTAATTAGTTTTTGAATTTGAAGGATTCCTAGATTTGTAGATAATATTTCTGCACATATGATAAAGATATAGGAGGATAAGGGGTCTCTTTGTCTTATACCTCGAGTTGGACTGATGTAACCATGTGGTGTGCCATTTATTTTTATTGAGTATATAACTGTTGTGACATATAACATAATGTAGTTTATAAATGTTGGTGGGAATCCAAGTTTTGTGAATGCAGTTTTGATGAAATTCCAATCTAAGCTATCGTATGCCTTCTGGATGTCTAGTTTGAGCGCTATTTTTGGGTCTTTAGTTAATCTTGAGGTTTTGATATGGTGGAAGAGTCCCCAGCTATTGCTATATTGTCATGTATTGAGGTTACTGTCTATTTGTGTACATTTCTAAGTAAATAATATGATCACTGAAACAAAGTGTAAATTGTGGGGGACCCTGTCTGTGTACGTCCTGATACGAAAGAATTCTTACTGGAAAAAAACAACACTTTAGTAATTTATCATAGAGAGAAAATGAAGTAGCAAAGGAAGAAAAAAAATCATGGCAGAAGTAATATGCACCCCGGTTTGGAGGGGTGCACAAATTTGGACTCAACATTGACATTGTAAAAAAAAGAAAAAAAAATAGTGTTGTCTTGTAACTATTGTAGAATTTCCAAAAAAAAAAAAAAAACTTTAAAACCTACATATTAATCAGTGACATTTATCATTATACCCGGGACCTCCATAATAAAAACAATAACCATTAGTATCATAGTTGTTGTTGTCAATCCTCAAATCATAACAGTCTGGATTCGTAACTCGTTTCTCAACATTTTCAGGGTCTTTGGTCATGTTATTTTCATCGACGACTTGAACCCAATTAAAATAACTTGATATTTTCAAACCACCTTCCGAAGGAAAATGACCGCTACCCATTTGAGTCGAATTATGTCTTCCTTTACTTTTGAAATTAGTGATTTCTCCACCCCAAACTACACTTGTTGCCGTTTTTGATAATTTTGTAAAGAGAGAACTTGGATAATAACCAACCGGAATACCTTGTAATTGTACCCACCAGTTCCCACTACTTTGATCCTGCAAAATTACCAATGTTTATTTTTTGATCAAAATTGATAATGGGATATGAAAATTTGATCAATTCTATTTTCTTACCCTATGAATATTGAAGGTGGCATCTTTTTGGTTAGCATTAAAAGTAGACATCTCACTAAAAGCGCAGCCTAGGGCAATATTTGACGATACGTGCACGAAACCATTACAAATGAGGTTATAGCAACCTGTGTTCCTATATCCATCCGTCTAAAAGAGAGAAAAAAAAAGGTAAATATTTTGATCTTCTTGAGAAAACAATACTAAAGAATAATATATGAATCTCCATATAACAAAAGAGATAATAATACTTACAGTCCAGTATATGAAAAATCTGGTATGATTGTCACCAAAGATGTATGGATTTACCTAATAAAAAACGAGGATGAAAATTTAATGGTGCCCACGAGAGGATGAAAATTTGTTTACATATAATTAAGGATGAGCGACTTACTTGCCATCCTGCTTCAATAGAATTGACATCGTTGTCGGTACCGGCTATAACCCAAATTTGAGATAAACTTAATTCGTCGTTTGTTTCAGTAACTGGTTTCCAAAGATTTATTTTTGCTTGTGCTCCTAAAAAATTACCATCCACCGCAATAGTTGCGTACTATTGGAGTACGTATTTCGATTAGTACTGGTATATACACAAATAAAGGAACATAAAATAAATTAATAATAATAATTATATGTGATATACCTCATGGCCGTTCTGGTAGCCGTTAGATTGTGACGCAACATGAGTCTTATGTAATGTTGGAGGATTAAATTTGCGCAAAAATGCTGGATTGTAATTTTCTCCTTTCCTCCGGATAGGGATGGTTCCTTCTGGACATGATTCATACTTACGCCAAGATTGTTTAAGTTGCAGTGTCCCGAAATTATCTAATTTCATTCCTTTTGGGTGCGAACTTGGTGCCATCTGTTTCATAATAATAATAATAATAATATAGTAATTAATTTTTAGGAGTTGGAAATCATTAACTTTCAAGTAAAAGTACCTAACAAAGCAATAAGCATCTAACCTGTATTGTATGGTTAGAGAGCAAAGGATGATTAAGACTAGGTTGTCTATAAACATCATAACAATCGATGATGTCATTGGAGCTAACCTACACGATGAAAATCAATGAGATAAGCATGTATATATCAATGTATATACAACGGACGTATACGCCCATAATGTAACTAAAAACAATGGAAACATGGCATGAGTACGTTTAGAAACATATAAAAATAATTGTATACACCTTAATGCAACTAAAATAGTATATACTTCACCTTAATACTTTTGATTATTGTGTTGTTCACGACATTGAGAATCATTCTTCCTTCAAGTAATTCTTCATTAATGAGGATCGTTAACATGAGAATCCAACAAGCAAAGCCTCCAAATTTCGCCATTATTACTAACCGATAAAGTACACAGATGTGATAAGCACTTTGACGGGGAAAATAGATTGATCATGAAATATTTATATAGACCCTGTGTGTATATTTCTTTTTGTGTACGATTTCTTTCTTCCTTTAAAAAGAAAATATCCTTATTTATCTTTTTTTATTTACTTTTTTTTTTTTTTCTGCTAAGTTTTATTTAGGGCTGTCAACGGGTTCGGGTCCTCCCGGGTAGTACATGGCCCAGAACCGGACCCGTCATATCAACATCGGTTCCGGGTCCTAACAGTTCCGGGGCCGGTTCCATAATGTGTTGGCCCAGAACCGGACCCGTTTAAAGTCCGGGTACCCGTTGGGTATTAAAAAAATTATTAAAAAATCTTAAAATCTGAACTTTTTTCTCTTTTTAACTTGAATATAAATTAATTTTATAAAAAATTATTATTATTTCTTTATTAATGTACTAAATAAAGATTAAATGTAAGAAAAAAATCAAAAATCAAAAAAATTCAAGCGAAACTTGCAAAATACCTATAATTTTGCTAAAAAGATGATTAAAAGGTTAAATAAGCGTTTTGACGGGTATTACCCGTTTGGACCCGTTAACATTCGGGTTCAATCGGGTAATTACCCGTCGGGTCCTAAGTTGCTAATGGGTCCAACTTTAGGACCCAGAACCGGACCCAATTAGGCGGGTCCGGTTCCGAGTAGCGGGTAACGGGTACCCATTGACATCCCTAGTTATATCACAAATATAACCCGTCCATGATAGCGAATAATATAATAAATCATAATTTATGGTTATAGGGTTAATTAGGGAATAATCTGGTTCATCAAAAGCTTTATTGTCGGCGATTAACAGCATGAGCTTGGGTTCGTTTTTATGGATAGTGCGATGAAGATGCAGTTTGACAAATTCAGGGTTGGAAATCAGAGAAAACCAAGTCTTGCAGACGCACTTACATATAATTGGCATGATCAACATTAACATTGTTGCTGCTGGGGATGAATAATAACGTACAGTTTGAGCATCAGTAATCAACCCTAGAATTGTTTCTCATGTTTTTTGTAGTTTAAGTTTCTGAAAAGAGAGAGTTTTCTTGTTAGCGGCCAGCTTCTCACCTAAGGACAGTTCTAGGAAACCGACAATGTTGGAAAAATTAGTACAAACGGAGTTAAAGATGACATCTAAACCTAAAGAGTTAAAGGCCCAGACAAATAAAGCTCCCACGTTGAACGGTGACGAAACTCTCGCTTACTATTGGTCGAAATAAGCCTTTTTTGAGTTATGTGAAACGAACATTCTGGCATGGTGAGGACATTTGGCAACATATGATTGGTTTGAAAATTACAAACTCAAAAGGAAAACATAACTTACAGTGTTTGGAATTCTATGGAAATCCAAATCCAATTTGGAAGACTGAGTACCTACCATCTTAAGACTTTTCTTCCAAATTAATACATAAAGGGGAAAACACATATTTTCTGCGAAAATAAAAGGAAAAATAAATAAAACTAGATTTTGTGCACATGCTACGCCCGGGTGGCTTCGCAAACTTGGTTCACCAATTAAATCTACAACTACAAATAGAATGGCATAGTTATGCACCAACTACAAATATAATGCATCACTGCCTCTTTCTTTTAGCCATATTTTTGATTTGGTAAAGCTCGGCTTCGGCTTCGCCCCGCCCCGCCCCGCCCCTCCCCGATTTGATTTGGTAAAGCTCGGATTCGCCTCGCCTCGTCACAATTTGATCCCGATGCATTTTTGATTTGGTGTCGCCAAGTTTGTGCACAAAAGTGGGAAAGCCTGAATTCGGTTTCGCTAACGGTCATCGTTACAATAAGCCATCCGGCTCATATCCTTAGTTCATTACACAAAACAACTTAATGTTCCAAGCACGAAAACATGTACGTGCTTATTTGACAACTTGGGTAAATACCTTAATTACTTTTCAAAATTTGGATTAACATTATCACCTTAATTACATTATTGTCCTTGTTTAGCCAATTCATATGAAATGGTTGTGAAGTCCAGCTACATGTTAGTCCTTTTACACACTAATAATATATAAACAACCAAGAGCTAAGGTTTATTTTCCTTAGCAGCGCTGCAGCAACACCAGCTTATCGAATAAAAGACGGAAGAAAAAGCAAACCCTAATCAAAATTATATATAAAAAGAAAGGAGTTAGGGTTTGCTCCACCGGTTGAAGAAAAGAGGGAAGAAAAAGAAGTTAGGATTTGTTTTTAGGTTTTTGTTTTTGTTTTTGTTTTTTTTTTGTTCCTCACCAATTTTTTTTTTTATTTTCCCATTTGTTTTTCCTGGATTTAGTGAGAAAAATTAGGAATGGCATGGCGCAAAAAGAGAGAATTTCTTTGCAATTTGGAGAAGGGAAGGTGACGCTCACCGTGAGACGTAGGGGCTCATATGACTTAGGATTATAAAAGAGTTAGATTTGCACATATTTCTTATCTTTCTCCACCTATTAATGCATCGAGATGGGGCGACACCAAATCAAAAATACATCGCACAGGACAGGGTGACACCAAATCAAAAATACATCGCCACGGGGAGAAACGAAGCCCCACACATACCAAATCTATAAAAAAAAATGGTGCAGAAATCAAACACTAATCTAGTAGTAGTAGTTGTATACCAAAAATAATCCTGGTACTATATGTATAATTTTCCAAACCTTATTATGACTATAAGTTAAAGATTCCCTTACAATGTCAGCTTATTCTCAACAATTTCATTATGACTAGAAGTTAAAGATTCCCTTACAATGTCATCTTATTCTCAACAATTTCACCACACATAAAATATCAGAATGGAGCGAAACTAAGCTTTCAAGATAATTCTCTCCTCCAAGCATCCACGATTTCCTCAAAAGTTTTGTCTTTGTACACGCATTCTGCTTCAGGTCACGGAGAAACAAGTCTTCATGAGTTTCTAGTATCATCTCATTACCACCTGCAATAAAACAAATGATCCTCAAGCAGTTCCATTAAACAACCGAGTCATGGCAGATGACCAAATTTTAGTCCAAGATTCTTGAACACCATAATCCTGCATCACCCATACTTCATGTTGAACACAAGGCACAAAAATAGCATCAAGCAAACTTAGGCACTCTTCTAATACTTCTAAGGATAAATGGAAACGTTTAATCTTCAAAAGTTCGTTTTCATTTGCGAGTCGAAAAAAATAAATAATGCTTAAGCAATTCCATTCAACAACCGAGTCATGGAGATGACCAAATTTTAGTCCAAGATTCTTGAACACCATAATCCTGCATCACCGATACTTCATGTTGAACACAAGGAACAAAAATAGCAGCAAGCAAATAGAGGCACTCTTCTAATACTCCTAAGGCTAAAGGGAAACTTTTAATCTTCAAAAGCTCGTTTTCATTTGGCAAGTGCAGTTGTTCAAACTTCTCCTCACTAAAATCAAAAGAGACTACAAATTCTTGCAATAATGTCAAGTTTACACCTAACTAATGACGAGCTCCATTAAAAAGCACCCAAATACAATATAATAATAGACTGAGAGAAACATATAAGGAATGGTGTCAATGCATGTCCATGAGTCTGACAGTCACGTATACATTTCAACTGCAACATAACCATCCTCACTTCCTCGTATATTTACTGAACCACCCTTACTAATCTTCCTAATTTTTCAACTTTTAGTAACTTTAGTCGTCAATCTTGTGATCATAACTGTTAGATCATTTCTCGGTCAAACTCACAAGTGTTGCTATCTCAAGGTTTTTGTCAAATTTAGTTGTCAAAACTATATCTTGATTTCTAGTCTACAATTAGTTAAGTCGCGTATTAGGATAAAAGTGTGTAGTTGAGAATCAGACATCACTGCGTTCTACCGTTTGAAGTCAAAGATCAACCGAAGCTTTTGGAGAACTTCTTCAACAAAAGTTAAGTGAAGACTGAACCACATATTTTTCAAGTTATATTCATCCTTTTATCTATGAGACGTTGTCGCATAGCTAATTATACTATTGTAAGCATATCAATAATTTCAAGCCAAGTTTATCTTGATAATTATTTTTCAAATTAATATATGACTAAGTTTAATGTACATTTTTTCATACTTGATGAATTTCGGTTAAGAACAATTTTTTGTTCATAATTTAAATCTTGATTCAAGATTATCATTCGAAAATAGCCTGGAATTGTGATATGTTTCATTGATGTTATTTGGGAATGTTTCGAATTGATTCAGAAAGAAATATATAACTACTCTAAGTCTGGATACAGGACAGTATGCATACCAGTTTCACAAACTGGGAAAACTGTTATAGGTCCGGAATCGTAGTACATGTACGGGAGTAGCTATATGTCGACAGTGACTTAGTTGTACGCATACCGGTATCCATACCACAAAAACTCTGTGAACTAGTGAACCTGGAATGGTACACATACCTAGTATGCATACCATAAAAGAACTATTGATTTTGAAACCGGTGTGGTATACATACTCGGTATGCAAACCGAAAAAGTTATGTAAGTTCCGAATCTTATATTTATCTTATGGGTATATGTACCATGATAAATATAGTCACGAACAATGTTAAGTACACGTACTTGCTCTGTCGAATGTTTTCAGATTCACATAAAATTATTTTTGTGAGATAATTAACATTTGAATAAATATCTAAGAACAATAGGCATGATTAATCACATTATAACCTATGGTTGTGACTCAAACTTAAAGTTTTAAGTGTTATATGAAAATGATTAAGCTAATAGTTCAATCTTCTAGTTTTATTGGCTCACCGTCCATGAAGAATGTCTTTATACACGGTTCAGTTGTGGTTCATCCTAACCATAGTGTATATCTTGATATGTTAATCATATTTCAAAGATTCATCTAACGGTGGATATTTTTTGCTTGGTTTTTAAGCTATCAACATATACTTTGAAAGTATATAAAAAAGGAACCTCAAGCAACTGATCTTTGAATCCCGATACTACTCTTTGTGTGTCCCTAGTTGTAAACTAGAGTTGTCCTATTCCTAAAACCTTTCTAAGGTTTAGCGATTATAAAGACTTTATAGGGATTCGTGAAGCCAGGTCCAACTATCTTTTATCTTGATAGTTCGTGTATCCTAATCATGTTCGATTGTTAAACTTCTCATTTGAACAAGATAGATAGAAATTGCAAAGTTCTCTTCGTCTCGGACTTTGTGATTCCACAGGTTTAATACTTGTGAGGTGAATAATAATATAGGTTGCTCTTCGGAAAGCATAAATCCATATTTTGAGGTTAGCTAGACTTTGTCTTTTGCTATCGATTTCTGTGCTTACCTTGATCCCTTGATCAAAAACGAAATTACACATATATGCTTATCTATGGGAGGCAGATTGGCTTAAAGTCTTCAATTGAGTTGAAGTAACTCTTAGGATGTAAATGACGTCATCTAAGGGAATCATTTGCGCGGAGTCTTGTTGGGATTCAAGAGGCTTAAGGAGCATGATTGTAACTGAATTGCTGTGAGGGTTTAATTCAGTATCAACTACATTCCAGTCTGAAGTTAATTGTTAGTAGGCTAGTGTCTGTAATGGTTTAATACAGTTTGGTGTTCAAATATGGGCTAGGTCCCGGGGTTTTGATACAGTGGCTGTGTTATTTGTTTTTCCATATTATATTTCCTATCTTTGTAATTGAAATATCACAGGTTGTGCGTAAATCAATCAAAGTAGATACATCCATCCTTGTTTATTGATACAACTTGATTGATTCTTGGATATTTATTTTTAAGATCGTACAAGAACTCTCACACGTAAGGTTCACAGATTTTGTTATGTCAACTTTCTAAGTGTAAGTGAAAAAGATATAACTCTGAATATTATTCCTCGATTGAGATTCATTAAGTTGAACTCTCGCAATTGTATATAGGTTTTGTCCATACAGGTTGCCTAATAAAAAGTTGGTGATGTATTTCGGTATCCCAGGTGTTTTCAATAACCAAATGAAGAAATTGTGGGATTTAGTCAGTGGTAAAAGTTAACGCTTTGGTAAAATTCAAACTTAGTAAATTTGTTCCTAAAATTTAGGAACTTAAGGACCAAGTTAGGAAATTTATTCCTAAAGTTAAGGTTTATTAAGGGCTAAGTTTATGTTCTCTATATAAAGGATTAAAATTAGAGGTGTAGAAACAATCCAACCTAGAAGAGTAGTAAATCCTTATGCTTAGGAATTTAGTATATTTGTTGGGAGGGTCTAGTGCTACCGTGAAGGTCAATATTCTTGTAAGATAAAAATTTGAAGAGAGAGTGTTTTGGTGTTCTAGCGTTCAGGGTTTAGGGATTTTCCATAAACCTAGTTTCTAGTGTTTTCATGTTTCTCCTTTGTTACTAGCAGTTGTGAAGAAGGTGCATATAAGAGAAGACACGAGGATGGTTTGAGGAATGGTTAGAGAATTTATTTGTATGGTTTCTTCGATGGTGTTCTCAGGTATATCTTGTTTACTCTTTGGTTCTTGTCTTGGGTTGCGGAAAGAGTATGTAATGGTCTTTGATGTTAGTGATTTTTTTTTGGTGGTATTGACCATGGATGTAGCATGTAATGGTGAACCATGTATATCTTGTGTTGTTGTGGTTCAAATCACCAATTCCCCTTTGTGATCTTGTGTTCCGTTGCGCTTGGGGTACTAATTTCCCCAACATAAGTAGCATCACGGCCTACATAGTTAACTCCAATTTGCGATTCAGGTAATATCTTGTATTCAATAGTCGATGGGTTCCAGACTACAAGGAATGACGCACTACCGGTAATGTGGTACATCATATAAACCAAACGATTACAAGATCTCAGAAAGTGAACTAGATAAATAGAATCTTTTGATGAGCGAATCATTTTAACAACAACATCATCAGAAATATCATTTGTCAATGATAGCGAAGAATAAAATATATCATAACTTATGGAGTTAACCAGGGAATAATCTCGGTCATTAAAGGCTTCATTGTGAGAAATTGGAAGCATGAGCTTGGAATTTTTTTCTTGATAGTACGATGCAGGTGCAGTTTGACATATTCAGAGTTGGAAATTAGATAAAATCAAGTCTTGCGGACGCACTTACAGATAATTTTCTATTTCGCAGGTACTCTTTAAAGGATTTTAAAGTAGACATCTTCTGGCATGTTCGACATTTATTGCTGCGTGCGTACTCTTGAAAACTCTGGGGGTACAAAAATACACTGCCAACTTTTTCGTAGGAAACCTATATGGACTAAACCTTAATAAAATTTCGAGAGTAATAACTTAATGAAACTCAATCAAAAATTATAAGAAGAGTTTATATCTCTTTCTCTCACAATCAATTTGTAAACGGAAAAAAAAGTTTGTGAACTTGATTATACCATGAGATTACTTGGAAGATTTCATATATCAATATCCAAGATCAATCAAGTCGTATCCAACAATTAAAGATGGACTTATCTACTTTGATTTATTTACGTACCGCATGTGATGTTTCAATTATATAATTTTTTTTTTTTATACACACCAGAAATTTTGTTAACGAGGAAACCTCGAGTGCATAAAAACCTCGGGACCTTGTCTATACTTGAACACCAAACTGTATTAAGCCGCTACATACACTAGCCTACCATAAATACTTCGGATTGGAATGTAGTTGGGACCGAATTCACCGTCACAGTAACTATAGTCGAGATCCTTACGCCTCTTAAATCTCGCAAGACTCTACGCAATTGATTCCCTTAGCTGAGTTCCTTTACAACGTAAGAGTTTCTTCAACCTAAGTGAAGACTTTAAACCAATCTTCCTCCCACAGAAAATCCTACATATGATTTCCATTTTGATTGTTAGATTAAGGTTAGATAGGAAATCGTTTACGGTAAACTAGGTCTAACAAACCTCAAAATCCGGTACTTATGACTCCCGAAGAGCATCCTAGATTATTCTTACTCCCTCTGTCTATTTTTATCTTTCATGATTTCTACTTTGGTCTTTCGCGCAATTGGGGGATATCCAAACTAATTGGGGGATATAGCTAGAGGACAAAATTGGTGTCCCAATAACAATTCTGGGTGACCCCCTATGTAATTATTTTTTTAATTCCTAATCTAGCCCTGACTAATCCTAATTAGTGAATAATTATAATTAGTAAAAATGTTAAGTATTTGGGGGATAGATTAGTTTGATTTTTATTTTAATTTGTGTGAGTGAGGAGTTGAAGTAGGGGAAAAAAAATTGAGTGGAATTTTTTTTTTTTGAAAATGGAAGATGATTGTGATGAGAGAATTGCAGCTAAGAGGTTGAAAATTTGATTTTTTTTCTTTGAATCCACCATTGTTGTAGCTGAAAAAGCTCGGTGCCGGCATGGTATTCAACAAAAAACCCATGCCGGCATTGTTGGAAATGTGCATAAATTATTGCCACTATCCGGGGGGTATTTTTTTCTGGTTTTGATCTTAAGAATGTTGATTTTTTTTCTGGTTTTGAACAGGTACCGGCATGGTAATCTAGTTTTCGAGCATGCCGGAACTCCTTCCGGCATGGGTTTTGCTTAAATTTATATGCCGGAACATGATGAAAAGTATCCAGAAACTTGATTTTTTTTTTCGCTTGACTACCGGCATGGAAATATTTATATCGAGCATGCCGGAACTGACCATTGACCTTGACCGGATGTTGACCGACTTTGACCATTGACTGATTCTCACCATTGACTGGTCTGAGTAGACTGGTGGGCTTCCTTGGTTGACTGGTCAACGGGCTTGGATGAGGACCCAAAGGAAGATCCAAGTATCAATTTGGCCCATTAAGTGGTATTTTTACTTATGGTACAAATATCGCCCCCTCTTAACCTCCAACTTGTTGGGGGTTAAGAAAAATATGTTTTCCTTAGTCAATGGTAGAACTCGCCCCCAAGTGTGGATTATTGATGTCGAGGCTATTGGAGAACTTCCCTTGTTGTTTGCGGAAATCATAATCAAGACGCCCCCAAGTGAGGCTATTGCGGCTGGGGAATTGACTGGAAATAGTTGAGCATGAACCATTGTTGTATACAAAATCAAGACTGATGGCTGAGATATTCTGTAATATAAGTGTGATGCTTGAGTGGAGTGGTATTGCGAGTGAACGATAACAGTATTGAGTGAAGCTGGTCTACAACAGTCGTGATCAGCTGGACTGCGGAATCAACGAGCATCAGCTGCGGTCAGCTGGAATGCAGCAGCAACGAACAAAATTCCGCCGCAGCAGCTGCGTTCAGCTGGACTGCCGGAACTGCGAGCAAGGCTGGACTGCATCAGCTGCGATCAGCTGGAATGCAGTAGCAACGAACAAGGTTCCTCTGCAGCAGCTACGTTCTGCTGGACTGCAGGAATCGCGGAGCATGGGGCTGGACCGCATCAATTGCGTTCGTGGAATGCATCGCATCGAACAAGGTTCCTCTGCAGCAGCTGTCGTTCCAGCTGACTGCAGGACTCGAGCATAATCTGGACTGCATCAGGCGCGTTCAGGCTGGAATGCAAGAATCGAACAAAGTTCCACTGCATCAGCTGCGTTCAGCTGGAACTCGAGTAAGGCTGGATGTTGCATCATTTCGACGTTCAAATTGAAATGCAAGAAGAACGAACAAAGTCCAGCTGCAACAGCTGCGTTTCACTGGACTGCCGAAACAGCAAGCAAGGCTTGGTGCATCGTGACGCTCATTCAGCTGGAATGCAGCAACAACGACAAAGTTCCTACGGCTGGTTGCGTTCAGCTGGACTGCCGGAACAGCGAGTAAGGCTGGACTGCATCAGCTGCATTCAGCTGGAATGCAGCAGCAACGAACAAAGTCCCGCTGCAGCAGCTGCGTTCAGCTGGACTGCCGAAACTGCGAGCAAGGATGGACTGCATCAGCTGCGTTCAGCTGGAATGCAGCAGCAATGAACAAAGTCCCGCTGCAGAATCTGCGTTCAGCTGGACTGCCGGAACAGCGAGCAAGGATGGACTGCATCAGCTGCATTCAGCTGGAATGCAGCAGCAACGAACAAAGTTCCGCAGCAGCAGTTGCGTTCAGCTGGACTGCCGGAACAGCGAGCAAGGCTGGACTGCATCAGCTGCGTTCAGATGGAATGCAACATCAACGAACAAAGTTCCGATGGAATGCGTTGTTGGAACGGAACAGCGAGCAAAGATGGACTGCATCAGCTGCGTTCAGCTGGAATGCAGCAGCAACGGACAAAGTTTCGCTGGAATGCAGCAGCAACGAACAAAGTTGCGTTCACCGGATTATGGAACATCGAGCAAGGTGGACTTGCATCAATTGCGTTCGGTGGAATCGCATAAGCAATGAACAAAGTTCGGCTTAGCATGTGATGCGTTCAGCTGGACTGCCGGAACAGCGAGCAAGGTTGGACTGCATCAGCTGCGTTCAGCTGGAATGCAGCAGCAACGAACAAAGTTGGCTGCAGCAAAGAACAAGTTAACTAGACTGCCGGAACAACGAGCAATCTTGGACTACATCATCTCGCGTTGGGTGAAATGCAAAGAACAACGGAAAAAGTTCTTAAATAGCAGCTGGGTTTATTTGACTGCATGAAATGAGAACATAAATGATCTGCATCAGCTGTGATCAGGTCGCAGCTGGAACGCGTGACTACTTAAGGACTGGACTCAAATAGTTCGATAAACATAGGTGTAAAAGTTATAAATAAAACTAGACAACATCGGTGACGTCAAGCGAGTGTCACTGAGATCGCATCGATTGCGTCCAACTGAGTACATAATTTGCAAGCAACTGGACTGCATCGGTTGCGTCCAACCGATGCAGCAGTTTCTTTTGAACTGGAGTACAATAATTAAATCAATATAACTATGGCATTAATGATTGTAATAATTGCGTAAAAATATTAAGCGTAAAAATATTATGGTGTATGCTCGCCCCCTCTTAATATTGCAATTCGTTGGAGGATTAAGAAATTCGGGTTACCTGAAGTTCCGATTTTTGGAAGCTGAACTCCGTATTGCATTTAGGTACTATGTAACTTTCCCCTAATCGTATAGAGTGTTTACGTAGCCTGCCCCAAAGGAGTCATTTTAGACCATGAGGTGTCACATATCTCTCCCCCCAAGTGATAGTTAGTCACGTTGAAGTGATATGCAACTCACCCCCAGTAGATAGTAATTGTCATGTTGCTCAATGCTCGCGCAAGGGTGCGCTTCCTTGCTGCATTTTGCTTGCGCATGGAATTTTGAATATGTCTGCTATCCGGAATTCGCGCGGGGGGCCAATCCCACTATTCCAGATTTGCGCAGAATTGAAATGTGTGCATCCTCTCATTGATAAAATGCTTGCCACATTAAAGGTGTCTCGTTGGACAATAGTATGCATGAATATATATGAAAATAAAAAATTAAAAAAATATGTAAATTGTATACTTACCATATACTTACCATATTGAAAATGTTACTGCAACTTCGTTCACGAAGTGATTAGGATGCCCATTGGCTATGCTGGTGTTTTTCCATCGATGATGATTAGTATAATTGCCTTAGCGTCTCGTCTTGGCTTAGTAATTGATTTGTATATGGGACTAGAATGCACCAGTTAAGTCCCAAACTGGATTGAAGACAATTGCCATGGAACTGTATTTTAGCATCTTTGATTAGCTGTACTGTAGCAGTTATGCATAAAACTGGAATGAAAGAGTGGTGAGGAAAACTGTATTGGAACAGTTTTGGGTAAATTCGGACTACAACAGTTCAATCAACTGGACTGTAGGAATTAAAAGGGACTGTGGCAGTTCGATCAACATGCCAACAGTTGTTGCTATGAAATTGGATTACAGCAGTTCGATCAACTAATTGTAATATTTATGTAGAAAAGGATTGCAGCAGTTTGATCAACTGGACTGCAGTATTTTCGGTGGTGACTGAATGTGACCGTTTCTGGTGTTGTCATTTTAAATTTCTAAAAATTTAATTTTCTCCGAAGATTGAAATTTCACCTTCACGACGTTGGGAATGGACCTACGATCTCAACGGGCCTAAAATCACTCAATTTGGATGTACGAAGGAGAAGTTATTGATGAAGAAAAATTGGTCGGTTAGCTCCCCTGCTTCGAACATGTCGTTGGACCCGAAAAATATTATTCTATAATTGTGAAATTTCACCCTCATGTCGTAGGATATTGAAATGTGATCGCAACGAGCCGAAGTTTACCCAATTCGGGCGCGAGACGAAGAAGATATCAACGAAAGAATTATGGTGGGGCGTATTAATCCGTCAGGCTAACGACGTGGGGATGAAAAATCTGGGGCTACATTATTAAGTAACATTGTGTCACACTGAACAAGAACTATGGATTAAAATTGCACCGAGAAACAACATATCAGCCCCTTGAATTAATCGCTGAGATTAATCGGACACCCAGATTAATCTCCAAATACTCTTCCAGGGAACGGCGATTTCCGGCATCTTTGGCCGCCGGCTATTTTGTCCGGCTGTAGCCGTGCCGCCATTGTAGTCGCCGCCGATAGACGCCGGCAATAATCTCGATCATTCGCCGGACTGACGTGTATCCACGGTCAGGATATACGTTACATCGAAGTTTTGATGTAACTCAAAACACTAAAGTTTTCCTGAAATCGAGTTTTGATGTATCTCGGATCATCGAAGTTTGATGAACCCCGTAGAATCATCGGTTGGATTGCGAAGAACATCGAACTTTGATGTAATCATTAGCATCGAATCTTTCCCTTTATAACTGATGGATGTGGGTGAACGTAACCCTTGTTGGAGTGGGTTAAAAGAACCTTCATAGGTGGGTAACCGTTCATAACGTGGGTAAACAAAATATGATGTGGGTGCATCAATGTTGACGTGGGTGAAGGAAAACGGAAGTGGGTGAACAGATCTCGTGTTGAGTTTCCGCCGGCTTGGGCCGCCGGTTTTTTTTTTTTTAAACTTTTCTGCGACCCTTTTAATCGAACTGTGATCTTTGCTGTGAAACTTCTTGCAACGATTTTTATAAATGTGATCTCTTTGATCGCAGCTGTTGCATTTTCTTCTTTGTAACGGCTGTCGTAACAGTTTAAGAAACCGTTGGGTTTTCTTATACAACCGTTGCTGCTTCTCTATGGACCTTTTACCCTGGTTTTGATGCACCTTTGTGGACTTTTCTGACGAGCTTCTCCGGAGGTTTTCTCTTGGGTATTCAAGCACCTAGAGATGTAAGCAACTTGGCACCCTTGTGGTCATGACAGTATCGATTTTGACGTACAAAAAACTCGAACAGGTGGATAATGCGTTATTTGAGAAGAAAATTTTTCTGAACTTTGGGCTTGAGCATGTTGCGGATCGACCACCCTGACAACAATCCAGGTGATTTTTTCAGTGAACCAACTGTGATGGCTCTCTATTGCGGTGCTGGACTGCAGCAGTTACGATCAACTGGACTGCAGTAACGGTAATTGACTAGTCTGCAGCAGCTGCGATCAGCTGGACTGGAGTGACTGAAAATAAAACTGGGCCAAGCCATGTCGCAGATCGAACATCCAACAACAATTTTGATGATGTTTTTCTACATCTTCTGCCATGGACCGAACATCCCCGCAAAAATAACATCAGAGTTTGTTAGTTTTCAGCGGTATCCGCGGGTAATGGCTCCAGCAGATCTGAAACAACGAATCTTTTTTGCAGCAGTTGCGATCAACTGGACTGCAGTATGTGCAATTATATGGTTAACAGCAGCTGCGATCAGCTGGACTGCGACCATTATGATCAAGTTGGGTTGCAGCAGCTTCGACCAGCTGGACTGCAACAGTGATTTTTCACGACGTTCTAACAGCTTTTTCATGGAAACGATTCTGGAGCGTTTTCTGCAACTTTTCTCAATTGGAGGACACGATTCCTTTTCTCGTAGTCCCCTTAGTCGGCGCCAATGTTTGTACCCAAAATCACTTTTGGGCACGAAACACGATGAATTGATTATTTCCTATGGATTTAGGGTTAGAGGTTGATTGGAAGAACGGAAGGAAACACAGAGTTTTAATGTGGTTCGGCATAGTTGCCTACGTCCACGGGTGAATCCCCTTAGGGAGAATAATTTTATTCATGTTTTGTGTTACATTCTCTTATTCGCTCCCCCCATTTATACAGTTTTACATCTAAATTTCATTATCAACATAAATGGCATTAAACTGCCCATTTATGCCTCCCTCATAAAATCTGCATGAAACTGCCTCCTTTATGCCTCTATCATAAATCTGTATGAAACTGCCTCCTTTATGCCTCTATCATAAATCTGTATGTAACTGTCGGGATTAATGCTGCATGACTTAATGGTGATTTATGTATGAAACTGTCCATTTATGTCCCTTGATAAATTCGCATGAAGCTGTTTTTCTGAAATGGCTGGCGGGCTGGATTGAATGGCAGGCTGGAAGACTGGGTCATCTGGAAGGCATGGATGCAGACTGGCTTGACTATCAGTGTGGCAGGATGCTGGTTGGAATACTGGTTTGGCTGCATGGGTAGAAGCTGGCTGTCAGCATAATTGGTTAGCTGACTTGATGGGCTGGCTGGCAGCATGGTTGGCTTGCTGGCGATATGACTGGAAACCGGTTGGCAGTGCGGAAGAGTTTTTGGATGGGAATTGGTTAGCAGCGTTGCTGGCTAAAAGACCTAAAATTGGCTAGGGGTGTGACTGACTTCGATAGTTGACCGATGGTTGACTTTGACCATTGACTGGCCGTTGACTCTGACCATTGACCTTGACCGACTTTGACCATTGACTGGTCTGTGTAGACTGGTGGGCTGCCTTGGTTGACTGGTCAACGGGCTTGGATGAGGACCCAAAGGATGATCCAAGTATCAATTTGGCCCATTAAGTGGTATTTTTACTTATGGTACAAACACTTACAATCTCTCAGTAAAACCTAACCTCTTTTTTTTCCTTTTTTTTTTGTATCTTTGTTTTCCGAAAATAATATATGCATTCTTAGGGATTCTTAGGGATTACATGTATTCAAGGTAAGATGATGGATGAAGAAGATTTAGTTGTTTGTTATTAGGTTTCATCAGGTACGATTTTTCGTCACATGTCCTAATTGTTTAGATTGAAATCACTTCGTTTTTTATTTTGCTGATTTTTTTCCAGGAAAATTAGCCGCTTAGGTGTGGTGTGGTACTTATGTTGATGTGTTGTTTTTTTATGGTTTAAGTTTATGCGGTACTTTGATATCTCATATTATTAGTTTGTGTCACTGACTATTAATTAGAAATTTTGTTATATTTTGGTATTCCAATCACATGTGTTATACATGCATTTTTTTCTAAGTGGTTGATTAATGTTTGAAGGTGATATGAAACATATATAATGCTTGAATTATCCGTTACTTGACGAAGTACGTAGTGAGATTACGAAAACAGAAGAGGAAGAGAAACCTAATTTATAAAACTAGATGAATGAATTTTGCTTTCCAACTAAATAGAACTAGATGAATGAATTTTGCTTTCCATTAATTTTTCTGGGTGTGTTGTGTGTAGGTTGTTGTTGTTGTCTAGTAAAATAGTGAGGGATGACTTGGCTATGACTTTCTATGACTGCGAAGTTAAATCTTGAAACCCTAGCTTTTATTATGGATATTATGGTTAATTTTTTTTTTACTATGACTAGAATTCGTGTGTATTTTTCTTCATGCGGTACAAATATCCAGATGTTGCTCCGATAGTTGTTGAAAAGAGAGATGGTTAGTTTTTATCATTTTAAGGAAATAGATTTTGTTAGGATGATAAAAACAAAACGGAAGTGATGGATTAAATTTCTGTATTTACCCCAAATTGATAGACATATTGAATTTTATGATTAGAAAGCGTTAGGAAGTTGGATTACATGCACACAAAGAACATGAACCTTCCCAGAAAAGGTTATTTCTTTATTTTCTTATCCTTAAACCTGAATTCTTCTTCAACTATCCTAATTTTTGAGACTCAATATTCCCATGTTATTTGCCTAAGCTGTATTATCTCTCCATATGATCTACTTAAGCTAATTTATTTTGGCAGCCTGAGTAGTCCTATTAACTAATGGGATTTCTTATGAATTTTGCAGATGTAATAGTTGTTGGAGCGGCCAAACATAAAATCATTTAGAGACATGGAAATTTTGCGTAACAAATTTTTGAACTTTGTAAGCTAATTTTTGTTTGTTCTTCTCATAGTTCTCATCTCCTTTTATGTATAGTTCACATCACAATAGCCTGAAGCCGCACTTCTTATTATATGTATGTACGGTCAAACTCTACTTTTCATCCAATATGTACATACTCCCCCGTCCCTATTATATAGGCGGAATATTGGATTTTACTAGTCCCACTAGATAGGTGGAATTCTAATTCCAAGGTGTTTTTTTGACATATATACCCTTATTTACGTTGTATGGGAATTTGTATTGAGAATAAGACAAGGGGTATAGACAAGAAAAAACATGAAAATTTGTAAACACTATGCATTTTCTCATTCTAAGAGATTTCATCTTCTCCGCCTATATATCAGGGACGGAGGGAGTATCACAGTATCTCACGCCTACTCTGTATGTAGGAAACACCTCAAGACCATTCCATAATTGAGAAAGAAAATACACAGATCATTGTTCCTAATTAAAAACGTATAAACTACCCAATCCTACAACATGTAGTCACTGATAGGCAAAGCTCTTTTCATGTGAAACGCAAAACATGGGTTTAATTAGGATGAGAGAATTTATGACCCACCATATACCAAACACTGGAGAATAAAAAAAATGGGTGTATCATTTGGCTGTGTTGTATAAATGTTGTGTGTTGAAATCTATCCATTTTGATTGTAGCTGTTTGTATTCTCTGTTTGTTTCAAGTGAACCCTTTTGATAGCTCCATATGTTTAGTTACTTTTGTTGTGATCTTGCAAAAATGAACAACACGTTAGATGTATCAAAAATAATATGTAAAGAACTAATCCAAGACAACTCTACCGAAACAACTTGACGAAGGAAGAATCACAGGTTCAACAAGTTGTCCTTAACACATTAGTTTGCGGGTATACTCGAGTTGAGTAATGCTAAACCCCTCACAGTGAAGATGTGTCCAGGATGAGACTGCCTGATATAACTTGAGTTAGCACAACACAAGTTACCCTCTCTTCGAACTCAGCAACGAGGATGGAAGTAAAACTACGTCGCACAAATAAAGAAGATGAAGAAAAGAAGATGGAAGTAAAACTACGCCGCACAAATAAAGAAGATGAAGAAAAGAAGACATGAAAAATAAGCTGCTCTTCGCATGTAAAAACAACTATGAAAACCTTTTGTATTTATATATGAAAACTAACCTCTAGGGTTTTGGATTTCTTGTAAACCAAGTTCTTTTGTTTCTTGTAAAACAATTTAACGCGTAAAAGGAATCCTCCCATAAATAAAACTCTTAAATAAAAACTTGCAAAAACAAATTTGTGTAAACACAAGGTTTGGTGTGTGGTTCATGCGCATAGCGCATGGCATGAACTAAATATATTTTAACGCGTAAAAGGAATCCTCCCATAAATAAAACTCTTAAATAAAAACTTGCAAAAACAAATTTGTGTAAACACAAGGTTTGGTGTGTGGTTCATGCGCATAGCGCATGGCATGAACTAAATATATTTTAGGCCACCCCTTCCACCCTCGTTTGTCAATATATCCATATTCATATGGTTATATAGTGGAACTCCTTCTCTATTATACCCAATGTGGGACTAAAGAGAGATTCATTCACTCAAAGAATTGAGTGAGCATCCATAGAACCCTTAGGTCCTAAGATCAAACCACACCAAGACCAAAATATTTTTATTAAAACTCATTTTTCTCCAACAACTTTTTCTCATTATTTAGACTCCAATTAATTGTTGTTTTTTTTGTCCAGTAAAGAGATAAAGAAGTGGGTCGCAGTTTCGTTAGAGAAAAGATTAACAAGAAGGAAGGCAAAAAATTCATACATGAACGTACATCAAGACGAACAAATAAGGTTGTTTTTGTAAGGAAGAAACAAAAAACTCTCTCTCTATCAAGATAAGCTCTAAAAATACGAAGCTAAATTTTTCTCTTCCGGAAAGTTCGAAGCTGCTCAGATCTGCTTAGATCTTCATGGATCTAAATAGATCTGAGCAGTACTAATACAAATCCTATAGCTCTATTACTTTTCTTTATTTCTCAATAGATTAGAATTTCTTTTATTGCATCTCAAACCCAAAAAAATTCATCATGTATAACCGTCTCAATCTCGGATAAATCACCTGGTTTGCCGGCCTAGTTAACCTTGATTAATGCTTCAATCAATAGATCTATTACACCGGATCTCTTCTTCCTTTGCGCTGATGTGTTGTGGTTTGAAAGGTAATTTTGAAGATCTGAATCATGGCAGCTATTCTTCTGGTATGTGTATTTGATGATGCTTTTTTGGGATTCAATATACCTTACAATAAGGTAATAATATTGCTTGGTTGATTTTATCCTTATAGTTTATACTGCTGGTCCAGAAATCAACTTCCATTCACCTCAATAAGGTAATCATGCTCTTTGAGCTTCATCTTGATTTGAGGCCTTCAATCCAAAACCCCTTTCAATTCAGACCTGTTTCTGTATGTGGTGTTGATTTATTTTTAATTTTATCCACTTAAACCTATGATTATCATTCCAAATCTATACAACCCTTTAACCCAAACACATAACCATAACCCTTCTTCTGCCAATTTTCTTCTGGTGTGTTTGAGATTGAGATTGCGTCCAGCTTCCTTGAAGTCTCTGTGTATTGGTTTTAGTTTTTATCCTGTTGTTGTCCTCTGTTAAAAATGGTGGTGGTTTCCTCTTTTCGTGTTTTTATTTGTTCCATGAATTGGAGCTTTGAAAGGCGCTCAATTTGGCAGAATTGCCTTGTGGTCAGACGGTTGGGGCTTCTTTTCTTCTTATTCAGATGTAGGCTTTCTGTTTAGCCTGTGTGTTTCGCCGGTAGATATGATTGGAGAGACTTTATTGATATGTTATGGATCCGTGAATTTCATAGTGAAGCAATGCTTAATTTCAGTGTCATGGAATGATATAAATGAGACTTCTTAGGAGGTAAGCATGTTACAGTTGATGTTGCCAGCTTTTGGTTCGTTTGAGAGGATTTATTGAGTGGTATTTATGGGATCGTATTATTCTGGGCTTCCTTTGATATCTTCATCTTAATACTAATACTGACAATGGAAAAGAGATCTCCATTTGGATTGTAAGGAAATAAAAGTGGCGCCCCTTCAAGATTGATCTAACCTCAGCTCCATTTTCCATCGAAGATTCGCGACTGGCTTTCCTCTGCGTTTAGCAAACGAAGGAATTTACCTTGCAACCTAATCGTTCACTTGATCAGCAGCAACCATAGCAAAATTCTCAACAGCGCACTCAGCAGCAACATCATTATTGAATCCCATTAGATTAGAATTTCAGCTTATCTAGTAAATGAAGCTTAATCATCGTGTTTTTGGATCGGCAGACTATTTCTCCAGTTCTGTTTATTTTAACCTTTACTTTCAGTCGTACCATTGTAATCTAGTTTACATCTGTATTCCGTTTGTGTCTTAATTTCAGTTTAGTAGCCTTGTAATAGCATCACTAGTTTAGCATCTCTTCCTCTAAAGGCAGAGATTAGGACACGTTGATTTAGAGTCTTTAGTAACCTTTGTAATGTATTTTAGCACTTTTACTTCAAGGGCAGAGATTAGGTTCTACTTCAAGACTCGATCAAAACTACAGTCTCAATTTGAAGTTATGGATCAAGACGAAAAGCGAAAGTGCAAACAGATATCACTCGGGAAGCTCTTTGCAGCATCAAGATACAAAGGCATGACTAGCAACATCGTTCAATTGCATCGGACACCTCTACCTCAATCTGAGTTCCTTCAGACACTACAGTGTTCATCAAAAATACTGCTTTTCTTGTGGAAAGCATTGACCGAAGGCCTTTCGACCTTCGAAACCAACATCCGCCACCGATGCAACTCTGAACCGAAGAAAGCTATTCTACTCCAATATCGTGTTATCATGCATTCATGGCTTATCAATCTTTTTGTAATTGATGAATCTTGGGGTATTATATACCCTCATGTAATTGCCCTTTAGTGTTTTAATAAATTCTATGCTTCAAAAAAAAAAAAAACAAGATAACGAGCTAACATAAGGGGGATATGATAAGCAGTAGAAGAAGTGGAGAGGAGATGAGGGTCATGATGATAAAGGGGAGTAGCAACTACCATTAATAGCACTGAATTGTGTGTCCATGCTTTGCCGAAATGCGAATAAAATTCTGGATTCTATGTCAACAATCTTGGGAAGTTGCAAATCAAGTGTCCTCCAGACCTTAATTTTTACGGTGTTAGTTCTTGACCTGTTCAAGTAAGTGGTGTGTTACACCTGCAGACACGATTTTAAGAAATGGGATTTATATTTAAAGCATTGGAATAGAATTTGGGATTTTTTTGTGCTTGCTATTTCTCCTAGTCATGCACATTTCATCATTAGCAAGTCAGTTAAGCAACCCACACAATCTGGCATTTCATCAATGCACATTTCTCCTAGTCATGCACATTTCATCAATGCACACGCCTTGACTATGTATATACTTTGGGCTTGACCAATGGACAATGTAAGTGTTCCTCACGGATACATTAAAGATGTGTTCACTGTCCAAAAAATACCATGAGTAACACTCTACGCATGAACTCATACTTTCTTTTCTTATTATTGTTTTATGTTTGTTTGATTGGTCAAGTTAATTTTTCTAATTTGGTATTGTATTAGTGACTACTGCAGTATCACTACCACTGGATGCAGCATATGATGCACGACAGGTACGACTTTCGTATGAGGTTTATATTATTTTCAAAGCCCTCTTTTTCAAATAAAATTAAGGAAAATTGGGAATATGTCTCATTTTCACTAATTGGTTTGGGGATCTATCTCATAACTGAAAAAATTAGTGAATCTATCCTAGAGAGAGAAAAAATCTGTTAAGTGGGTGACATCCCACATGTGTGGACTTACACATGCGACAAATTGACTTTTTTACCCTCAACTGTTAGATTAGCAACACGTCAGCTAGAGATCAGATGAGCTACACGTCACCTAGAAGCCTATGAGCGGCGCGTCGCCATGAAATCCAACATTCTAATTATTTAACGGACACTTTTGCCCTTATTCAATAGAGGATTTACGGGAAAAAAAATAGATTGCTATGTTCTTATTAAATGCAGGAAGGAAATTTTTTTAACTCCCTTTCTTTTTTTAGAAACAATTCGTTTCACCCCGCACAAATTTTAGAATCAATTGTTGCAAATGAAAGAAAATTATGAAACCCAGATTGTCTTTTTAACATGATAAATTTAGTTGTATGTCTTGAAATGTTAACGTGTAGAAAGAACTAACATGCTAGTAAGGCTAGGTCTATCACTTGTCTAACATTTAAACAAAGGAAATTAAACCACTAGCGAAGAGACAACTCGTCGTATCTAAATACAACTATAATTGCACAGGGCCCTTGTTGATGTTTTTGATGGACACATTCACACCAGCTGGTGTAATAGCAGTCAGGACTTGTTTGTTTCCCTTTTGGCTTGGTAGTTGCAGTTGATGTAGTACCAGTCTTTCTAAAAGTTTCAGATTATGAAGTAGACGTCTTTGAAGTTGCATTTCATCCAGACATACTTGCCCTGCTCCTCCTGAACTTGGTTCCAGTGAGCATCTTTTGCAAATACTAGAAAACAACGGAGTGAAAAAAATGAGTGAGAGACTGAGAGGTGGCCATCAAATCGCAACCAAACTGCAATACTTGAATATTGGAATAATGAACAGTTGGTGGGTTTTGAATATTGAAAGGTGAATGAGCACGACAAAGATAGTAAACAAGCAAAGCTACAACATTCCGTAATAACAAAATAACATTGAATGAAATCCGTAGCAAAATTAATGTCTGTCACATATTTGGCTCCTCTTCTAAATTATACCACAAGTGAATCAAAACTGAAGATCCCCGAATTGATTTCTTATGAAAGCAATAACACGAAAAAGTGCATATCAAGTAAATTTCATTTCATAACATCCTTATTCTACTCTACAAGTAGTAGTAACAGTAATTACATAAATTAAATCCCAAATTTCACAAACCCTAAAATCAATTTTACATAAACCTAGATTCAAAGTTGCAATTAAAGGAAAAATTAACCTACTTAGATGTGAGATACAACGAAATTGCAACTGCGTTTGAAGAACTTACATGTGTTTGAATCACCATGGTCTTGATACGAGAAGCTTTCGCAACTTTAAGAAATAAGATCAACTCACTTCTCTGAGATTGGAGTTCTTCTTCTCTGATCATCTCTAAAAACACATCAGCCAACTCGATCTATCACTATTTCGCTCGATGTACCTTTTTCTTTTTCTTTTTCTTTCTCTCAATCTCTCGATTTCTCTCTGCCATATTTTTCTCCGTTCAAAACTTCTCTTGATTTTTCTTTCGCAAACTAGACTACAACTCGACTATCCGATCCAGGGGTTACATGTCTTTCTGCTATTGCTGTTGGTTGTTGGCAAAGATGAAGACAAATTCTATTGGTTGTCCCTCATTGCCGTGGAGATGAGGCCATGACGTGTCTCTCATCTAAGGGTTGAGGGTAAAAATGTAAGTGTATGACATGTGTAAGCCCACACATGTGGGATATCACCCACTTAACATATTTTTTCTCCCTCTGGGATAGATTCACTAATTTTTTCAGTTATGGGATAGATCCCCAAACTAATTAGTGAAAATGGGACATAATTCCAATTTTCCCATAAAATTACGAAATGAAAGATTGTGAGAGAATCTTAAAAAATCAAAGAAGTGTGATGGTTTTTTGCAACAAAAGTGGAGAGAACAAAAAGATTGTGAAGAATGGAAGCAATCACCAAGTGGTGATGAGATAGAGAACAACAAAAGTGGGTGCTAAAGAGTGACTATAAGATGTCTAAATGCTTCACTAAAGAGGCAAAGAAATACTTAGACGGGTCCATTTCAAATGTTAAAGACAGTGATGCATCTTCACTTGATGAAGAAAGAAGTGATGCAATTTCTAAGATCCTTAAACAAAGTCAAGAGACCGCGCAATACATTGTGGTCAGGGGAAAGTTAGTTGCTTAGGTTGGCATTTCTGACATGCCTTTTCTTTTTCCTTTTTTCATGACAGGCCAAAATAATACAAATGATATGTACTCCTTTATATACATCTTCAGTTGGTATTTCGTTTTTTCTATTCTAAGATGCGTATATACTATATAGTGATTATTTATCAAAAGATTTTTTTTTTCCGAGTCTTTTTGATAAAAAGTTTCACTAAAGCGAGGATGAAAGACAAGCCCAGAAGGCTTGAAGAAGATCAGTGAGCTCCCGAGCCATACCAAATCAAAAATCATTGTGTATTCAGTGAAACTCTTATTCATTGTATATGTAGAATCCTAAGTGACTGGGCGAGGCGAAGCAGCGTGACACCAAATCAAAGATCCTAAGTGACGGGGAGAGATGTCGCCGATCCACACCAAATCAAAAAGGCATCGTGACAGGGTGGGGCAAAGTCGTGCAACACCAAATCAAAAATGCATCCGGACGGGGCGAGCCGAAGCCGAGCCATACCTAATCAAAGATGTGTCTTGATAGGGCGGGTCGAATCCCCACGACACCTAATAAAAATGTACGACGAGGCGAGACGAAGCCACATCACACCAAATTAAAAAAAATGTACGACTAGGGTTCATTGGATGTGGTAATTAGCTAATTAAGTTTCCTGGCTTAGGACGGCCTACAAAAGAGTGTAGTGAAGTAAGCTTTTTAATAATATCAATTTAAGAGCACATCTCTATTAAATGGAATCAATATTTTTCAGTGACTGTAATATTTTAGAATGCCATCGCTTTTGGTTGTGGGCAAATATAATAGACTACATATCGTCCAAACCGACCATTGACACATCAGGAAAAAACTCAATGGGTGAATACCTTTTTGTTGTCTGGCCTTTGTAAAACATTTTTATATGATATTACATTATTTATGATATTGATTTGTTTAAAAGTCAGTTTAGTTTTCTGTAATTTGTATGAAAGTTGGAATTTTGATGCATCGTAACTAAAGTCACACAGTCGAGATTGTGATGTCCCACGAGAAGTTGCTACTAGCATTATCGATTACCAGGTTCATCAAATGCATTGGGACAGGGCGAGGCGAAGCCGAGCCATACCAAATCAAACCGGGATGGGGCGAGGTGAAGCCGAACTTTACCAAATATCAAATCAGGACGGGGCGAGGCGAGGCAAAGCCACTCCTAATCAAAAAGGATCCCGACGCGCGGGATGAATCCATGCAACGCCAAATCAAAAATGTATCGGGCGAGACGATGCCGAAGCCGGGACATACCTAATAAAAAATGTATCGTGATTGGGCGGGGTAAAATCCCACCACACCTAATAAAAAATAAAAATGACCGAGCGTAGCACGAGCATAAAATCTAGTAATTGTAGATGACTGTTACAACAGTGGGTGCCGAAGGAAAAAATTGCACTCCAACTTGTTGAGTTTGATTGTAATGGGGTGATGAGTTAAAATGCGTTGTTAAAAAATAAGATTGTGGAAAACGAATGTGCAAGAAGGACCAGTACGGTGATATCATATGTAGCCCCTTCCCACTCAGCAAATGGGCTAAAAAATTGAGATATTGCTCATCAAAACTTACTGTGCGCATGCGCCACACGTGGATTGGAGTAGTAAATTTTTAATTTTAACTCTTTACTTCCATCTCTTCCATTTCTCTTTCAATTTCTGCTCAGTGCGCTCTGCTCACCACTCTCTCTCCCATCTCTAGCATAACTTCTGCCGAAGAATCAAGCAACTCCAACTTAAATAGTTTTCTTAACTCTTGAATTTTATGCCTAATTTCTCTTATTCTTAATTGTTCTTCCAATAGAAATGTAGTCAAATCTCAACTTTGACTTGATGGCATGCATGAGTTATGAAGCCAAACAAAAATTAAACGTGTTATTTTTCTTGAAAGCTTGTTTAATCTCTCTATTGTTTCCATGTTAGCTCAAGCAAACAGTTAACTGGTTTTTCCTTTTCCTCTCATTTTTTAATTTCTGATTTCTAGTTTTTATTATTTCTCAATATAATTCTCTATTTGTACTAAAATCTGAATGTTTACATTGTATGATTGATTTTACAGGAGGAAAAGAAAATGAAGAAAATTATTTGTTGATCTTGATAAACTGCTAGTATAAAAGTTGGGGTGGATAACTTAGCTGAGTTAACAGATCTGGAAAATACCCGATCCGATTGTCCGTCTTCTGCACTGGCATTCAAAGTTCAAACAAAATTCTCTTCTCTACTTTATTCTCTGTAAATTCAGATTTCTTTCAGATACGAAGATTTTTTTAATTGAATTTTAGAACCCTTTAAGGTTTTAGTTGGATCATATTAAAGTATGAGAGCATTCATAAAGTTCCCTAGGATTTGCGAAATTTTTTTTGGTGTGAATAGGATGATGAAATTCATCGACTCCGATTGATGATCATAAGGGTTTGATCTTTGATTACATTTTGGAAAGATATTTGATGTTATCCTATCATTTTCTCACAAATTCGTTAATGGAGGAACTTTGGATTTCTCCTGTGACTGTGAGATAGTTGACGGAGAAGAAGAAGAAGTAACGAAAATGTAGAGGGGCATAGTCGGGAAGTAACGAAAAAAATGTCACCCGGAATTTGTTTCCTATCATCTAACGGTTATCTTTAAAAGGTAGGAGATCCAAGGGATGCTGTCAGTTTATTTGTTGACTTTTCAATTATGTTGCAGGGAGATATCTCAATATTTCTATAACAAGATTTTTGTTTTTCGTGTTATTGGAGTCCATCTATGTGCACCCCCTCTTAACCCGGGGTGCACGTTCCTCCCTTTTTTATTAGTTATACCTTAACTAGGGGTGCACATATCCTATCCTTACCCGCCACCCTATCCTATCCGCCAGAATTTTCACCCGTATCCTATCCTATCCGCCATTGACGGGTAGGGTGATGGGTGAACATTATTCAAATGGGTAGGGTGACGGATAAAACCCGAAATTATCCTACCCTACCCGCTTACCCGCCTCATATATGTAAAAGACCAAATAATCCATGTCCTTTCTTTTGTCTTGTGCCCATTGATTCGTTATTTTAAAACAAACAAGGGGTAAAATGTTAACTCCCAGTCTTTTGTCAAATCGATCTAAATCA
The DNA here is from genome assembly GCA_023529315.1 of Papaver bracteatum. Lineage (NCBI taxonomy): Eukaryota > Viridiplantae > Streptophyta > Magnoliopsida > Ranunculales > Papaveraceae > Papaver > Papaver bracteatum. Next base: position 845,523 of record JAJJWX010004157.1, read on the forward strand.
CTAATACAGAAAATTAACATTTCGTTTTCTTCCACATCGTTTTCTCCTTCAACCATTTGTTAAATAGAATCTCAGATTCTCACTTTGAAGTACCCGATATCAGCCATGGCTTTGAGATTAATAGATAGGGTTTTAGGATGATTCTTGTGAAGCCATAACGCAAAAGCATAAAAGTTTTATGATAAAACCCTTCTTTATCAGATTTTTTCAAGTTACATATCAAATTCAAAGTTGTTAACGGATCTGGTTTAGAACCCTTTAATCGGTTGATTCAAGGTAAGATCTAACTTCAAAGTTGATTTTTTTTTTTGGTTTTTTTTTTTTGTGTTAAATTGATTGAAAAAATCATAGGGTTTCAATTGTTTGATATGAATTTGTTGCAGAATGAGAGGAATCTAATGAAGGGTTTAATAAGTGGTTCTTCCTCAATTAATTCCTGATTTGAAATCCAAATTAATTTTCAGGTGAAAATTCACTAAACCCAGATTTCCTTTTCCATTTTTTTACCCAAATACTAGGAGGGTTTTGTGTATTTGAAGTAATTTTTATGTGGGGTTGCTCATTTTGTTGTTAGGAAGTTAACAGTAACGGTAATCTGATCGCTGTGCTGAGCCGGAGGACTCACTGAATCGAAGATCATCAACAACCTCTGCAAACAACACCCAGTTGGTAAATTTGTTGACTTATTCGGCTAATGCAGGAATTTTTAAGCTAATTATTTTCATTTTAACTCTTATTGGTAGTTCTGGATAGATATATTTAATTATGTCAGCGATTCACAACTTATTATCACTACCACTATGTGTTTGTTGAATTTCCTGTTAGAGACAAGAGACTATTTCTGGTAAACATATAACTAGTCACATATTTCCAATAATTAAACAAATATCCACTACAATTATTATGTCTTAGAGTATATGTTTTGTGTACTAAAAGAGCATTTCTGATGGGATTTTGTTAGCTGTGTTAAGTTATTTGTAATTGCTGAAAGTGAAACTTTTTAGTTATTTGTAATTGCTGTCTCCCTGTACAATGGAAGTTTTAGATATCTCAAGTCCCAGTGGACCTGTAACATTGACTCATATCCTAACTTGGGTGATATTACTTGTATGCAGATTTATTTGGTGATCTCAATACTTATTCCATCATCGTAGATGATGATTGAAGAAGAAGGTCAATAGGAAGAGCTTTTGACCAGTCCACTGTTATATGAAGAACATGGTCATTTTTTGTTTGTTCATTTTTTCCTAGTTAGGTTGGCTCTTGTTTGCTGTGTTGTTGCAAGTTTTTTTTTTTTTTTTTTTGTCTTTTGGGGATCAGTTTTTGTATACACAAGGTAGTAATTAGTATGGTAGTATTACACAGAAGGCAGTAACTAACCAGTCCTAAACAAAAAAAAAAAAAAAAAAACGGTTATACCCACCACCCTATCCTACCCGGCCCGTCAAGTGATGGGTCGGGTAGGATCTTACCCGTTTACTTGCGGGTAGGGTGGCGGGTAAAAAATTTCATATCCGCCATTCAGCGGGTAGGGTGGCGAAATAGGCCATATCCTACCCACCCTACCCATTGTGCACCCCTAACCTTAACTCTAGTTATTATGGTATACTCGAGTATTAAATACCTGGTTGGAAACGGGATTGTGGAGAAAAATATATATGTGCCAAACCAAGTTTTGTCTCTTCTCTTTTAAAAATTTCTCTGTTAAAAACACCATTAGAAACTAAAATTTAATGTAAGGATTTGAACTGGCAATTCATCTGTGATGGGATCATTATTAATGTAAGGATTTGGACTGGCAATTCATCTTGATGGGATCATTTTTCAAACAAATTGAACCGAAGGTGTACCTAATAACATGTATGTAAGTGTGCGAGTGACTGTGTGTGGTATAGGTTGTGGGTGTGTGCGAGTGACTGTGAGTAAAAGAGAGAATAGAGTCGAGAGAGTATATGAACTCATGTACTGTGTCTGTATTTTGTTAATCTTTCTTTTATCAATCAAATTGATTAAACCGTAAGCAATGTAGACATAAGGATTACCTATGCTACTATGGTATCATCGAGGGGGAAGCCTCACGGCATCGATCCTTGGCGATTTCCTGAACTTTCATCACCACCACCACCATTAATCTCATCTTCTGCTGCTGATGATTTTGTTTCTGAAGAATCATGGAGTTCCTGGTATGAAGTTTGTTATTGGAGGTTTTCGGTAGAAAATAGGGTTTCGTTTTGATTCCTGCTACGTCTTCAAACAGAATTAAGCAATATTCTTAGATCTGGAATTTGGTTTAAATCACTTGAGCTCTTGGCGATTTAGGATTTCAATTGTGTTTTTCGTTGGAACTTGATTGTTCTACCTCAACTGCTTAAATCGAATCTATGCTGGTAATCTCTAATTCTATCTTTTGATTACTTCAGATTTGATTTCTTGTGTTCAATTTCTACATCACTGCCTCAACAAAATTCGATTTCATCTTCAAATTCTGTTTTCATCATAACTTGGTTGATTTTGACATAGTTTTGTTATCAAGATCTGCTAATACTGATTCCTGAATCTAGTTGGTCTAAGCATGCCTATTTCTGCTACTATAGTTAGTTAGGAAGAAGCTTAATTTTGTTCCACCGGGTAGTGGAGAGAATTTCTCCTTAAATTTAGTAGGACATTTAGTTTGACAACCTCATTGTTGCTTGGTATGGTCCTCACTAAGGTGTTGAAGAATCTTGTGTGTGTAATGATGGAACTGAGGATGTTGTTTCGGAATCGGAATTGGTGCGGTACTGGTATACAAATTGAAGTTCTCTTTGATGAGTTTGTGTACACTTAGTATGCAACCTAATGTTCAGCTTGCATATGTGTTCAATGTGCAACCTGTTTTTCTTCTACTTTTCATGCTCTTAGAATAATTCAGTTGAAGTTCATCTTCAATGGTGCTTTTTACTTCTTTAATGAATAATAATTCATGGGTCTTTCATAAGTACTTCAAATAAGTTGCCTCAGCTCTTGACTGTTGGAATTCAGTTTCTACATTTGGTGCCTTTTTACTTCTATTTCTTATGTGACTGAATAATCCAAAGCCCTATGGACTTATGGAGAATAATCAAAGGATAATAATGTTCAATAATTCATGTATCATATTTTAGAATGAGACAAAGTCCATCTGAGTGGGGAGATTGCATAATTTCTAACAATGCTGAGATAGTGGAGATGGTAAATGTGACAAGACTTCTTATTCATTACTGCATCTTTCCGGTACACAAGTGCTAGGCCAAGGGCTTATATTGGAAAAGTGTATATACTGTGAATGATGTTTTTGCTGGTGTGTGCTGCATATTACCTCAGATTCTACATTGCATGGACTATCTTATTTAGTACTGCAGGGAGAAGAGAATTAATTTTGTTGAGACAATTTTGCCAAGTACTCTGCATTCCATCAGTTGTGCCATAACATCAACAAAGTTGGTCAGGCCTATGAGCTCAACTAATTTACTTTCGCTTATTCATGTCCTGGTGCTGCGAATTAATTTGCAAGAGGTGCTCTATCCAGCAGACAAAGCTATGGATTGTCCAGTTTTTTACTTAGCAGGTAGGTTTCTACAAGTCATACTTATTACCTACTGCCTCCCAAATATGTTGCATGATCCGCCTATTACATCATCAACTACACCAAATCTTACACTTGCTCCCTATGTCTACGATGTGCGGGTGAATTGATACAAGTGCTCGCTTGATTGCTTATTGGTGTTTTCTTTGGTTTCGAGCATAATTTTTTATTAGTTTTTAGATGGTTGTGAAGTAACGGGACCAGTGACAGTGTGATGGTTGTTAAGAAACCAACAACATTTTTTGCTTGGTCATATCTTCATCATGGTACAAATTTGGAAGTACAATCTTGCCAGCGTATTTGTTTATCTCTGCTACAAATTTTCACCATCTATAAGATCCAATGGAGCTAATGAGTATGAATATGGTGTAATTTTGTGCTTCTGGTTGTCTATCTCTTCACTATTATATCTTGCAGGCTATTATGATCTTCCCCAATCGCCTCTTATACTCTCTCTTGTTCTACAGTTCTATTTGGTTCATCTTTTGCCGTATCTGCAGCTGCTGATGTCAAGTTCAGTAATATCTATGGAGGTCACTTGTTTCAGCTTAGTCACGGCTTACATTTTCTCTCATCAGACTTGGCCACCTACTTTCAGCAACACCTGATACTTTCAGAAATGCGTGTTAGCTTATGGTTCAACTGTAACTTCTGACTTCCCCTGCACAACTAGTTATGCACTGCTATATCAACTATTTTCATTTTGGCTACTGCAACAAAAAGATTAGCCAGTATGATTTGTTTCGAGTATTGTGCGAGTGACTGTGCGCGCAAGCTCAAGTCGCCTCTTCAAGCCCCCATGAGCTTGAGGGAGGGTAATAACATGTATGTAAGTGTGCGAGTGACTGTGTGTGGTATAGGTTGTGGGTGTGTGCATAACATGTGAGTAAAAGAGAGAATAGAGTCGAGAGAGTATATGAACTCATGTCCTGTGTATGTATTTTGTTAATCTTTATTTTATCAATCAAATTGATTAAACCGTAAGCAATGTAGACATAAGGATTACCTATGCTACTAAAATTTAATCTGGTAATTCGATTTTGTCTTTAGATTGAAGTTTACCCCATCTTGATCAGTTGTGTTTTCCGAACTCTAAATCTCTAATCATGCCGACTGACTTCTCACTCTTACACTCTACCATGTTCCAAAATTTTTGTTTCTATGTGTCGTCATTAAGAATTGATTAACAAACCATTAATTAATATTGTTAATTATACAAACAGATCGTAATCTTTTTGTAAGAAACTACCGCTGCTACCATTTTCCCTCTCCATTTTCATCTTTTATTAAACATCCATCGGTAACTTTTTATTTTGATCTATTCATCAACCAAAAATCTGTAAATGAAATTGACTGCCTTTGTATTGGTAGTTCCACTAAATAGATCTGCATATTTTTATTATGAAAATTAAATTGGAATGTTGTGGTAATTGATTTGATAGGACATTTATAATCAAGCGAATCTGTAAGTTGGATTGAGTTTTTTTTCTTCTGTGCAGAGTTGAAAATCCATGGAGAGAGAGAAAGAATTGGGATTCTGTTGTGTACACATGTCTTATGAAGTGTCCCAACATTTTCTAGAACAATGAAGTATGTGTACACATGTCTTGTGAAGTGTCCCAACATTTTCTAGAACAATGAAGTGTGTTACATGAAGAATAATTTAGTGGCATAAACATTGATTATATTGCCACTTCAAAGAGACACTTGGTCTCACCATGTTCTTAATTGATACAAGTGTCTCACCATTTATACTTTTCATTTAGCTATAAATAGGCATGTATTGTATAGAGTTTTACTACAAGTGATTGAAAGAAACAAAAAGAGAAGAAAATTCTCATATTCTCTCCTTTCTATTTCTTAGTTTATGTTACAAGTTATTTTGTTCATCCTAAGCATTAATTAATTAGTTAGCCCATCTTAACATAGAAGTTTATGTATTAAAATTATTAGTATTTTAATGCTTAGACTAGTAACTTGTATTAAATAAGTCACACAAATTATAATACGTTATCAGCACGAATTAGCTCGGCGTGTTCGTGGTTTTCCAACTAGTTCATCAAACTAAAGAAGTGGACATCTGCAGGTTTGATTTTTCTGTTACATCTTTTTATTTTATTTTAAAATGTCAGCAAATTTAGTTAGTCTGGATTTTATGCCACTTGAGGACTCCGGTGAAAACTATCTCTCATGGGCGCTCGATGCTGAGATGCATCTAGAAGCGAATAAACTTGGTCATACGATCATATGGGGAGATTGTACATCAGACGAGCGCGCTAGAGATGTAGCTTACTTGCGCCGTCATCTCTCCTCAACCCTGAAACATGAGGTAGCACACTGTAGAGAACCTCAAAAGTTATGGAATACCATAAAAGGGAAATATGACCATTTTAAGGTGGTCACCCTGCCAAAAATTCGTGACCAATGGATTCATCTGAGGTTTCAGGATTTTAAATCCGTATCGGCATACAATTCTGAGTTGCACAAAATTGCTGCTCAATTTGAGATGTGCGGTGAGCCGTTATCAGAATAATCCAAGCTAGAGAAGACGCTGAGTACTTTTCATGCTTCCCATATTGTACTCCAGCAGTTATATCGGGAACGCCGTTTTACACGGTATTCTGATCTTATATGTTGTCTTCTCGTAGCTGAGAAGAATAACGAATTGTTAATTAAAAATCACGAGTCTCGTCCTTGTGGTTCTGCTCCGGTGCCCGAAGTAAATAGGGCATCGTATTCTGGACATGGACATGGACATGATCGTGGTAAGTAGGGTTATTTTGGAAATAAGCGTAAATGTGGAGGCTATAGGCATAGAAATTCCAACATCCATCCGTATAACAAAAATACGGAAGCAATGCAAGGCAAAAGGAAGGGATCGACTTCCACTTCTCAAAGGAAATTTGAGAATCCCATCAAGAAAAATGACGAAGGTTGCTATCGCTGTGGTTCTAAAGACCATTGGTTTAGATGTTGCCGCGCTGATCTCCGTGAACCTCACAAGAAAAAGGAAGTAATCGTTGAGATGAATTTGGAAGAACGAAATATTTCCACTGAACCTCCGAAGTTAGAGGTTTTTGACTACCTAATCGATTTGGAGGATAATAAATACCAGACTACTTTTGACCAGTTTGCTGATGGTCTGTTTCGTGTAAATTAAAATTTTAGTATTGTGTTTTAGTGTGTTGTTTGTATTTGTACTTACCTCTTTTGGTATTTTTGGCTTGTACTAATTTTTGGGTTTTGCATGCGTAATATGTATGAGTGTATGTAATATACGTGTGTTGCTAAAATTATTTTGTGCAACTATCTTATACCTTCTTTATGTATATGGAAGGATATGAACACTGAAAGCAACCCCGATGGTGAATTTTGTCTCGTTGATAGTGGAACGACAAATTCAATATTTCTATGTACTAAGTACTTTGTAACCTTGAAAAGGTTCAAGTCTAATATCACTACCATCAGTGGTTCAGCTAACCTTGTAGAAGGTGCTGGTAAAGCTTATGTCTCATTACCGTGTGGTACCATATTCACTATCAATGATGCGTTATATTCCTCCGGATCCCATAGGAATCTGTTGAGTTTTAAAGATATACGCAATAATGGATACCACATTAAAACGGTAGATGAAAACAATCAGGAGTACTTGTATATTACATCGCCAAATGGAAGTCATATTGTTGAGAGGCTTCCAGCCCCCGCTTTTGGATTGTACCATACAAAAATTCGGAAAGTTGAATCTTATTCGGTCATAGTTCGAAAATTTTATGACCCGAATACATTTGTGTTGTGGAACAATCGACTTGGACACCCAAGTTCTACTATGATGAGTAGAATTTCTCAGAGCTGTCAGGGACATCCTTTGCAGAAACTTCTGTTTAACAAAGGATTTGGTTGTACTGCCTGTTCTTTGGGAAAACTAATTACAAAACCATCCTTGACAAAAGTAGTTCTGGAATCACCTACATTCTTGCAGAGAATACAAGGTGATATATGCGGTCCAATACATCCTTATAGTGGACCCTTTCAGTACTTTATGGTTCTGATTGATGCTTCTTCTAGATGGTCACATGTTTGTTTACTTTCAACACGTAATTTAGCATTTGCTCGGCTTCTTGCCCAAATTATAAAATTACGTGATCATTTTCCTGATTATTCTATCAAGTCAATACGGCTTGATGGTGCAGCGGAGTTTTGCTCAAAAATGTTTGATGCATATTGCATGTCGTTAGGCATTGAGGTTGAGCATCATGTTGCTCATGTGCATACACAAAAAGGTTTAGCATAATCGTTCATTAAACATCTTCAACTCATTGCCATACCTATGCTTATGAAAACTCAGCTCCCCGTTTCAGCTTGGGGACATGCTATTTTGCACGCTGCTGCACTGGTACGTTATCGACCTTGTGAGAATAATCAGTATTCTCCTTTACAACATGTGTTAGGTCATCCACCAGACATATCTCATTTGCGTGTTTTTGGTTGTGCTGTTTATGTCCCTATTGCACCACCACAACGCACTAAGTTTGGCCCACAACGTCGACTTTGGATATATGTAGGATTTGACTCACCATCTATAATTCGATATCTTGAACCATTAACAGGGGATGTTTTTACGTCAAGATTTGCATATTGTCATTTTGATGAGACAGTTTTCCTACCGTTAGGGGGAGGAAAGCTACCGCATGAAAAACGGCGTGAATTATCCTGGTATACACCGAAATTATCTCATTTTGATGTATGCACAAGTCAGTGTGAAACTGAGGTGAAAAAGATTTTACATCTTCAAAATATTGCGAATCAAATGCCTGATGCATTTACAGATACAACAAAAATAATAAAAGTTGATGTGCCAGCTAAAAATGCTCCATCACGCATTGATGTTCCTGTAGAATAATCTGTGGATATGGAAGCAAATAAGTCGTCTGAAGTACGCCGTAAGCGTGGACGACCAGTTGGGTCCAAGGATTCTGCTCCTCGAAAGAAGAAAAGCCAATCTCATTCATTGACTAATAGTGATCTTGAGGACACTATTAAAGATGGATCCAAACTTTCTGAAAATAGATCTCCTGACGAGGAGAATATCTCGGTGGAGACAATGGAACCTCAAAATGAGGAAGTCTCTATTAATTATGCATGCAATAGAGAAGTTTGGGATCAAAGTACAATGATTATTGATGACATATTTTCATTTACAGTAGCTACTAATATTGCCTTGGATGATGATGGTGTTGAACCACACTCTATAGAGGAATTTCGTCAAAGGGATGATTGGCCAAAATGGAAAAACAAAATCCAAGCAGAATTACTTTCTCTCGCTAAGAGAAATGTTTTTGGTACTGCAGTCCGAACACCAGATAATGTGAGCCCGGTTGGCTGTAAATGGGTGTTTGTGAGCAAGCGAAACGAGAAAAATGAAATTGTTCGCTATAAAGCGAGACTAGTGGCACAAGGTTTCTCACAGAAACCAGGGATTGACTACGAGGAAACATATTCTCCTATAATGGATGCAATTACTTTTAGGTATTTGATTAGCCTAGTAGTCCATGAAGGACTGGACATGCATCTAATGGACGTGGTTACTGCATCTGTATGGAAAATTGGATACGGATATTTATATGAAAATACCTGAAGGTTTTCAGTTGTCAGCAGATAAACCATGTCATATGTATTCACTAAAATTAAATCGAGCCTTGTATGGTTTGAAATAATCTGGACGAATATGGTATAATCGTCTGAGTGAATACTTGTTAAATCAGGGTTATGTGAACAATCCTATATGCCCATGTATTTTCATTAAAAAGGAAAACACAGGGTTTGCTATCATTGTTGTATATGTAGATGACATCAATCTTATTGGAACTCCTGATGAACTCTCCAAAGCACAAAAATGCTTAAAGAAGGAGTTCGAGATGAAAGATCTCGGTAAAACAAAGTTTTGTCTTGGTCTTCAACTTGAGCATTATGAGGGTGGAATCCTTGTCCATCAATCATCGTATACAGAGAAACTTCTCAAACGCTTTAATATGGACAAATCTTATCCGCTTAGCACTCCAATGGTTGTGAGAACTCTTGATCCCAAAAGAGATCCATTTCGCCCCAAAGAGGAAGGTGAAACACTCCTTGGTCAAGAAGTACCATATTTAAGTGCTATCGGTAGGTTATTGTATTTAGCCCAGTGCACTAGATCTCTTTTGCAGTAAATCTCTTAGCCAGGTACAGTTCTGCACCAATAAAGAGACATTGGGCTGGAGTAAAACACATTTTTCGCTATCTGCGTGGAACTACGAACATGGGACTGTTCTACTCAAAAGACTCAGAAAACAGCTCGAAAATGAAGGGATATACAGATGCTGGTTATCTTTCGGACCCCCACAAAGCAATCTCTCAGACAAGATATGTCTTTACAATCGGAGGCACAGTATTTTCATGGCGATCTTGCAAGAAAAGCATGCCCACTACCTCCTACAATCACTCTGAAATAATTGCTCTACATGAAACAAGTTGAGAATGCGTGAGGTTGCGATCATTAGTCGAGCATATCAGAATTTCTTATGGCCTACCATCCATTACCAGTACGCCAACAATAATTTGTGAAGACAACTCATCTTGCATATCACAAATTAAATAAGGCTACATCAAAGGTGATAGGATAAAGCATATTTCTCCAAAACTATTTTACGCTCACCATCTCCAGAAGAACAAAGAGATTGAGATCCAGAAGATCGTAATCTTTTTGTAAGAAACTACTGCTGCTACCATTTTCCCTCTCCATTTTCATCTTTTATTAAACATCCATCGGTAACTCTTTATTTTGATCTATTCATCAACCAAAAATCTGTAAATGAAATTGACTGCCTTTGTGTTGGTAGTTCCACTAAATAGATCTGCATATTTTTATTATGAAAATTAAATTGGAATGTTGTGGTAATTGATTTGATAGGACATTTATAATCAAGCGAATCTGTAAGTTGGATTGAGTTTTTTTTTCTTCTGTGCAGAGTTGAAAATACATGGAGAGAGAGAAAGAATTGGGATTCTGTTGTGTACACATGTCTTATGAAGTGTCCCAACATTTTCTAGAACAATGAAGTATGTCTCATGAAGAATAATTTAGTGGCATAAACATTGATTATATTGCCACTTCAAAGAGACACTTGGTCTCACCATGTTCTTAATTGATACAAGTGTCTCACCATTTATACTTTTCATTTAGCTATAAATAGGCATGTATTGTATAGAGTTTTACTACAAGTGATTGAAAGAAACAAAAAGAGTAGAAAATTCTCATATTCTCTCCTTTTTATTTCTTAGTTTATGTTACAAGTTATTTTGTTTATCCTAATCATTAATTAATTTGTTAGCCCATCTTAACATAGAAGTTTATGTATTAAAATTATTAGTATCTTAATGCTTAGACTAGTAACTTGTATTAGATAAGTCACACAAATTATAATAGATTCTATTAATTTCCTATTTTTAACCAAAAAAGCCATTAACTAGGGTTAGATACAAACCAATAAACAAGGGATGAATGTGCACCCCGGGTTAAGAGGGGGTGCACATAGACGGACTCGAGTTATTGAGTTTACTACTTTATTGCTGAAACAAGCACTTTTCTAGAACTTACGCGAAATAACGGATATAACTAAGTTTACACCAATTGTGTGTTGTTCCTTGGTAGTTGTGTGTTTACGTCATGAATTTTATGAAAATTTATATCAAATTCCCTTTTTTGATTTATAATAAAGTATCTCAATATTTCTATAATACAGTAAGATTTTTGAAAGTGAAGAAAGAAATAACACATATCTTTTTGAAAAAGAAGAAAGGTTTTATTTATTTTTGGAAAGGAAGAAAAAAAAGGAAATCAGATATATATATATATATATATATATAAATGGCATAGATATTTCGTATTCTAGGAAAAGGTGCGAGAATTGCTGAACTCCGCAACAAGGTAATAACCATGTGCGAGTCTAACTCACTGTGACCCGCCCAGTCACCAGATCCCGATTCATTCCAATAATACCCTCCCTAGTCAGCTAGGTAAACCACTCTGGTTAAGGTTAGCTTCAAATAGGTCGGGGTTCAGAAAATAGAAATGGTCGTAGTTGTGTTTCGAATTCCATCGTAAAATCCTCTTTTTTATAGATCTTAGACTCTCTCCAAGATGTGCTGGATCAATTTTGAGTTTTGATGGACGAGAGATGGTTTTACTTAACCCAATTGATGAGCATCTACTACCTCTATTGTTCTTCACCGTTATAAATATCTGCAACTTTAGAGGAGAATTCGAGTTCAAAAATTGAGATGGGTTGATATGCAACGAAAATTAGAAAACTACAATTCCTTCTTTATTTAACGCAATCAGTTCATGGTATCACTGATCATCTCTTGAGAAAGGTTCGATTTTTTTCTGATTTTTCATTGCGAAATTAGTTCAAATGGGTATATGTTATTGTATCAATTTATTCCAAAATTGATACACAGGTTTCTCCCAGTTTAATGTGGAATTAAATTATAGGTTTCAGTGTGATGTGGAATTAGTTGTTTGTAATTAAGTTGTTTATTAGACATTTGCACTGTTCTTCATTAGGCCATTGGTCCGGAGACTGAATTAAATGAAGTTGTTCACTGTAACTTGGTACTAAAATTAAGAAATTGATTTTGTTACTTGGTATTTGTATGTGAATTTGGTTTGATCAACATGATTGTTCAGGTGATTCAGATTTGAAGAACATTTGATTGATACAAAATCAACTAATACCACATTGATCTGATTTATAGTGGAAAATGAAAATTTCTCATTATGCATCATCCTTGTGTGTTTATGTTTTAGAACAAGAATAAGGCTTTTACTTTAACATGAAACATATTGAAGATCAAGTTCAATCTGTTGAATGAGAATTAGAAGTACTTGGAGGCAGTTGATGCTCAAAGACATAGCAAAAGCTGTCTAGATACTAGTTAAATATCTTAAGGTTTTCACTTCTTTTAACGAAGACTAATAAATTTCTAAAGAGATTACTCAATTGCTTACACCCAAAAACTTTAGATATGTTTTATTATAAGCATTATGAGATTCTAATACGTGTTCGATTTAATGTGCATTTGTATGACCAGGTAGAATGAGCGTCTTTCCAAGCATGGGGACACTAAATCAGTTCGTAACATAATACTAATGGGAGTTAAAAAACTTAATGAAGCAAATTATTTTTTCCGAGAAAAGCTTGCATTCCCACCTTTCAAAACTCACAACTCCGGACTTTAATAAACTAGAGGTTACTCTTGTTGTGTTACTTTATTTATTTTTTTTATTTTTTTTGGTGTGGATTTAATTATCTTCATGTTGCGTCTTTCATTATCGTTGATTGGAGAAGAATGAGATCAATTGCATGTCAATAGGGGAGACTTTTCCCAATATTCATGGGTAGCTTGACATAAAGGGGCTGGGGTTTCATATTTTCGATGTACTGCATCTTTTTCAGTAAGTTCTTACTCTCGTTCTATTTTCTTCACCCCCTGGATTTCTATTTTTGAATCAGTTGATTTAGGTTGGTGTTCATATTATATTTTATAATTTGTTGATGAAAATATGACGTTGTTAAAAACTCTATAACAGTTTTTATTTGGACATCATTTGTGTACTTCATCTGATTCAACTGAAGCATGATTGATGTATATCACAAGTCTTGAATCTCGATGTTCTAAAGATGTTAAATGTTATGTGAGCACTGCACTGAAAAAATGTTCTAAAGATGTTAAAGATGTTTTAAAGATGTTAAATGTTACGGAATCAGAGCCACCCTTTTGGATGGTGGTGAAATTAGAGGTGATTGAAATGCATGGATCTTCCCAGAGGTAATGCCCAATTCTGCTACATGGGGTGGTTCTTTTATCTTCTTTGCTTGGTGTCTTTTAAGTGCCATTGTTTGAAAAATAATCTCGCTCCCACCCCTCATTCCCTCCAGTTCATTTACCCTTTCGTCTGACTAAAAGTCAAAATAAGTAATATATATTCATGATATCTTCATTTGCTCTGGGTCAAGTTGATGACACGGCAATTGATGTGAACTTTTTTGGAAATTTGTCATTCAACAAAGTTATGCATCGATATCTACCAGGTGAAATTCAGTTGATGCCTCTCAAGATAGGGAAACCAAACTTTCTGGGGTACTTTTGAGACCGTAAGATTCATTCTATGTGACAATTTATGACTAAATTTGTAACGTGACTATCTTTCTCATCCTTTATCCATTTAAATTTATAAAGAGTGATGTAACCTTGACTATTAAGGGAGTTGAACTGGATTTCTTTATTATACAGCATAACACCATGTAACTTCAGGAATAAAGACCCTATGTGCACATTATTCATTTAGCCATGTGTACTGCTACCTCAAACCAGGGTTCCATCACCTCCTTAATCTACCAGGTTGCACAAATATACTCGCGAAGCAAAGACCTATTCGGCTGGAACTTAAAACAATGTACCCAAAGGTTTTTATGCTACATACTGCTACGAATACCTAGTAAAATTTATACTACCCTCAAAGTGGGATACACATCATTATTTATAATACCTCTAATAATAAGGTATCTATCGAAATTTATGCGACCATGTTGTCGAGGTACCCAATTTATTTTATAGGACTGTCTGAAAATAATATGCACTGCTTTTCTTATTAAAGTGAACTTCCCCACAAAAAATATGTCGTAGAGAGCATGGTTTATCAATAATGTTGTCCACGATAGCTAAAACTTATTATTAGAGGTATAGCTCATTTCCTTGTTTTACCAATATAGATCATTTCCTTGTTTTACCTAAAACTTATTTATTTATGTATAGCTCATTTCCTTGTTTTACCTAAAACTTAAGGATCAATGAGTCGCTACGGAAATGAAGAAGACTGAGGTTTATTTTTTTCCTCCATAACATATATAATCAATACATAACTAATATTTCTGATTTTTTTTTAACATAAAATGTAAAACAAAAACGCAAAAGGAGTTTAAGGTAAAGAAATAGTTGACCTCTTCCGAAATAAAATACCTCTCTAAAGCCATAGCATAAAATATATTGGGTACCTCTTAAAGGAGGTCCCAAAATATTTATTGGGTGTTTCTTCAACGGATTCAAATAATATAAATTTGGTATCTCTTCAAGGGCCCCAAAATATTTATTAGGTAGTTTTTCAACATGGTCAAATAATATAACTTGGATACATCTTTGAGGGGTCCCAAAACATTTATTGGGTACTTCTTTAACAGGGAAAAATAATATACATTTGGTACCTTTCTAGTACGGTTGTGTATTACTTGGATACTAATACATACACCAAGTGTTTAGACATCTTTGAACCGCTTGGAAAAATGTTACAAGTATCCTTAAAATGCTTATATCCTTATATGCTAGCCTCTCATGTGGATGAAAATCCATGCTCGTCACATTAGAGCCTTGGCTCAAGCTCTCATGACGACTTTAGGAGTGTGGTAAGTGTTAACGAAGGGCTAGTACTCATCCACTATGCAATAACACTTGCAGATGGAGATACAATAGTTTGGAATGGCTGCAAAATGTAGAACTTATGACGTAAAGAAAATTATATACAACAATGGTTAGGCAGGTATATATAGCTGGCTAAATGGGAAACTTCTACCAGAAATCAGTTAATATGATACACTATAAGAAGTTAAATTTACTTACACTATGAGCACCACTAAGAGAAAATGTATTGGATTTCTGAATGGGTCCCATGAGAGGATTGTTCGTAGGACGAGGTTCACGAGTTCCATCATTAGGAGCACAAGTATGATCAGTGAAGTGTGCATTGATGTCAGGATGAACTATCTCATCATATAACATGCCGTTGTAGGAAACAATGAATTTGACCCTGTGCTCTCATATTGCAATACCTTTAATAAACCATCTTTTTGCAGCAGTACACATACGAATTGAGAGGAAGAATACTTATAAATGCAGTAATAATATATTGTGTGTATATTTAAACTGTAATCCACCCTCAAACCGAAATGTCTTTCATAAGTGGCATTTATGACAATAATGATTGCTTAAATCATTTCAGCATCAAATAACATCATTGAATCTGTACAAAGGATGTGGATGAAATGTTGAGATATATAAATTAAGACTTATGTTTGACCATTTGACAGAACAGGCTTAAGTAATTACGACCAAGTTTAGGCTGTTAACCTGTCCAGTCCCTATGTGAGACTAATACCAGAATCTTAAGGCTATACATGATTCACTAGGCTGACTCGACCTCGTACGGGCGGATAAAACAAAAATAACAAAGCAAGCCTCTTAAGAATTCAAACTAATAAGCTACAGACTAAACGAGAATAACAAGGGTACCTTAAGGAAAAAAATATTAGCATGAACTACAGATACAACAAACTATTTCTCACCCTTTGTATTGTTCCTCTTAGTGAAGTCATCTCCAGCTCATCAAGCGGTAAATGCTTCACCTACACATTACAGCGTGAGAAACAAGTGAACAGCATAACCGAAGCTACTCAGAAAAACTAAGACCATTAGTGGAATGAAGTTAGGTACCTCAACATTAGTTGAATATTGAGGTTGATAGCATACATTGGCTTTAAGTTGACCTTTTTGAATAGCAAGGGAAAACATTGTTCTTTTTTTGCAAATTCTCTTCCTTAGATGTAGCGAGTAAAAGACCAACAATCTCCACTGCCAATCTCTCGTCAGGCCTCCCGGTGGTATCCAACTGCATAACAAGAACACAACCATAATAGACAATGAGAATTCTATTAACGAGGAGTATCGCAAGAAACATGCCAAACAAATAATTGGATATGATTCGTGAGGAAAGTCTATACAAGCCAAAACTCTAATGCAAAGGATATAGCTCTTAAGTTAAATTAGTTCCAACTGTATAGAGGAAATATCCAAAGGGTGATCTAGTCATTGGGTTGGCCATTGCAAAAATTTACACTACATGGAAGTCTCAAATGCCAAGCTAGGAAGTTCTTTACTAACTCTGATTGACCAGCAAAAATAAAATGACGGAATAAATCGATAGTGGAAACCATTCTAGCAATGCTCACAAGAAAGCAGAGGTTCGTTAAGAAAATATGTAAGGTAGTAACATATATGCATTTTTTATGGTCGTAACTCGTACCTTAATCTTTTCACGTGATATGCTCAAGGATCCAACCAATTGAGGTGATATCATCAGCTGATTTAGATTGATACCGGAGATGGAAACCTCCCCAAAAGGACCAATTTCCTCTGCATCGTCCATTATCTGGGTGCTTGTATCACTTGCTGCCAGTTTAGTATTAGAAACATAGATGGAGACAACATTGAAATTTGATCCTTCCAGTAGATTTCAAATTCATAAGCCTTGGAGAATCAAAAGTATAAGAGGACATCAAGCTGAAGAACTCAAAGCCACGCATACGGAAGTCCAGTACTTTTACCTACAGATTGGTAGAGAAAGTAAAAACATTATACACACCATTTTACCAGACTAATTCAAAAAAATCATATTAAATGCCACTGCAAAGAAAGCTAGTTAAAATATGTAAAAGCCAGGAATTGCATAAGGATTCTTGTTTTATTGGGAATTACTTAACCAAAAATGAACTTAACCAAAAATGAATTAATTGAATTAATTTTCTGTCTTTATAAGACCTAGCTTCAATTACGGGAAATAAGGATTTTTAACTGCAAATCCTCATAAAAATGAAAGCAATTTACCTATACGTATACAAATTTGGTAACAGAATAGCACAATCGACAATCAAAACCTATGAACCTTTGACAAAAGTTCAAATTCTGAATGAGCCGAATGAATTCTTTAGGGGAAGCAAGGGGATTGGTTTTAAATAGTAAAAAGAGGATTAGGGTTTCAAACTGGAAAAAAACGCTACTACAATCACCTTTCAACATGATGTGAACGAAAAATTAAACAGAAGTTAATACCTATATCATTTGGATTTGATGAATTCATATCCGTATTTGATGACTTCATTTCCATCCGTCTATGGCGCTCTGCAAACTTGCATAAGAGAAGATGAAGGAGAAACTGCAACAAGAATGGTTAGGGGAATTGAAGAAGATACAGGACATATAACTTCTGAACCCCCGACCTATTTGAAGCTAACCTAACCAGAGTAGTTTGATTAGGGAGGGTATTATTGGTATGAATCGGATCTGGTGACTGGGCGGGTCACAGTGAGTCTGACTCGCACATGGTCGTTACCTTGTTGCGGAGTTCAGCAATTCTCGTGCCTTTTCCTAGAATAGGTAATATCTATGCCCTTTGCTCTATATATGGTACTAGGGAATCACCCGTGCCGTGTCGGCACGGGATATTTCACACCGTTATATTCTGGATGCTTTGTTGTCGCACCACGTTTGGCTTCTTTTTCCCGTTATTATCTGGTTTGTATCGGCCAAATCACACAGTTGTGTGTTTTTTTTTAATGAAATTTTTTGTGTTCATTTGATTTCATTTTAGTTAAAAATTGTTTTCATTTTTATTTGATTCTATAAAATCAAATTTTCATTTTAATTTTAAAACTTTTTTCATTTTAAGATAACGACATGAAAAGGCTTGTATTGATAATGGACAACTATTATTGTATGTTTCAACATGGATTAGCTCCTGAGGAGGTGTTAGAAACAAATGTCTACATTCATTCTAGAGAGTTTGTGTTTAAAACCAATGCATTCAAAAGGGGTCTCTTGTTTGCTCGTCTTGCCTTCTATGTAATAACTCTATGGCGTCTATCATCTAATGTACTTTAGCAAAAACATGTATTTACAATTAGGCTATACATTTCATCATTGTGTGTTTCTTAGATTTATGATGGTATTAAGGACGAGCCTTTTGGCACTGATTAAATTAGCTAGACGATTGGTATCCATGTCTGTGCTAAAGAATCGTTATTAAAATGATGTTTTTTAATGTTAAACTACTGACAGAAATTTGCCTTTAAAACACGCTGAGTTAACTGTAGATGGGCCAGAATTTACTTTTAGCGTCAACGTTCTGGCTTGAATAAGGGAGGAAAGACAATTTAGATACTCAGCAGGAGGAACAACCTGCAAGTTCAGAAAAATAAGTATTATAAATATCCGCATGCCGATAAATTAAGAACAAATAGATGTTCAGATACATAGAACAAAATAAGCTTATTTGATACAAATTAGTATGGAAAAGTAATCCCTAATTGGATTACAAAAATCTAGGTAAGCCATTTTCAACATTCGTTACATTCCAATTGTTTTTATCTTAATCAGACAATCATGTGAAAGCCTTTGAAATCTACTCCTATTTAGCTTAACATCTGTACACAACAGCTCATACTAGAGCTCAACAAAGATAGTTACTGAAACATAATTAGGTACAAAACTATTTAAGCCACAAACCCAATCCACTTCAGGTCATTGAAATGGCACCATTTGTGAACAACATGAGATTAGGTTTGATATAACACCAAAAAAGGTGCAACAGCCTCTTCTTGTCATGCAACTCAAAATTGTCTGCTAGAAAGGAAAAAAAACATGATCTAGGATTCCGAATTCAGTTAACCAAGTACAGGTGATACTAAGAACCCCTGATACTAAGAACCCCAAATTAAAAATGAATGTTAAATATAAAACCATATAAGTTCAACTCGCATTTGGAATATATAAGACCCATTTATTTCGCGTGAAAGGCAGCTCATCACTAAGATCCAACCTTAATAATGCTTCAAATCAGTTCCTAGGCCCCCTCCCTATTAGTCTTGGATCTTGGAAGGAATTAACCAATTCAACACAAATTAGAACAAAACCTTAAAAACCAATCTTAGGGAAGAAAGAAATAAGAAAATGCGCTCGAGAGGAAAAGGTTTCAGGAGAAATAATTAAATGTCTGCAAGATTGAGAAACTAATTTTCAATTGATTTTTTCAAGATTGAGAAATAAGTGAACAGGTTTCACTCAATTATACCTTTGCACTTAAGGCCATCTACTTTTCAACTGAGCTGCTATATCAGTATTAGTCAAATTAGCATGAAAACTTACATTACAACTGTCAAATGGAGAACCATAATTGAGTGAAACTCAACCATAAATCGAACCCTTTTTTTTTCTTTCCCAAGAAGAAGATGGACCAATTGACTTTGTAAGCTTTAACAGAGAATTTGATAAACAAAAAATTCTTCACAAAAGCTAAAGAATTGGAACATTAAAATCAACGATTAATCTTTCCACTCAAAATCAATGTAAATTCTTTTAAAATTATTTGACAGATTTCCCCTCAAATTCCCACTCAATGTAAATCCTTCTAAAATTATTTGACAGATTTCCCCTCAAATTCCCACTCAGTGTAAATCCTTAAAATATTACTCGGTATTTGATTTAACATTTTCCAATGTAAATTCCCCTCAAATTCTCCAATGTAAATCCACTCAATGGAGTATTTGACAGAATAAGGATTCTTCTGTGAGGGGAAAAACCTACTTTCCACTCAAACCATCAAGAACCAATTGACTGAATTAATCGGTAGCATTAAAAAGGGAAATCGAAACTTAAACTAAACAGAGAAATTGAGAGGCATTTTCATACGTAAGACGTGTAGCTAATATAGAAACCCAAAGTGAAAACCTAATGAAAGAAGAATCTATTTTTTCTAATCAACTTTGCATGAATCAATCGGCAACCACCATTGGCAAAAACTGTAAACGGAAGTTAGAAAGGAGGCGAAACTTACATGTTGAATTGGTGAGACTGATGCTATTCTGGGATGTTCCGAGACATTTTATAGAGGCAAAATGCAATTAAATCCATGGAGAGCGTTTGTTTTAGTATAAATTCACAAATAAATCAATCTGAGTGGAAATTTCATCAAGATATAAACCAAGAACCGTTACTGAATTACAAATCTTAAAATTGATTGATGGGGAATCTCTAGTGACGCTGAAAAGATGAACAGATTGAGAATTTATTCTGCCGTTGAAAACATAATGGAAAAATTGGATTTGACATAGCCTGCAGATTGGAATTTTATTCAGGCGTTACAAAAGTTAATTGGAGATTATTTAATCATTCCTAGGGTTTGTATGGGACAGGACAGGGGGAGATCACAGCCGTTAGTTGATTTCAAATGCATGTATCTTGGACGCTGGACACTACTGCGGTATACAGATTGATATGTTTTTGTATATACGTAAATAAAACTATGGCTGTAAACGGGTCCGGGTCCTCCCGGGTAGTACATGGCCCAAAACCGGACCCGTCATATCAGCATCGGTTCCGGG
This sequence comes from Papaver bracteatum, assembly GCA_023529315.1. Classification (NCBI taxonomy): domain Eukaryota; kingdom Viridiplantae; phylum Streptophyta; class Magnoliopsida; order Ranunculales; family Papaveraceae; genus Papaver; species Papaver bracteatum. The sequence goes on from JAJJWX010004157.1 coordinate 866,430, forward strand.
TCCTAACGGTTCCGGGGACGGTTCCATAATGTGTTGGCCCAGAACCGGACCCGTTTAAAGTCCCGGGTACCCGTTGGGTATTAAAAAAACTATAAACAAATCTTAAAATCTTAATTTTTTTCTCTTTTTAACTTGAATATAAATTAATTTTATAAAAAATTATTATTATTTCTTTATTAATGTACTAAATAAAAATTAAATGTAAGAAAAAAATCAAAAAAAAAAAAAAATCAAAGCCGAAACTTGCAAAATACCTATAATTTTGCTAAAAAGATGATTAAAAGGTTAAATAAACGGGTACCCATTACCCTTGGTGCCGACAGGTATTGCCGTTTGGACCCGTTAACATTCGGGTCCAATTGGGTAATTACCCGTCGGGTCCTAAGTTGCTAATGGGTCCAACTTTAGGACCCAGAACCGGACCCAATTAGGCGGATCCGGTTCCGGGTAGCGGGTAACGGGTACCCATTGACAACCCTAGAATGATGGGATGTTTTGCCAACAATGTTGGCTTCCTGAAACCAACCTTTGGCGAAAATTTTTCCATCGTGCATCATAATCATACTAGTTCTGATCCCCCGGAATCTGAATTTGGTGTGTTTTTTTTTTGCTGACTCGTGCCGAGTTAGATGTCAAACTGTTTGTTTTTTAGTTAGAGTCATATCCGACTCGCGACCTGACTCAGTCCCGTTTAATTCAGGGATCAAAATGTCCCTGATTTACGAGACCAAACCACTGACTCATATGTTTTTGGATCGGTTGAGTTATTTCTGACTCAAAAAGCAAACACATTCAGCCAGATCTAGATGAATTACACTAAAAAAAGAAAAATAAAAATAGATGTTAGCCAGGATCACATGACAACTTGTTTATTTTCTGTTTTTATGATTCTGACTTGAAAGCTAACTTTACATGTATCTGATTTGGAAGTCTTTGAAATAATTCAAAGTTATTTTGCCACACGTAGATATTCCAAAACCGACCTTAGGCAAAAAAAAATTGTTATTTCACTTCTTGTTTGCTTGGATCTAATTGGGTATTTGAATTTGACTTCGCCCCAAATTACATGTCAGGTCGTTCTTTTTTGTTTTTTTATTTTATTTAAAATTTTCCGATGTTGGACTTGAGGTTTGATCTAGTACATACATCAGACTCGGAAGTATTTGAGTCAAGTATAATTATTAACCGATTTGTTGGGCACATATCCGATTAGATTAAAAAAGTATGTATGTATTTCTACAACCAATTCAGACCTGAATATAATTGTTAGAGCATTGCTTGGTCGAACTCACAAGTGTTGTTATCTCAAGATTGTCGTCAAATTTAGTTGTTCAAAACTATATCTTGATTTCTAATCTACATTTAGTCAAGTCTCGGATTAGGATTAGAAGTGTGTAGTTGAGTATCAGACATCACTGCGTTCTACCATTTGAAGGAGAAGATCAACTGAAGACATTTGTATAACTTCATCGACAAAAGCTATGTGAAGACTGAACCAACCTATTACTTAACTTTTCACCTTTCTATCTATGAGACTAAGTCGCATGACTAAGAGCAGGGGAGATGGGTAGTCTCTCTTTTATATGAAGGAAGGTAGTCTATCATAAAAGTGTTACACTACCAACCACTCGTTCGACTGAACAAGTTGGGGGTGGAAGTGGGTTGGTAGTGACCCATAGTTGGCTCTAATTAGAGAAACTTGGTAGTTCACTCCTTCAAATGAAAGAGTGAGATTACCCATAGCTCCTGCTCTAAGTGGACTTTAAATTATAACACAATAGAAATTTCGAGTCAAGTTTATCTTGTTAAATATTATCGAAATATTATTATCGCTAAGCCAAAGAACACTTGTCCAGTACTTGATGAATTTGGTTAAATTTTTCATTGTTTATGACCTAAATCATGGTTCAAGTTAATCATTTGAAAATAGCTTGGAACAATGATACGTGTCATTGATGTTATTTGGGAATATTTCAAATCGATTGTTAGAGACATATAGAACTACTGAAAAATATTGATACGGGATAGTACACATATTGGGGTAACTGTTATAGTTGTGGAGTCGCAGTACATATACCAGTGTACATATCGGCATAGATATAGTTCGGCAACGACCTTTGGTACAAATACTCGTATGGATACCAAAAAGTTATGTTGACTCGTGAACTCAGGAAGGTACACGTACTAGTACGGATACCAAAATTTTCTGAATTATTTTTGTCTTAAGGGTATACACACCCGGTACACGTAGCTATGATAGAACTGACTCACGGACTAGAAGTAAGTACACATACGTAGCTATGATATATGCATACTTACCCAATCGAATATTTTCAGATACATCATAATTATTTCTATGATATAATCACCATTTGAATAACTCTATAAACACACCTTTAATACATTTGATCACATTACAACATACAGTTATGACTCAAGATTAAAGTCTAAAGTGTTAATAAAAATGGTTAAGCTTATTATGGTTTGTATGGCTAGCTTCGACTAACCATACTTGAACAAGGCATTATACACGGTTCGGTTACTGCTCATCCTGGCCATAGTGTATATTCTATTAAGTGTTTCTCAAGTCAAAGATTCATCTAACGGTGGATATTGATTGCTTGATTCCAAAGCAACCTTAGCTTAAATCTGAAGCAACCTTCAAACTCGAAAGTATATAAAAGGAGAACCTCAAGGAACTAGGATTTTGGTACACCTCTCCCTGTTCTACTTCTCTATGTTTCATACATAAATCACCATTAAGTCATGCAGCATTAATCCCGACAGTTACATACATATTTATGATAGAGGCATAAAGGAGGCAGTTTCATACAGATTTATGATAGAGGCATAAAGGAGGCAGTTTCATGCAGATTTTATGAGGGAGGCATAAATGGGCAGTTTAATGCCATTTATGTTGATAATGAAATTTAGATGTAAAACTGTATAAATGGGGGGAGCGAATAGGAGAGAAAAGGAGAATGTAACACAAAACATGAATAAAATTATTCTCCCTAAGGGGATTCACCCGTGGACGTAGGCAACTATGCCGAACCACGTTAAAACTCTATGTTTCCTTCCGTTCTTCAAATCAACCTCTAACCCTAAATCCATAGGAAATAATCAATTCATCGTGTTTTGTGCCCAAAAGTGATTTTGGGTACAAACAGTAAGCTTATGTGGTCTTTTTCCAATATTTTTCTACGGACTTCAAGTTTGATAGAGCCACAGAGTTCATCCTTCAACCTTGATCAAGTCTAACTAATTTTCTGTACTTGCACCACCCTTTTAATTTTCTACTTGATCCAGTTTTGTTCATCTCAACTGCACATGCATGGAACATAAATTAGGGTTTACGTAAAAGGTTGTTATCCCTGAACCGTAGAAAAGTTTGTAAAAGAAACCATTACCAACAATCAAAAAAAATAATGGAAAACGACGATGAATTAAACATAGAGAAGTAGAACATGGAGAGGTGTTGAAGAAGACCTCGGAGAGGAAAACTTAGGATTAGCTTTTTTTCCTCACTCGTTTTTTTTTTCTTTTTAGGATTTTTTTATTATTCTCCCATATAATTTTGTTAATTTTTCGAGGGAAAAACCAATGGAGTCTTGCCAAGTGTCCTATTAAGGTTTAATGTACAAACTCTTTTCTAAGCAATCCACCTCACTATTTCCTTAGCGAACGGTGACGCTCACCATTCAACGTGGGGGCTTATATGAGTTAGGATTTTAAAGGAGTTAGATGTTCCACACACAAACAGGGGTTCAATTAAAAATGAAAAAAACATCAATACAATTTAAAATCCGGCTTGTAGATCAGCTGGTTTCATGCCCTCCACAGAGGTTTCATGCGCTCCAGGAGGTCCCAGGTTCGAGTCCCAGATGGCACAATATTACAGAGTTTAACATGGACAGTAGAGTTAGTTTTCCCTCCTTGCGAAGACATTAATCACACTATCCGCTTCGGCTCCCCGACTTTGTTCCTCATTAGGCTCGCTGGTAGGCTAGCACGGAAACCTGTTCAACTTATGTAGTAGTACGTTGCTTGGAGCTTAGCTTGTTAGTATTCCAATTATTCGTTAATTACGTAAAAGGAAAAAAAAATACAATTAAAAAAAAATAAAAAGCCAAAAACCTATTAATTTTTTATTTTAACGATATACCAAAATCAAATGAACCTTTTGAAATATAATATAAAGTATAATTAAATCCTAATAAAAATTCAACTGGAATCATCCGACAAGAACTTGGTTACCGGAATTAATTTTGTCCATTTGAAGTTTGAACATACAAGCTAAAGATAAAGATAAACACTACCCAAATTCCTATCAAAATGGAAGCTGCGAAAGACTTTTTTTTATTATCCGTCGACGTGCAATGCACGTACACTCTACTTGTTTTATTATAAATCCTAAATCCAGAAAGGAAATTTGGTATAAATTTCCATAATTCCGGAAAAGTGCTCCTTTCTGCAACAACAGTGGTAAACATAAGAGCTTGTTTAAGGAACAAAAAGTGGTAAACTCGTAAGAGCTTGTTTAATGAACGAAACATTGCATAACTCTAATTTCGGCTTCAGATCCTTGGTCTCGAAACTTGTCTTTCTATCTGTCCTAGCCTCTTATGGAGTGACATGTGTCTCTAGCTCTAATATTAATGTGACGGTGTCTATATGCCCTCTTGCTTCAAATTAATTTTCAATGCTTATATGTTTAAAAATCTTCATAATCTCCTCTAATGTTTAACTAATTTTCTTTCAGAAGCTTCTTATATCCACATCATGTCGGGCATTCAGTTTTGGACCTTCATGATGATCTTACTCCTTCTGGTAACATTATTGTTACAGTCGTATCAAGTATTGTCATCCCAGCTAGCAGTTTTGCAAATCATCGGTCCGAAGATGATCACCAACAATATGTTCCAGTATTATTCTCAATATGATTATGTGTATGATCTCTCTAGGAATTTCAGTTCTTCGCTGTTATTCCGGAGTTCGCCGAGTCGACAACACCGAGTTAAATCTGTAAATTTACAACAGAAAATTGTACCGAGAAACAGTCTGTCACAAAATCGCCAATCGTGGAACGTGAAAAATAGTGATGTTGGCCAGCTAAACGGGAGTATTCTACTTAATAAAATGAGTCGTCTACAAAAAGTCTGTCACAACGTGCCTCCACTATGCAATGTCGCTTTTTCAAAGAACGATCTTTCATCTTTATTGTCTTCTCATAGTGCTCAATTTGGTCATAAAGAACCCAAAGGGAATATTTTACTAAATCAAACTAGCTGTCAACAAGCTTTATGTTATAATGTGCCTCCACAAGCCTTTGTCGATCATTCAACTGTCATACGCTCTGTTATATTACCAGACATGGTCAAAATATGGTTAAAAAAAAACAATGATTCGCAGTCTGTCACGCGTGCTTTGTTCACTGACCGAAGCAGTATCATAATGGTCACTAATACACAATATCGACAATGCAATATCGCTTTTCAGCAGGAAAACCAACCATATATCGGCATAACAAACCATGTTTATCCTTTGTACTACTGGGCGAGAAACTTTATTTCAATTATAAACCTTTCCTACATCATTTCCTACCAAACCTTTGCTCCTTCATATTCTAAAAAAATTCTCCCGGTCATCCTGTGCAACACTGGAGAAATTATGGCCTCTTCTTCAAACAACTAGATTTCAGCTATCACCAAAAAACTACAAATAACTTTCATCCGAGATATCACTGCTCGTAATCTTAGAAAACCAATTGGTTCAAAAAAAGCAATTGCAGATGCGACTGAGGACTGGAAGAATACGGCAATAGGAATTTTTTTTCCAGAAGATGCAATGGAAACTGATGACGTTAGAAAAGAAGTGACTTCTCTCTGGAGAAGATGGAAGCTAAAAGATATGCGTGCTGTCGACAGAAATATTTTTATTTTCAAGTTCTTCTCAAAAGAAACTATGATGTCAGTGTTGAAAAGAGGACCGTGGAATATTCTGAAATGTCATTTGAATCTCAAAGAATATGATCCTACATTCACTATTAAAGACTGGACTTTTACTCATCAAGAATGGAATGTACAATTTCAAAAAATTCTCTTAGAACATCATTCGGAAGCTGTTGTTAGTGAAGCTATCATAGAATTGGGTGACAAGATATGGACTAATCCGGAGAACTGCAGACCGGGCTATGGAAGCATAATTACAGCTAGAGTTAAAATCGAACTAACTAAACCTATGTACAGGGGTGGTTGGTGGAATACTACTGCGGGAGATGTAACTTGGGTAAGATATCATTGGGAAAAACAGTCGCACAACCTATGTAAGGAATGTTGGACTATTGACCATAATGATGAAGAATGTGGGAACACTGCTGAAGATTTAAGAATCAGGGGTTAAACTAATGAGAAGTATATTGAATACTGCCATGCGTTGGCAAAAAGTTACGGAGTTGAGATAATAGATGACATCAACCTGTTAATTCAGAGAATTGGAGAAGCTAGTATAAACAAGAAAAATATAGAAGCTAAGGAAGATCAACAACAACGTGAAAGGAAAACTAAAAGATCCATGAGTTCTGATACTGATATTCATTATGAGGTTCATGCTAGTAATATCAAAAATAATACTGGAAAGCGATCATCTTCTACTGTGGATGATGATATGGAGAATGACTGGACTGAAGAAGGAGTAATGATGGAGAAGGAGGACTTGCATGATGTGGACGAAGCTCCTGCTACTTTGGTAACTTTTTCTAAACTCTATAAAAAACCTACTTTTACTAAATTTACTAGTTGCTCTAGTTATCTAAACTGTGTCTCTTTTAATAGTGCGGCTCTTGCTATTGTTTCTTTCTCTAATATTTCCAATATGAGAGTCATAGCTTGGAATTGTAATGGTTTTGCAAATAAAAACACTAGGCAATATATGTCATATTTGAATAGGATTCTTAATCCAGACATAATCTTTCTACAAGAAACAAAAATTTGCAATGATAAAATTCTCAGATTCATCAGACCTTTAAATTTTCCTAGCTCCTTTTATGTTCCATCAATAGGGAGATCTAGAGGAATTTGTTTGATGTGGAAAGATGGGTTTGATCTTGATATTATATATCATGACAAAAATATGATACATTGTCTAGTTAGGAGTGACCCTTCTAATCCTAGATGGCTATTGTCTTGTGTCTATGGTTCACCTTACCCCCAGGAAAATAATGGACAATGGGGTTTTATTAGAGATATATGTTTAACTTTTGATATTACTGCCCCTTGGATAGTGATTGGTGATCTGAACATCACTTTACATGAAGATGAAAGAGTTAATAACAACAGTTCATCCCGCACCTCTTCCTCCAGAATTTGTAATATCATAAATGATGTAGGATTTAGTGACTTAGGATACCATGGAAATCCATATACCTGGACAAGCAATACTCATGGAACTGGCAGGATAAAGTCTAGATTAGACAGAACCTTAATGAACTCTGATTGGTTGTTAACTTTTTCCGATTCTTGTTTAAAGCATCTACCATTCTTATTTTCTGATCATTGTCCTATTCTATTAGACTTGTTCCCTAACAATGTTTGCAGTGCAAAAAATTGGAAATTCTTTGAGTGTTGGCTAAGAGATGCAAGTTGTAAACCTATGATTCAATCATCTTGGTCCAAGAACCATAGGGGATCTGTAGGGTATGTTCTTGAGAAAAAGCTATCTGAAACAAGGAGAGATTTGTCCATTTGGAACAGAAGCAAGTTTGGTAATATACATGAGAAGATCGGTAATATTCAACAACAATTAACTGATCTTCTAATGCCTGACTCTAGCGGAACTGATAAAACTCAAGTTGTACAACAAATTGAAAAGGAAATTGAGGAATGGCACCAGCGTGAAGAAATCTTCTACAAACAAAAATCCCTAAAAAAATTCTTTCATGAGGCAGATCAAAATACAAAATATTTTCATCTCCAAGCCAATAGGAGAAGAACAAGAAATAGAATCGAAAGTCTAAAGAAACCAGATGGAACATGGTTCCAAGGAAAAGAACAACTTGAATCATTGTTGTCTGATCACTTCAACCAACTAATGACAACTGTTAATCCAAATACAGATGAGGTATTAATGACTCTCTTGCCGCCATGCATCACTGAAGCTGATAATGAATTTCTTACAAGTATGCCCACAGAGGAGGAAATCTATAGCACTCTGAAACAAATGCAGCCATGGAAAGATCCGGGACCGGACGGATACCCATCAAGATTCTTCCAAGCGAACTGGAGCACGATTAAGAGTGATGTCATAAACATGATACAAAGTTTCTTCCGTACGGGAAGATTGCTCAGAAAGTTAAATAAGACAAATTTATGTCTTATACCCAAATGCAAACTACCACAGACTCCAGGAGACTACCGACCCATAGATTTGTGCAATACAACCTACAAACTCATCTCAAAGATATTGGCAAACAGGCTAAAACAGCAATTGGAGAAGATAATATCTCCCATGCAAGCTGCATATGTACCAGGCAGACAAATATGAGACAACATCACCTTGGCTCATGAGCTAATTCACTATATGAAGAGAAATAAATCGAAGAAAGGATATATGGCCCTAAAACTCGATATGTCAAAAGCATTCGACCGTGTTGAATGGGTTTTTCTCGATAGAGTTATGAAACAACTGGGTTTTAACTCGAAGTGGTGCAAGTTCATTCAGGAATGCATATGTACTACTGATATTCAAATTCTTCTTAATGGTTCTCCAGGAAAGGCTTTCAAACCAACGAGGGGAATACGGCAGGGAGACCCCATCTCTCCATACTTATTCTTACTTACAATGGAGGTTTTTACACGCGCATTGACCAAAGCGGAGACAGAAAAAAAAATTCAGGGTATAAAAATATCGAGGGAAGCTCCACAGGTTACTCACTTATTATTTGCTGACGATTGTTTGGTCTTTGCAAAAGTAGATGTTCATAATGTTACAAATTTCCTTAAGGTGATACGATCTTTCAGCGATATGTCTGGGCAACAGATAAACTTCCAAAAGTCTGCTATTTATTTCTCAAAAAATATGCATCAACGACACTGCAGGATTTTGCTACGAAGTCTAAAGATGAAAGAGATGAACCTGAAAGAAACGTACCTTGGGATACCATTATTCTTAAACAAGAAGAAGACTACTTCTTTTTCAAGTTTAGTGGTGCACACAAAGAATAGACTAACTAAATGGAGGGGAAAATTCATCAACCAATCTGGAAGATCGATTCTAGTAAAACATGTTATCAATGCTATGCCCTCACATCATATGGGCATATTCAAGGTACCAGATGCCACTATAAAAGAGTTAGATAGTGTCCAGAGGGATTTTTGGTGGGGCAAGACGAAACCTGGAGTTTTTATCTCACTGGATGGCCAGCAATCAACAAGCATAAACTAATTTGAGGAATGGGTTTCAGAGACCTAAAATGTTTTAATAGAGCACTCTTGGCAAAGGCTGCATGGAGATTGATAAACAGTGAAGATAAACTTTGGGCTCAGGCGTTAAAGGAAAGATATTTCCCAACAACCTCGGGCTTGCACGCAAAGAAAAAAAAGAACTCTACTTGGGCATGGCAAAGTATACATGGAAGCATGCATTTCATATTCAAACACAGTTTATGGCTAGTCGGCAATGGGAAAAAAAATATCTATATGGAATGACGTTTGGATAAAAGGTACACAGGATCCGCCCGTTCCAGCTGTTGAAATGGAGTTAGTTAATTCCTACAATACGGTTTCTGATCTTATTGATCATGATACCAAGTCTTGGAAAGTAACAGTTGTTCAACAAATTTTCAGTCCACATGATGCTCAGAAAATCATGCAAATGAGAATACCACAAAGAGGAGAGGATAGACTCATATGGACACTAACCAGAAATGGTGTTTTTACTGTGAAATAGGCTTATCAAAGATTAGTGGAACTGAAAAATGGAGAGTTTATCATTGATGCTGCAACAACAAAAATTTGGAAGAATGCGTGGAATTTACCAACTTTACCAAGGGTAAAACATTTTCTATGGAAATGTATGGTTGATATTGTCCCTTCCAATGAAAGAATGGCAAGAGTTCTTAACTACAACGCGGAGCAATGTAAAGTGTGCAAACAAGACATTGAAACAACAAAGCATGTGTTGTGGGAATGCCCTTTTGCAAGAGCCATCTGGATCACAACTCCAGGAGCAAGAAGAAGCATGCCAAGCAATAACTCTTCAGTTCAGGAATTGATCCAAAGTTGGTTTGATAATGAGCTTAATAATTTGGTTGAAGACTGGACAGTTAGGATGGCAAACACACTTTGGGAAGTCTGGAAAGCAAGATGTAAATATGTCTTTGAAGACATAAAACCGAACCCAGTTGAAGTTATACAACTGATCCAGTTGATGAATGATTCCACAGGAAAGAAGATGCTGAAACAAAAACAACAGGGAGATAACAACGTGCATCATACAATATAATTCTGGAAACCACCATCATCTCCTTATATTGCTTTTTCCTGCGATGCATCTTTCAAAATTATAAATCAAATTGCTTATTCAGGATGGGGACTAATTATACATTCTTTTGCAGGAGAATTTATCCAAGCAAGATGTGGCCACTCCAATGGACTCTTAAGCGCTGAAGAAGCAGAATGCATGGGGCTTCTGAATGCAATGCAGTGCGCAGAAGATTTACATATTCAGCTCGCAGTTTTTCAAATGGATGCCGAGTTGGTGATTAAAGCAGTAAATGAAAGTCTTCATCATGCTTCCTGGGAGAACCAAACGCTGATTCAAGACATAAAATCTAAGCTTGAATCTCATCCATTTTGGTTATGCAATTACATTAGTAGGAAAATAAACAAGCCGGCAGATAGGCTAGCTAAACATGCTAGAATTTAAAGTATTTCTCAAATTTGGTTTAACTATCCTCCAAGTTTTATTGCGACTGCAATATTGGAAGATATGAACGTTGTTGTTCCTGGTTCTCAAAATTAATAAAAATCCACTGTTTTGAATCAAAAAAAAAAATCAAAGAAAATATATTAAAAAGCACACAAGCAATTTGCGGATACAACTTGGAGCAAAAAAAACACAAAGAAACAGAGATAAAACAAAGCTTAAACTAAAGCGAACAAACTTTCAAGTACACAAAGAAGATCAACAGTAGAGGACCATCTTGTCGTACCTTAAATTCAAAATGCAATTTGGAAACTAGAAAAGGACTAGTACTGCCTACCCTCAGGTAGAATGCTCTTCATCTTCCTCTATGGTTAAACCATCATGATTTTTTCGCAAGATCATTAAACATGTCTTTACGGTCTATTTTTGCGACCAAAAGCTTAGATATTGATATCTTTTTAGGCACTCCAGATTTTTGAAGTTGCTTCTTTTTTAAATTAAAACTGCCAGCAGAGAACATACCCGTTGTTTTGGCTTTTAACCGCAAATTCTTAGAGGATCCTAGAATTGGCTCGGAATCTGTTATGGTTTTCAAAGCCAGGAGGAACTGACAGGTCAGTAGATGAGGTACTTGCCCCTTCCATAACCGACGGCAACTCCCCTTTTTTGCCCGAATTCTTTGCTCTACTTGTATACCATTTTTCAGCTGCATAAGGAGAGACCATTTCTAACACACCCCCGTTACCCAAGCCATTCTCATTTGTCTGCAAAGGTAGATTTAGTTGCAGCACTTCCTTACTTGAATTTCTGGTATAATAGCCTTACGATGATGTATACTTCTCACTTGCCCTGTATAGAACCATTGACAGACTGTAACTAAAGCATTTAGCGAATGAAATCCAATGTTCCCTCTTAAACTCCTCACAAGAATCTTTGATATATCACTTTTCTCGCACTAATACCAATCTACATGGAACCAACATGGAGTAGGTAATCCATTTGAAAACCTTCCAACTCCCCTTTTTTGCCCGAATTCTTTGCTCTACTTGTATACCATTTTTCAGCTGCATAAGGAGAGACCATTTCTAACACACCCCCGTTACCCAAGCCATTCTCATTTATCTGCAAAGGTAGATTTAGTTGCAGCACTTCCTTACTTGGATTTCTGGTATAATAGCCTTACGATGATGTATACTTCTAACTTGCCCTGTATAGAACCATTGACAGACTGTAACTAAAGCATTTAGCGAATGAAATCCAATGTTCCCTCTTAAACTCCTCACAAGAATCTTTGATATATCACTTTTCTCACTTGCACTAATACCAATCTACATGGAACCAACATGGAGTAGGTAATCCATTTGAAAACCTTCCAAGTAAGAAATCTGCACCAGTGGCGGATCCACCTAGTAACAAGGGCGTGCACTTGCTACCCCTCCACATTTTGCTTTTTTGCTACCCCTAATAAAAATTTGCTTCCCCTTAGTTTAGTTTCTAGATTCGCCGCTGATCTACTTAAATTCCATACAACAGTACTATCGTGCATTTTCTTCTCATACTCCTTAAGTAGGAACAACATGGATAATTCAATTTCTGATAAAAAAAAACAAGAGATACAGCTATAGAAAGTTTAACTTCCACACTAGTAGCATAGTGTTGTTGACTGAGATTACTCGAAGTATCAACCGATTCAAAACAGTCCAGAGAATAATGCCCTGTGAATATTCATCAGACAACCTACTAGAACCACTTGTTGCACCTTCTGAATTAAGCACCTGAAAATATATTGTGTTACCTGATATATATAGGTGCTAACAAATCGGCTAAAACAAGCATCATGATTCCCACCAAACACAAACACATGATAAAATTGAACCCAACACTGCAAATATAAGAACCCATGAAGAATGATAGCCAACATATCGATTGAAAGAACTTGCAATTAAAACTCTCTACAAGCAATCGATCAAAAATATCTTGTGCCTTGCCATACTCATCTTGCTTGGGCATTTGAAGACTCAATTTAATGGTCCAGAAAACATCACATTGTAGTGGCATTTCGTCAGGTAGCTTTCTAGCATCACCACTGCCACCATCTGAATAAAAATGAGACCTCCTTCTCAATCCAAACAACTTTCCTCAATCAATTAGTCTTCCAGCAAAAACCAGGACATCATAGGAACAATCTTCACTACTTGCACACATAAGAACCGACCCTAAATACATCATTCCAGTGTACTTGTGGAGAATATGAATTAAGATCAAACATGAAGCATCAAATCCACTATCGACTAAAGAGCGAATGTGAATGTCGACCAGAAGAAGATACGAATAATCCCGACAGTGTAATTTGCGAGGGAGACTTGGATTTTCATAATTCTTCACTTCAACTGTGAAAGTATGATGCTGACAAAATATTTAACAAATAGGCATCTAAACCCTTTAGCAAAGAATTCCAGAACATGGTTTCAAACATCTTTCCTCGATCAAACAACAAACGGCCACAAGCATAACTGGTGGTACAATCTCTGTCAGTAATAGCGGGGCATGGAAATTAATTTTTTATGAATAATCTTTGGAAAGTGAACAGTTTTTTACATCTTGCTTTTGTCTACAGACAAATAACACATCCAGAAAAATGTTGAGTGAGAAGTTAGAACTACGAAAAGATGCATGCATACACGAAATTTAACATCATTTTTTCAGTTTCAAGTTTCAAGTTTTAAGTGTGGGGTGAATAAAAGGATCAAAGAAATGTTTTTAGCAATAGTGAGGAATATACAGTTTTAGAATGGATGCAATAGCAACAGGAAAATTAACCAATTACTAAAATTTAAGCTTCACGAAATTTTATATATGACCAAATGATAATTGAAGCTTCTTAATTTTCTTAAAGCCGAAAAGAACCATTCTTCTTCTGAACCACAGCCATCAAAAAATCATTCCACACGTCGATTGGCCCGGGCAAACACCAATGTACACAATCGGTTCTGTTTTTACCATCCGTCCATCGATCTTTCCAACTATTCCCTGGATGTCCATCTGGTCTCATTATCATAGCCTTGGTTATATCTAAACTCTCAAACATCATTCCATTTGTTGTGTTTTTAATAATATCAAACTCTTTTATTTGAACATCCCTTAGTTCCCTTTCATATTTTGTACCTTCAATATCCACCTGTTCTTCAGTGATGGGACTTGTTCTATTGCATTTTCCTCCGGTATTCCAAGTCCCATACTCAAAATGTGCCGGCGAAAACGTTCTTACTAATGTAAGTAAGTCCTTGCGACACTCCTTACACTCACTGATGTATTTAAGTGTCGTTGCAAAAGCCTTTTGAAGGGCAAAAGGAAGTCCATAATCATGAACTCCCGGATCTTTGCAATAGATGCATCCTATTAGCTTACCTCCTTCATATAAGTAATTTTCTCGAATGTACCAGTGAGAAGCAGAAATGATAGCATAATTTAGATCAGGCAGTTTGTCAGCCCAATTAATATCAATCTTGTCGAGGTGTATATTAAACACAGGTGATATAGTTGAATTTCCCCGCTCTTCGCTAGCAACCAAGAACTTTGTCCAGAAGACCATGAGGGTGAAATGATAAGTAGGAAAGTAAAATGTCCGAAATGGTTCTTCAACGTCCTTGATCTCTATTGGAGTGTCTCCCTGCAAAATTTAGTGTTTATGAGGCACCATTATGCTACATGTGCATTGAAAAGTAGATTTTGCTATAAAACTCAAGATTTTGGCTTTTCGTGTGCAAATTAATCAGCCAGCAATTAAAGCAGAGAAACGCAATTGACTGAGAGGAAAATGAGACACTACTTACTTGAGATAGGAGACAAAGGAGTGAATCAAATTGGTTTCGAGCAAGGGAATCTCCAATGAGCGCTAGCTTTTTCCCTTGAACTATCTTTAAGAATGTTTTGGAGTTAAATCTTGGGAGGTCACATTCATCCGGTTTCCATCTCCAATTCATATAATCTGTATCTTTCCTTCCAAATTTGATACAATTCCTGTAATCTGGTATAGTCGGACAACTCCAATTCGTATACGATGGTCCGTTAAGATCCGGAACCCATCGGCCTTTAAACAAGTCACACTTCCCTTCAACATTCTCTACACCATACAAAAAACAATCAAATATAAACAAAAACTAATTAGAACAAACTAAATTGCATATAAACTTTGATATGCATACCGTTTTGAGGGTGGATGACTGGAGTAATTTGATCAATGGAACTGTAGTATTTCTCTAAATTCAATTCGTTGTTCTTGATCCTTGGATAACTCCGTTTAGACATGAATTTATGAAAAGGATTTGGTGAATCGAGAACGAAGATGGTTAAAAGCCAAGTAAGACCAATTACACACACCAAAAACAACACTAATCTTCCTATATTCACAACACTCCTTGTTCCCTTCTTATTACTATAGTGAGGAAGATTTTCAAAAGTTGCAGTCTTCTTCATTTTTGTTTCGAAGATCGGAGAAAGATGAAGAAAGAAAGCAGGAAAACAACTTTTAGCTTTCACATATAGTAGTTCTACAAGATAGAATACAAGGCATGAACATTAAGAATTAATGGAGATAATGAGATGGATACATTTTGTTTAGGAAAACGATGCGCATTTACTTGAGGTTTAAAATTCTAAACAAGGGAGTGAGTATCTAAAGGGAATGGATACATTTAAGTGCAGAATCTCACCTAGTCACCTATTTCATGATACAACCTGTTCGTTATGCCCTATGGAATTTCCAGCGTAATCTACATAAAGAAGGATATTTGATGCATTAATGAGAATAGCCTCTATGATTTTCAGCAAAATATGTTCAAAAAGGAAATATATTTATTGCATTCTATGGAGTATGGACAAAGGACACGACCAAAAGACTCTTACATTCCGAATCTGTTATTCTTGACAACATTTAGTACTTATTAGTACAATTTTTTCTTCAAAAATCACATGGTATTATTTTAGTGACCATATTACTCCTATTTGCTTTGTATCACATTCTTTCATCGATTTGGTGCTTTATTATGGGAAATTCCATTGGAGTGACAAGTTATTATTATTATTTATTTATTTTTGTCAATTATGGTGCCAGCAAGAGTTGGCCAAATGGCAAGCATCGCGGTCGAAAGGCTTCTGCGCAGCTTAGTAGTGGCCGAGCAGTACTCAAAAGATGCGCAAAATAAATATGCCGTGACTGTGCATAATGTGGTGTACTCCCTTCGTACCTATTATATATGTGGAATTTTCATTTTTTTCATGTACCACTATATAGGCGGAGTCCAAATTTCAAAACTATTTTTTACTTATACTACCCGTATTTATTTACTTGAGAATCATTACAATTGAGTGTATGTCTCAAATATTGAGAATATAATTAAGGATAAAACAGGAAAAAACATAAAAAATTATAAAATCAAAGAAATTTCTTAATCTAAGAGATTTCAACTACTCCGCCTGTGTACATGTGGTCCGGAGGGAGTATGTTGCAGCAGTGGAAGTGTTGGGCAGGTTCCCCAAATAAACCTGGTTTAATTGGGGGCCGCCCACATTAAATGGGGGCCATGACATTTTATTTACACCCAAAAATTTTCCGGAGCGTATTGATCCGACTGTGAATATACTGTTTTACCCTTACTCTTAAAAATTAGTTATAGGCTAATTAACTACCCTAATCAAGGCCCCTAATTTATACACCCTAAAACCAAATCTAACTTCACAAAATCAGTTCATCTTCTTCTTCTTCTCCTCTTCTTCATCTTCTCCACTACCACCACCATTAACGACGGTCGAAGAAGACGATTTCTTCATCCGATTCATCGTTTAATCGTCGATGATAAAACTTTAATCGACGATTAACTTCTTCTACAATCATGGCTCACACAAACACGACCGCTCGCAAAGCAATTCAACTCCACAATTTCGTCGAAGCATTGAAAGGCAAGGTTAAGGAGAAACCCAAAGTCTCCAAACCGGAAAAATCGAAACCCAAGAAATCATGGCTCCAATTAGAAGGTATGTTTACTAAAACCCAACTTGCATTCCATATTTTGGTGTGTTTTGATTGTGTTTTGATTGTGAAATTGAGTCTGGTAACCGAAAACTGGAAGTTACAGTGTAAGGGTCGGCAGTATCGTAACATTAAAACCCTAACGACCCTTTAGTTTCATGTAAAATGTATGAAAAATCGTTAGGTTCTGAGGTTGAAGATGCCGACCGTTTTTATGAAACTGTTGTTATGGTGACCTAGAATAGAGTCGTTTGGGTATTAGTATGAAGACGACGACCCTTTTCTAACGACGGTGATTGTATACAAACGACCCTTTTGTTTTACTCCCAACGACGCTAACTAATTAACCAACGACCCTACTAGAGAAAAAGACAGGGTCCCTGTCCAAAAAAAATGAAAGAGTCGTCACCTACTAAAAAGGGTCGTTTGGTTGTTGGATTATTAAATTAACGACCCTTAAACTGAAGACATGAATCTAACTCTTATGCTTGTTATGTTATTTTACGTGTATGGGTTGTAGTGCCAAGAAGGACATAGGAAAGGTTAAAATGATGATAACCCCTCCTTCCAAACCTCCCTGACATGGTAGGTACTTAAATGCCGGTCCATTACGCGGAAGAAAACCCAGTGAGGTAGCCTTTTCTATCACTCAACCAAGATACAAAGGTGAGGAGTCGTAGGATTCGTCACGTTCATCCTCTCCTGTCATTTCGGCTGAAGGAAGTGATAAGGAAGAAGAAGAAGAAGAAGAAGAAGAAGAGATACAAGAAGATGATGGTAATGGTGATGGTAATGGGGATGGTTATGGGGAGGGGGAGGGGGATGGTAATGGGGATGGTGATGGGGACTGTGAAGAGGAGGAGAAAGAGGATGAAGAGAAGGATGATGATGAAGGTAAAGATGCTGATAAGGAGGATGATGCTGGTAAACATGGCAGTGAAGAGATTGAACAGCCGAAGACTAAAAAGAGGGTAAAGAAGGATGGATCGGACATTACACCTAGCGCGAGACACGTTCCTATAAAAGATTTGCATCTGACTCGTCTTATTAGTGGTAAAGCGAGAGGAGAACCTAGGGATGGATGTAAAGTTCTATTTGGATATCGTGGATCGTGGGCTCGTACCATCTATGAGACAATCGTAAGTATACCAACTTTGCTTGTTATTCGATTAGTTGATATAACTTTGTAAATACATTCTATTTATGACTAGTTTCTCTTTTGTAGGATCATAAGAATGCCGTCCTTCCTTTCAGGCACCAATCTTCTTTCGGGAAAATGGAGTTGTGGCCTTTAGACAAAGAATGTGCAAGAGTTAGAGCTCATGTTGAAAACTTTGGTTTGTATACTATCGTTCAGAACTCAGTAATTGATTATGATAAGGTTGCAGTATCTACTTTATGTGAAAGGTATTACCCTGAAGTCAACACATTCCAATTCCCATTTGGTGAGATGGAAGTTACTATTGATGATGCGGAACAGATATTAGGGCTGAACGTCGAAGGAAAATCCACCAGTGAGAATTTCAAGAGAAGGCCTACTTGGGATGATATCTATGGGTGGACCAAGAACTTGTTTGGATGGAATCAAGCCACCACTGATGGGCAATTTGAGAAGGGAACCAACTACAATAAGAAAGAGTTCAAACTTGTAAAGATTAGGGAGATGTTTGCTGGGATATTGGAAAAATAAAAGGAGGGTCTCACTGATGAGGAATGTCGTTACGCTGCAGGCGCGTATTTGTTTTATGTACTTGCGTATGTTATATTTCCCGACAGCAAAGGTAATAGGGCTAGCACCAACCTTCTTCAGCTTTTGGATCCTTTGGAAGATGTGAACAAGTACTCTTGGGGTACTTCCATTGTTGCACATTTGAATAGTCAGCTTTCCAAAGCATCTCGGGAATAAACTTCACAGATCAATGGAAATTTGGGTCTACTCCAAGTATTTGGATTGATGAAAGTTCTTTTGTTTGTCTATATTGTTTTCCTTAAATCATTTGAT
The DNA here is from genome assembly GCA_023529315.1 of Papaver bracteatum. Lineage (NCBI taxonomy): Eukaryota > Viridiplantae > Streptophyta > Magnoliopsida > Ranunculales > Papaveraceae > Papaver > Papaver bracteatum. The sequence goes on from JAJJWX010004157.1 coordinate 885,383, forward strand.
GTTTATTTCATTGTTATAAATATATGTGTGGTTTTATGATCATTTTAGGTCACTGATCAAAGGTAATGAAGATGTGAAACTAAACAGTAGGACGACACATGTAACAGAAGAATCCTCTAACGGTCATTTTTTTTGAAATTCGTAACCAAAGTCGTTAGTCTGGCAAATTAGCAGTAGGACGACACATGAAACTTCATTAGAGTCGGCAATTTTTTGAGTATTGTAAGATGGCGACTCTTTAGAGTAACTAAAACCTCTTTGCATTGAATTCTTGGAAATAATAACATTGGTAGTGTAAGAAAAGTTCGAGAAGATATTACATGTTAGCCACTTTTTCTACTGCGAGATTCCACAACAATAGCGGCTTCGATGTGATAAAAAGGCTCTCCTCTCCATTTCTTATACGCTTCTTGGGCCGCACGCCTATCCCTGTTGTTCATAGCGAGAAACTTGTTGTATTCGGAGCACAATTTCATAACATGAGTAACCCTTGAAGAAATGTTCCCACTATCATAGTTGTGGCGTGGTTTTTTGTAGTCTTCACCCATCTTCACAATAGGATTTGACCGAGACGTAGTATCATCTTCAAGATCCTTACATATGTAGTAATTTTTGAGCCACCTCGTCTCTTCCTCCACTTGTTTCATCCGTTCCCTTAGATTAAATTGTTCTAGACCCCGCTTTTTTGCCTCGCGCATTTCTTCTTCTTCCTTCGTAGGATATGGTGATTTGGTGTATGATTTTTGGGGTGGTCGCATGCTTCTTTTGCGTATCTCTTCTTCCATTGCCAAAATAGAGTTTGTTGGACGTTTGCATCTTCAGAGTATGTCTTCGGTAGAATTTGTACATGACCGTGGAGTTGTCATTGCGAAAAGAACTTGGTAGGGGAATTTTTTTTGCTTCCCCTATATTTAAAACCCATTTGCAACGGCTATTTTTTTGGGGAAAAGTGTACACCAAATAGATTCATTGGGATTCTAAGCTACAATAGAATAGAGTCGTCAATAATTATGTATATGTACTCTAACGACTCTCAGTTGAAAAACATCCAGGAGACAATGCAAATTTAGCTTTGATAGTCGTTACCCTGTATGTATATACACGCTAATGACTCTAGTGATGAATACATCCAGGAAACATTACAAATTTAACCTTTAAAGTCGTTAGGGAACATGCTAATATGTACTAACGACGATAAGAGTCATTAACAAATAATTTCAAGACATTTAACGACTGTACTTGTACAAAGAAAAAAAACATAAGCCGCAAGAGTGCCGCAAGAGTAAACATATTGTATTCATCAAGCATTCTTCAAAATACAACTATCCGGGGTCAAGATACAACCACTTACAAAAGGTATGCTTAAAAATGCAATGCAAAGGCCAAAATAAACGTCTTCACTCACGATTCACCGCCCATGTCTACGTATATCGGGGTGGGGTCCATAGCATTCCAAATGTTCATTCCATACTCATAATGGTTTGTCCACTCCTTGGTGTACTCTCCCCAATCACCATAGACCACCCGCGGGAAAGGGCATTCTTCGGAAATCTTCAAACCTATGTAATGGTTATCGTTCACATGTGACATTACAATTCTTATCTTCTTTATCTCCGCCTCACACTTATTTCTTGAGGGTGCGTAAATACAAGAGTCTCCAGGGAAGCCTTTACTGAATATTATTACCACGCAAGTGAATGTGTCCGCTAAAAGTTGACCACCAAAGGGAATTTACATCCAAAACTTATAACCGGCCTTCTTCGACCCTTTCCGCCATTTCACGTTAGATAAAAACTCCTTGAACTTCTGTTCTCTCTCTTTTGAATCTCCTTCCATGATCATGGTTAAATAGAGTTGCTTGTCCTTCACAAGTGTAGCTGCCATTTTTGTTCTTGCATATTCGATTTGGGTTAGCTTTAGTTCGTCGGCCACCTCGAAATGCCCCAATTGTTCGGTTGCAACATGATAACCACAATTTCCATCTGCATCAACGTCTTCGGTGGATATAAGGTGATCTAAGATGAAGTATGGAAGTTGTGCGGTATACTCTTTGTATAAAGTGTAAGCAACACAATGTGGTCTTCCTTGCGAATCCCTTGGTGTATGCGGATTTCCTAATTTACCTCTTATCATCACCATTACGCTCGATTGGCTCTGTTGAGTATCGACCACATGCTCTTCCGTATGTATAACTTCGCTATCATTTTGTGTTAAGTCTTCGTTTTTGGACCGACTCCTTTTCTTGGGAAGGAAAGACTTCTCTTACTCCGTAAATTCCGCTTGTACATAATCATGACGTGAAGGGTTATTGGTGCAGCTCTTCGCATCATTCACTGTTTGTCTGAACGACTTTTTATTTGTTGGTCTTCCAGGTGGTTTTTGTTTCACTGGCTCCTCTTCTACTCCCAAGCACTTACGGGCAGCCGTCCATAAATTAGAAACCAGTATTTGTCTTCCCTCATAAGTCTCTCTTCGATATTTCTCATTGATGTACTTTCCAATCTCCAAATTGTTCATCAGAAGCTCCTGAGGGAGTTGGGTCAAACGAAAGTTGCTTCCAAAAAGGATCAATATCTGCGAGGGGAATAAGCTCCTTATACCCTCCAAGCTTATGTCTACAAGGGAGACCAAGCCAAGTATCGGTTGTACAATTACATGTAAACACTATTCCTTGGGAAGCTTTCTCTCGGAATCGGAATAGTTCAACCATCATATGCTTTATTGCCCACCATGACACTTGGTGTGCAACCCCCCTTAGAAAATCTTTGTCTAGTAGGTATTGCTTCAAAAAATAGTCTTTACTATGCTCCATCTAAGAATCAATCTTGATAAGATCATTCTCGGTGTGCTCGTGAATAGATTCTTGTACCGTAACCACCCACCATTGTTGAGCTCAAGAATTTTTTTCAAACGCCCGTGAGACTACTCAGCAATACTCGTTGACTCATTCTTGAAGTTCTTGTACTTATTCATACATAAACGAACTTCTCCTTCCAAGGATTCAACCACGTATCTAGGCAATAGTCGACCACCTTCTTATAATCCGTACTCCAATCATCAATAAACTTCTGCAATCTAGCATAGTACTTCACCTCGGTTTTTGAATGAACCAAGTAGTCCCACTCTTTGCAGAATACCTCCCATACATCCCCCTCTTCGTCGTATTTTTCCTTATCTTTCTTTCTCTCTGCCGCTCTCTCTTCTCTTGAAAGTTTACTCAGACGCTCGTCTTCCTCCTCGGAGCATTGATTACCCTTCGCCGCTTTGATTTTTTGGATCTGTTTCTTGCAATTTTGAAAAATATTTTGTTGGATGTGCCACGTACAAATAAAATGTTGAGCTAGTGAAAAAACCTGACGAACGGCACTCATAACTGAAAAATCTCGATCCGTAAATATAACATGCGGTGTTTGTTCTCCATGGTAGATCAACCTCACTTGTTCCAACGCCCAAACATAGTCCTCTATTTCTTCATGTTCCATAAAGACCCACGCCATGGTGAAAGATTGTTTATCCAAAGTATGACTAACCACGTTCAACATCGGCATGTTATACCTGTTGGTCTTATAAGTGCAATCTATGAACAATACTTGTTAGAAACATTATGCCAATGCCACCATCCTAGGATGGGCAAGAAAAATATGAGTGACTTTGTCGCCCGAACCCACCCTTGTTTGCATGGCATATTTAAGTTTTTATTCCAACCACTCTGATTGTTGCATGATCAGTCGGCCATCCCACTCAGTCTTCTTGAGGGTTGCTTTGGCAGCGTAAATAGTGGAAATAGTTGAAAAGTTAGGCTTATCGGCCTTTTTAATTGCAGTAAGGATCTTAAGGGGCATAATTACCTTCATCTGCCGTACCATTTCCATTTCATGTGGTTGCAATCGGGCATATGCAGGGTGGCCCGTAAGACTTTTTGGTGGAGGGTGATTGTGATGACCGTCGGGAATACTATACAAAAACCATTGTCGAGTTTCAGTATTCATCTTGAACACAATCCTGAACGGGCATTTAATATTCTTCGACGAAGTATTGTAGACCCTGGTCGTCTTCTTCACATACTTGTAATTCTTTCCTTTATGACTTTCTTCCTTATCACCGGCTCTATCGCATACCATGTCCATTTCTTTCCAACTAGCGTGCTTGCTTTTAACAACCACGCACATCTTCTCTTTTGCCTTGGAAATAGTCCATTGCCTTGCCTCTTCCTTATTTTCCCAAATCTAATTTTGAGAAAATAACACGTTCATTTGAACACTAAGTAAAAAAAGTTCCAAAACATATATATCCATTCAAACCATTAAACCTTACCAAATCATTGATGTAGTGTTCGGAGGTATCCGGCCCCATAGCAGAGACGGGTTCAGGTTGAGAGCTCTGCACACAAAAAAAAAAAAAAAAAAAAAAAGGTTGTCAGCTTTTATATAATATGCCAAACGACTGCTGGGTTTTTATATTAGACATCATGTGAGTCGTCACATAAAATATTTACAGAAAACCGACTCTTAGGGTCGTCAAGTGTAATATTTTATTGACGACTCTAACAATCGTCACTTTAAGAAAAATATGACCAACGACCCTTGAGCGGTATAGGAATACTACAGACCACCGACTTTAAGGGTCGGGAATGAATTAATAATATGTCTAACGACCCTAATTGCAGTTATTGCAGAAATTTAAAATTTGAAACAATGGTTCAATCCTAGGTGTAGTTATTGCATATTTGGAAAATGGGTAACCGTTTTATTTTTCAAAAAATAGCCGTTTGTACTTTTTTTACTATAAAAAGAGACCTATCCCTATAAAAAATTCTATTCACCCATCACTTTCAAACACCTAATTTGTATTCACCCATCACTTTCAAACACCAAAAATGGCTCAAAATCCATTCAACAATCAAGAGGATGTTGTTATTTTCAGAGCACACATCACGGTCGAAAAGCATGACTTTGAAAGAGAGCACTAGGTATTCTCAAACCACGACGAAGCTGGATTCCCTACCTTAACCAAGATCAAACATCCAATAATTGGTGGGAACGTGTGTTTATTATTTTCAAAGCACTTAACGGAAATCGTTATGGAAGGTCGCTCCAAGACATTAGGGAGAGATACGATTTACTCTACAAGGAGTGTGAAACGCTGAAAGACGAATTTGAAGCGAAACACAAGGCTCTTCCCAAAGAAGACGGCACCACTAGAGTAAGTTTGTCAATGAATAAGGCCTCTCATATGGTTATTTTCATTTAAAATGCTAACTAATAATTAAATTTTATTCTCCAGTACACTTTGGGTTGCAGCCAATACGAGGAAAAGTACGGCCACGAGTTTTTACACGAAGATTACTATCGTCTCTTGACAGAAAATTTCTGGCAATTCAAACAATATTGTTAAGTGTTCAAGGGAAATGTAGTGAACCATTCTAATTATGTCTCTTCCTTCTATTTTATTTTCGAATTACATGTACGTTTATTTCCAATTCAATAAAAACAGTTCATCTTTTAATTATCAAAGCCAGGGTCGTCAAGTTACAACTATTAAAATCCGACGACTCTTTGTTTTTTAAAACTCAGCACTAAGAGTCGTCTGTTTAGGAGAAATAAATACGAACGACTCGTGATACTCGATTGCTTCCTCTACTTCAACATGGAGTCGTCATACTTTAAAAGTCTTAACCGACGACCCTAAAGATCAGAAAGCGTCGTTAGCTTTTATAAAATATGCCAACCGACTGTCGGGTTTTTATATTAGACATCATATGTGTCGTCACATAAATTATTTACAGACAACCGACTTTTAGGGTCGTCAAGTATATTTTTTAATGAACGACACTAAGGGTCGTCTCGTTATAAATAATCTGACCAACGACCATGCTGCGGAGCTCTAAAACTATAGACCACCGACTGTTAGGGTCGGCATTGAATAATTAATATGTCCAACGACCCTAAGTGCAATTATTGAAAAAATTTGAAATTTGAAACAACTGTTGAATCCTAGGTGCAGTTATTGCATATTTGGAAAATAGGTAACCGTTTTCTTTTTCAAAAAATAGTTGTTTGTACTTTTTTTACTATAAAAAGAGACCTATCCCTATCAAATGTATTCACCCATCACTTTCAAACACCAAAAATCAGTCCCCCAACACTTTTAAACACCAAAAATGGCTCCAAATCCGTTTATTAAAAAAGAAGATGATGCTATTGTCAGAGCACACACCACTCTCACGAAGCACTCCGTTGAGGAAGCACAATGGGTGACCTGTAACGAAGACCCAACCAGAGGGCCTTACCTTAGGCATGATCAAAACACCCATGCTTGGTGGAAACATGTATTTAAGGTTTTTAAGGCACTAGACGGAAATCGTAATAGAAGGACGGTCGCACAGATAAGGGAAAGGTACGATTTAATACACAATGAATGCGTATTTCTAAGAGACGAATTGAAAGCTCGGAAAGAAGCTCTTCCCAATGAAGCTCGAATGGATAGAGTAAGTTTGTGAATCGATATGCCGTCATCCCTAAAATTATTTCTTTCGTTATGTTTATTTAAGAACGCTAGCTTATAAAAAATATTGTTTCTCCAGTACTCTTTGGGTCGTAGCCAATACGAAATAAAGTACGGAAATGAGTTTTTGCACGAGGAATGCTATGCTCTCTTGGAGGAAACCGAATGGGAATTCGCCTTCTATAATTAAACTCGTTTAGGTTTTCGATGGCAATGTATCGAACTATTTTATGTCTTTCCATTCTATAATTAAACTCGCCTTATGTTTTATTTCGAATTACATATACGTTTCTTTCCAATTCAATAAAAATAGTTCAGCTTTTAATTATCAAAGAAAGGGTCGTCAAGTTACAACTATTTAAAACCCGACGACTCTTTGTTTTTTCAAACTCACCACTAAGAGTCGTATGTTTAGGAGAAATAAATACGAACGACTCTTGATGCTCAATACATCAGATACTTCAAGATGGAGTCGTCATACTTTAAAATCCATAACCGACGACCCTCAATATCAGAAAGAGTCATCTCTTTGTTAATATGAAAACTGACGACTCTTATAGCAGTAAATGCGAATTTTGAGTCCACCAAATGTGGTTGAGTACACCAACGGAAAAAAAATTCAAAAAAGAGGAAGTTGGGTCATTCAACTCTATAAATAAAGACCCAAGACTCACCTAATACTCACACAACTCTTTCATTCTTAACCTTCACATACTATATCATTCATTCATCATCCAAGAGGAAAAAAAGTGAAACACCATGACTCCCTACACTTCCGAAGAGAATCGTGCCATTACGAGAGCTTGGTTGACGGTCACAAACCACTTTGAAGATCTAGGAAAAGACATTGATCAAACATCCGATGCTTGGTGGAACCGTGTATTCATCGTTTTTGTGGCGTTAGATGGAAATCACAACTCAAGGTCTTTGAGACTAGTCAAGGAACGATTCAAGGAGATAAAATTGGAATATGATGCTTTCAAAAGAGAAATTAATGTCGTAAGGGTAGCCATGCCCAATATGTTGGGTGCTATAAGAGTAAGTACTTAAACAAGAGGTAAAACTTATCAAAAGCTTTGAACAATACTAACTAAGTTATTGTTTTGTGTTTACAGTTGGGGAAGGCGTATAAGCGATACGAGGTGCTTCGTGGGAACAAGTTTGAGTTCGAAGATTGCTACCTCATCTTGAACGACACTACCTATAATTACAGCATCTATGGTTGAGTGTTTATGTGCACCGTTATTATCTATTGTATTTCATTTCCTTCAATGCAACGATATGCATGATGTATGCCTTTCACTATTCAATGAAATGATCTTATGAAATCAAAAATCTTAAAAGAAAACACTAAGGGTCGTTAATATTTAACACTATCGATATCAACGACTCTAGTGATCCATGTTAATGGTTGCTTAGGGTCGGCAGTTTTTATGCATACAGGTGTGACGACCAGAAACCCAAAAAAAAAATTCTGCCCAGAGACCCTGTGTTCAAGCGTCGTTGGAGTGTAAACAAAGCAAACAAACGACTCTTGTTGAAGTACCCTACAGAGTCGTCATTTTTTGGCACACCAAGCTGACGATATTTCATCACCATTAAAAGTTGCAGGTTTTAGTCGTCAGCTTGGGTGTAAACAGACGGACGACTCTCGAGGCTCGTTAGCGAATAGATAACCCGACACTAACGACCGTCACTCTGAGTAGTTGCATGGTGTCCATGAATCGACCACTTGGAGTACCATTCATGCAATTTAAAGAGTATAGGAAGTTTACCTGATTGTTTTGAGCTTCGGGTTCCTCATTTTGAGTGTTGGTTCCCTCATTTGGGGCAATAGGATCTTCATTTTCACCATTATTCATGGCTTCCTCCATTAACATCTCTTCATCAAACATCCAATCCATAGGATTAGTTGATACAATCTTACCATCAACACAATCATGGTTGTTGTTTGAAGCTTCACCAACCTCATTCCCTCCACTTGAATCACTCATTTCCAAAAACCCTAGTTTTTCCTATCAAAACTCCTCTTCTTCTTCTCAAAACTAAAATACCCAAAACTAATTTTTTTCCAAAACTTGATTTTAAACTAAACAAAATTAACAGACTAATCAAATTCATTAATTCTTAATACTAATCACTCAAGGGCATTTTAGCCATTTAGAAAGCTTTTTTTATAAGGGGTGACCCAAATTGCTATTGGGAGACCTGTTTTGTCTTCTAGTGCATGACCCCCATTTAATGTGGGCGGCCCCCAATTAAACCAGGCAAATAAAGAACGCGTAATTGGGGATATGAAAACTAATTGGGGGATATAGCTACAAGACAAAATAGGAGTCCCAATAGCAATTCTGGGTCACCCCTTATGTAATTATTTTTTTAATTCCTAATCTACCCCTCACTAATTAGGTTTAGTGGTTAATAATAATTAGTAAAAATCTTAAGTATTTGGGGGATAGATTAGTGTGTATTTTTATTTGTGTTTGGGTGAGAGTAGAAGGAGGGAAAAAAATATTTGAGAGGAATTTTTTTTTTGAAAATGGAAGATGATTGTGATGAGAGAATTACTGCTAATAAGAGGTTGAAAAATTGATTTTTTTCCTTTGAATCCACCATTGTTGCAGCTGAAAAAGCTTGGTGCCGACATGGTATTCAATTTAAAAACCCATGCCGGCAATTGTTGGAAATGTTCATAAATTGTTTGCCACTATACGATTTTTTTTTCTGGTTTTGATCTTCATAATGTTGATTTTTTTTCTGGTTTTGAACAGGTACCGACATGGCAATCTAGTTTTCGAACATGCCGGTACCTGTTCCGGCATAGTATTTTGCTTCAATTTCTATGCCGGAACAGGATGAAAAGTATCCATAATGTTGATTTTTTTCACTTGACTACCGCATTGATAGGAAATTATCGAGCATCCGGTATCATGTTCCAAGCATATGGTCTTCATCGATTCGGCATGGTCTTCATCACTTTTTGAATTTTTTCGGTATTAATCGATTCGCTAGGCATGGTCAGTTGATATGAATACCATGCCGGTATTGTTTTCCAAGCATAGAAAATAAAGCAACATGCTATCCGGAAAACAATACCACGCATGGTCTTCATATCAACCGACCATGCCGGCAAAGTGGACCGATTAAAACCAGAAAAATTCAAAACGGAAGTGATGAAGACCATCTTCGAATTGATGAAGACCATATGCCGAACATGATACGGCATATGGTCTTCATCAATTCCGGCATGGTCATCATCACTTTCAAAGATGATCTTCATTACTTAGAATAAAAAATAATCGTTTCCAAAGTGAGGAGAAGAGAATTTGATATAGAGTGGGCAGAGTTTAGAATTTGAAAGGGAATGGGGAATATTTGGGTTTCAAAGCTCTACCCCTAAATAAGATTAATAAGAAGTGGAGATGGAAATGGGAGATATGATTTTGTTTTTTGATTTTTATTTTGTGGGAAGGGTATTTTAGTATTTTCATAACCAAAAATAATAAACATACCTTAGAAATTTGTCAATGGATGCAAACGTAACATTGCCGTTTAAAAATTAACGGATATCCGTTATACGCTAATAAGCGGAAATAGAAAACTCAAAATTCGGATATCCGGATAATTAATCGTCGTCCGATATGTCCAGGACATTCAAAACAGGCTAAAAACTAAGAACAAGTACACATAACAACTTTTAAATCCAACAAAACGGGTTCAAATAAAGTGTCCGAAAAAATATAGCAAAAGGTTTTTTTCTCCATCTCCATTTGATCAACTCATTTTAACTCCTGAACCCTGCATTCCATTAGCAATAGAAAGGAAAATCAAAAGTGTTAGACATTTTAAGTTGGCAAGTGTACAATAAGTCAATAAGAGAGTGATATCGCGATGTGCCAATCACCCAAACAAAGCAATGCTTCAAAAGATCTGAGCTAATGAATAGGCAGATGGAGCATGATTCTTCCACCAACTTAAGATATCAAACCTCATTTCTTCTCAACCCCTAAGTAAAACCCATTGTTTTCCATAATAAAATCTTCATAACCAAATAGAAAATGGAGATGCCATGTCTCGATATACTCATGCTCACTTGATTCCCAGATCTTAATGGCACCCCATTATAATACAAAACCCTAACAAAAGCTTGTCTCAAAAAAATTGCATCCTTTAGCATCTCATCCACATCAACTCTGAAATTATTTCTATCAAGCCATTTCTTGATTTTCCATCAATAGCTGATAGCTTATTGTCTATGTTCCAATTAAACCTGCAACTCAATGTAAAAGTGTTTTCTTAATCATTTTCCAAATAATGATCTCAGATTCGACTACATTTAGATGTAATATTCTCAAATTGAATCTATAGTGATTGGATAACCATGTTTAGCAATCATTTTGGCAACAAGTGTCCTAGTACTAACTTAGTTTGAGCATTACCTGTTTTTGTTACTTGGGAGGATGAAGCAGGTGTTGAATTTATTCGAGAACCTTGAATTCAGTAAACCCTAAATTGAATATTGAATTTTAAAGATTGAAATTAAACTCAAAGTAAATTGAATAAGAAAACCCTAGTGAAGAATTCTATAGAGAAGACCGGGGAAGAATGACGAAGTGAAGAAGAAAAGTGAAGAATGAGATTCATCATTCAGGGTTTTGTTGGTAACTCACAGATGTCTTATGGGGAAATTATTTCTGTTCAATCCTGATATTAAACCTGCAACTCAATGTAAAACCCTAAAAATTGATCTCAGATTCGAGGAATCTGTACTTCTTGTTACTTGGGAGGAAATTCAAGGCGAGGGTTTTGTTGGTAACTCACTTAGGGTTCCTATTCCTAAGGTTTTAATCCAAGTTGATTCTCCACTGGATTTTAAAGCAACTGAGGATCATATTGAGGTTAAGCTTGTATTGGTTCTTCCTGTTGATCACCCTCTTGTTGCAAATTTTAATTCGGTTTTGAATTTGTCTGATGAGGATGCTGCTGAGGTTTCAGATTCTTTTCAGCCCCTTTCAATTGATTCTGGTAAGTGAAAAACCACATTTTCCCCTTAATGCTCTTCATTAATTATATGTTTAGCTTGAATTTGTTTCGTTTTTCGTATTGATTTTGTCAATGTTTGGACGTAATCATAAGTGTTGAATGTAATTCATTGATACAGATATAAAACACATGTTGTCTGGGAATGGAATGGATTTTTATTGCAAGAATTGCTCATATAAGCTGACAAAAACACCTCTCAGGTAGTAAGATGTTTTCGATTTTTCCTGAAATAATCCTTAGGTGTTCACTATGTACTTCTCTTAGTTATACTTGATTATGTTTGTTTACGTCAGTTTGTATTTCTTGTTCAGATCTTTTGTGGAAATGCCATCATTTGATTGGCGTGAGGTAGCTGATAATTGGTTTGGGACCTGTTGTTGTTCGTTTGGAGGTATAAGTGAGAAACTTGTTAAAAAGTATGCCAACTCTTATTCATCTGTAAAGGGTATATGCTTATATGATGCAACTTGTGTGGTTGTCAGCAAGGATGACATTTCTGGATATGTATTTCCTGATTCCTTGGAGGGAAATGAAAAATATGTCCACGAATCTGGTCTTGACAGTGAAGAATGTGTGACGGAGTCTGGGATAGACCCTCAGAACAACTGTTCAGAAGGCTTATGTTGTGGGACTGATGAAAGAGATAGAACAGCTAATGACGATGACGAACCTAGCTGCATGCCTCCTAATAAGCAACCAAGGGAAGGAACTGTTTCAATCCTAGATGATGAAGTTAATGGAAGACATAGTATCCCGCATGCCTCACTTTGCACATCTCTGTCAGGTTTAGATTTATCTGAAAATGTGGTGAATGAAGATGGATCTTTTACAAATGACCATAGCCATTGTTGTATGGAGAAGACAAGTTTCATTCGAAGCCTTGAAGATTGTATGGAGAAGACAAGTTCTGAGAATCAAGAACTTACGAATAATTTTAAGCTCCTAAGAGATCAAAGATCTGTCCTTAATGGGTCTCTTGGAAATGGTTTCATGGTTAGAACCTCTAACCTTTCAAAAAATGTTGAATGGATAGAATTTCCTTGCAGTATGTGTTCGCACATTGTTGGTGCATATCCTTCAATGCATAATGGACATGCACCACTGGATGGCGGTGTTCGGTTTTTCAAGTGTTACATTTCCTCAAATTTGCCTGCCGGTGGAGTAGGAGATGTATTCAGGTAGGATTTAATTGATTTACTTTTTGTTTTCTAACTTGTTTTTTTCTGCAGAGAGTAGAATTCTTAAGCATTTACTTTAACTTTATAGAGCTCCCAGTGTTGTGTTTTCTCAAGCTGACCTACAAATTGATTTATCTCCTGAACAGGAAGCATTCCCTAGAAAGAATGTTTGTAAATCAATTGATAGAAAGTGCAAATGAGGAATTATCATTCCGAACTGTAGTGAGGGATCTTAAAACCAACGCTCCTGTGCTCCAAATTGTTCTCCTAAATACAAATGCATGGTGCGGTAGTGGTTATTGTTTGGAAACGGGGGGTGTTGCTGGACCTATTTCAAAGACAAATCTGCAGGCTGTTGTTAAGGTGCTATTTTCAGATGGAAGCAACACCACTGAAGCTCAATCAAGGTAAACTTTAACTTGAGTTGCACCATGTGGAAATCTTTTTGAACATACAGTCTGATTCTTATCCTTTTCTTTGTTTTCTTGATTCTGGCTAATGCTGCATAATTATGTTGCAGGATGCTAGAGGAATGGGTAACCAAGAAACAAGCCCATGAGGTTTACATGTTGACTCATCAGATAGAAGAATTAAGTGAATCCTTAAGATCGGCACAGGGCAGAATTCCGTTTTCTTGCTCTTTTATGCCAGGGTTGACTCTCTCATCGCTGGAAAGGTGATATTTATCTCTGATTCAGGTGATGATGCAAAGAACACTATTTGTAGCACCTGTGGTTGTTTAGTGAATTCATTCCATCCTCGGTCACGATCCTACCCCTATATATCATCAAACTGTTCCTCGTATTTTTGTGATCAGCGTCGTCGGTGATCGGTGGTCTATATAAGAGCATTTCAAGTTTTTCATGATCCATATTTCAGTCGTTTGGCAGAAGTTAACAAGCCTCTAAGAAAGAAAAAGTTTTTTTCAGTGATCATACAGTTGGAATTCTAGCTTTTTTTCCGTCGCCATTGACAAACAGTACTCCAGAGAGTTTTGAACTATATTCATCTTCTTTCTTCTCCAGCCACTTCCTCCAATGCTACCTCTGAACGATATTAATCTACTTTTAAATACACTCTTCAGCATCTCCAAAAATTCTACAAGCAAGAATGGGAAGGTACAAGAAAGAATTGCACAGCATATGCTGATCATACACAGAGAGAAACTAATGTTACGGAATCATAATGCTACAATCTGAAGTTTTTTTGTTTTTCTCATTTGAAGCGATGTGAAGCTTTGTTAAATTATAAGGTTGTTGTTTATCTAGTTTAAATGTTGCAAAAACTTGTTTACTTTTTGTTTTTTTTCCTGAATCGCCAAATTCAATTGGAAACTTGTGTATCTTGTTGAGTTTGTAAGCATAATCAAAATGTCTCATTAGTTTCCATGTTCTTATTAAACAATTCTTAATGAATGGATACCGGGCTGTTGGGTATAAGATGACCCATGGATCTTATTCTTACCGTGCCTCTACGGTTTTTTGCGAACGATTTTTAGGGCACCACTGTTTTTACGGGGGACCTTTGTTTTTTTTTTTTTTGAAAATGAAGTAAAACTGAATTACCCCTTATCCAAATATTTATATAAATACCAAAATTGCCCTTCTGATTAATTTTGTTTAATGATTAGTTAGTGTAATTATTGGTTAGTGTTATGATTAGTTAAGTTAAGTAAATCAGACGGATTAATAGGATGGGTTTTGTTTTTAAGAAGGAGAACATGGAAAAGAAACATTTTTTTGAGTTTACTCATCTTGAGCTGAGTGATTCAGGTGATGATAGCTCATCCGAATCTTCATCTCCTTCCTCTCCTAGAGTATTCGTTAATCTTCAAAACGATCCGGATATGAGTTATTTGTTAGATGGTGAATGTATTCTTCCCCAAACTCAATCTCAAGATGAAAATGATGGATTTTACCAACCACAACCGGAGGAAGAGCATTTGGGTACCCAGGTATGCTTCAAACTTAGATAATGTTGGTTGTATTGGTTCAAATATTCATAAAAATGTAAATTTTTAAAGTAGATTTCGGCTAGGTTTTGGTAGTTTGGTTGCTTCAAGAAAAAAAAGAAGGTAGTTTGGTTACCATATCTGAAGATTAGGTATCCGAACACACCTAGAAGTAAGCTTCGGTTAATTTTTCCAAAGACGAAGGTATCCGAAGTCGCTTTTAATGGAGGTTTTTGGTGGTTCGGTGAACACAAATGTTGCTAAACTTTTTTTATAGGATTTACAGAGTTATGTTCGGTTTGCCCACAATGTTGCCGAAATTTAGGGGCTAGAAGTTCGGTTGGTTCACAAACTTCAACCCAACCAATTATCTAGCCGAACATTACGTAAAAAAAAAGATTATACCAAGTGTTAGAAGTTCGGTTGGTTCGCAAACTGCAACCCAACCAATTTCCCAGCCGAACTTCACGTACCAAATTATTTTACAAAACAAACCGTTAAATTCGGTTGGTTTGCAAAACTGCTTTACCAACCGAAATATGTGTTCGGTTATTTCGATAAAATTACCTTCTTGCCTGATTGCAATTGATGTTGTTCAATTTCTTGTAGATTGAATGCCAACCTATACCAATGGATGATCAACCTTCTCCAGTTGATATGTTGTTCGAAGATACATCCCATCACTATGTTAATGAGTTGGTATTTGACTTACTTATTGATGCGAAGAACTGGGCTAGAGAAAATGCCAAGAAAGACATGTGCGTATTAGTTTTGAATAAAAAATAAAGCAAAACTCGTTTTGAAATGGTTTATGAGAGAAGTGGAGATCCCGGTGTTAGTCACAAGAGGAAGGCTTATGTGTATAAAGGAAAGACGACGAGGAAGAACACAATGTTCTCAAAGAAAATTAAATGTCCGTTCAAGCTAGTATTTAAGAAGTGCAAAAAAAATGAAGGGATGGGTTCTATCTAAGGATGTTGTGGAAGGTCATCATAACCACCCTCATCCGAAACATCTTGAAGGACATTCAATGGCCGCAAGGCTCACTCCTCAAGAAATGGAGAAAATAGCTAAATTTAGGAAAATGGGTATTGCACCACTTAATATGCTTCGCTTACTAAAGGATGATAACAAGGATAACGTATCATCTTTGTCCACCATTTACAATGCAATTGAGACAATTAAAAGGATTGAATGGAAGGATAGACAAGTGATGCAATAATTATTATTTTTGGCTAAAGATAAAGGCTACGCGGTTCAAAAGAAGGCAGGTCCGGAAGAAGAAATAACACATCTCTTCATTGCGCATCCGAAGAGTGTTCAATTGGATCAATGCTTCCATGAAGTTCTTATAATGGATTATACTTACAAGACTAACAAATACGATATGCCATTGTTGAACATTGTTGGTCATACGTCGACGAAGTCACCATTTACCATTGCTTTTTGTTTTCTAAAGGACGAGCAAGAACCAGGTTACACTTGGGCGCTACAACAATTGAAGGCGATCTACCGAGATGATGATATCCTCGGGGTTATAGTGACGGAAAATGAAGTAACATTAATGAACGCAATATAGAAAGTCTTCCCATTAGCACATAATATGCTTTGTACGTTCCATATATGGTGTAATGTGATGAATAGGCGCAAGCCTCAAATTTGTCCACCAAAGAGGAAAACATTTGAAGAGATATAGTAAGCTACCGGAAGATGAACAAGCAGATACAAAAGAGGAATTTGATAAACAATACATTCTAAATCACGCAAATGGGTTGCTTTCTCTGGTGAATGAGAGTCATTGACTTGGTCTCTCACCCAAGAAGAATGTAATCTAAATCTTGTCGTGTTTATCGAACATTGGTATAGCCCCGATTATCCCGAGGATATTGTACATATGTGGTTGAGCAATGGTTGGAGCCACACAAAGAGCGGTTCGTTTATGCATTTACCAACCACCATAAACACTTTGGGAATCTAGCGACAAGTTTGGTAGAATCGGCTCACCACCGGTTGAAGAAAAATCTTTTTGGATGTGTCGATAATTTTGTGATGTGTCGATAATCGACTCACCACCGGTTTCGGATCAGAATTTCTCATGAATCTTTCCCCAATAACTCTGACTCATTACGCCATTCATTTTTCGTTCTTCACCCCTCTTAGGATAGTACACTACATAATTCTTGCAAAGAGAAAGATCTTCATCGAGAGTAAATTTACATGATTTATAAAGGGGGATACCAGTATTACTTGGGGGTGATACCATTCCATATAGGACAAACAAACATTAACAGATCCTGCCCGTCGGATCGCTCAATTGGTATCAGCCCCGCTAATAGTGGTATTCCCCTCTATAAATCATGTAAATTTAGGACGTGACACTGCCATTTTTAAGAGGTTTGATATGGAAAGTGAAGAAGTCTATTAGTATATATAACAGAGGTGTGCAAGAAACGACTAGTTTTTTCAAAATAAAGTTGTGGTGTCTCGACAATGTGCAATGCAACTAAAGTTCGGTTTGCCGTGTGATTTTTCGTGTTAACCGAACTTAACTATGAAAGACTACCCACAAATTTCATTTAGACCTTTCCTAGTTTCCCAGCCAAACTTTTTTGAATTTAAAAAAAAAAAGTCAGTCTTAACGGCTCTATTTCCCCTGGTTTTCAAATAGTCTAAAGCTTTGGAAATTAAAAGTTCGGTTACCTGCTAAAATTGCTCAGGCAACCGAACTGTTAGTACATAAGGACTGGTTTTGGAAGCATGCAATTCGGTTTCCTGCTAAATGTTTACAGGTATCCGAACACCCAGTATAGTCTCCCTGGTTTTGGAAGCATTAAGTTCGGTTACCTGAAAAATTTATATAGGTAGCCGAACTAACAAGACAGACTCAAATAAAATTGTTAAGTTTTAAGTTCGGTTACCTGTCATTTTTTACTAGGTAGCCGAATAACTCTTTGTAACTTCTGATTTTTTTTTTGTTAAGTTCGGTTATACCTATAATTTGTCTGCTAACCGAACTTTGGGACTACGAAGTTCGGTTGCTTAAGATTTTTGGCCTAATAGACGAAGTACCTTATTGTATCTCAAAAAATTTGTGTAAATAAGTTCGGTTAGATCAATAATTTAGCCTAATAGCCGAATTAATCCTTTAAAACACACATTAAAAACCAAATTATCAAATTCCTTTATTAATCCACAATACCATAACTAATTTTTGCAAACACACAAACATAAGAAACCAAACTACCAAATCCGCAATAAAAAAAGTTTTCTAAACATAAGAAACCAAACTACTAATTGTTGCAATCACTCATTCACGATGACCACTACGACAAACTCTTTTATTCTTGCGTTTACGAGGAGCTTGAGCTTGTCCTTCGTCGTCAGGTAGGGTGTCCTCTCCACCGCTTTGTTCTTCAACCATCCGACTAGAACCTTCCCTTTCTCTGCGATTCCTATTTACCGGCATGGTCTGGCTTGGATCATTAATATTGGGTGATAAAACCTTAGTCAATTGGTGGTAGAGGTTTGTTTGTTTACGAGTGTTCATCGGCTCTCCACTCCGGATTTTTTCCATCATTTTCTTCAACAATTTCGAACCTATCTTCACCTTTTTTCAATTAAAAGCATAAATAACTATCATTTTTCAATACTTTATAACAATTTGAAAAGCAAAAATAAGAAAAATATCTTACCCGCATCATTCCATAAGTTCAAGGCCTCATCACCACCAGTATGCATATGCTTCTGAACTCTGTTAGCCTCTTTCTCCATTTCCTTCGCTTTCGCTTTCTCAGAACGGGCTTGTTGGACTCTATTTATTACAAGAGGATGTGAAATATGTTCATACCATTCCATATATCCCTCGTCAGCGGCATTTGGATCGTCATACGAATCTACATAGTCTGCAAGTGGAATAAGATAATTGTGAAAGTTATTCCAGTGGTCCACTGATGGAGTAGGTTCATATTTTGGGGTAAAATATTTGACGGCGTTCTTAGTTCCGCACTTCTTCACCTTGAAGTTTTCCACTTGTGATACATTTTGGACATAACAAAATTATCTGAATACTCTTTTAGGATTATACATTATACAACCACCAAGATATAACAACGGTCCATTATAACCCGCGATAGGTGAGAAATCATCAACCTCGACTTCTTCATCTTCATCTGATGGAATATTGTATGGATGGAAAACCACATCTTCAAGTGTTGCATTATCCAATCTCTCCCTCAACTTCAACAACTGTTTTTCTTTACCCTTCATCTTTGAGTTCAAAAATTCATATTTACCAGTTGTAGGCTTCCCATAAAGCCAATGAGTCTTAGCTTGAGCCAATTTCAGATTAGGGAAGTTGTCGTACACCCAAACCTATGAGAAGAAGACACAAATGATACATTTACGGTATGATTAGTAACAATACACATTAATTCGGCTACAAAAATAAAAATTCACTTATCAATAACAAAGTTCGGTTTGTTCGTAAACATCTCTTGCAAACCGAACTACGGAGTTCGGTTGCCTAATTTTTTTTCATGCCTCAACCGAACTATTGTCTGTATACTAACTATTTTGAAACATACAAAGGATAATTTGACGGGGTACCTGAATAAAGGTGTAAGCCTCCAAGTTGACAAGTATTAATCCTCGAAGCTTTTCTGAGCTCCTCTTAAACGAATGCAAGAACCGCCGCTCCCCAAGAGTAGTTGTTCACCTCATCAAGGTTCTCCAAAATCTGTAGGTAATGGGAATTTACCAAGTTCCCAGAAGTGTCGGGCAAGAAAATGGTTCCTTGTTGATATAACAAATAAGCAGTCACATGGTGCTTAATCTTCTCCGGTGTCATCACCAACTTTCCATCCTTAAACCAAATCTTTTGTACCTCCAAACTCCTTTTTTAAAACAACCAGCTTGAACTTTTTCAACTTCTTCTTCAATGAGCGGTCCTCCTCAATCTCATTATACTCTTCACCTTTCTTAGGCTCTTTAACAGCTCGTCTAAACTCACAATGTGCCTTGCCCTTGCCCCATCCTAGACACTTTTCAACCACTTTTTCAAGAGTTTCATAACTCATCGAGGGATCGTAGCCTTCTCGAACACTTTTTCCCATAATTGGTAGGCATGTGATTCTCTTGAAATCATCCGGAGTTATTTCCATCTCGCCAAATGGTAGATGAAAGGTATCCATCTCTGGATAAATCCTCTCGGAAAATGCAAAAACAGTGACAATATCAAATTTTTATTGTGCATGTTGTATCACGTTCCATAGTACACATTCAAATACCGCCAACCGTACCTCATCACAGTCGTCCGTTATATCCATAATTTGTTCTTCTGACGTTTCAAACAACGAACCGCATTATTGTGATCCTACAAAAACAACATCATATCTTATATACTAATATATAGGAAAAATATATGTCAAAATATAATAAAATGACTGAAAAATCTTGATGGTTAAGATTCAATACCTTTGTCGCAAAAATCTTGGCATCCCATGAGTTTTTGTCGCCAAACAATACCTCCCCTTGGTCTTTCGAAGTACCATAAGTTGGGTCCTTTGGCGGAAAACACAAATCCTTATGAGGAATGTATGCATATCCAGCACAAGGATTTTTAGGCGTCTTTCTAGGTTTATCTTGAACTATTTCTCCTTGTTCATCTTCCTCGTCCTCCTCTGATTCGTCACCTCATTTTCTTCATCCTTATCTCATTCTTTCTCATCTTCTTCAGTGTCATCATTGTCATTCTCTTCATCTTTATCTTTTTCTTCTTCTTTAGTTGGTTCCTCTTCTCCACCTTGATTATGTTCTTGATTACCCATCTCTTCCACAATCTCTTGATTAACTTGTTGGATTATATTGTCAAAATTATCTCTATTGACATCATCTTGGATGACAACACCCGGTAACGACCCACCTCCAAACTTAGCATTTTTGGTTCCACGCTTACTGGCACCACAGTGTACTCTTCCATGAGGCGTGGGAGTTCTCATATCTTCCAGTAAAGGTTGGTTGGATTTTTCACCTTTGCCGCTAATCAATAAAACAAAATATATTAGATTAACCGATAAATGATTGACTAAATCAGACGCAACATAAGGTTTCTAAGCATAAGGTTTGGTTAGTAGCAAAAGTTCACGAATAAACCCAACTCTAATTTTGTGTTCCAGAGAAGCGTTCGGTTAGTAAAGTTTTTTTGCGAACAAACCGAGCTCCACATATATGTAATTAGGGAAGCGTTCGGTTAGTAAAGTTTTTTTTGCGAACAAACCGAACGCCATATATATGCAATTAGGGAAGCGTTCGGTTATGAAAATCTAAAAAAAGAAATATGCAAACAAACCGAACGCCGCATATATGCAATTAGGGAAGAGTTCGGTTACGAAAATCTAAAAAAAAAAGAAATATGTGTACAAACCGAACGCCACATATATGCAATTAGGGAAGAGTTTGGTTACGAAAAAAAAAAAAGCGAAAAAACCGAAGTCCATATGTATGCATTAATGGTAAAGTTCGGTTAGAAGGAAATTTTTTTAAAAATGCAAAGCAACCGAACTCCACATATATCCACTGAGGGTAAAGTTCGGTTAAAGCCAAATTCAACATAGTGGGAAAAATATCAGAGTTAGGTTACAAAGTTTCAACAGTTTTTTTTTGTTGTAATAATGGTAAAGTTCGGTTACAAAATAGTCTTAGCACTTTTTGCGAACCAACCGAACTATCAGTTCGGTTACCTAATTTTAAATTTCGTAGAACCTAACTGTTCTTCGTGTTCTTCCTTTCAGGAAGTTCAGTTAAAAAACTAGGTTTTTTTTGAAACTTCTCCTAACCAAACAACACAATGTAACTTCCATTTGAACCCTATTTTGATGATTTCTATTCAATTTAACGAATCAAAATCAAATTAAAAGTAATGGGTTTGTGGGAAAAAACTTGCGGATTTTCATAGTGGCAGTTTCAGGGTTCTTCTTGCGTCTTTGATAGCCGATTATGAGTTCACCTTCCGGTTCCACTTCTTTATTAATCTCCAATTCACTTGGAAGATTTGCTAGATGTGCCAATCCAGGACCTTCTCCTGGAAGTCTTGGGGTTTTCTTTCGAAGAACCATTCTTATACTTGATTGATTAATCGATGATGAAAATTTTATGAATCGACGATTAATCGATGAAGACGATGTTGAAAGGAAGAAGAAGAGAAGCAAAAAACAAATTTCTCCCCAAAACCTATTTTGTGCGGCTAGGTAGATGAGGTGTCTAATATTGGATTTTTGTTAATAGATTAAGATTAGGTTAAATTTATATTTTGGCGGTTATTAGTTTAGTTTTAATCTTAATTATGGTTAAGGGAAAATTAGTAATGTCTACACTTTAGGACGTCCCTTATAATTATAGGATAGATGGCCTTATAAAACAATGGTCCCAAAAAAAAGGATGGTCCCAAAAAATCGACGTTCCAGATCAGTCTTTTTATCTTTAATCAATCCATCAAATGTTAAATATATAATCCATTTAAATGACAAATTTCGATCCTTCCCATCCAAAATGACATTTTCTTATTAGTTAATACGATTGACAAAACCAGGGGTTGTTTCATGTAAACTTCCTCATTAAGAAAACCATGAAGAAAAAGCATTTGATAATTACTTGTGCTACCCATTTATCATCTAAACCTTTTCTTTTATGAATACCAGTTGAGATCTTGTATGCATTTTAGTAGATAATGAACTTGAAGAAGGTAATGAAGAATTAGGTAATACCTTTGCAGGTGTAGTTAACATGCTCGGATTCATATTCCCAATGAACGTAATTATACATGCAGACTCAAATCTACTATGAGATAGTTGGATTGAAGAAGAAGTCGCTAATTTCTTTATTATTTTTGAAGCAGGATGACCAAGTCTTTGATGCCAAGTATCTGGAGAAGCTTTAATAGAAGCAGGAGAAGCAAAATGGGAAGCAGGAAGAACAGGAAAAGACCTTAATGGATATAGATTGTTATGCATCCTCCCTTGAGCAAGAATCTGATTAGTCTTCAATGATTTAATGTTATATCCCCATGGCAAAAATTCAAAAGAACAATTATTGTTATGAACCTTGCTATAGACAAAAGATTGTATTTGAGAGAAGGAACAAATAGCACATTATTTAGATCAAAGTTTGTACCAGAAGAATTTGTTATCTTACTGGTTCGAGTTAATGTAATAGGAATAAGCTTACCATCCCCTAGCATAACATCAGTTAGATGCCATGGATTGGAAGAAGAAGTAGCTTCCATACTGCAAAAGTGTGTGCAGGATTTGTTGCTCTTCTAGGTGGAGATCTTCTAGGTGGAGATCTTGGATGGTGAGTTTTCAACAAGAAAGATATCGATTGCATCTAGTAGCAAAATGCCCTAGCTTGTTGCAATCTGACAAGGAATGGAGTTATAATCCAATTCTTCCATTGGATTGTAGTCTCCTTTCTTGAAAGTAAAAGAACTAGATGCACCGGGAGTAAATTTTGGAGTATAAGCAGGTGAAATGGTTTCTTGCCGGAGGAATCATAAGACCTTGAATGCTTAACATAAAAAGCGGATGTTGTAGAATCTTTTGCTAAGAAATTTGAGGAATCATCATCTTGATCTTTCATCCATTGCTCATGAGTAACCAATATGTGATACAAGCACCAACAAAATGATCTAAAGAGCTATCAAGCCAAACCCGGATTAGCTTTTGGAATATTAACTATTTCCGTATCATGAACCGTTAACCGAATTTTTGACAAATTTGACTTACACAAATCCGAATAATACTCATACGTTTGACGTTTCGTACACCGGCGAATTCCGACCTGCTAACTTGGAATTCTAGACCATTATTCTCATAAATGATCATCAACATTTTTTTTCCTTAAATCAACCACAAAGATAGCTTCACGTGGGGCCACCGTGGGGACGACGTGAGATGTGAGATAACTATTGGTTCGGAATCTCTAATGCTTTTCTGGTTTTATTCTTCTTATTTTAGTAATGTTTTTGTTCCGAAAGGGCTACTTTAATTTCTTCTTCTTCTTCTTCTTCTTCTTCTCTCCAGCTTGATACTTTAGTAGATATATTGGCGCAACATTGGTTTTCACTTGATAGATCTTTCTTTTGCGGAATCTCATCTGTCTGGGACGTAATCCGAGACTGCTTGAACTGTAAGCCCACCTTCACTCACACTCTCTCTCAAAATTTCGTTTTTTGTTTTTGTTTTTAAGGAACAAGTTTTGGGTTAATTTGTTGAGTATAGAATGATGGGTTTCCTTTGCTTTTAAAATTTATATGCTTTATAGATTTAATGAGTAGTTTTACTTCCTTGTTTTGAATTCAATGTTTGTTTTTGTTCTATCACTAGGGATTGTGTTCTGTCAAATCTAAAAACTTAGTTCGTGATTATCATGCTACTATGGTCATTGGATATGATAATAAAATGTTGAAATTTACAATGGGAATGTTGTTTTCTTTGGATTCTTCGATTTGGATTTATAAGTCTGAATTTACTTGTGGATTTGATGATATTGTAGTTTGAATTTTACACTGATTAGAGCTGTTGGGTTGGTTTGTTCTTTTTGTAAGGTGTAAACATATTCATTTATGCTCAGTCCTTTTAATCTTTCTCCTGTTTATTTCCTGTAGCTTGATTTTCTAGTCATGGTGAAAGAGACCGAGTATTATGAAATCTTGGGTGTCAATGTGGATGCAACTCCAGCTGAAATCAAGAAGGCTTACTACGTTAAGGTAAAGGCTACCCTATCGCAAATTTGTATTGTTAGCTTAAACGCAGATCTTACTTCCACTTACAAGCCTGGAAGCAATAATGTGAACAAAAAAGAAAATCCGGAGCAAGTTCATGTTTTTTGTTTGAATTTAGTTCTTTATCTATATTTATATATAAAGTGAAGAACTCATATTTGGCAATTTAACGTATTTCTTGCGCAGGCAAGGCTGGTGCACCCAGATAAAAACCCTGGAGATCCTAAAGCAGCTCAAAATTTTCAGGTTGGTTCTTGGTTAAAACTAAAATGTACTTGTAGTAATAAGACCAATAGCTTCTATTTGGGACATATCATTCTTTGCAGTTCATAAGAATGTACGTTCTAACGGTAGTTTAAGTCTTTGTAGTTCGTATGCCTGAATAAGCTTCATCTCATTCTCTCCCTGTCTCGAGTTCAAACTTCAAAGATTTAAATCGTGCCTACTGAATAAGTTACTTAGAGATTCATATAATCAGCAAATTCCAACGTCTTTTTTCACAAGCTTCCCTCTCCCATTCTAGCTCTGACATTGCCATTATGCTGTTTAATATATGTATGAAGGTACTTGGTGAGGCTTATCAAGTACTGAGTGACCCTGCGAAGCGTAAAGACTATGATCAGAATGGAAAGGCAGGTCTATCTCAGTAAGTTATAACCCTATCTGATTTGACGTTTCAGAAAGTATATGGGGTTCATTGTAAGAAAACTATGCTTTAATCTATTCATCGTGATGTAAAACATTTGTTTTGTAGGAATATCTTAATTAATTATTATACTAGAATGAATACTCAATTATCTTTATAACTATCTTCTTGTCTTCCCATTTTCAATTTTCTCTCGCTTCTTTAACCTCACATCGTCCGGGGGAAGAGAAAGAGTTAACTTTTGATTGTCATCCTTTCTATTCTAAATTTCAGTGATTCGATGATGGATCCTGCTACACTATTTGGTATGCTTTTCGGGAGTGAGTTTTTTGATGATTATGTAGGGCAACTTGCCTTGGCTACTGTAGCGTCCGTGGAACTTGAAGAAGACTCACAAATCCCAGAATTCCGTAGGCAGAGAATTCAGGTCAGAGTGAGAGTACCGGCTCACTAGAGTTTTTTAGATAGTTTGTTTAACACTTTTACTTCTCTCGTATCTTTTATATTAAATGTCATCATTTCTGAGTCACAGGAGATTCAAAAAGAGCGAGAAGAAAAATTAATAAAACTTCTGATAGATCGTCTTCAACCATTTGTCGAAGGTCGAAAGGAAGAATTTGTAAGTTGGGGAAACTCAGAAGCCCGCCGTCTGTCACAAGCTGGTAATTTTCTCCATTATCTTATTTCTTATTCAAACTTAACTTGTGCAAAGAATGTAAAATGAAGTTTCCTGCCCAAACACTTACCAGCAATATTAGCTCCCACAGCTGCCCATCAAACCGATATCCATCTGTTACAAGAACCGGTATCTCTTTCACTGTAGGAAAAGGTTTTTACCCGTGTGGACCAATTTAGGGGGCTATCTGGAAATGATAAGTTAATCTTCTTCTGTCACTTTTAATGTGCTGACTTCTGCACATTGAATCCATAAGGAAAATTAGTTCCCTGTGACTTGTGCTCATGTTGCTGATAAAACCTGAACTGTTCTGTTTGTGATCTTTTCTCAGACTGAACTTCGTAAGGATTTCATTTTTTTCTAAAATTCCAGCTTTTGGTGAGGCTATGCTGCATACGATTGGATATATTTATACAAGGCAGGGTGCAAGAGAACTTGGAAAGAAGAGACGTCTTATGGGGGTACCATTTATAGCAGAGTGGGTTCGAGACAAAGGTCACAATATAAAATCGCAAGTAACAGCAGCTTCAGGTGAGATTACACCAGCAGCGGTAGTCTCTATAGAAGAGCAATAGATCCTTCCCAGTCTGTTTTTCTTAGCTTGTAGGACCATGTTGCTAATACTTTTATTATCATGTTGTAATCTTTTTGTATAGGTGCTGTGGCATTAATTCAAATCCAGGAAGGCATGAAGAAGTTGGATCAGACTGAGAACAGAGAAGAGAGCTTAATCAAACATCTTGAAGGAAAAAAGGATGAAATGGTTAATTCTCTCTGGAAGATCAATGTGGTTGACATCGAGTCAACTCTCTCACGTGTCTGCCAAACTGTGAGTTTTGTTATTCACTCTCCTGATTCTTGGAATAGACGGTTGTGCTAATATTCATACCGAGGAGTGGAGGACATGACTGTTAGGTGGTATCCTTCTGTTTCAGGTTTTGAAGGATCCTAGTGTCTCAAAGGACATGCTCAGGCTGCGAGCTAAAGGATTGAAAAAACTTGGTGCAATTTTCCAGGCAAGTGTTTGTTGTATTCTCTTGTTTACGCAATTGTGTCATTTGTTTTTCTTACATGTTATACCCATTCTTACTATAGCTAGTGTCTACTTTATTTCTGTTACTTTTGCTTATGTGGATGTAAACTAAGATCGCTTAACTGATTTCAACTATTCTCAGGGTGCAAAGGTTCTTTATAGAAGAGAAAACAGCCTCCGCTATGAGGACGCTGTGAAGGCAAATTCTGCATCACCAGCAGAAACATCGTGATAAAGTTTAGTGACCTCGGTCTGTATTATCATTGTGGATATGAGTTCATTCTTGATATTGTGTTTGCTCAGCTTTTTGGTGAACCCTTTATACTGTATGGTACCTAGGGAATCAACTATACTTGGTTTTATCCATTGTAGCTATTCAACAGATGGACCCTTCACTCACATAAGTTTATGATCATTGGTTGCTTGTTTATTTATTACCGTACTGTTGAATTCGCTGTAATATGATTGAATCTAAGGAGTAATAATCTTTTAGATCAATGGAGAACTCTTACCAGGCTGCATAAAACGAAATCAGCTACGTCCTATATATACATGCCTGCAGGTACTATTACAACTCGACCGTACAGAATCCTTCTTTGTTTCGCAGCATGGATATCTTACTTTGGAAAGTTCATAATGGGAAAAGGAAGCACCATAATTTTTACTACACTTTAGGTCGGCAATGTCATTTCTATGTGGCTGATGCATGATGGGTTAACAGAAGGTACACAATTATGCATGATGGGATACACAATTATTATACAAGAATCCAAGTCTACAATGTAGATGATAGAGCATTTTAATCTCGTGATCAATTTTTTGAAGTTCTACTCAAGTTGGTACTCGCAAAATAAAAATGAAAGATGCAGAGTTATTGAGGGCCCATCAAGTTTTGGTTTTCTCACAAGACCACCCCGCGGACGACTTATTATGCGAACAGCACTGCACCTCTGGGCCACTTAGAGGTATCAACAAGTAATGCATGATTCACTTATATCAACCACCAAATAGACAACCTGAGCAAATCCAAAACCCTGACTATTTTGTCACACACGCGGCTAGCTGTCCAAAAACTTAATCTGCCATATCCATTTCACCTAAAGCAATAATTATTTATGGGATATTTATCTCAAAACATTATCATAAATAAACTTTGGCCGACTACCTCTACCATCAGAACGTGTCATTCCAACATTTAGCCACATTGACATCAAACCCAAACGTGGCAGAACACTTAGGCCAAGTGATTTCATATTGTACACGTGTTAGTATCGCACTTAGCAACTCACTTCTCTTTCGTTTATATAAACACAACCCTTAACACTTCTAGTAAATCACTACAGATCATATCTACATTCTTCTATACAAGTTTCAATACAATCTTCTGCAAATTCTGAAAGAAAACTAGTTTTTGCGTTTCAGTGCTTTCGTTTTCACATAGGAGCAACTAGACTTGTTCTTCTTTCTGGGGAAAGAACTTAGTTTACCATAAATAATGTCTGATTACTACAGAGACGAGTTTGGTAACCCAATTCAGCCTACTGATGAATATGGCAACCCAATTCGGACGACAGACGAATATGGAAATCCCATTTCTCATACTACTGGTGCTGGTTATGGATCCACAACCGGGACAGGTCTAGGATCTACTGGTGGTACTTATGATTCGACAACCGGGACTGGTGGCTATGGAAGTACTGGAACTGGTGCTTATGATAGCACAACAACTGGTACTGGTGTTGGAGGAGGTACTCATGGTGGTTATGACACCACAACTGCGTCGGGTATGGGCTCCACTGGTGCTTATGATACCACAACTGGCTCTGGTTTGGGCACCACTGGTGCTTATGAAACCACAGGGTCGGGTCTTGGAGGTACTCATGGAACTGGTGTAGGCACTCATCACGATGAGCAACGTGGAGTTACTGGAAAGCTTGGGGATAAACTTGGTATTACTGGTCATCATGATGAGCAACACCAAGGTCATGGTGGTGGAGTTACCGGCGGGCTTCATCGCTCTGGCAGCTCGAGTTCTAGCTCTGTAAGTTCGACACAAGTGCATCTGTAGGCAATTATAGAATCAGTATGGCCCTTGGAAATTGTTCTTCTTTTTGCTTTTTTAAACATTTATATTGCTTTGTAATGCAGTCAGAGGATGATGGGCAAGGAGGAAGGAGAAAGAAGAAGGGATTGAAGGAAAAAATCAAGGAAAAATTGCCTGGTCATAAAAAGACTGACGAACAAACAACCACCACCACTGGCACCACTGGGTATGGAGGCACTACTACTACCACCCCTGGCACAACTGGGCATACTGGTCAGACCGGACAGCATCACGAGAAGAAGACCATAATGGAGAAGATCAAGGAGAAGATGCCTGGACATCACTAGATCTTACTTTGCTGTTTTTCTCTTTTGTTCGTGTCTATTTGCTAGGCTGGTGTGATTGGGTTTATTTCTGTTTTAGGAGTCAAATGTGGCCTTAGGCCTAAGTAAATAAGAAGCTGCTCGTGTTTTGTGTACTGTTTTATTGTCGTGTCTATAAAATCATGTAATGTTTATAAGCATGTTGCTTTGTTCAATGTTAAAAACTTCAAAGGGTTTCTTAATATGCATTCGACTGATGGTGTGATCGACCCTAATTTGTGACCCTATTTGTCACAGGTCAGTTGCCCTGTGATGATGCAGTGTCTATATGAATTTAGAACATGTATTATAGTCGGTAGTTTTGACTTGATGATCATCATATTACACACAAAGCCATAATAATTAAAATCAGTATTATTGCCTCATAGGCAAGTTCCGGCGAGGCTTCCGCTGTTACTCTCGAAGCCTAGAGGTGATTTTCACTTCACTCATTTTCCCCTATTTCTCCTGAAAATGCATGTCCAAAATCAAGAGTTCTAGGAAAAAAAAATCAAATTCCTTCCGTGGGTTTGGGTTTGTTCTACATCAAGTGGTTTGGTGAATCATTCAGAGGTAAGAAATTTAAGGTAATCATCATTCGTGGTTTGGTACGATTCCATCCAGAAATTTAAGGTAATCATTCGTGGTTTGGTATGATTCCATCCAGAAATTTAAGGTAATCATTCGTGGTTTGGTACGATTCCATCCAGAAATTTAAGGTAATCATTCGTGGTTTGGTATGATTCCATCGTGGTTTGGTATGATTCCATCCACAAAATCATTCGAGGTAAGAAATTTAAGGTAAATTCCATCCACGAAATCATTCGAGCTAAGAAATTTAAGGTAATCATTCGAGCTAAGAAATTTAAGGTAAATTCCATCCACGAAATCATTCGAGCTAAGAAATTTAAGGTAATCATTCGAGGTCAAGGTGGTTTGGTGGAATCCACGAAATCATTCGAGGTAAGAAATTTAAGGTAATCATTCGAGGTCAAGGTGGTTTTCGAGGTCAAGGTGGTTTGGTGGAATCCACGAAATCATTCGAGGTAAGAAATTTAAGGTAATCATTCGAGGTCAAGGTGGTTTGGTGGAATCTACGAAATCATTCGAGGTAAGAAATTTAAGGTGGTTTGGTGGAATCCACGAAATCATTCGAGGTAAGAAATTTAAGGTAATCATTCGAGGTCAAGGTGGTTTGGTGGAATCTACGAAATCATTTGAGGTAAGAAATTTAAGGTAATCATTCGAGGTCGGTGGTTTGGTGGAATCCACGAAATCATTCGAGGTAAGAAATTTAAGTAATCATTTGAGGTCAAGGTGGTTTCGTGCAATTTCATCCACGAATTAAATTTTTATGATTTATGATTTTTGGTACGAAATCATTCGAGGTAAGAAATTTAAGTTTGTTCTACATCAAGGTGGTTTGGTGCGATTTCATCCACGAAATCATTCGAGGTAAGAAATTTTAATTTTAGGTTTAAATTTTTATGATTTATAATTTTTGGTACGAAATCATTCGAGGTAAGAAATTTAAGTATTTAGATGATGCAGATATGTATGATTTAAGTTGATTATTTGTGATGATTTTTTTTTTTTTTGGGATTTAATTTGATTATTTGTGATGAACAAAAAATAAATTTTTTGAATTTTGTGATGAAAATGAATGATAATTTGTACGATTAGTTTGTAGGTAAATTTGTATGATAATTTGATTATTTTTATGATGAAAATGAATGATAATTTGTCTGGCCAAATTGGGGTATACCCAGATTAATCGGGGTATACCCATTTTGTTTCCATCTAAGGTAGTGTGTTAAGGGATGTCTGAAAGATGTTAAAAGACCAAATTACCCTTGCTATTAATACCCTGCCGACTGAAACTTGGTTTTGAACATTTTCAAAACCAATTCACCCTATGAGGTTCATCTGTGATGAAAACGAAAATCAAAACAAAACTTTAAAAAAATCCAAAATCAAAACAAAACCATAAAAAAAAAAAAAAAAAAAAGTGGCTACGGGATTTGAAATTGGGTATGATTTTGTACCCAATCTCAAAACGAGTACAAATTCATACGCGGTTTGAGATTGGGTACAAAATCATACCCAATCTCAAATCCCGTATGATCCGAGAGATCAATCTGTACAATTCTGGCCTAAACCAAGAAATAGTCGTCCTAGACTTGCTTCGGTCACAAAGTGAAGGAGATGGGGTTGATCTTAGGGAGGGAAGCGAAGAAGGTGCTGGGATTGTGAAGGTGTTGGCTTTTTATGACTTGTATCAGAATACTGAACTGGCTTGCAACAGTGTAAGCAATCAGCTCTGGGTGTTTGAATACGTTGTATCAACACTTGGTTTCTATCTGTGTCTGTGTTAGAAATAGGGAGGAGAACCTATTTATACGAGTCACTCAGCCTAACCCTCGTCTCTCATGGGAAGTGGAGTGATGGAGTAGTGGAGTCGTGTTAGTGTGTCACTATCAGTCTTTTCCCACTTCTCCCATCATCACTAACCATCCATGTCTTCCTGACACGTTCTTGTGATGGCGCGATGCACGCTGCACGATGTAAACCGCCAGACCAATACCCTAGTAAGTATCCCCCAGTTTGTGACATGCTTGATGTCTCGATTGTGTGGATCGGGGGACCCACAGAAGGTAGCATACGGTGCTAGGTTAAATAACTAAGTTATTTGGGAAATCGATATTTATGAAATACCGTGTGTATTCTATGCATGTAATGCATTGAATATATTCAGCATGTATGAAGCATCGTTGTTTTAAAGCTTAACGGAGTAAGTCATAGATAAGCGTCTTAAAATAGCATCGCGTCCAACCATCTTCGAGTGATTGTTTGAAGACTGCATGGTTGAGCCATGCTTTGGCCGATCACTCTATGTGGAAGAGTGGCGGACGGTGATCATGGGGATGCTTCATTAGTCGCTTAACTCCTAGCCATTGCTGAAAACCAAGCTGGTAGAGTTGGACGGACGAGATGATCTTGTGACGCTCATCTACGACCGTTGATAGAGTTTAGGGTTTTGAAGAGGTACGCAAGCATCACTCTTCAGCTTGGTCGAAACCAAGCATGGGAAGTATTTTAGGCAGGATAGACCAGGCATTGTGTAGACGGCTTGCCGGTGTACACGTCCGTACCTCACTGTCCCTTGAAGGTGCGATCTAGGCCACTCAACTTTGCCAGCAAAGAGGAGTGGTTGAGATAGATTTGCAACAAAAATCCCATGCCTCAAAGGAGTTGGAAACCACACGACATGCCTACTTCGGGCGTGCATTTCGAGACATCCATCCATGGTTGTCCTTGGTCGATCAGTCATGCATGTAGAAGGTCCCAAGGTGATCATGTTGACATGCTCGGGACCTTTTAAGTCTACATCTACACCCTCCATCCAAGATTTCGAAGATGGACGCTCGTGATCGATTAGCGACACATGTAACATGCCGCAAACCCTAATTAGGGTTTTGTATAATTTACGCCCATGCAACTTCACCCGATCGGTTTTGCATGTTATGCTCCTCCCTTGGGGAGGCCGATCATGTGAGGCCCACATTGGGCAGGCAGTGAACATGCTGGTACCTGTTCCATGGCCATAGGTTTGATCTAAGCCATCCAAACATGCCGATGAAGTTGGATGGTTGTGATCAAACTGCGATACATAACCCTTTAAAGCATCACGCCAGCCTTGTTTTGAGCAAATGTTTATTGCTCCAAGGCTTTCTCATGAGAAGGTCGGTCATGTAGGTAGGAAGGGGCCCCGCCGTTGTACAAGACAAGCTTGTCCGACCGGTCATGGGATAACCCACGCCGTCCAATCATGCCGGCGAAGTTGGACGGCGGTGGATGGTTTTCAGACTGCCGTTGGCGGTCTTGCTCGTACGAGCTTCCTCCAAGATGCTTCATACCATTTCGACCACCCTTTTCCAGGCTGGTGTTTGGTGGCTTTTGGGAGTATGGCATGTGTTCGACCGACCAGGGCATAAACGGGCCCGCTGGTGGTCATTGTGGTGATAGCTTTCTCCTGCTGAGGATCGTCTAGGCTGGTTAAATCATGCGGCCAACTTGCATGGTCGTGATTAGTTCTGAGACTGATATGGACAGTCCAGATTCAAATATGCTCAATCGGGATAGTATAACACACCGAGAGATGTATGCTCAATCGGGCTAGCATAACACACCGAGAGATCTAGCATGTACGGGTATTTCGTGCATGCCTCATTATTGACACTTGGAGATTCGTGTTTCTCTACTGAGAGCAACACTCAATCGTCATGCCGCACCAATAATGAGAGTTCTTCGAGAACAACACAGGAAATACAAGGCTAATCATGCATTAATTAATAACGCTATAAATTCACAGTGTATATGGGATTGTTGTTACATGATCCAACCTGGATGAATTTTGTGTATTTAATTCACATAATACTAGGATTGTTGTCACATGCTCCATTCTAGGTGAATTAGTAAAGTGAAGAAGTATTCATCACTTATCAGTGGCTTTATCCTTTGCAGGATGTCAGCGCATAAATTTGGTTTTACAATTTTAGCCCTAAACTAAAGTCCACCATCAACATTAAGTCCCCTGCCTAGCATGCAATGTTTACACTATTGTGGGGTAGGCATTAGATGGTGACAAATAAAGATAAAACTTTTGAGACAAAGTTTAGATATTTCCAGGAGAGACGGGTTGTCCTGTCCTTGGAGCATGTCACGTTCAAGAGGCGTCCAGGCGAGCGTTCCCCTAGCATGATATTGGTCTTACCTACTTCGATCGACCTTGCTATGCCTTCTTCGGTCGAGAGCCTGCTTCGTGCTTGCTCCGCTCGAATGTCGGTCTTGCCTGCTTCGATCGACCTTGCTATGCCTGCTTCGGTCGAGCGTGGGACCTGATGTAAGCATGCTTTCTTCAAAAATGGGAAGATGTGCATGTTTCGATCAAACACGGGTCCACCATGTACATATTTCATACGTCGGCCATTTCCTGAGCCTGCTTTTCCCGTACGGTTGATGTGCTTGCTCAAGCGTCATCCTTGCTACTTCGACCAAACACCGACCCTGCTATCTTGACAAAACACCGGCCTTGCTTCCTTGACCTTCCTGCCTGCTTAGATTAAATGTGGGACCCACTGCGTGCTTGCTTTGCTCAAAAATGAACCTTGTGTGCTCAAATGTGAATATGGGTCCTGCAGAGAGCGTTGAAGCAGATTCTGGAGAGAGCAGGTCCCTGAGAGTGTTGAAGCAGTTTCAGGAGAGAACAGGTCCCGGAGAGTGTGGAAGCAGCTTCTGGAGCGAGCAGGTCCCGGAGAGTGTTGAAACATCTTCTGGAGCGAGCAGGTCCCGGAGAGTGTTGAAGTGTTGGAGCTGAAACACCTTTTTCTGGAGAGAGAGATTTGAAGCGTATTTTGCTGGAGGGAGCCTTGAAGAGGCTTCTTCTGGAGGGAGCTTTGAAGCGGCTTCTGCAGGAGGGAGCCTTGAAGCGGCTTTTTCTGGAGGGAGCATTGAAGCGTCTCCTGCTGGAGAGAGTGTTGAAGCGGCTTCTTCTTCAGTTTGGTTTCCCCTTGTGAATTACATGCTTCTTGATTGACCATCTCTCTTGTATTGAAGAAGTTCTTGACTGACGGCGAAGGAATTTCATGCTGAGCCTCAGTCCCCAAGCGTGGTCTACGTGGCTCTATGGTGTATGCCCGATGGGTCTTTTGTACGTAGTGGTCATTGATATGGCTAAGCTCTGGATGGTATCAATCGTTGAGCAACAACGGTTCTTGGCATCAGCTGTGATCAGAAGAGACAGGTAGGAAGAGGCGTGATAGCTACGGGCACGAACTAGGCGGTCTTCATATAGTGGTAGAGCTTGTCTCGAGGGAGAAGCTAATGATGGAACCGATAGCTTCCTTGATGTTGCCTCATGGAATAAAAAATAGGGAGACAGTCCTATGCCCAAGAGTATCCAATGAGCCTTCGACTTGATGGACGTTGTCACGCTGGGTTCATGAGGCCGACTTTACATCTGCGTTGCGTTTCATATACGTCCAGGAATATCACTGGTCTTTGACAATACATCTGCTCTCTTGAGTATATCCTCATCTTTGGACATCTTGGAATCATAATGATAGCGCGCTTGCATCTCTCTAAATTCACCATCTTTGAGATGGGCAGTGCTAAGCAGTCGCCAGTCACACTCCTTTGCCATTATCACCTTTGGATTGTCTTTGAGGAGGAGGGAAGTTCCTTCATGTGAATGACTTAACCAATAGGCTCTGCAAATATGATGAAGCTATTTTCATGGAGAATATGTTTGTACCTCTTAAGTCCCAGGTGCAATATCCTTTGGTAACACAACTACTTCTTCTACGGGAGACAAAATTATGAAAGCGTCTCTCATTGATGTTGCGGACATCGCTATCTTCTTGAGGCTGCTCCCTTGAGGTGTCATCTTTAGTAGATCTGAAGATATCTCGCGCTCGCTCTCGTCCGGGCTGACATAATATGCGAACCCTTTATGATGATTTGGAGATGACAATATTCGTTGAATCTTCCAAAAGCTTCATGTTGTAGTGTGGTCCAGACGAAACTTGATCCTTTCTTCAGCAAGGGGGTGAGTGAAGAAACAAGTTGGGATATACTAGGTATAAAATGTCGAATGTATTTCACCTTGCCCATGAAGCTTTGGATCTCCTTCATAGTTCATGGAGGAGGCATCGTGAGGATAGCTCGAGTCTTGGATGATATCTGCCTTCAGTTATGGTTCATCCTCCTTTGTTGTTGGTGAATCAGGTTGAGCGGTCATCTTCACTACTACGTTTCCAATTCAAAATGGGTTTGGACTTGGTACAACTCCTTGATTCTGTGACACGTTGTCTTTGACTGCTTCCAAGCTCTTGGAAAAATGTTAGGCTCGGAACCTTTTAAGGTATGAGTTCGGGCTTTCTCCAGGAAATTGCGTCACATTTGCAAGGTGTCGATACAGCAACAAATAATCTTCAATATTTGACGATTCATTAGAGATTCTTTTAGGTATTGAAATCGGCAAAGGACACACTCCCAGTGCTTCTCTGTTGTCGTGTATCCACGGGCATCCCAGGACCATGTCGTAATTCAGATAATCTTTTACTATGTAAAATTTAGCCCGTGTTAGAGCATCACCGATTTTAACTTCAAGGTAAATGCATTCATAGGCGTATATGAATTCTCCTTCTGAGTCCCTAATCACGGTTGGGATGCGAATAGCTTCCTGTTTTTAAATATTTGCGGCTCTCAGAGTCTTGACGGTGATGATGTTGAATTCGGATGCTGCATCAATCAATATGTTGTCGAACTCGACATCCTTCAAATGAGTGACGGTCAAGAGTCCCCAGTTCCCTTTGATGGTTGCATCTTCTAGGAAAGACTGAGTTTTCGTTGTTTCCCTTTCTGGATATAAGCGCCTACCTAACATAATGCGGTTGAGGGATGCAAATATGTCTTGACGTTGTGCCTTAGATAAATACAAGATTTCACACAAATGTTCCATCATAGACTGTACATTCTTGTGAACAGAATCCCCGGAGATCATGCAGTTCCTAATAGCAAGAGGATACCTATGAACACCTTTGTTTCCTAAATGAAGGTCTCCTGCCTCCACCTTCTCTATGAAAATGTGTTTCAATTTGTGGCAATCCTTGGTTGGGTGATGGACGAACCTATGGTAATGGAAATATTTGTGATTTTCTATCTCTTACTTGGTCGGCGGACGTATGATAGGAGGTAGCTTGATCGCGTCATCTTGAATCCACTCTTCCAAGAGTTCTATGACTTCATTCATGGGAAAGGGGAAGTTGGAAACTGTTTTTCCGGATTCTTGCACATGAGCCTTGCCCTCTCCCTTATAAGATGAAGTCGTCGTCTGCGGTGCTGCACGTTTGGGCGGT
Organism: Papaver bracteatum; assembly: GCA_023529315.1. NCBI lineage: Eukaryota > Viridiplantae > Streptophyta > Magnoliopsida > Ranunculales > Papaveraceae > Papaver > Papaver bracteatum. The sequence goes on from JAJJWX010004157.1 coordinate 922,514, forward strand.
TGTTCTATCATTGATGCTTTCCTCTTTCCTCCTTCGCCCACCACACTCTCAGAAGGACTGGTGTTATATTGCTTATTGATGAGATGCATGCTTCCTCGGCTTTCACGCGTATCTTCATTTCGAACAATTCTAGTTCTTTCCAACAATGCTGGGGTTGTTGTGACCGATCGCTTAGCGGCTTCATGGAGCTCAGAAAATATTTGAAAGCCCAAATTCTCCAACAAAGCACGGTATATGGGAATCATTTTGTTAATTCATAACTCCACTAACTGTCGTTCGGTGACATTCGGATCATGACAATCCAATGCTTGAGTCCTAAACCTCTTAATGAAGTCGTTCAGATGTTCATTGCTCCGTTGAAAGATTCTTCCCAAGTATGAAAAAGTAACCTGCTCAGACACGAAGAAGTATTTCCTGTAGAAGGCACTGACCATCTCACTCCAATTGAATACACTTTTAGGTGCGATGTTGTTGTACCAAGTGTATGTTCTTCCGGTAAGTGACTTCGAGAACTCTTTTAGGCGGAAAACATGATTGTATTCGTGTTCCCTTAAAGACTCCAAAAATCGAGAGACATGTTCACGAGCGTTACCAGTACCATCATAAAGGGAGAATTGAGGAGAGGTGTAGCTTCTTGGAAGAGGGATCCATTACACATCTTGAGGGTATGGAGGATGATGTTGATGCATGTCCACTGGATTTCCTTTGCCACGGTTTTGGAGGAGTCGTTCCAGGTCTCACGCGTAATAAATTTGGATAGCTGGTCCCTTTCTCTTGGGCGTTCAGGAGTGTCACGAGCTTCTTCATCCATGTGGGCCCATGTTGTTAGAGTATCTGCTCCGGGTGTATTGAACACGTTCCTTGTTGGATCCAGGGGTTATTGTGACCCTTGTGGCAAACGTTTAAAATATTGAGAAAAATAAGTACCTCCTTCTGAGTTGCAGCCATATCCTCTTGGGCTCTAGCAAGAACTTCATGCCTTTCTATCAGATCCACAATGGTAATAGGGGGTTTTCCTCATCTGGTTCATCCAGTCCCTCATCTTGACGGAGGAGTAGCAGTTGTCCTGGTGACGACTGGAGGTGTTACACTTGAAGAAATGCCGGGATTCGCGGTTGCTCTGGCTCTGGTGATGGGAGGTATCACGCCTACTGGAATATCCCCCGCTCCGTTGATGTTGGTGGTAGAGTAGATGGCTCCACGAGATGTATTGATCACATTCTGTACGGAAGCTCCACTGACTGGGACACCAATACCAAGAGTGTTGTCGGCGCTAGTTTCATCGGAATTGATCGCTGATCCTGACCTAGTTCTACCATCTTGCAATTCAAACATATTGGAATAAAATTGAAATTTGATCTTGCAACCGAGAGATTAATCTCCCACTTTGGTAGCCAATTTTATATGGGTGAAAACTATTTCTACTGGTTTTGGTAATTTGGGGTGTGTGGATGAGAAATGAATCTAAACCCTAAACAAATACACTACACGGGAGTGCTTTTGATTCGAGAGATCAATCTGTACAATTCTGGCCTAAACCAATAAATTCCCTTTCCATACTTGCATCGGTCACAAAGTGAATGATATGGGGTTGATATTAGGGAGGGAAGTGAAGAAGGTGTTGAGATTGTGAAGGTGTTGGATGTTTATAACTTGTATCAGAATACCGAACTGGATTGCAATAGTGTAAGCAATCATCTTTGGGTGTTTGAATACGTTATATCAACACTTGGTTTCTATTTGTGTCTGTGTTGGAAATAGGGAGAAGAACCTATTTATACAAGTCATTGAGCCTAACCCTCATCTCTCATGGGAAGTGGAGTGATGGAGTAGTGGAGTCGTGTTAGTGTGTCACTATCATTCTTTGCCCACTTCTCCCATCATCACTAACCGTCCATGTCTTCTTGACACGTTCTTGTAATGGCGTGTTGCATGTAGTAAACCTCCATACCAATACCCTAGTAAGTATCCCCCAGTTTGTGACATGCTTGATGTCTCGATTGTGTGGATCGTGGGACCCACAGAAGGTAACATACGGTGCTAGGTTAAATAACTAAGTTATTTGGGAAATCGATATTTATGAAATATCGTGTGTATTCTATGCATGTAATGCATCAAATATATTCAGCATGTATGAAGCATCGTTGTTTTAAGGCTTAACGGAGTAAGTCACGGATAAGCGTCTTAAAATAGCATCACGTCCAACCATCTTTGAGTGATCGTTTGGAGACTGCATGGTCGAGCTATGCTTTGGCCGATCACTCTATGTAGAAGAGTGGTGGACGGTGATCACGGGGATGCTTCATTAGTCGCTTAACTCCTAGCCATGGATGACCAACCAAGATGGTAGAGTTGGACGGACGAGATGATATTGTGACGCTCATCTGCGACCGTTGATAGAGTTTAGGATTTTGAAGAGGTGCACAAGCATCACTCTTGAGCTTGGTCAAAACCAAGCATGGGAGGTGTTTTAGGCAGGACCGACCGGGCATGCATGTAGACGGCTTTCCGGTGTACACGTCCGTACTTCACTGTCCCATGAAGGTGTGATCTAGGCCACTCAACTTGACCGTCAAAGAGGAACGGTTGAGATCGATTTGCAACAGAAATCCCATGCAACAAAGGAGTTGGAAACCGCACGACATGCCTACTTCGGGCATGCATTTCGAGACGTCTGGCCATGGTTGGCATTGGTCGATCAATCATGCATGTAGAAGGTCCCACGGTGATCATGTTGACATGCTCGGGACCTTTTAAGTCTACATCTACACCCTCCATCCAAGCTTGCGAAGATGGACGCTCGTGATCAATTAGCGAAACATGTAACATGCCGCAAACCATAATTAGGGTTTTGTATAATTTACGCCCATGCAACTTCACCCGATCGGTTTTGCATGTTATGCTCCTCCCTTGGGGAAACCAATCATGTGGGGCCCACATTGGGCAGGGGGTGAACATGTTTGTACCTGTTCCACGGCCATATGTTTGATCTAAGCCATCCAAACATGCCGGTGAAGTTGGATGGTTGTGATCAAACTGCGACGCATAACCCTTTAAAGCATCACGCCATCCTTGTTTTGAGCAAACGTTTATTGCTCCAAGGCTTGCTCGTGAGAAGGTCGTTCGGGTAGGTAGGAAGGGGGAAAGCTGGTGTACAAGAAAATCTTGTCCAACCGGTCATAGGATAATCCACGCCGTCCAATCATGCCGGTGAATTTGGACGGTCGTGGCTGGTTTTGAGACTGCCGTTGGCGGTCTTGTTCGTACGAGCTTCCTCCAAGCTGCTCCATACCAATTTGACCACCCTTTTCCAGGATGGTGTTTGGTGGCTTTTGGGAGTATGGCTTGTGTTCGACTGACCAGGGCATAAACGGGCCCGCTGGTGGTCATTGTGATGATAGCCTGATCCTGCTGAGGATCGTCTAGGATGGTTAAATCATGCGGCCAACTTGCATGGTCGTGATTGTTTCTGAAACTGATATGGACAGTCCAGATTCAAATATGCTCAATTGGGCTAGTATAACATACCGAGAGATGTAGCATGTATGGGTATTTCGTGCATTCCTCATTATTAACATTTGGAGATTCGTGTTACTCTGCTGAGAGCAACACTCAGTCGTCATGCCACACCAATAATGAGAGTTCTGCGGGAACAACACAGCAAATACAAGGCTAATCAAGCATTAATTAATAACGCTATAAATTCATAGGGTATATGGGATTGTTGCTACATGCTCCAACCTGTATGAATTTTGTGTATTTAATTCATAGAATACTGGGATTGTTGTCACATGCTCCATTCTAGGTGAATTAGTAAAGTGAAGAAGTATTCATCACTTATCAGTGGCTTTATCGTTTGCAGGATGTCAGCGCATAAATTTGGTTTTACAATTTTAGCCCTAAACTAAAATCCACCATCAACAATAACAAACTATAATGCGAAAAAGAAATAACACAGACACTGGAAGTTTTGTTAATGAGGAAACCGCAAATGCAGGAAAACCCCGAGACCTAGTCCAGATTTGAACACCATACTGTATTAAGCCGCTATAGACACTAGCCTACTACAAAGATAACTTCGTCCTGGACAGTAGTTGAACCTTAATCAATCTCATACTGATTCAAGGTATAGTTGTGTTCCGTACGTCTCTGATCCCAGCAGGATACTACGTACTTGATTCCCTTAGATAATCTCACCCACAACCAAGAGTTTCTATGACCCAAAGTCGAAGACTTAATAAAAACAAAATTGTCTCACATAGAAAAGTCTATTGAATATATAAATCTATCTACCACAGATAAACCTACGAGTTTTGTTCCGTATTTTGATAAATCAAGGTGAACATGAACCAATCGATAACTCGGACTTATATTCCCGAAGAACAGCCTAGAATTATAAATCACCTCACAATAATCTTAATCGATTAACGAAACAAGATATTGTGGAATAACAAATGATGAGATGAAGATATTTGTGACTACTTTTCTATCTTGCCTATAGGAGATATCAATCTCAAGCCAATCTTACGATTGTACTCAACACGATAGAAACAACAACATCAGATCACGCAACTACAGAGAAAATAGTTGGGTTTGGCTTCACAATGCCAATGAAGACTTTAAGTCGTTAACATGAAAAGTCTATTGAACAGAAAAGTCTATTGAATATATAAATATGTCTCCCACAGATAAACCTACGACCCAAAGTCGAAGACTCGACACAGAAAAGTCTATTGAATATATAAATCTATCTCCCATAGATAAACCTACGAGTTTTGTTCCGTATTTTGATAAATCAAGGTGAACATGAACCATTCGATAACCCGGACTTATATTCCCGAAGAATGGCCTAAAATTATAAATCACCTCACAATAATATTAATCGATTAACGAAACAAGATATTGTGGAATCACAAACTATGAGACGAAGATATTTGTGACTACTTTTTTATCTTGCCTATCAGAGATATCAATCTTAAGCCAATCTTACGATTGTACTTAACACAATAGAAACAACAAGATCAGATCACGCAACTATAGAGAAAATAGTTGGGTCTAACTTCACAATACCAATGAAGTCTTTAAGTCGTTAACCTATAGGGTTTCGTGAAAAACCTAAGGTTAAAGGTGAATCGGATCTAGTTTATGAAACTAGTATCACACATGAGGTGTGGGGATTAGGTTTCCCAGTTGCTAGAGTTCTCCTTTATATAGTATCCAAATTAGGGTTTGCAATCTAAGTTACCTTGGTAATAAAGCATTCAATATTCATCATTAGATGAAAACCTTATTAGATTCAAGCTAATATATTTCAACTATTAGATCGAACTTAGCTTGTTATACACAAATAAAATGCACTTTCATTTAGGTTTGGGTAACCATACCTAAACGTGTACACTTAGTTTGTTCAACAATAGTTAACCAATGGTTAGCCATATGAGCACTTTCATATCAACCTTATTCATCTTCACCATAACTAGTTCAAGTGACTCAAATGAACTAGTTAAAGAGTTGTTAAATTGCATAGATATCATAGAAGTATACAAGAAACAATTGAAACAAAATCGATTTTGATTCACTCGAATCAATTCATGAACATTATATCCACTGTTTACAAAGATTGCATTACTTATTATATAAATGTTTTAGTTCATGAACAAACCGATTTTAGAAAGTAACCTACCTAAGTACGCAAGCATACTTAAGTAACTGGATTGAGTTTGTTTTTCACTTTCAAACTCCAGCAGAAATTCACGGACGTCAACTTTCCGCTAGTATGCGTACGGGTACGCATACTCATCCGGATTTCCAACAAACGCTAGTACGCGTACGGGTACGCATACTTCAGGTTCCCGGTTTTGGACTTTTATACAAATGTGATAACATACTATGTTTATATCCAAAGATGGTTACATGTTCTAAACTCTCATTTAAATCATTGAAACTTTCTTAGAGGATGTTATATAGTTGTTATTTACAAACTTTCTAAAAACCATGATCTTGGTTTAGGTGCTCCAGCAATTAGTTTCCTTGGTTGAATATCATCCTCAAAACCAAAGGAGTACTACGAAGGATCATAATCATTTTGGTTTTATTTGGAATTGACACCAAACTATCATCTGAAGATAATAAGAATGTACAAGAAATAAATTCAATTCCTCCATTTGAATCAAGTAAAAACCATAAATTTGATTTTCTACATTTCCCACTATGAATTATTAAGAATTGGAAAAATGAAAAGATAGTTAATATTTGTTTACTATCATCATTTGTAAACTCTGATTCTTTCGCATCTGGAGGATATCACCACCATCTCCCAACCACAATAATCACACTCAATCTCCACCACTACAATAACAAACATCCAGAACCAATACTATCTTTATCCCTAATTTCTTCCAACCTCACCACCAACAACAATCATTTTACAGAACCACCACCACCATAACCACCGCCAGAAACTTAAACAACCGTAATAAGATAAATGACCTATAGAAATATTGTTGACTAATTAATAAATTGAATTTGTAGGACGACAATACAAATCCAAAAAAGAAAAAGAAGATAACTGATCTATTTCTCAAACAAAAACGAAAATGAAAAGAGATTGAAACATCTCCACCCCCATCATCAACTAATGGAACAGAGATTTCATATCCTCGTCCACCGCCGCCATCATTATCAATAATATAGCATATATTTCTGCCACCACCACCACCATCGTCATCATAATCACCAATTAAACAGAGATTTGAGATCATCCCCTACATCCACCCCATCACCACCACCACCATCGACTAATATAATAGATCTTTGTGAATCTAGTAAGAAAAATCATTTGGACGAATTGAATAATATTTGATACCTTCCTACACTACCATCGTCATCAGCGTTATGTCCGGTGGAAAAAATGGAAAAAAATACGGTAATGGCCGGAAGAGAAGGGGATATAAGAATTTCAGATCTGAAATTAAACTATTTTCCTTATAAAACTTTAGCTATGTACAGAGGGTGGTTGTGGGATTATCAATAAAATTATTATTTTTTCGGGAATCCGGAGGGTATAAATATAGTTGGGAAGGTTATTTATGAAGGCCCATCAAATATGAGGGTATTTATATAATTTTCGCTAACTTTAGAGATGATCTTATAGACAATATTGCAAAGACTGATGGTCCTATACTCAAATGGTCTAGTAAGGTGCTGAATTTTGGGGATCAAAGTGATGTGTGACCACTGAAGAAAAAGGCAGAGACAGTATTGCAAATTTCAGTTTTAACCAAATCCTAATTTTTTTGGAAGAAGCAAGTTGGGAAACCATCTAGTCCCGGGCTAGCATCATGGGGCAATACCAAAAAGGGCATCCTTGATTTCTTCCTCACTAAGAGGAGTACTATCTAATTTGGTATTATCATATTCAGAGATGGAGGTAGGAATAATATTCACAATAGATTCATCAATTTGAGGATTAGAGGAGGTTAACAGGTCATCAAAATGGGATGTCATACAATTGCTAAGGATATTCTTTCCTTCAATCCACTCATTTTCAGATTTGAATAGCCCAGTGATGTTGTTTCTCCTATTTATAATGGTGGCATTAGAATGAAAACAAGAGTTGTTCTAGTCTCTTAGGGTGATTAATTTTTCTTTACCTTTTATCTTTAACAACAATTGATGGGATCTACTACATAATTTGGAGTTGCAGTTTTTTTTTTTTATTTGTATTGTTGTTTTGTTTCTTTTTGTTGTCAAACTAAATTTGTTTTTTTGTCAGTATCAGTTTGAAGGGGGGTGTTAGACATATGTGTTTGTGTGATAATACTAGTGTGTGTCAAGTAAACTAGTCAATGCTAACTTGACCTTTGTCCAGATTTTACAGCTATTGTATTGTGTCTCATTCATATAAAACTCTATGTAGTAACTATGGATAGGTTAACACATTAGTCTCTAATAACAAGTAAAGGTTTTCTCATATCAAGGATAAGATGCCTGGATATCACTAGATTTTACTTGGATGTGTTTCTCTTTTATTTGGTTTTGTGATTGAGTTTAATCCTGCTACTCGTGTTGTGTGCCCTTTTTTTTTGACATGATCAGCACGAGAATCGAACCCGAAACCTATAGGTTGGGAGTCCAACCCCTGGCCAACTGGGATGATGACCAAAGGTCATTGTGTGTACTGTTTTACCGTGTTGCATTCTAGTCCATAGAATTATGTAATGTCTAGCATGTTTCTTTGTTCGATGTTAAAAACTTCATCGAGTTTCTTAAGTTGCATTCGAAACATTTTGGTTTCTCCTTGCAAAGACCAACACCGGAGTAAATGTGTGAATGAAGATTTTCCATTAAGGGTTAGTTTGGACCGATTTTTTTCCAATGCAGTGTAGTCATAACTGTAGGTGGTCGAATGACACGACATTTGAACTGCATGTATTGCAGTATAGTTGTTTGGCACGTTTCAAGAAACAGGTTCACTTAACTGTATATTTTATTAGGAAAATAAACATTAAGAACAAATTAATCTGGAAAAAATGGATTATCCGGTTGTTTGTGGGTGAAAATAGTTTCTGCAAATTTCGGTAATTTCGGGTGTGCGGGTGAGAAATGAATTTAAACCCTAAACAATGTACTGCAAGGGAGTACTTTAGATTCGAGAGATCAATCTGTACAAGTCTGGCCTAAACCAAGAAATGGCCGTTCCAGACTTGCTTCGGAAACAAAGTGAAGGAGAATGGGTTGGTTTTGGAGAGGGAAGCAAGGAAAGTAATGAGACCAAAATAGTTGATTCTGAAAGAGTAGTTGTGTTGCGACTTTTATCAGAAAGTGGGAAGCTAACAGATGGAAAGCTAGCAAACGTTTTCTGAGTGATGTATGGTCCTGACTGAACTTGTGGTTCGGTGAAAATAGGTAAGACCTATTTATACAAGTTGAAGTGAAACGTACTCTGGTCTCATTAAGGAATGGAAAATGGGTGAGTAAATGGGAGGAGGTGGTAACAGTTAATGCATGGAATTGATGTTCCATAAAACCGTTAACGCATGGAATTGATATCCCATAAAAGACCATTTCACCATTAAATCCCTGTATTTACTAACCGCCTCATCCTTATGAAGGGCGTAGCGTACGCCGCACGTTGTAAACCGCCAAACCAATACCCAAAGAGGATCCCCCAGTTTGTGTTGATGTCTCGAATGTTTTTGTGGAAAACATGTAGCATATTGTTGTTGCCTGGCAAGTCGTACATGGGAGACTTGCTAGCTTGGTGACCTTCGAGGGTCGAGATTTTGCATCTTAAGACGAAAGGTAGCCGTTGATCATCGCACACTTTCATTTTTGGTGGCCGCAAAGGGAAGTCCATCATGGTAGCGCGGCTAGGTCGGCATGCCTTGGCACGGTTTGGCGTGGCCAAACTTGGGTTTCGGGTCAAAGGTTACCGTGTTGTTGTCTGGTAACCTTGGACGGCTAGGATTTTCTCTTGGGATTGAAGGGGGACAGTTGATTGTCGCACGCCTTCGTTTTGGTAGCCGCGTAGGGAAGGCCAGCATGGTGGCGTAGCTAGGTTGGTATGCCATTGGCATGGCATGCCTTGGCGCGGCCAAACTAGGGTTTTGGGTCAAAGGTTACCATGTTATTGTCTGGTAACCTTGGACGGATAGAATTTTCTCCTGGGATTGACGGGGGACCGTTGATTGTCGTACGCCTTCGTTTTGGTAGCCGCGTAGGGAAGGCCATCATGGTGGCGCGACTAGGTTGGAATGCAATTGGCATGACATGCCTTGGCGCGGCCAAACTAGGGTTTTGGGTCAAAGGTTACCATGTGTTGTTTGGTAACCTTGGACGGCTAGGATTTTCCCCTGTGATTGAAGAGCGATCGTTGATTGTCGCACGCCTTCGCTTTGGTAGCCGCATAGGGAAGGCCAGCATGGTGGCGCGTCTAGATTGGAATGGCATGCCTTGGCGCGGTTTGGCGCGTCCAAATTAGTTTTTAGGTCAAAGGTTACCATGTGTTGTCTGGTAACCTTGGACGGCTAAGATTTGCTCCTGAGATTAAAGGAAGACCGTTGATTGTCGCACACCTTCGTTTTGGTAGCCGCATAGGGAAGGCCAGTATGGTGGCGCGACTAGGTTGGCATAGGACCATGGAAATATGTGTTTGGTTTGGCATGGTGGGGCCAAGAATTTGGCATGTCGTTGGCACATGGTGCGGATAGCATGGCTAGGGCCAAGGAAAGGTGCGGTTTGGCTTGGCATGGTGGGGCCAAGGGTTTGGCATGCCGTTGGCACATGGTGCGGCTAGCATGGATAGGGACAAGGCAAGGTGCAGTTTGGCTTGGCATGGTGGGGCCAAGGGTTTGGCATGCCGTTGGCATATGGTGCGGCTAGCATGGCTAGGTCCAAGGTATTACGGTGCTGCAAGTGACGCATAATGATGACGCGTTACAGAGTTGCAGGCCATGTCAGAGTTCCGCCGTAATGGCGCATTGCGAAGCCATAATAACGGTATACTGTATAGACCGTTAAGTGTCGAGAATGACATGACCCTACAGGGCCAATGAAGCGCAAGAGTGGCGCTACATTGTAAAGATATTTGGCTAAGGAATGAAGCTTATTGTCCGACACAATGAAGCTTCATTAAGGAGAAGTCAAGACAAAACCAAAGTGACAGATGCAACATGTGATGTTGGCATTAAGGCATATCCATGGAATTGAGTTGGCCCAAACTCAAGGATGATGCAAGAGTGTAGAATAGATCAAGAGTTGGTCTATGGCATTAGTTTAAGGCTGTCCAAAGCTTGAACAATGCAAACAAGTTGGCAATGCAAGAGTTGCATTGCTATTGTCAAGCTAATTGGCGAAGTGAAGCATATGTGACGCATGAGTAACTAGAGTGAGCTTAAGGAGTTGGACTCGACAAGTAAATCCTAAAGAGTGTCCGTGCATTAACTTAGAGTAATAAAAATGCAGGGCCAAGAGGGATGTACGTTGGCACAAGGCATAATCCAGTAGGCCAAGACAAGTGGCGCAATAAGGCTCAAGTGACGGTTACAAGTTGGTTACGAGCTTCACAAGCATGCCAATGACGCGTGATGAAGAGGAGCGGTTATAAAGGAGTTTATAATCGTGGGAGAAGAGTTTTAACTGCCAAGAGAACAGGTGTTGGATGATTGGCGCAAGTTAAAGGAAAAGCGGCGATTGGCATAGTAGTTGGCGGTTATGAAACTGCTCCCCGAGACAGATGGCTGTCTCTAGCGTGTGTAACGGTTATGCACGGTTTGGCCAAGCAAAGCTGCTGTATAAATAGTCCTAAGGCATGGGAAATTCGGTAGCCTAGCCTGTGTGAGTGAAAACTAACATATGTGAGAGTGTAGATTGCATATGTGAGTGAGTAGGAGAGTTTTTGTAAGACTTAGACTTGGTTCAGGGAGTGAACAAGTCCGTGTAAGTCCCCAAGTGGGCAAGTTTTGTATTTCTTCCCTTTGATGCAATAAAAAGAGTTGATTGTGTCATGTTCTAAGTGTTCTTGGTTGGCTGATTGTTGTTGGTAAAGTATGGCATGAATTGAGTGCATTATGGGGTGCATTTGATGAGCTTAGAGAAGAGAAAGAAGGCTATAAAAGACTTCCGCTGATTGACCTGATGTGTTGGCTGTTTGCATAGGTGCAAACTTATAAGGCTGAAGTGCAAGTGGGTGAAGTTCGATTCACAAGACCATTGTGCTGCCGGGTTACACTTTCGCAGAAAATTCTTGGTGAGTTTGAAGGTGTGACACAAGGCAAGGTGCGGTTTGTCTTGACATGGTGGGGCCAAGGGTTTGGCGTGACCAAGCTAGGGTTTTGGGTCGAAGGTTACCATGTGTTGTGTGGTAACCTTGGACGGCTAAGGTTTGTGTCTTATATGGAAAGGTGGTCGATGATTATTGCAGGCCTTTGTTTTGCCAGCCAGCGTTGTGCATGGCGTGTTGGGACGGCAAGCATGTTTGGCATGCTTTAGCGTGGAGATGTGTCTGGCATGGTTTTCCATTGGCACAATGGTGTGGCTGGCATGGTTTGCATGCCCTTGGAGCGGTAGGTGTGGCTGGCACGTCTTGCCATTGACACATGGGTGCGGCTAGCATGGTTGGCATGCCTTAGCGCGGTAGGTGTAGATGGCAAGGCTTTCCATTGGCACATGGGTGCGGCTAGCATGGTTGGCATGCCTTGGCGCGGTAGGTGTGGCTGGGGAACGGCTTTCCATTGGCATAGGGGTGCGGCTAGCATGGTTGGCATGCCTTGGCGCGGTAGGTGTGGCTGGCACGGCTTGCCATTAGCACATGTGGCGTGGGAATTAGGGTTTTGGCCTATCAAAACCCTAATTAGTAATTAAAAAAAAGATACCCTGGTAATTTTCTCGCAACCATATTAAAGGGTTCAATAAATACATTTAAGTTCTGTGACGTCACTGTCTGACTAGGGTTTTACGACTTTATCCCTAAATTACAAACCACTATCAACACCGGTGTTCATCGTAACCCTAATATAATGCTTCAAACTAGAAAAACATCCCCAATTTGTAAAAGGAGAAACCTTTTCTGTTGATAAAATTGAAGCCCTTAGAATACCCAATCTCTTATTGTAGATTGAATTGGAGCACAGTAAATCTTCAAATTTAAATTGGAACCGTATAAATCTCCCTTTGTATATTGATTCGTAAACCCTAGAAATCTCCCGTTGTTTACTAAATTCGAAACCTTAGAAATTAAGAATTGCAAACCTTCAGAGAGACAACAAGGAAGAACATACAGTAGACATGATCTTAATTAGTGAAAGAATACTTGATCTTGATTTGTGAAATATATGAAAATACAAAACTGTACATATCTTCTGATCAATCAAGAAGTTTTTGACATATCTTCCTGTGAAATATTTGATATTGATCTTTGGGGATATGAAAATAAGAAGATGAAGAAGATTCAGTTTTAGTCTCGAAGAAAAGGATGAGGGAGAGAGAGAAAAGCATGGAGTAAAACTGATTTTCAGAAATAGTATAATAATTGTCAAACTTTGTCAACGAGGGAGTTTTTTTTTTTTTTTTTTTTGATAAACAATGAACCTTTTCATTAATGGGATTTCAAGGTTACAATGAGTTTAAGATCGAAGATAAGAGAATACAAAGTAACAAGAACATACCGTAAGAGTACAATACCGAGAAATCTGACAAGAGAAAGAGAAGGATTACCGGAGTAAGTCAAATACAAGTATGAATAAGATCCGATTAAATCAGAAGAAGGATGGTTTTTCTCGGAATTAAATTCCAACCATTTAGTTTGTTTTTCTTCTATAGAAAGAAATGCTCCCAAAATAGGAGTGATTTGCTCAAATCTCTTATAGCTAGTGATGAAGCTTCCGTCGTCAAAAAGACCATCTATGGGATTCCGTCGCCGGATAAGTTGATGATGAAGATTCTGTCGCCGAAGATAACCAAGATGAAGATTTCGTTGTTGGAGAGCTTGGAGAGCATCACTATCGATCTAAAAACTCAACATAATAAAAACCAAACTAATCTACCAACTAACCTAGAAAGCAAGGAAAAATGAAAAAATCTGCTCAGATCTAGTCCAAAAATCTAGTCAAAAAATGGACTAGATGAGAGGAGAGAGAATAAGTTGTTTTTGATGGTTTTGTTGGAGATAGTTGTTTTTGATGGTTTTATTGGAGAAGGAGTGACAGAGAGGAGAGAGAAATGTAATTTGATTCTTAGTCTTATCAACGAGGGAGTTAGATGGTGTAATAAGAGGCGACTTTCAATGCAGAGGTCCATAGCTCGGTATTCAATGTTGCCCGTTCGAGGTAGTATGGATTACCGGTAGTTGCTAAGTCACGCATTGGGGCCCCTACCAAACACGTTTATATCCAATGCAGTCCTTGACCACACCGTTGACTGCACTGCCTCCTACTATTACTCCCATGCCAAACGGACCCTAAATGATATTTGGGTATATGTTAATAATGTTGTCGTGTCTGGTTTTGACCACTTGCACAGTGCAAGGTAATGCATCTTGACACTCGACACACACTAGTTGACTGTGTCGTGTCTGACTGTGTCGTGTCTGGTTTTACTGCTATTGACCCTTGACTGTTTTATTGGCAGTCAACTAGTCAATGCATCTTGACCCTCGACCCTATCTTGTGTCATTTTCAGTATTTTAACTGCAGGCCACTTGCACTGTACTAATGCAGTTTTATATGAATTCAGCACATGATTGTCAGCAGTTGACTTGATGTTATCATAATACGCACAGAGCCGCTTAATTAGTATTATTGCTCCTGGTGCCACTGGATGGTAAGATTCCGTGAGGCTTCCGCTCTTCAACTGTTATTAGCTAGAGATGTAAACCCCATGTGGCCATGTGAGCAGAAAATGTGGGATGATGGAACTATAGTTTTATTCTATAAATACAGATGCTGTTTCCTAATGAAAAATAGCTTATCAACATAAAGCAAGTGAAACCATGGCGAAAACAAGTTCTCTATGTTTTCTTGGATTCCTTTTCATTCTGATTGTTCTGAGTTCTAGGTAAGCTGTTTAATCTATCAGTTTTTCCTGTTTCTTTCGAGTGTTTGTTTTTTGATCGTAACATTTTCATCTCTTTTATTTTTTTCCACGGTTCAGCGGAGTGAATGGCCAATGTCTCGAACTGTGGGACAACGGCTCTTGCAAGCATTGTGATACCTTATGTACAGAAGAATACGGATATCTGGGAGCTGTGATTTCTTGCGGAGACAGATTTTTGGCTGGTCATACTTGCATCTGTTGTCCTCCATGATAAAAATCACGAGTCAGCTGCCATCTCTGGGGATCATGAAGAGCTAAAAAATGATAACAACAGTGTTAACTCTTTCCTCTATTAGCATCATGGTAATGCGATTGTTTTCTGTTTTCAATTTGCTAGCAGTGATGTTATTTATGAGTGATTTTGAATTTGATTATTCATGGCAGTTTAATTTTCTATGGTTCTGTATTGACTCTTAAACAACAAAAACTAGAAACCCCGAAAAAGGATAACAAGCTCTTTCTTTATATATAACCTGGAAAAAATTGCACATTCTAATATAACCACAGCGCAAAATTTTCAGCTGACTCCAACTAATCTACACATTTCAAATGATCATCCCGCTTGTACATAATAGATTGCGTCATCTGACACTGATTGATCTAACTCAGAGCGATCCTAAGAAGATGTACAAATTTAATTGGGTTATGGAGCAGACCTTTGTGAGTCGGTTCCCGAGTATTTTTACTTCAGTGATCTTGTATCAAGAAGGTAGATCCTTCTTCGCTTTCTGCAGCACTTCTTTAAGAACTGAAGCAATTCTTTCTGTCATGTGTCTTTCCATAAACCTACTTTTAACCCTCTCGTAACCTTTCTTTCCCAGAGTCAGCCTCTTCACGGGATTGGTTGCAAGTTGGACGATGTTCTTTGCAAGAGGTGTGACACCTTCTTTCCCAACACTATGCAACAAACCTGTTGATCCATCTACCACAATTTCGGTAGTGCCTCCTGCTGCAGTTCCCTGTGAAAGAACATTTTATTATTTTCATGGCAGCTTAAGAAGAGAAGACCTAGAAAGTAGATATACAGATATTAAAATGCAGTTGACAAAAGGTTTAACTGGCTAAGAACACAGATTGAATGGTCCTGGATCTAATTCATTGGATAGATGAATGAACGTCCTAAAATGAATTTGGCACATTCAAACGAAAATTAAGCATGATTTGGCCTAAATAACCAGTGCTTAATTCAGCAAGATAAAGAGAACTCTGGATTTATTAACTAAACAAGGGAGATAAAGAAAGTACGAAAGATGAAAATAGTCTACCAATACTGGCAGCTGAAATGCCATAGCTTCAATAGTTATCCTGCCAAAGCACTCACCCCTGCCCTACAACAAAAGAGTGAAGGTTTAGTTCTGAAATCAAACTTCAGTACTGCATGAACAGCATAGAAGGATATAATAATCCAGGTCCAGAGACTTGAGGAAATGGGTCAAAATAATGGGAAGGGAAAACTAATGTAACTGGAAATTATATGGCAACTGCGGAAGCCAAAAGCACTTCTAATACAAATTCAGACTATTTTTGAAACAGAATACAATTCTGACGGCCATATTTAAAGAAGTTGTAATCGAATAATATGTCAATGGGAGTGTTCAGTGGCTTTGAAGTGAAAAAAACAACTCTACCAGGACAAACTATAAGCAGTAGCGAATCCAGAGATATAGTTGATGAAGTTAAACTAGTGCTAGAAAGTACCTGAGAGTTCTGAACAAGCACATCAATCGCAGATAAGTAAGGAGCAACAGTCAGGGTTTTATTGACAAAATGAACACGGTCCTGAATTCCCTTTTCTATTACGAACTTCCTAAGATCCATTTCTAATTTAGTATGGGCATTCATATCACTCCCGATTACTGCAGCATGCATCATCGGCACATGTAACTTCTTCTCCTGGATCATTTGCAAACTTTCATGGAAGGAGCGGAGGAATAAATCCTGACCTTTCCCACGTGAAACACCTGCAATTATCTAACGATCAATGTGTGGAAGGAATGCATGCAGTCTATATTGTTATTTTAACAGTGAAACAAGATGAGTTTAAAATTAACAAAGAGAGTTAATCTCCTTAATGGCTTACTGTTAATAATAGCAATAAGTATGTCTTCATTCTGCACACCAAGAGTCTCCCGAACATGCTCTCGTAAAACCCTTTTAGCCACACTATCTTCAGCTACATCCATTAGTTCTTTGCTATTCCCAAGATGAACAACATAAGTGTGGGGCATCTTAATCCTGCAGCGCATATGATAGAAACCAATGACCATAGGAAAGATAAGCAGTACTACAAATTTACACAGAACATCCAATGGGGAAAATTTAAAGAATATCACTAATAGTCTAATACCCTAAACGCTCCCCGGTCCTGTTGTTCCAGTATTCTGCCGTTGTATGTGAATCAATCATAGCACCTGCAACTAAAGGGAGGTGCCTAATGTACTCCAGTTTAAAATAATGCCCTCGCATTTCATGTATCCACCACAAAACCTTTGGAAGAACAAGAGGCACATGTTCTTTTAGTTCAGCATCAAGCCACTTCCCAGCAACAGCAGTGTTTAGAACAACCAAATCAGCCTTTATAGCTATCTCCACAGCTTCACGGCCATTTGCTGGAAGGACCTAACTAAGCAAGCAAATTAATAACCAATACGCTACAATTAAAAACAACCAAATATATATCCATTTGATCCGATAAAGTTCCTCTAAATTACCTGCACTCCTCGGTCCAGCATCTTATGTTCCAAACTGTATATCACATCATCTTGTTCTGTTTGAATTCTGTTGGTGATCCATACAACTTTGGCACCAGCACTTCTCAACAAAAATGCTAGCTCCATTAATAATAATGGTCCACCTATATCAAAATGTTAATTTTTAAAAGGATTCTCGATTTGATCTGAATTATTACAGATAACCAATCTATAATCGATGTGCATTGTTTTTTGTCCTAGATCATCTAATTAAATGGTTATGTACAGCAAATGAAATGACCAATAAAATAATACAATTTTGATCTGAAATCGCAGAACGGGATGGGGAGAAGATAAAGGTACCTGAAAGAGAGAGCTCATGAGAAACCAATAAAACGAGCTTGGAATTCATGAATTCCAGTGGATTTTGATTATTTACAGTTGGTGAAGTTAAATGACTCCGAGTATCATCGGTTCCCTGGTCATACTGCTTTTGCCAACCACAATTGAACGCCGGCCTGATAATGAATACTATTACAGTGGAGATTGAGAATATGAGAAGAAGGAGAAACATCAATAGCCATCTCTTCTGATTAAACCCCATAGACTGTCTAGCCATAATTTAAAACCCTAAGTAAAATCTATGAACTTGGTTCTCCTCCGATTTGAATTTCAGAGAAATTGTTTTTTCTGTTTCTCGGGTTTCATTTCTTTTAATCAACGATGGAAAAAAGATGAATATAATATGGGATATTTAACGTTTGGTACCCAGCAAATGTCCAACACCTAGTTTTGGTACCCAACACTTGATATATTAAGGGTTGGTACCTTGACCAGATGTGGACTGTTAGGGACTAGATTTGACCCGATTGTTTATTATTCTCTTTTAATAAAAATAATTTTATTGTGTTTATTGTTCACGCTTTTAGTTGCACAGTAAGAAGAAAATTAACCTTATTTCGCAAATCGGATTTAAATCCAATCTCAAAATGAAATTGCAATTCTCATGTCAAGTTGGTGAGGTTCTTATCAAGAGAAAAAGAGGATCTAGGTAGGAAAACAGACGTGGTTCTTGGTTTTACTGAAATTGGTGATTCAATCAACGAATTTGTGGGGTTTGTTTGGTGGGAAGGTGGCGTTGATCTTGTAAATGATTGTTGGTGTTGCTAGCCATTTGGGAAGTTTGGTAGTGAATAAAGTTGGAATCGCTCCATGAACAAATGATTATGTGAAACATTGGTCGTAGTAGAGACATGTAATGGAAGATGGTTAAAAGTGGTCCGATCAATGGAGATTTCAAGGATTAGCATTTCATTTATTATCAATAGCGGCAAATGGAATTTGGGGGTTCTAGATGTGAAAAGAAATTGGGTTTAATTGGAAATTCTATAAAAGAGAAGAAGGCTTGATTAATGGAACTATAATTCGAATGGAGATGGAGTCTTGGAATTTTATTGATGTTTAACGACCCACAAAAATACGAAATGTATGTGTTATTGGGCGAAATTTAGGGAGAATAACAAGAAATGTTGTGGCTCTGAAATTGGGGTTCGTGTGTGTATGATGGGATGAATTTGATCTTAAGTGTGAGTGTTTCTCTAATATGAGTTTTGTGACTGAAATGGTTCTTTGGTGGTAATGGGTTCGTTTCGAGAGAAAAATCACTTGAGAGAAATGATGTTAAGGTGATGCTTGCAGTGGTGGTTGTTGATCCACGGCGGGTTCTGTGTTCCAACATTGGTATCGGTAATGATGGCTACATGCTTGAAATGGTAATTGCAGCCGGTGGTTAGACGGGATTTTGGAAGGACTGACCTTATAACGTGAACAACACACACAATAACTATAACGTGAACGATAAACAAAATAACGTTTCCCATAATTAAATTATTAAAAACGAAATAAAAATTAAAAAATAAGAAACTGTTAAGTCAAACCTTGTATCTGACAGTCCACATCTGGTCAAGGTACCAACCCTTGATATATCAAATGTTAGGTACCAAAGCTAGGTGTTGGACATTTGCTGGGTACCAAACATTAAATATCCCATATAATATTTGAGCTGGAGAGAGAGTTTGAATAGAAAGGTAATCACCGGTGAAAATCAAAACGAGCAGTATAATAGAGTTGCACAAAAGTTTAAAAATATGGATTTAGAGTCATTTTTCAGGGAACAAAGTAAGATATGGATGAAGATTCATTTTCGGGGGACACTTCGGTTTTCTTTCTCAAAACATGAAAAAAAATTCAAAGTAAGCCGAGAAAGCAAGACTAAAGATCATGAACACTCCGATCGGCACAGAAAATTTAAACAGCACTGAAATCAACAATATACGTCCATCAGAGAATACTAGAAGAAAAAAACCCATCCAATGGAAGTCGCATTGTCAAAAAAAAATCCTGTCTCCAACAAAAATAAAATAAGGTTCTACTTCTACAGACAACAAAGACGTTTCATAACCCAGCTGAGTCTAATATCTACTACTTCGGTCACTTGTGAGCCCTAGCCAAGTGCTTACTTGAACAAGTTGGGTCTTGTTGCCTTGTATGTGGTCTTCAATCTCCTGGTTGGTGGTCTGACCTTCTGGAATACCAATGGGAACTTGATGTCCTTCTTGTGGAATTGCTTTGTGCTCTCTCTCTTGCACAGCTTAGCAGGGATGGTTGCAGTTTTGATGATCTGGATGCATGGAGACCTAACTCTGTGACGGGAAGCCATCTCAGTGTACATCTGTTCTACACCTCCATTAAGAGTAGTGTCACGGTACTCCTTGTACATGTTGTGGTAACCGGTTCTGCTTTGATAACGCAACCAGATACCATAGTTCTTGATCTTGGTTGGGCTCTTCTCATAAATCTGCAGGTGAATTCCAAATTAGAACAGGCCACTAAAAGACTTATAATGAACAAATTGTTCACTACACAACAACCAAAAAACAAAAACAAAAAATCAACCAGAGAACATGAAAAATAAGTAACGAGAAGGCGTGGAACTTAAATAACTATTGTGCATAATTAACAATCTATACACTCCTACATGCCACTATTTATTGATCTGAAAGTAACATGGCTTCTGTTTCTTGGTTCCATTACGAAAATGCTAGATGACCGATGTTGCCCGATGTTGAATTGGATGGGATAATTGTTGGTGATGCTGAAGAGACAGTGGACTATGGCAATGAGCGAGAAGAAGATATTAACTCTGAATCTAATAGGACTGTTTAAGTTTCAGTTTTTAATTCGTAACTTAAGGCTGCTTTGTTGTTGTGTTGTGTTGTTGTTTTACGTATTTTAGAAACTTAAGAGCAGTGAGTAACAAAAGTATTGAGTCTAAGTAGCAAATCTTAAGGATTATTGAATGATATATCTATGTAGTACATGGTTTATTTAGCCCTCCATCTCTTGTTAATATTATGTATGCATTAATTTTTTTCCCGACTAGTCTCTCCAGGCACTAGGCGCTACTCAGCCGCCTGACACCTGCCTTACGACTTTTACAACTCAGAGCTTCTGTTCCATTACACAAACAACCAGAGGAGTCTGACCTCCTTATAACATGAGGGCTATTTAGGTGTGCTGCTGACAAACAAGGTACACATGACATCTACTAGGGTATTCCTAGACTAACTAATCAAATGCTACACAAAACATGCAAAATCAAATGCTTGAAACTAGAGACGACTGGGTACTACGCATCACTTCTTCTCCAGATGACATAAGAAAGCATGTCCCTGTTAAAGGCTCGGAAATAAGTTACAATAGGATTTAAGGGAGACCACTCTCGGATATCCTATGAGGCAAATAGAATCAAATTTTTGCAGTTGTACATAAAGGACATGAGATGGCATAAAACACAAGACAATTCTACATAGTAAGAAAAAAAAAATGTATTAGTAATTAGTAGATAGATGATCAAACCCATGTTGTCAACTCATTGATATTTATCAGTTCACTAACACTCTATAAGCTTGACCATTGCACTAACACAATCATAAAGCAGCGCTCTTACAAATCCTATAAGCCACAAAGAGAAGCTAATACTCTAAACTACATTAGTTAAATGACGGGGTATGACAGAAGTGAAAGTCCTACTACATTAGTTAAATGACGGGGTATGACAGAAGTGAAAGTCCTACCAACACAAGAGAAGATGTTGCCCGATGTTGAATTGGATGGGATAATTGTTGGTGATGCTGAAGAGACAGTGGACTATGGCAATGAGCGAGAAGAAGATATTAACTCTGAATCTAATAGGACTGTTTAAGTTTCAGTTTTTAATTCGTAACTTAAGGCTGCTTTGTTGTTGTGTTGTGTTGTGTTGTTGTTTTACGTATTTTAGAAACTTAAGAGCAGTGAGTAACAAAAGTATTGAGTCTAAGTAGCAAATCTTAAGGATTATTGAATGATATATCTATGTAGTACATGGTTTATTTAGCCCTCCATCTCTTGTTAATATTATGTATGCATTAATTTTTTTCCCGACTAGTCTCTCCAGGCGCTAGGCGCTACTCAGCCGCCTGACACCTGCCTTACGACTTTTACAACTCAGAGCTTCTGTTCCATTAAACAAACAACCAGAGGAGTCTGACCTCCTTATAACATGAGGGCTATTTAGGTGTGCTGCTGACAAACAAGGTACACATGACATCTACTAGGGTATTCCTAGACTAACTAATCAAATGCTACACAAAACATGCAAAATCAAATGCTTGAAACTAGAGACGACTGGGTACTACGCATCACTTCTTCTCCAGATGACATAAGAAAGCATGTCCCTGTTAAAGGCTCGGAAATAAGCTACAATAGGATTTAAGGGAGACCACTCTCGGATATCCTATGAGGCAAATAGAATCAAATTTTTGCAGTTGTACATAAAGGACATGAGATGGCATAAAACACAAGACAATTCTACATAGTAAGGAAAAAAAAATGTATTAGTAATTAGTAGATAGATGATCAAACCCATGTTGTCAACTCATTGATATTTATCAGTTCACTAACACTCTATAAGCTTGACCATTGCACTAACACAATCATAAAGCAGCGCTCTTACAAATCCTATAAGCCACAAAGAGAAGCTAATACTCTAAACTGCATTAGTTAAATGACGGGGTATGACAGAAGTGAAAGTCCTACTATTCAACCAGTGAAGCACGCCTATTAAAGAATCCATATATAAGCCCTACTGAGGTGTGCAGAAGCATACAAGTCAAATTGCTTGTATAAACATATCAAACTTGAATATTACTAAGTTTAGCCAATATTATGCCTGCACAGAATCATTACTGTTAAAGGGGGACACAAACAAAAGTCCAGCCAAACCTGATCTAAACTCGAAGACTGGCACAAATCAGTAAAATCTAAGTAATCAAGGAATTAAATTCACATATACCTCATTGATAGCCAAAACCTGTCCATTGCTCTTCTTCACTTTCTTAAGCTTCCTCAAAAAGTACCTAAGCATACATCAAACACACTATTAAAATCATCTCAAAAGATCAAGAAACAATAACTAGGGTTTCATCAAGAATTAGGGTTTATTTCTCACCAAAACTTAGATTTGGCACGAACTTCATTGGTTGCCCAAAGCTTCATCCTATAAATCTTAGGAGCATCCTCCTTTTCAGTGGGCAGTGCTCTTCCCACAACCTGATATTGATGATACTACACAGGAAAAACAACAAAATCAAAACCCAAATAGATAAAGGATCGAACTGAGAAGAGATTGTAAGAGATACCGAGAACATTTGAGAGAAGGTAACTCACCTTGAACGTCATTTCTTCGTCTGGTTTGAAACCCTAGCTACCTCTGTCTCTAGGCTCTTCTGTGCAGCTGCTCCTGAAGGAAGAAAGGCAAAATGCGGGTTTTCTTTTTATGTAAAAATCGGGTATTTTTTGGGTTGGCTCAATTATTGTGACAGTAGTTAAGGTGTCGGGCCTTGGGAGTTGGACCTTAGAGCTGAGTCCAGTGGAGACTCGCAAAATTGCATATTTGGTAGACGTGGATGAGCAAACTTGATTTCTCATAGTGGGAAATGGAAAAAATTTATTGGGAATTTCGATAAAATGCCCCCTTTTTGAATTACATTAAACAAGATGCCCCCGTTTTTTTGCACTTTTCAAAAGTGCCCTCATTTGAAGAAGTACCACTTCACAAGATAAGAGATGACTTAAAAGAACTTCCCTGAAAATGTATTTATCGTGGTGGAGAATGAAAACTTTCAACTGAGAAAAAATGAATGAAATATTTCCAAGCTGGCGTAACCAACCATCTTCAAACACCATATCACAACCTCCAAGTAAAAGGGTTCTCAAATTAGAAGAACTTTGGTGACCTTGCGTTTTTCACTAAGACCATACAAATACCTTTGCTTGTAGTACTATCTTCGTTGGAAACATTCCAGTAGGTTCTACATATAGACCAAGTTGTTCAGTTATGTGAGAATCAACAAAACTATGAGTACTACATGTGTCCACTAATATCATTATGGGACGATTGTTTATGTGACCAAAAAGCGTGATAGTATTATGAGCCACATTGCCTATTAAAGCATGTAATGAAATATCCATCGCAGACTCATTAATAGGAGAAGGATCCTACTTTACTTCCTCATATTCAGGACCACAATGTTCCCATTCATCTCCTTCAGCGGCAACAAGCGTAAACAATTGTCGCGTCTTGCAAAGATGGCTTGGTCTATAAAAATTCCTTAGCATAAACCATTATCTCTTCTATCCTTCATCTAAAGTGGAATGAGTTTCTGAAATTTGTGGATGCAAAGGTGTATGCTTAATTAGTAGGGGTGATAGGATGGGTGATAATGGTTGTAACCAAAGAAATGGTGGGCTTAGAGTGGGAAAAGAAGGAAGAAAATTTTTCAAGAATGGAGAAGAATTTGAATAAGGGGTGGTGGTGGATAAAATGCTTTGTAGTTGACTAAGACCCTATCGACCTTGGAAACTACACTATCTTCACCTTGTTAATGATTATTCCAAGTGGAAAAAACAGCCATAATAAGGGAGCTCAAACACATGGGCTTTCTGGGTGTTATCCCAAAAATCTGAATATTAAGAAGCAAGAACAGGGGCCCGACAAGATTTATCATTTACATCTAAGATAGATCTGAAATTCCCTAAGATAATCCAAGGGAGCTTGTTTGACAGAAGCAAAAGATTCAATATCAGCCCATAAAGAGCGTCTAACTAAAGCATCATTATCACCATACACAAATGAAATAATGTATTTTTTATTTGAGGAAAATAAAACTTCAAGAAAGATAACTTGAGCAGAACTTTGAATAAGAGAAACAATCATCTCAGCATGATCCCATCCTATCCAAATTCTGCTAGAATTATTATGGACATAATTATCTAAAAACCTCCAAGTAGGTCTTATTCTACGTCTAATGATATCACAATTAACACCTTGAACATGTGTCTCAACTAGGCCAACAAGAGACAATTTATTTTCACTAATATAATTAAGAACTTCTCTTTGTTTAAAAGGATCATTTAGATGCCTAATGTTTCAACAACCAAAACTTAATCATTATTAAGAGCAAGGGGGTGTGCCTTCCTACTATTCTTACCATACTTTTTATTTTCTGCGATCTTCAAAGAGACTTTTCATGCTCCTTGAGATGAAGATTTCTGACTTAAGTGAGACCTGTCTCAGCCAGAATCAACATCAGAGATGTTGACATAATTTCGAACAGAATTAACATCATCCTCAAAAAGAAGAGTAGAATCTTTCAGCACATTGTCTTACTCCATACTTGTATTAGTAAAACTCCTATGGGAAAGAAAATCATGCATATCTTTGTGATGATCCACATCTTATGAACCAAAAATCTCTAATATGGATGAAATTATCATCCACATGTTTGTGAAGTCCACATGCTACTCCACATTTTTGAGGAGGTCCATATGGAGTAGTCCATCCGGTCATTGGCCCATCGGATATCCCATCCGGATATTAAATGTCCGGATATATATATATATAGTCCTTTTTTTCTCATTCGTTCACTTGATTATTGGCTGTTATAATTATATTTTGATGATCCGACCACTAAATGACCAGAAAAGAGTTTTATTTTATTTTTGAATGACGTGACTGTATGCCCTCCTAGGCTATTGCAATGGTTCCAGTTTGAATTGGTAATAGTCAAAAGCGTTTCCTATTTCCATTATTTGAAAATAGACCAAAATTCATTTCATCCGATCATGGAAGAGTCGGATGAGTTTATTGTGATTTTTTTTTAATTTAAATCCGGACTACAACTAATCGGATGAATTAACTTTTAGATTTTTCCCCACGGCGAGTTTCGAATCCACTAATTACTAATGGTTCATATATATGTGGGTACTCCTTAAGTTGTGAATGATTTTACCTCTATACCATAGGAGTTGCCCTTATCTTTACTAACAGAAGAATCAAACAAAATATCAAATTTGTTGGTAGTAGCCACAAGAACATTTACTGAATTATTTATACTAACAATCTCCAAATGAGGATCTTTGAAAAACTGAACAACCTTCTCGTTCACAGTGTCTTTAATAACATAATCAGAAACATCTTCCATAATTACCTCATCATCGGAAACATAAGAAGTCTCAAGAATATCATCAGCCTTCTTATAAGAATCACTTCTATTTCTTTTAGCGACCTTCTTAGTCCAAACTTCAATAAGAACGTTACCAGGTTTAGACTGAACTACAGGTGCAATCACAACAACATGTTCCTTAGGTTTCTTACTCCACATTGCTAAAAAATGACCAAAAATACAACAAAAAGAGAACATATGAGGTCTCCATGGATACTCTACATGGATTTCAACTCTTTTGCCACCAAGAATAATTGGTATCATGGTGGGAAAATCACAATTAGCATCAATTTCAACACACACCCTGGCATAGCTCATTCTTTGTCTTAAGAGGGTAATATTATCAAACATTAATGACTTACCTAAATAACTAGCAATTATATCCAAACCTTTAGCATGCCACGTATGAATAGGAACCTTAAATAATTTTATCCACAAAGTTTAAGTTTTCATTTGAACAATCTCTCTTTTTAAAAGTGGAGTCCCAGCTCTAACAAGAAATAATTGGTCAACAATATATCAAGACCCATTCTCAAGAGAAGAAATATATCATCTTCATTATCAAATTCAAAAACATACACTGAGTCACCATCAATAGTCATCTGAAAGTTACCTTTAAGCTTCCAAGACTTTTGAACTGATTTTTGAATGAGCATAAAGAGCAAATGTTTACCAACAAAACAACATACAACCAGGCCTTCACATCGCTTAATTTCAGGTGCAATATTGTTTTCTTCAACCACTATAACCCTTTCACCACCAATAAAGGAAGAAACACGAAACTCCATGGGATCTGCAACCAAAACGTCTGATTGTTGTTTACTCAAAATAGTAGACCAATCCATCGATCCAAATTTGGATAGACCCCAAAACCCCTCTACCATAGAAGAATCGTTAAGTGACCATCAGAAATATTAGAAAAATTACTGCCGCTATCAATTTCAGAAGAACGAAAACCCTCAAAATTGGAATGAGAAATCGACGAATTCATAACCAAAACAGAAGAAAAATAGAAGAAAATGATCATGCAATCAAACACCGATCATCATAACGAAGATTACTAGTGAATAATAAAGAATGGAGATAAAAATTGGAAGAGAAAATGAAAATTGAAACCCTCGACTAAAGTCAACGTCACCTGAAAATCGCCCTAGACATATTCTTGACTTTTTTTTTGGGAAAAAATTACTTATACTCATTGATGCCTTCAGTTCCGCCGGTAACATTTGCATTACAGGTGGGATACCAAAGTGAACTTATATTATCCAAAGTGGACGTACACCCAAAACTAGCCAAAATTCACGGTCGACGTTGGCATAAATGCCATTCTAATTGTCAAATTATGAAA
This sequence comes from Papaver bracteatum, assembly GCA_023529315.1. Taxonomy (NCBI): domain Eukaryota; kingdom Viridiplantae; phylum Streptophyta; class Magnoliopsida; order Ranunculales; family Papaveraceae; genus Papaver; species Papaver bracteatum. Next base: position 949,747 of record JAJJWX010004157.1, read on the forward strand.
TACCAACAGAGATTGTCAAAAAAAAAGTTTAGTGATTTTGACATCAGGTATTAAAATTTATGGGAGATTCTGGATTTGGTATGAAATCATGCCCAATCTGAAAATGAGATTAAAGCATAGCAGTACCAGATTTCAAAACGCGTATCAGCACAAACTTCATCTCAGATTTACTTTGAATTTATGCAAATTTTCAAATCGAGTATTACTAGACATTGTTTTTTTAAGCCAGAGTTTAATTCTTGCAACATACCTCAGAGGGTCAGACCCATACGCACGTTCCAACTGAGTATACCCAGCTATAAGTGATGACAGTCATCTATGGCAAGCTCAAATGGCAAACTTGGCAATAAGAAATGATTGCCAACAATACTATTGATGCTTTAATAGCAAGTACTTTGGTGTTCCTTTTCTTCATATCCATGACAAAAATAGAGAAATGTATAGCCACGATAGCTTACTCATTATCATGGATCGGGGAACAACCATAGCCTACTAATTGTCATGGATAGTGATTTAATCAACTGAAAGTCGAGTTGATTTGATATGAGACAAAAGTTGAGTTGAGTACTTGAGTTGAAATGAGATGAAATCAAAAGTTCCGGGCAATAATTACAGAGCGTAAACTGAAGTGTAAACTAAGTAAATAGCTGGAAAAGATAGAATTAGTTGGATCAAATCCCACATTCCACTTTACAGGTTTAGGAACTCCGAACAAGTACACATCCAAAATCTTCTTCCTATGCGAAGCAATGTGGTTTCTCGAACCATCTCTTCTGCCTCTCATTGAGCAATCCACTTTATATTATTATTTGTCTCTACGAATCGGGCGAAAATATTGAATCAACTCAGTAATATTTGTAGACTTAGTTTTTCAATGTTTACCATTTTTTCATCTAATTTATGCATTTGTTTTCAACAGTATGTCTGTTTAATCACTTTTTCTGCATTTCTTTTCTTATTTTTCGCTAATCTTGTTGGTCCTTTAGTGTTCTCTTATTCTTCTCTTGTCTGATTTTCATGGATAACTAATTATCTTTTTCCCCTTAATGCTTTTGCTTATTGATTTTTCTCTAATGGATTTTGCCTCTTTTGTTGTTATGAGCATAGATTTTGCTGAATATGTCTTCAAGCTTTTGCTTGAAGGATTAAACTAGATTAGATTCAAATCTTTTGCTCATGGTGTTGTTCTGAATAAGTCTCAAAACTGTTCTAACTCATTCAAACTCGGTAGTCCTCTTCAAGTTCCATAAAGTCAGTTGTATGCAGTTAATTTGTTTCCTAATTTTTCGGCCACCGTTCATTGACAACTACAATATTTCTCAACATAACAATCATATAGGCAAAAATTGTTCCCACAATATTAGGAAAGAATATCTTATGCATTTATCTCTTAATTGTCTTCTCGCTCAATCTCATACTCACAATCCTAATAGTGAAGCCATAAATATTCCTGGTATATTTAGTTATTCTGTTTAGGGGTGTAAATTTTTCCCGGCAACCCAATGCCTTGTACCGTCCGACGGGTCCCATGGCAGCCCATGGGTGCCCGCTACCCTTTACGGGCTTGCCCGACCTAGCCCATTTAAATATGAGGGCGGGCGCATTCCACAAGTAATATTTTATTGCCCGACCCAGTACCCGCCCTATTATCCCGTCATTATTACCTGTCCTTTTATCCCGTCAATATTACCCATTTACTTAGCCGAAATTGTTGTTTTCATTTTTTTTTATCCTAGAATATACTCGGTGTAGACACTTGATACTGTCAATCCCTATTGTTTTAATCTGCATTTTTCAACTTTTATTTCATGAGATTTAGATATGCTAACCATATAGAGAAAATCTTAGACAAAATATATGACATTTTCCTATGTAGTGTGTATCTTGTGTTTGTTAACTTTTTTTGAATCATTAAATGAGTTTTTTTTCCCTTAAAAGTTTTAGTTATTTGAATGAACTAATTTGATTGGAACGTCTTGAATATGACTAAACCTCATTGAATTTCTCATGACTTGTGTATTATTACTTTCTTTTTATTTTTTAAATATACTATGTATTTGTAATATTCAAGGCCCGTTCGGCCCTACCTGCCCGAACCCAAATAACATAACAGGCTTGGGGAGGCCACGGGTAATTTATGTAGATAAATAGCCCTTCTCGCCCGACCCTTTTAGTTTGTTGGGTAAGAAATGCACTTGCCCACCCTATCTGTCTCATTTAATAATTAGCGGCCCGGCCCAATTTACACCCCTAATTCTGTTCACAAAGGTAATCCCAGTATCCTTAGATCTAACTCTCTGAATACTCATTACACAAACATAGCTTTAAATCTGAAGAGTGGTATGATGGAGGAGGGAAATTCAAGCACTGTTGGAGAACTAGTCAATAAGTTCAAACAAGCTACGCTGGATTTTGGTGATACCAGTGAGGTGGTGATTATCAAAAGCAGTAATACTGAAAAAGATGATGATTCTAATTGGGAGGCCAGTGCTATTTGCAAAATCATTATTGAAGGGAGAATGAATTATGATACTTTGGAAAAGCATAATCTTTTTACCTGGCCATTCTTAACTGTGGAGAACTTGCGGATCATAGAAGTTGAACCTAATATCATGATATTCAAGTTTGATCAATGGGATCTCCTAAGAAAAGTGATCGATGAAAGACCATGGAGCATTAACAATCATCTTCTTATTGTTCATGATTACATTCCGGGCATGATTTATACTGAGAAACACTGCGGTTTCCAACAATTTTGGATTCAACTCAAATAGTTACTGCCTGAGCATATGAACGTATCTTCGGTTACGAAAATAGGTCAAGTTATGGGAGAAGTGATTGCAATTGAACCTAAGGATGTCGTACCTATTGGCAATGATCTTGTAAATTTTGTGTCAATGTTGATCTTTCTATGCCGTTAAGAAGAGTAGTTAAGTGCATTACCAATGCTGGAGTAACTAAATGGCAACAATTTTTCTTTGAGCGTCACCCAAGAGGCATTTGTATTGAATGCTATGTCATTAATCATTCTAGAGGTGCTTGCAAAGATGCTGCAATTTTTCTCAACAAAGCTCATGAAAAACCTTATTTTGTTGGAAAAATCAATAATATAAGAAAAAGCATTTCGGTTGCACCTTCTAGAGCTGAACCCGTTGTTAGAAAGGTTCAGAAGAAATCTGGCAAAAAATCTGTGTTTGTTCCTCCCAAAGATGGTGAAGTTATCAACTTAGACCATGTTCTTATAGGTGAAGGCAATATTGACGGTGAAGAAAGTAGATTAAGTAACGTCATATGGGTGATAGGGTTTCAACTGATTCTCCTCCTGTTCCTTAGACTTCTTCTCAAGGTACCATGTTGAATCCAAATCCATCCTCGGAGACTATTCAATTGATCACCATTGCAGATAATCAATCTGCATATGCTAATAATGGGAATCAGATATTTCTTTACTTCTCTTTCTTATATTTTCATAAATTGGGTTTTTTATTTTGACTGCATGTCCGCTAATCATTTGTTATAAATAGGTTTTGACTTTCATCGATTTTCTAAATCTAATCGGTATTCATAATTTCTCATCTGCATTAGTTACTCATAGCATTAAACACTCAAGCAATAATAAGTTTAGCTTGCACGTAAAAAACTAAAACTCTATCCAACATTTCTATTTTTCCTTAATAGTTTCTCTATTGCATTAAATACTCATAACAATAAATTCCCATGCAAACTTAAACATTGTTGGTACATCAGAGCATTTAGAATTAGTTTTATCATCCTGTTTTAAAATTTTGCAAGTACCATGAAGGTATTGTCGTGGAATGTTCAAGGGTTTAACACCCCAGCTACTAGGGATAACCTTAGGGATATTATTAGGACACAAGATCTTGATATTATTTTTCTCTGCAAGACAAAACTTTATGAAGATAAAATGAAGAATTTGCTAGATCCTTTTAGATATCCCAACATTAAATATCTCCAACCGGTAGGCATGTCTGGTGGCTTGGTTATAATGTGGAAAAATGAATTTGTTTGTGATATTGTTTGTTGTGAGAATAACATGATACATGTAGCGGTTCCAGTTGATTCTAGTCAACCAGAATGGTTGTCATCATGTATGTATGATCGTATTGTAATTATGCAAAGAAAAAAGCTCAGTGGTGTTAGAGCATATCTCGGTTGAACTTACTAGAGTTAGTATGTCAAGTTAGTTGTCAATTTTAGTTGCCAAAATGCATTCTTGATTTAGCATACTAAAGATAGTTTCGGACTAGATTAGGTCTAAGAAGTTGAATCGAAGTTATCCTTAAATGATGAAGATTGAAGATTGAAGACATCAACAAGTAGTTCATCAACAAAGGTATGTGATTGATTTCATTTGGATTCTTGTTCAATTCATACTTTCTAATCTATCAAGATAAATGCTCACTCTATGGAACAATTCCAATGACAGTAAATGTACATTTATGTATATATACTTGAGGTTATTTGATTCATGACTTTGGTGACAATAACCTTTATCCCTATAAATGTTCTCATGTTATAGTGAATGAGCTTATGAATCCAACGATCCAATAATCATTCAATTCCGAGTTATAACGATGAAGTTATGAGTGATTTAAGTTCATTTGTATGAAACAATCCATGGGTTGTTTGTAACGGTCCGCGAACTTGGGCCCAATACGTGACTAAAAGGCATTTTTGGTCAAGTTGGTGATGTTTCCTTATCTACGCAAGTTAGCTATTACTCCAAACATCTTTGATTACCATATTAAAGTGTTTGTGATTCCTTCTTAATTTAATTTATGATTTATTCACATAAATACAATATTTGCTATTTAATTATTTTGGCAAGAGTTGTAACTTAGGAAGACTCCCAAATTTTGGAGAGTCTTGAAAAGGGAAAATAGCTATGCTTAGCTTTCAAGATACCTTTCACTATAAATAAAGAGTTCGTGAGTTTACACGTTTTTCATCCCCTTTGGAAAATTGGCGTAAGCTTTGCAGGTTGTTTCCATGTCTTCTGTTCTTCGTGAACAAGTGTGAGATAAAAGTCTTTGTATTGGGGATCAGAAAGCCAAGTTGGATTAAATCTTTGAGATTGATTATATAACTTGTAATCTAGGTTTTTCAGCTCTTATCTATTCTAAGGTTTTCTCTTCTGATATAAAACAGTTCAAGAGTTGTTGATCATAAACCCTAGGTTTTGATAGATTTCAGTTTCCGATCGTATACCAACACTTGTTAGTCGATATCAGAGACTAGAAAGAAAAACTTCTATTGAGGCATCTCGTAAAAATCCTTAAGAAGTTTTAAACAAGATATCTCTAGATTTATCTAGTTGTTCTTGTTGTAGAATTATTAGGTTTTTCTTAACTTGGAAATTGATCTTTGGAATCACCCAACTTCACTTACGAAAATCAGGTTCATGGAATTCTTGTGAGTACGCATACTAATTGTAAGTTAAAACCCTAATCTACAAGATTTCCAAAACCTTGATTTACATCTAAAGGGAAATCAAACATGTGTTTTGTGCAAACAAAATATCGACTCGTATCAATCGTGTTGTTGTATCTTCTAAAGAGAGCCTTGGGTTCTTCTAGAAGATTTACGAGAAGAGTTCCTAAAGAGAATCGGATCGGTGTTCTGCTAGGAGTTATATAAGAATACAGCTGAAGAAGGTATTACATCTAGTCTGAATAGGTAGTAGGAAATTGGTGTAACAGCTTATAATCAGTGTGTATTTATTCTGGACTAGGTCCCGGGGTTTTTTTGCATTTGCGGTTTCCCCGTTAACAAAATTTCTGGTGTCTATGTTATTTCTTTTCCGCATTATATTTTATTTATATAATTGAAATAATACAGGTTGTACGTTAATCAATCATAGTTGTTAAATCTGACCTTGTTTGTTGGATAAGACTTGATTGATCTTGAACAATTATTTTTGTTATTTTCACATTTTTAGACCAGTCCGGACTAACCCTGTTTCAAGTGGACACCGTGTTAAAATATTCCTTTAGTGATTGTTGCTTAAAGAGGTTTATACACGGTGGATATTGAATAGGTTGCGATTAACACAAAAGCTTGTTACAAGAAACCTCACACTAAAATCAGGTTTACGGAATTGGTTCTGTTTAACTATTGATTGTGTTGAGAAGGAGATAAATCTCTTTAATATTATTTCTCAATTGAGTTTTTATTCTTGAGATTACATTGAAGTTTTTTCCATACAGATTGTCAAACGAAATATTGGGTGTGGTTGTTAGACCCCCGTTTTTTCAAGTGGGAATTCATAAAATATATTGGTCTTAATATTTCTCAACCTTGGGTTTTAATAGGTGACCTTAATATTCATCTTCTTGATAATCCTTCCTCTGGTTCTTCCTCAAGTAATGGTTTCGTTCATTCTATACTTCAAGAAATTGGTCTGGAAGATTTGGGTTTTCTTGGTAAGGGGCATACTTGGACTAACAACAACACTGGAACAAGAAGAAAAAAAGGTCCAGAATAGATATGGTTTTGGTCAATGCTGAATGGAATACAATTTTCAATGATTCCAAATTGTTACACCTCAACCAACTGGGCAGTGATCATTGTCCAATTATGCTAGTCACATATTATTCTCAACCTAAACTCTGGAAGCCTTTCAAAAAAATTCTTTCTTGGCTTCATGACATAATTTGTGCAATGGAAATAGCTAGAGCATGGGAAAAGACAGTTCAAGGGTCACCAGGTTTTAAATTGGTTAAAAAACTTCATTTCACAAGAAGAGCTTTACCCATATGGAACAAAAAATACTTTGGAGATATCAATCAAAAGGTGGATTCACTCCAGCAGCAATTGGCTACAATTCAATCTCTTCCTTATTCTCAAGACAAGATAATGCTTTTAAGGCTATTGAGGTAAGCAAAGAATTGGATAAATGGCACAATATTCAGCATAAGTTTAACAAGCAAAAATCAAGGGATAACTTTATTAAAGATATGGAATACAACACAAAATAATTTCATAATTTAACTAAGAGAAAAATATCAAGGAACAATATTGACTCATTAAAAGACTCTCCAGGGATCTGGATACATTCTAGAGAGGGTGTTTCTTCACTTCTCACAAAACATTTTAAGAGCATAAGTACTTCTGGCACTCCTCAAATTGAGGAACATCATTACTTAAATATTCCAACTATTGTGACACCCCGAATTCCAGGCCTGGATTTCGACCCAAATCCAAACCCAAAATCCGAAATGTTACTTTTAATAACAATCCTAGACTTCCACACTTGGCCCAAGTCCAAACAACCAATTCTTTGTCTATTCTTTATTTATGTTCAATTCAGAAATTTTGTCGCAGCGGATACATAAAAATTATTTTGGGAACATCTAACCGTTAACTTGTCATTATTTTTAACTCACATGAACAATAAAGAACTATAGTTTACCATAAAAATTTATTTCATCGTTAAACGTTCCAGATTTAATTCAAAAGAATCGCATATTTAAGGAAGAGTTATAAATTAAAAACAGACATTAATTAACTCCACGAATTTTACCGAACCTATTCCAAATCCAAATATTATTATTATTATATGTTCTGAATCCTAATTGAGTATAGTTCCATTCATAAATTTTATAAAAAAATTTAGATTAACTTAAAGACATTTTGACCACAGTCAAATACGTAGTTGACCAGAACTGCGGAAAAGAAAAATAGAGATAGTCTATTTTATAAAATCATATAAAATCACTCACAACTCCAAATCAGGTTTAGTTTACCATTTTGGAATCTAAAAAGAAATATATTCAAGTTTACAGAGACACCAAAGACTAAAACACGCCATAGAATAGTTTAAAAACAGGAAAACTTCAACATAGTTGAATCTGTCAGAAAATATCTGAATTTCTTATAGTAATAAACAATTGTTTTAAAAATAATTCCGGCACTCAGAAAATTCTAATATTTTAACAACTTCATAAGCCGTGAGTTTTATGCATACCATAAAATATTCAATCATAAATATCTTGTAAAATAATTATCATTAACAGTCAAACTGACATGACTCAGAAATTTTCATTTATCTAACCAAATAAAATTGTCTTAATAACACATTGTTCCATTAATTATACATTAACCCAATAATCTCCAAAATATAAATACTCAATAAGCACTCAATAAATCATCCAAAAGAGAGTTTGATGATATTTTATTACAAATTTCCAATCATAATATGCAACTACTAGTTAAAACACCAAAAATCCTATGATCTCTATTTTTGCTTTTCCGCCATTAGCTCCTTGTGGTGTCATAAAATCTGGAATTTTTGTCATAATACGACGTGAGTTGTGACACTCAGTAGGAAAAGAAGCAACAAAACATTTTATGCAATATTTGTCAATTTCTTTTCAAAACAAGTTGCATGGTTAACACCACCACAAACATATGGAAACACCACATCCATATACATTAATAAATTCAATCAATCCGCTCGCCCAAAGGCTTCTTTGTCCCACTAATAATTCTTTAATCTAAAGAAAAAGAAAATAATTAATCAAAACTAATTTCAAAAAAAATCAAAAGCTTCTTTGTCCCACTAATAATTCTTTAATCTAAAGAAAAAGAAAAGCATTAATAATAACTAATTTCAAAAATCAAAGATTCTTTAATCTAAAAAATTAACAACAACTATTTTCATCAATCAAAAGAAAAAGTAATTAACAACAACTATTCTCATCAATCAAAAGAAAAATAGAATTAACAACAACTATTTTCATCAATCAAAAAAATTCTTTTGTTCTTGGCTCAATTCATCTATTTTCAATAACAACTAGAATTTTATATTACATGTTTCATAATGATTCATTAATCCGATCGTCTTCAAATTTTAGAGAAGCATTTCTAATATATGGATTTATATCATATTCAATTTTTACGAAAACTTAATGGTTCAAATGAGAGTTATTGATTTTATAAGATCGTTTTAAACATTTGGACAGATTGCATCATTTTACCAAACAATTCACCGTAAATTCATAAAAACTCTAAATTTAGCAAACTCAACGCATAATTAAAGATAAGACATAGATCTACAACTTTTCTCAAGATCAAAAATCGTTTTGATATCATCAAGATGTCCTAAGTACAGTCAAGAACATACAAAGCGAAAATGTACAAAACAATTTAGAAATCAACATCCAAGTACAAACAAACATTTTATGGTGAATATGTGATGAAATATTCTCAAATTTTAACTAGAGATACCTAAGCATGTTATCTATCAATATTAAATGCCGATCATCAATTAGATTCATAGTTTTTAATCAATAAATCACTTAGATATAATCATACAAATTCAAAATCAAGTATAACAAAAACGTAAAGAGAAAGGGGATCTAGCATACTACCTCATTAGCTTAAAAAAAAACTCCTTTTAATTCTCCACTGATTTTCCATGGTTTTACCACTCTAAAATAAACTCTAGCTTCATCTCCTTCTTCTCCCTAGTTTTTAGTTTCTCTCTCTAAAATTTCTAAAGTTTTAGTTATCAAACCTTAATAACATTATTAAGGAAAAACAAACAATGAATTTGGGTGGCTCTATTTCCACCCTAACTTGGAGCCTTTCTTGTTCAATCCACCCATTTAAGGTTAAGTTTAAGGTTAGGGTTAAGTTTAAGGTTAGGGCTTAAGTTTAAGGTTAGGGCTTAAGGAACAACAATCTAAACACAAGGTTAACCAATCTAGGTATAACCCGACCCGAAACAGTATATAAAAAATTACAGGTTATTACATTCTACCACCCTTAAAAGAAATTTCGTCACGAAATTTAGAAGTTACCTTGGAAAATCTCAGGGTATTTGCTCCGCATCTCGGACTCTAATTCCCACGTTGCTTCCTCGACTTGGTGACGCCTCCACTGCACCTTAACCATAGGGATGGTCTTTGTGCGAAGCACATGTTCCTTAAAGTCCAAAATTCGAACCGGTCTCTCCACGTAAGTAGCATCCTCTTGAATATCCAAATCTTCCCAAGCAATAATATGTGAAGGGTCGATAACATATGAAGGATCTCTCTCGTACTTCCGCAACATTGACACGTGGAAAGTGTCATGAACATGCCCAATTCGCTGAGGTAACTCCAACTGATAAGCCGCTGCACCAACACGCCGCATAATCTGGAAAGGTCCAATGTAACGTGGTGATAACTTTCCTTTCTTGCCAAAACGCTTAACACCTCTCTTCGGGCTCACTTTGAGTAACACCAAGTCACCCTCAGTAAACTCTAAAGGTCGACGTCTCTTGTCTGCATAGCTCTTTTGACGACTTTGAGCTGTCATTAACCTCTGCTCGGATTAACTGAACCTTCTCCGTCGTCTCTCGTACCAAATCGGTCCAAAAATGCTTCGTTCGCCGATCTCGGTCCAACACACTTCGGAGATCTACAAGGTCGTCCATACAATGCTTCAAAAGGTGCCATACCAATGCTAATCTCGATGGCTATTATTATAAGCAAACTCCACTAATGGCAAATGCTGACTCCAACTTCCTTTGAAATCCAAGGCACAAGCTCATAGCATATCTTCCACAATCGAATCACCTGATTCAGACTGTCCGTCGGATCTGGGGATGAAAGGCAAGTACTAAGAGAGACATCTGTACCCAATGCCTTCGTAAACTTTTCCAATTGAGAAGTAAAACGAGGATCTCGTCACATACAATTGACATTGGCGTACCAGTGCAGCCTTATTATCTCATGGACATACATCGACTTAACGTGGCTAACGTATCGGTCTTCTTGATTGCTAAGAAGTGCGTGACTTGGTAAGTCTATCAACGATAACCCATATAGCATCCTTGCCATGTGCAGTTTTGGGTAATCCCATGACAAAATCCATAGTGATGTGTTCCCATTTCCATTTCGATATGGGCAATGGTTGAAGTAACCCTCCGGTTCCGATGATCAATCTTCACTTGCTGGCAAGTAAGACATCTCGACACATACAAGGCAACATCTTTCTTCATCCCTTTCCACCAATACTGTCTTTTTATGTCATGGTACATCTTCGATCCTCCCGGATGAACGGTAAACTTAGAATTTTGAGCTTGTTCTAGTACTTCCATCCTCAATTTTGTTGGCACAAAAAGTTTCCCCATATAACGAAGTACACCATCAGTTTGAGTCCAACCACCTGGTGTTTGACCTTTCTCTATTTGATCAAGAATCGAAATCATCTCTCTATCAGTATGTTGAGCTTCTACGATATGTTGTTGTAACTCTGGAACAACTACAGTATTGTAAATCATCTCTTCAGGGCTCAAGTCGCATTCCTCCATAAGTCTGCACAAATCCCAAGCATGAAGAGTCATACTTGCTACACCGACCCTTAATTTTCTGCTAAGAGCATCTGCTACAAAATTTGCCTTTCCCGGGTGGTAATGGAAGGTATACGTGTAATCCTTAAGAAATTCCACCCAACGCCTCTATCTTAGGTTCAAATCTCGTTGGGTAAAAATATACTGCAAGCTCTTATGGTCACAAAATATGTCTATCTTCTCACCATAAAGATAATGTCTCCATAACTTCAGAGCGAACACAATAGCTGCCAACTCGAGGTCATGAGTTGCGTAATTCAACTCATGTGTCTTTAATTGTTTTGAGGCATAAGCTAACACTTTACCTTCTTGCATAAGAACACATCCTAAACCCTTCAACGACGCATCAGAAAAGATCACATAACCAATTCCACTTACTGGTGTCGTCAAAACTGGTGCGGTAGTTAATCTCTCCTTCAGAATGGAGAAAGCCGTCTCACAATCATCATTCCACTCGAACTTGGAATCCTTTCGAGTCAACCTCGTCAATGGTGAAGCAAGCCTTGAGAATTCTTGAATGAATCGTCTATAGTAACCCGCTAAGCCCAAAAAGCTACGAACTTCAAACACATTCTTTGGCCTTTCCCATTTAGTAACTGCTTCAACCTTAGATGGGTCCACCTTTATTCCTTCTCTACAAACCACGTGTCCCAAAACCGGACTTGAAAGCCAAAAGTCACATTTACTCAACTTAGCATACAACCGATGAGATCTCAACAATTGCAACACTAATCTCAGTGCTCCTCGTGATCTTCTCGTGACCGCGAATAAATAAGAATGTCATCTACAAATACCACTACGAATTTATCTAAATACGGTCGAAAAATTCGATGCATAAGATCCATGAATCTTTGCTTTGGAGCATTTGTGAGTCCAAATGGCATCACTACAAACTCAAAATGTCCAAATCGAGTTCGAAAAGCGGTTTTCGGAATATCTTCATCCTTGATTCGCAGTTGATGATAAGTTGATCGCATATCAATCTTCGAAAAAATTGGGAATCCTTCAACTGATCAAACAAATCCTCAATCCTAGGTAAGGGATACTTATTTTTCACTGTAACTTCATTGAGTTTTCTATAATCGATGCATAATCTTAGTGAATTATCCTTCTTCTTCACAAAAGGACTGGTGCACCCCAAGGTGACGTACTACCTCGAATAAAACCCTTAGCTTCCAACTCGAGTAGTTGTTTGTCCAGTTCTTTCAACTCTATTGGTGCCATTCGATAAGGAGGCATCGAAATTGGCGAAGTACCCGGTGGAACTTCAATGGTGAAGTCCATTTCTCTTCTAGGGGGAAAACCTAGTAATTCTTCAGGGAAAACATCTTCAAACTCTTCTACCACTGGAATACCCATAGTAGAGACGGAATCTTGATGCTCATCTTCTATCATCTCTAAGTGATAAAGAAAACCTCTAGAATGAGTCTGTCGAAAATGTCTTTCCGATAAGATAAGGGGAGCTGCAAAACTACGAGTTCCGGTAAAGTGGACAACTGAACCTTCACCCGAGTGCAGAGTCACACGTTTTTGAAAACAATCAAAAACAGCATGTTGAGCGGATAACCAATCCATACCCAGGATTATGTCATAACTAGACATTTTCATCACGAAAAGGTCAATCAAAAACTCATTCCTAGCTATACGTACTATACACTTTCGTGCCACGCGATCAATACGTGCACTACCTCCTACAGCATTAGCTACGCCGAGAATTCTATCAAGTAATTCAGTTTCCAAACCCAAGGAAAAGACAAACGAAGAAGCAATAAACGAATGAGTAGCACCAGTATCAAACAATATCTTAGCCCAAGAATTGTAAACTAAGAATGTACCTTCAACAACTGAGTTATCAGGATCTTGTCCAACATGAGCTATATTGAAGGCCTTAGGTTCTTTGAGGGGTTGTCGGGCTTGATATTGTGGAGGATTGTTCGAGGACGGTTCTGTTGGTACCCTTGACGCTGATTATGAGGTGGAAATGGTTGTTGGTTCCTCTGAGAATTAAGTGCAGGACAGTTCCTCTTAAAATGTCCGGGTTGTTTTGCGATGATAACATGAAGGTGTAGGAGGCTCCATCTTCGGTCCATTTCCTTTCTTCGGTATGGAGTGTTGTTATTTTTGTTCTTGTTCTTATCCCCATTATGACGTTCTCGAATTCTATTTGCCTCCTCAATGTCTCTCTCAAAGAATCATTGCTCTTTCCACTATCTCATTATAAGAGGTGATCTTTAGAATAGACAACCTACTCTTGATTGAAGGCCTAAGTCCCTCCCGAAACTTAAAAGTCTTAAATTCTTCATTATCAACCAGGTTAGTAGCAAAACGAGAGAGTTCTTCAAACTTGGCTTGGTACCGTGCTCTTTGTCATGTTCCTCTGGGTCAACTGCATAAATTCGATCATGCGCTGGTTTCGTGCGGTTTTGTGGAAAGTACTTATTTAGGAAGGCGAGGCGAAATTCCATCCAAGTAAACAAACCATCATTCCTAGAACGACGAGTCAATTCCCACCAATGAGTGGCCTCACCCTCAAGCTTATAAACAGCAAGATCAAACTTACTCTCATCATTCACGCCTAATAGGGTGAATATTTTCTCAATCTTATCTATCCAATCTTCAGCAACTAATGGATCAGGACTACCCTTGAAGGAATCGGGGTGTTGTTCACTAAATCTTCTAACTAACAAAGCCCGTTGATTAGGTGGTGGGGGAGGGGGAGGTGCATTCGATTAAGAGTAACTTGTTGCTGCATTGCTTGAGCAACAACATTCAAAGCACGAACAACATCACCAAAACCCCCATCTTGTGGGCCGGTTGAACCATTATTACGACGAGACATGTCCTGAATGAGGGACATTAAATCATAAGTATCACAGAGAGAATTCTCTATGCAAAAAAAAGGAGTGCAATCTATTATGCATTCTATCAAAACACAATCAACAATGGCTGCAATCAATTCACATACAAGCATATTCACACATTGACTCATTCAGAAACTAGTCTTCCCAAAGGATCAGATCAAGCTCGATACTAAATCTGTGACACCCGAATTCCGAGGGCCTGGATTTCGACCCAAATCCAAACCCAAAATCCGAAATGTTACTTTTAATAACAATCCTAGACTTCCACACTTGGCCCAAGTCCAAACAACCAATTCTTTGTCTATTCTTTATTTATGTTCAATTCAGAAATTTTGTCGCAGCGGATACATAAAAATTATTTTGGGAACATCTAACCGTTAACTTGTCATTATTTTTAACTCACATGAACAATAAAGAACTATAGTTTACCATAAAAATTTATTTCATCGTTAAACGTTCCAGATTTAATTCAAAAGAATCGCATATTTAAGGAAGAGTTATAAATTAAAAACAGACATCAATTAACTCCACGAATTTTACCGAACCTATTCCAAATCCAAATATTATTATTATTATTATATGTTCTGAATCCTAATTGAGTATAGTTCCATTCATAAATTTTATAAAAAAAAATTAGATTACCTTAAAGACCTTTTGACCACAGTCAAATACGTAGTTGACCAGAACTGCGGAAAAGAAAAACAGAGATAGTCCATTTTATAAAATCATATAAAATCACTCACAACTCCAAATCAGGTTTAGTTTACCATTTTGGAATCTAAAAAGAAATATCTTCAAGTTTACAGAAGACACCAAAGACTAAAACACGCCATAGAATAGTTTAAAAACGAGAAAACTTCAACATAGTTGAATCTGTCAGAAAATATCTGAATTTCTTATAGTAATAAACAATTGTTTTAAAAATAATTCCGGCACTCAGAAAATTCTAATATTTTAACAACTTCATAAGCCATGAGTTTTATGCATACCATAAAATATTCAATCATAAATATCTTGTAAAATAATTATCATTAACAGTCAAACTGACATGACTCAGAAATTTTCATTTATCTAACCAAATAAAATTGTCTTAATAACACATTGTTCCATTAATTATACATTAACCCAATAATCTCCAAAATATAAATACTCAATAAGCACTCAATAAATCATCCAAAAGAGAGTTTGATGATATTTTATTACAAATTTCCAATCATAATATGCAACTACTAGTTAAAACACCAAAACCGATCTCTATGCTTTTCCGCCATTAGCTCCTTGTGGTGTCATAAAATCTGGAATTTTTGTCATAATACGACGTGAGTTGTGACACTCAGTAGGAAAAGAAGCAACAAAACATTTTATGCAATATTTTTCAATTTCTTTTCAAAACAAGTTGCATGGTTAACACCACCACAAACATATGGAAACACCACATCCATATACATTAATAAATTCAATCAATCCGCTCGCCCAAGGGAGCCCCCCCCCACGTGGGTTTAGGAAACAAAACCGTCCCCAAGGATATCTCGTATCCCAACATTATACAACAATAAATTCAATCAATCCGCTGCCAAAGGAGCTCCCACGTGGGTTTAGGAAACAAATACCGTTTCCAAGGATATCTCGTATCCCGTCATAAATAATCTTTAAGAATCACATTCTATGGACCGCAACCCAACATTCATAATCATGCTCACAACATCGATTATCATCCATATATTAATGGAAACTTGCAAACATAAATTTAATTAAAAGAAACTTAAATAAAAGAAGAGTTTTAGATTGTGTTGCGCCTACCTCGAATCGCAATCCAAAAACTATAAATAATAGAAGGAAAAGCTTTATCACCGAAGAAATTGTCTTTGATATGAACTAAAAGAATCTCTCGTTATTTCTATTAATTTAGATTTTTGTTTACTCTTTTCTTCTTAGTATGTTTACTCTTTTCTTCTTAGTATGGTTACTCTTTTCTTCTTAGTATAAGATATATACATATATATATATACTCACAACCTAAAACAAGTTCCACCTAACCTCAAGTTTAAAAGTTTGGTCAAGATAAGAATCTAATAATTATGTCTTCAAAGTGATAGCTAATTATTTATGTCTACCACTACCACCTTCTTTTAATTTATTTCTCTTTCTAACATAATTCTTCCTTTTTATTCTTTATTAAAACAAACAGTACTATAAAGAAAAGTTGTTTCCTAGGATTCCACCAAAAAAACAAAAAGAATTCAAATTTGAATATAATAAGTTATTAATACCTATTATTTCTTAACTTTCATCATTAATAACAACTAATTTCAAAAAAAGCAAAAGATTCTTTGTCCCACTAAGAATTCTTTAATCTAAAGAAAAAGAAAATAATTAATCAAAACTAATTTCAAAAAAAAATCAAAAGATTCTTTGTCCCACTAATAATTCTTTAATCATTAATAATATTTTAAAATGTTATTATCATAATTATTTTATAATATTTTAAAAATCATTAATAATAATATTTTAAAAATCAAAAGAAAAGCATTAATAATAACTAATTTCAAAAATCAAAGATTCTTTAATCTAAAAAATTAACAACAACTATTTTCATCAATCAAAAGAAAAAGTAATTAACAACAACTATTCTCATCAATCAAAAGAAAAATAGAATTAACAACAACTATTTTCATCAATCAAAAAAATTCTTTTGTTCTTGGCTCAATTCATCTATTTTCAATAACAACTAGAATTTTATATTACATGTTTCATAATGATTCATTAATCCGATCGTCTTCAAATTTTAGAGAAGCATTTCTAATATATGGATCTATATCATATTCAATTTTTACGAAAACTTAATGGTTCAAATGAGAGTTATTGATTTTATAAGATCGTTTTAAACATTTGGACAGATTGCATCATTTTACCAAACAATTCACCGTAAATTCATAAAAACTCTAAATTTAGCAAACTCAACGCATAATTAAAGATAAGACATAGATCTACAACTTTTATCAAGATCAAAAATCGTTTTGATATCATCAAGATGTCCTAAGTACAGTCAAGAACATACAAAGCGAAAATGTACAAAACAATTTAGAAATCAACATCCAAGTACAAACAAACATTTTATGGTGAATATGTGATGAAATATTCTCAAATTTTAACTAGAGATACCTAAGCATGTTATCTATCAATATTAAATGCCGATCATCAATTAGATTCATAGTTTTTAATCAATAAATCACTTAGATCTAATCATACAAATTCAAAATCAAGTATAACAAAAACGTAAAGAGAAAGGGGATCTAGCATACTACCTCATTAGCTTAAAAAAAAACTCCTCTTAATTCTCCACTGATTTTCCATGGTTTTCCCACTCTAAAATAAACTCTAGCTTCATCTCCTTCTTCTCCCTAGTTTTTAGTTTCTCTCTCTAAAATTTCTAAAGTTTTAGTTATCAAACCTTAATAACATTATTAAGGAAAAACAAACAATGAATTTGGGTGGCTCTATTTCCACCCTAACTTGGAGCCTTTCTTGTTCAATCCACCCATTTAAGGTTAAGTTTAAGGTTAGGGTTAAGTTTAAGGTTAGGGCTTAAGTTTAAGGTTAGGGCTTAAGGAACAACAATCTAAACACAAGGTTAACCAATCTAGGTATAACCCGACCCGAAACAGTATATAAAAAATTACAGGTTATTACAACTATCATCACAGAAGAGGAGAACAGACTACTTCTTTTACCACCTACTAATGAAGAAATTTTCAAAACTCTAAAGAGTATGGAGAGTTGGTCAGCTCCAGGTCTAGAGGGTTTTTCAGGATGGCTTCTACAAGTCACAATGGAATATAGTGGGCAATGATGTATGTGATATGGTTAAGAACTTCTTTTATTCTAAGTTCCTACCAAAAGAGATTAACAAAACTTACATCTCATTAATCCCTAAGAAGAACAAACCATCCTCTCCTATTGATTTTATACCTATTGGTCTCTGCAACATTCAATATAAAATTATCTCAAAAATTCTAGTCTCTATATTGAAACCCATCATGGAAAAAAATTATATCCCCTTAACAAGCTGCATATGTTTCAGGAAGAATGATCAATGATAATACTATCATAGCTCATGAACTTATACATTCTATGAAAAGGAAACAAGGAGAAGGAGGTTGGTTAGCACTCAAGATGGACATGTCAAAGACTTTTGACAGGCTAGAGTGGTCTTTCCTTATCGAATTTCTTTAAAGTTTTGGGTTCAGTGATGATTGGTGCCAATTAATTCATCAATGTATTAGTATTACTTCCCTGTCAGTTCTTCTAAATGGTTCTCCCTGTGACGAATTTTTCCCTACAAGAGGCATTAGACAAGGAGATCCTTTATCTCCATATATCTTTTTATTCTTTCCATGGAATGGTTTTCTAGAACCTTATTGGAGGCTCATGATACTAAAGCAGTTGAAGGAATTACAGTTGCAAGAGGGGCTCCTCCTATTAACCATCTGCTATTTGCAGATGATTGTATCATTTTCACTCAGACTAATTTAACCAGTGTGAACAATCTACTTCAAATTTTAGAAGATTTTAGTTCTCAATCTGGTCAAGTCATTAATTTTGACAAGTCTTCAGTGCACTACAGTAATAATCATGATTCATCTATGTACAACACTCTCAGCAATATATTGGGAGTTAATTCTATGAAGCAAAATGAGAAATACTTAGGGTCTCCACTTATTTTAGTTAAGTCTAAGGTTAAGTCTTTTGATGAAATCAAATTGGCCTTTGAAAGAAGACTTGGGCATTGGCAAGGTATAAATCTTCATCAAGCAGGCAGAACTATTATGGTCAAAGCAGTTCTCAATGCAGTTCCTATGTATCAAATGAGCACTTTTAAGATGCTAAGAAACTTCTTAGAAAACTTGACTCTTTACAAAGGAAATTCTGGTGGGGGTACAAAAGTAATAGAGGTTTGAACTTAATTTCCTGGAATAATATGTGCATTTCTAAAGATTTGGGTGGCTTAGCATTCAGAGATCTGGAAATGCTTAATCATGCTCTACTTACCAAACTAGCTTGGAGAATATGTCAACAGTCTAATCATTTGCTTATAAGAATTCTTAAGGCCAAATACTTTAAAAAGGAGGAATTCTTACACTTAACTGAAGAGAGGAAGAATTCTTCATGGACTTGGATAGGTATTGAGCTAGGACTGTCCATTCTGCTGAATAATTATTTTATTGAAGTTAACAATGGCAGAGGAACAAAAATCTGGGTTGATAAATGGATTATTGGTCTTGATTTCAAAGTAGAACCTCTTCATCCTTCTCATCTACAATATGTCTTTGTCAGTGAGCTGATCATCACGGAAACTAATGCTTTGAATGTTTCTCTTCTTAACGTGTTATTCACTCCAGACATTGTTGAGAAAATCAAGAAGATGCAATTGTCTTTACATGAAGATGTTAGTATCAAATGGGTTCCTTCTAGAGATGGTAATTTTATTGTCAATTCGGCATATAACAAGCTCATGGAAGTTAAAGTTCAACAACATATTGCTTTAAATGTTGTCCCTAAGGCAGTTTGGAAGTCACTCTGGAAGATGAAGTTACCCCATCGTGTTAAACATGTTCATTTGGAAGTATCTAAAAGGTATTGTTCCAACAAGAATGAGGTTGGCTCAAACAATGCATACCATGGAAACTCATTGTGAGATATGTAAAAATGATAAGGAAACATTATATCATTTATTAATCAACTGTAATCATGCAAAAGTTGTTTGGAGATCTCTCAGTATCAACATTGATCAAGTCTCAGTAAACTACCAATCAGTTCAAGAATGGATAATTTCTTGGTTCCAAGATATGCGAAATACAGGAGTAGATGATCTGCAAAAATGGTTGGTTTCTGGATTATTTGGAAAGAGAGATGTGACTGTGTCTTCCTGGATAAAACTCTAAACCCCATTAACACTTCTACTAGAATCCAGTATCAACTCATTAGTTTTAATAATTATGTGCATGATAGATTAGCTGATATTTCAACTTCAGGTTTTGTGTCTGCATTTCATGATAATTATCCTCAGGACCATGTGCATAATAGTCTTTCAGAATGCACTGGTGTCTTTAAGATTTTTGCAGATGCTTCATTTGATTGTAATACTCATGAACGTGGCACTGTTGTTGCCTTATACGATATTGCAGGAGAATACACAGGGTTTAAAGGAACCTCTGCAGCTGAAGTAGTTCATGCTGAAGATGGAGAATGCATGGAAATTCTGGAAGGTCTACGATGGGTTCAAGCTATGGAGTTGGACATCATTCATATTATTGTTGATGCAGAAGTGGTGATTAATGCTATCAATAATAACTCAGTGTATGTTCGATGGGAAAATAGGAAATTTTTGAGAGATATTAAAACTATTTTAGGTTCTTTTAAATTTGCTAAAGTGAGTCATGTAAGGAGAAATGCTAATCAATTAGCTGACTCCATTTCTAAGTCTGTCTGGAAGGAAAAGTCGGTTCTTGAAGAATTTAGTTGCAATGCATTGCATATGGATTCATTGTTAGACAGGTTTTTTGATCCTGATGAAATTTAAGAAATAAAAACTCCAGTTATCTAAAAAAAATGTGTAAACTGAGTGAATAGCTGGAAAAGATAAAATCAGTTGGATAAAATCGCACATTCCACTTTACAGGTTTAGGTACTCTGCACATCCAAAATCTTCTACCTATGCGAAGCAATGTGGTTTCTCGAACCATCTCTTCTGCCTCTCATTGAGCAATGACCAGCTTTGCATATTTTATGGCGCAATTAAAAAATTGGAGTAAAAGTATCTTTTGTAAGATTGACAGGAAGAATGAGAAAACTTTAGCTGATATCGCAGTGTTCGGTCAGCTTGATGATGATAGAGTTGTATCTTCTTCTTAACTGTCCACAAGGCTAAATCTTAGAATCCAATATGCAGTGGCTAAATAAGTTTACAAAAAAAATTCAGGGACAGAAGGAGGTAAAGGATCATAATGTTTGGAAATTTGAGTTCCACACTTTATAGTATATAGATTCAATTAAGTAGCTTCCCTCCAACAAGCAAGAACTTCAGGGAGCTATCCATTTTCATGAAGTTCTAAGCCATTCCGTCAAATAACTGAACTTCCTTCAAAAGAACTAGTATAAACTATGCAGCCACCAACTCGAATTTGTTATCAATCTCTATTTGAGATGTCATACACAGCAAGGAATAAGTAAACATGAAATCTATAAAATACGTCTGTAACAGAATACTATTGTAATTCAATAGAACCGAAGTATCATTGTCAAAAGAAACATCCATCTAATAACTTTAATCATCCACTGAATTCCAAGATTCCAACAAAATTGAAACAAAAATAAACAAGGTTCAGCCCACAAAAAGATGTTCTTATCCCAAACAAACTCTCTTGCAAACTTTACCAGACCAGCTGAGTCTAATAACCTACCACTCCAGGCACTTAAATCCCACCGAAGTGCTTACTTGAACAAGTTGGGTCTTGTTGCCTTGTATGTGGTCTTCAATCTCCTGGTTGGTGGTCTGACCTTCTGGAATACCAATGGGAACTTGATGTCCTTCTTGTGGAATTGCTTTGTGCTCTCCCTCTTGCAAAGCTTAGCAGGGATGGTTGCAGTTTTGATGATCTGGATGCATGGAGACCGAACTCTGTGACGGGAAGCCATCTCAGTGTACATCTGTTCTACACCTCCATTAAGAGTAGTGTCACGGTACTCCTTGTACATGTTGTGGTAACCGGTTCTGCTCTGATAACGCAACCAGATACCGTAGTTCTTGATCTTGGTTGGGCTCTTCTCATAAATCTGCAGGTGAAAACTAAACTAAATTAGAACAGGAACTAAAGGACTTACTTAGGAGGTTGGAAATAACAAAATGTTCTCTAAACTATAACAAAAAAAGAACATTCACCAAATAAGCATAGAACATGATAACTAATAACGAAAAGGCAAAGAAATCTAGAAATTCCTACACGCCAGTATTCATTGATCTGGCTTTCATTTTTCATTTTCCTTAGGAGATGAGGCCTCTATCAGGTGAAACAGGATACACGTGACATTAGGGTATTCCTAGACTAACTAATAAACTCAATTCCATATCCAAAATGCTACCTAACCATGTAATGTCTATTTCTAAAACTAGTGATGATAGTATGACAAGTCATAATTTAATCTCCAGGCTAGAAAATAGAGCATGTCCCTTTTAAAGCTGAGAAATAAGCAACAAAAGGTTTCAGGGAATTAGGAGGCATACGGAATCAGATTTGCTGTTTACATGAGAGGCACCATAAACAGAAGCCCATTTTAAATAACAAAAATCACGTATTGGTATTTGCCAATCACACCCGATATCTGAATATGTCATCTTGATCATGGGACAAACACAATCATAAAGTAGAGCTCTCATCCAAATCCTGTAAGCCACCAAGAAAAGCTAATATTCTTTAAGCAACCAGTGAAGCATACCCATCAATGAGGTATGCCAGAGCTGCAGAAGTATACAAGTTCAACTTACTTGAATAGACAATCAACATTAGTATATTACAAGTTTTAGGCAACATTTTGCTTGCACAAAATTGAACTATAAACACAGGTTTCTGGGAAGTGTTGCCCTGGAGTCTTTTCAAAAACCACTAAATTCTTTACAAAACCAGATCTAACTTAATCATACAAGACATAAACTCAAACAAAAACAAACACACCAAAACCAAAACACCAACTCTCTGAAAAATCAGTCAAATCTAAGCAAGGAATTGAAACTATATTTACCTCATTAATAGCCAAAACTTGTCCATTGCTCTTCTTCACTTTTTTAAGCTTCCTCAAAAAGTACCTAAAGATGCATCAAACACAATATTAAAATCATTTCAAAGACATCAAGATACAACAACTAGGGTTTCATCAAGAATTAGGGTTTATTTCTCACCAAAACTTAGATTTGGCACGAACTTCATTGGTTGCCCAAAGCTTCATCCTATAGATCTTAGGAGTGTCTTCTTTTTCAGTGGGTAGTGCTCTTCCCACAACCTGGTATTGATGATACTACACAGGAAAAACAACAACAAAATCAAAATCAAAATCAAAATCCAATATAGATAAAAGATCAAACTGAGAAGAGATTGTAAGAGATACAGAAAACAGTAACTCACCTTGAATGTCATTTCTTCGTCTAGTTTGATATCCTAGCTACCTCTTCTTTAGGTTCTCCCTGTTGCTGCTCCGCAGTAGTGAAGAAAAAGATCAGCTGAAATCTGGCCTCTCTTCTTTATATATCGATTCTCTGCAAAACCCTAGAATAAGAGAACATGTCGGGCTTTCTAAATGCAACTTGGGTTTGTCATTTAGGTCCATAAGTTGGCCTGGTTATGCTGGGCAGCTGTTACGATGTTGGGCCTTGAACTGAATCCGATGGAATCACCCGACTCAATCCGCATTTTGAAGAACACGTGTTAGCGGGTGTTCATGGATGAGCGTGCCGTTGGTCGGTGGATTGAATGTCTAAATTCCGCAATCCACCCAATCCTGGGGGCGATATTAGTGCATTATCTGTTACCATACCACTACTTTCATATCTAGCAGACTTTTTTCTTTTCTTTTTTTGATAAAAAAAAATATATTAAACCACTAAACAAACCTTACATCATTCGGATTACAAACATTTTTAAGGTAATTAACCTTGCTACCTATGTTCCAATATTTAGAGTCTACATAATCAATACTAAACTTGTTTAAACATTTAGTTATCCTATCCGCAATTAAATTACATTCCCTCCTAATGTAGTAATAAGAAGAAGAAGCAAAAGAATTGGTAATGCTTAAAGCTTTAAGAAGAAAAGCTTTACATTTCCAATTAACAACAAAATTCTTCCTCTTCATTCCATTTATCACACTAACGTTGTCATTTAAGAAGATGATATTGTTTATTCCATTTTCTTTTGCCCATTTGGCAGCTTCTATGCACGCTCTTGCTTCTGCTTCTCTTGGGCTAAGACATCTCCCTGACCCCCCCTGCAAAGTTATGAACAACACCATTGTGATCAGTTAGAACCATAGCAAAGGCATAGTTTTTAAGTTTCTTATCAAAAGAGGCATCAAACCAGATATAATTGGAATCAATTGAACTCTAGGAATTATGGAATTTACAACCAGGGTGGTTACAATCACAAACAGTTTTAGGTTTACTATTATTCAGTATCCGATCACCATGACTAGAATTATTATTCAAATAATATCTAATGTCTTTCCTCATATTGTTTATCAACTCAATAAGATTAGGTTTAATTTTATCAAAACTAACTCTACATCTGTACTTCCAAATCAACCAAAGGATATAAGCATAAAGATTTTTATTTTCTTTTTCCTTTAACCACATGACACACCAGTTTTTGAAGCTTGTATTCTTTCCTTTATAAAAAACTTGATCACAAGACATACCTCTCCAAACTGCTTCCGAAAAGGTACATTGAAGGAACAGATGGTCAGTAGTTTCACTAACAATTTTATCACACAGAACACAATGAGTATCAATGGGAATGTGTCTCCCTAACCTATCCTTAATAGGCAAACAGTCACTAAGAGATTTCCATAAAAACATTTGGACCATAGGGATCACATTTAGTTTCCAGATATCTAGCCAATCCACCTAAACCTCTAGATGATTCTTATTGCACAGATAGTTATAAGCAGACCTAACTGTGACCTCTCCATCTTGTGTTCCTAACCATTTAAGAGTGTCCGAATCATCTATGTTACCTGGTTCAATCAAGTTTATTTTCTTAATTGTTTCTTCATCAAACAGATTACTTAACAAGCTATTATTCCATTTTCCTTGAGGACATATCAAGTCAGACACCTTTTCATACAAGCTATTTATATTCCCATTTTTTGGAATAGGTATTTTCCCATTTTGAAGCCATTTATCAACCCAAATATTAATTTGCTTTCCATTTCCTATATCCCAAGTATGATTACTCTTTATGATTTCTATACCTTTGCATATACTGGTCCAGACCCAAGACTTAACTGTTTTTTTCTTATATCTTAAAGGTTCTGTTTTTTTGAAGTATTTATATTTAAGAATCCTACACCACAGTTCATCAGGGTTTTTAATGAGTCTCCAGGATAATCTGGTTAGAAAAGCTTGATTGAACTTATAAGGATTCCTAATGTCTAACCCTCAACTAGTTTTACTAGTACACATTGAGTCCCAAACTTTGATATAAACTCCTTTGTGATTCCTAGTTTTTTCCCACCAAAAATCTCTTTGAAGTGCATCAATTCTATCTAAAGTTTTCTTCGGAAGATAAAAATACATCATCTGGTATAAGGGAATAACACTAGTTACAGATTTTATAAGAATTGTCCTACCTGATTGAGTGAGGAATTTAGCCTTCCAACCTTGAACTCTATTGTAAACCTTATCTAACATATGATTGTAGTTAAAAGACTTAGCTCTATTGAAAAATAAAGGAGTACCTAGGTAGGTGTCATTTTTAGTAATTCTATTCACTTTAAGAATCCTAGCCAAAAGCTTACAATGTTTGTTCTTGACAGTTTTGCTAAAGTAAATTCCTGATTTTTGATAATTTATTAATTGACCTGATGAGTCACTAAAAATTCACAACATATCTAACAGCTAATAAGCTTGAGTAATATTAGCAGGAGAGAAAATGAAAGAGTCACCAACAAAAAATAAATGAGAAACAGAAGGACTATTATTTGTAACCTTGATACCACTAATTTTACCTATATTCTCAGCATACAATAGTAATTTGGAAAGAGCTTCCATACATATTATAAAAATGGCAGGGGACAGAGGGTCAACCTGTCTAATTCCCCTAGATGGAGAGAAGGACTTACCTGGGGTACCATTAACTAACACAGAATATATAACAGTAGAGATGCAAGCATACATTAAATCACAAAATTCAGTTGAGAATCTTAATAAAGTCAAGATATTGATAATGAAATTCCATTCTAATCTATCAAAGGCTTTTGAAAGGTCTAACTTAATGGCCATATAGCCGCTTTTTCGTTTACTAGTTTTCAAGGTATGCAAAATTTCATGAGCCACTATTATGTTATATGTAATCTGCCTTTTAGGTATAAAAGCTGATTGATTATGTGAGATTATACTATCCAACAAAGGTTTAATCCTATTAGCTAAAATTTTGGCTATTATTTTATATAGAGCGTTTCTAAGGCTAATTGGTCTGAAGTCATTTGGAGTTTTTGGCAAATCTTAGGATCAGAGTGATAAAAGTATGATTAATATCTTTTTTGAAATCTTTCTCTATAAACACATGTTGAACCCAGTCTATAATTCATGTTTTAAGTCATTCCAGTGATTTTGATAGAAACTAGGTGGAATCCATCAAGCCCTAGATCTCCCCAAGCATTCATATTAAAAAGAGCTTCCCTAATTCCCTCTTCATCCGGGATTCTACACAGAGCAATATTTTCAGTTGTGCTAATCTTAGTCTTAATAATTTTACTGAATATGGGGTCTATTTGTTTATCATTTGTCTGTTATATATTCTTAAAATGTTTGGTGGTTAGATCATTTATGTTTTCCTAGCCTTCTATCCATAACCCACTATCATCTCTTAGTCCAAAAATGCTATTTATTATTTTTCTTTCAGAAGCATACTGGTGAAAGAATTTAGTATTATGATCATGTTCTTTTATCCATTTTTCTTTAACATGCTGACTCCAATACATCTTTTCAATTGTATACCAAGAATTCAGTTCATTATGAAGAGATTCTAGCCTATTCTTAGTGTCATAATTATATGGTTTCATATTTTCTGCTTCTATACTACTAAGAACATTAGTAATGTTCATAAATATGTTTCCAAATTCTTTCTTATTCCATATTCTAAAGTCACTTTCTAAGTTTTTAAGAATGTCATTGATATCTGACTTTCTTTCTTTACTAATTTCTAAGGAATTCTCCACTAAACTGTTATACGTTTCATGCTCTTGCCAGCACCTCATATATTTGTATGGTTTATTATTTTTCTCTAATTTAGGAGAAATATCAAGCATAATTGGAGAATGGTCAGATAAAACTCTCGTAAGATGTTTAGTACAGGACTGAGGAAAAAATTCAAGCCATTTATGATTATTTAGAGTCCTATTAATTCTTTCTTGAATATTCTTATTTCCAATTTTCTTATTTGTCCAAGTAAAAGGTAAGCCCGTAAATTTTAAATCTACTAATCCTAAATTTTGAATACAGCTTTACACATAAGCCATGCTACTTGAACTAGTGTTATTACCTCATTCTTTCTCATCTTTATGCAGGATGAAGTTCATATCACCTATCAA
Organism: Papaver bracteatum; assembly: GCA_023529315.1. Taxonomy (NCBI): domain Eukaryota; kingdom Viridiplantae; phylum Streptophyta; class Magnoliopsida; order Ranunculales; family Papaveraceae; genus Papaver; species Papaver bracteatum. The sequence continues at coordinate 977,323 of JAJJWX010004157.1, forward strand.
AGCCCAAGGACTATTGAGATCACTGAAACTATAGATGAAATCACATTGCTTAATTCTAATTTTTCTATCTAGTGAGCTATATATAAAGGTGATGTTAACACTAATATTATCTTTAATGACATGAAAGTTAAAAACATTTTCCATAAAAGACATGAGTTTAGCAGAAACTCCCTGATTCCAAGCTACAACAAAACCCCCAGATCTTCCTATGATGGAATGATAAACCAATCATTTATATTCATTTTACTAAAAAATTTCTCTACTACATTCATTTTGACTTTTGGTTTCAGATAGAAAAATTAAATTTGGTTTATGAGTTTTGCTCATATGGTTCAAATGGTCTTGTTTTAAGCTTGCTCTAATAACTTGAAGATTCCAGGATAAAACCTTAAAGTCATACCCATATTACTTATCTTTCATGACCATATAACAAAATAGCATTCTTTTATAATAAGGAAAAAAACCATTCAAAGTGCATTTCAGAAACATACAAATTATAGCAACATGCTCACATAAAAAGTACTTCCAAATTTTAAATCCTAAATTTTGCATGCAATAACTACTTTTACTGAATCTAAACATTAAATAGAGAAGTAACATTTTAGATAAAAAATAAGAAGGTATATCATATTTATTCAAGCATTTTTTATAGATAATTTCATAGAAAAAGTTGTGATTTAGGATTACCTCATCAACTATGTTGCAATCCATAGGGTATGTGCTGTCAGTTGAAGCTTCAATAGTTACCATCTCAGTAATTTCTTTGTCGTTCTTTTCGGCCTCAATTATACTCCAGCAAATAGCATTTTCCTCATTATTACAGGCTATATCTTCAATATCTTCTATATTTAGATTACTTTAGTTTGAAATGTGAATCAGTGTCTCACCAAATCCAATGAACTTGCTTGTTTCATTAAGAACCTCTTCAGCAATTTAAACCGATGTGTTATTTTGTTCATTATCTATCATCTGCCAGTTATTACCCAAATCTTCACTAAGCTCATTGATAACTAAACTCTTCTTTCTACCCATTACTGCATATTGTCTTAAGAGTCTGAACCAGCCTGCTTTATTTTTCTTCTACTTCTCTTCTTTAGTGCTGCTACCTTCATCATTCATTGGTGCTTTCCCTTTTAGATATCTCGTTATATCCTCTGCATTTTGATCACTCTTCTCATGCTTTTTTCCTCTTTCTAAGACTGCAGTATTGCCTCCCCTTGCATTTATCCTTCCTTCTCCAATGGTTTCAACAATTGCACTTCTTAAGATTTCATTATCCTCTTCATTAAATGAATAATCATTGTCAATCCTCCTTCTTTTAATGCCTCTAGTTTGATAATCTACTTTTTCGAATTCACTGTCATAAATCTGAAGACTTGCAGCTGATGTTGCTAGTGACTCCATTCTGTTACCATTTGGTGCTTCCTGTTGTTGGAAATCCTCATTTACACTCCCTGCATCCTCAACCTCTTAATTATAGACATAAACCTTAGGGAAGTTCCTCTTGTAAGAAATGATTCTTGCTATACACTTCTCTTCAAAATGGTCACCATCTACAAACCAACATTTCCTACATGTACCATGTGGAATCACCATGAAGAAAATCCTAGTTTTGATTGTTTCTCTATCCATTCCATCAAGAATGATTATTTTAACTTGATGAACAAGAGTCTTTTTAAGATCAGTAAGAACATGAGCTTGGTATTCCCCTTGTGAGTTCAGAGGACCAATAAGAGTGAAAACTCTTCTTATTTTTTTAGCAACATAACCCTTCTCCACAAAATCACCTCTAAGCTCAAATTTGATCCAGAAATCTTGAGAATCAAAGTCAATATCCTCAATTCTAGTTCACTGCTCCACATGCGCATAGTAATAAGTTTCCCATAAACTTCGTTTGGGATGGAGTAAATGGCTGAAGCAAAGTCACCTGCATTAGAAAATCTGATGATAAATTTTTTTGGATTATCTATCTTTTTGATGATAAGCCTTCATGTTGGATACCAAGCCATGTTGAGAGCATAATCCATTTCACCAGTTGTAAGACCTCTTGGATCATCACCTCTTTTAATTTCCTTAAAAAGCTTGACTATCACCCTTGGAAATTTTCCTTTTTCAATTGCCTTAGCATCATCTCTGAGAAACTCCACATAGTATCTGAAAGTGTGTGATAGAGGTTGAGTTTGATCCTCAAGAACATCATTAAGATGAGCAATGAAATTTTTAGTTGGAGCATCAGACATTTTCCAAAAACTATAAAGGACTAAAACTGAAGAATGTTTACTATAATTGTTTTGAAATTTTGAAGAAGTTGTTTTGCATCTGTTTTTTTTTTTTTTTTTTGAAAGTTATGAGACTAAGGCAACTGATATGAGGGTTTATATAGGTTATTCTGTAAAGATTTCTGTGAGGATTGCAACCTACATTTGTGGTTGACACTTGTAGGCATTAGAGAAAGGAAATGAGAGAATAATTACTCAAGTAGATTTTGTTCTTGCATGTTGTTTTAGAACTGTTTCTACTGACTATTTGTGACCCTTGTAGATTGTCCTGGGTAGTTACTAATTGAGCCTTACTAAAATAAGGATGCAAAACTTTTATAACACTACTCCTTCTCAAGTAATCTTCCACTTGTAAGAAATAGTCGTTAATAACAAAGTTATGAGAACTCTTATCACTGACAGATGATGATGTAAACTTTTTCATGAGTGATCCCCAAGAAAGTTTTAGTGTTGATGGAAATGATTACTGTAGTTGAAGGAATTCCTACACTACACCCCATACAAGAATTCAACATTATCAACACATATTTGAAGATTAAGAACAACACTTTTATTGATTAATTCTCAGAAATGTTACAAGAAATGAAAGGAATCAAGAATACAACCATTCACAAGAAATTTCTCTCTCCTCAGGACTTTCTCAACATTCTAAAAATTGATCTCCCCTCTTGAATCTATTGGTTCTCTTTATATGGGGTAAGTACATAGTGGATGACAGCTAAGTTAACCTTTAATTTCGGATCTGGCTCGCGATTCTCTCGTAGCAGTTGTAATGCTAACTCTCGCAGACGTTGTATTCTTCGCAGGTTCGTCATGCTCTTCTTGTGTTTTCTGCTACCGTCATCCGTTACGTCATTTTTTGAATTATTCTTTGAGTTATTCTGCGACGCTCGCAGAGTGTTGTTGAGAAGCTCGCAGAAACGTTGTTGTAAATCTCGTAGGAATATTGTTGTGGCGATATTCTGATCCTACATCTTGCCTCTTCTCATGTCTTCTCCGTGAAGTGGAGAGGATATGAGAACTTCCAACTATTCATAATGCCGCAACTTTCTATCTTTATATATTTTCCTCTCGACAAAACTCCGTGAATTTATTTTAACCGCCTACAAGTGTCGAAAACCCCTGTTTTTACTGGCACACCTCTCCTCAACAGGTCATCTTCTTTTGCCTATAAAAAGTAGAATCTGGTTACAAAACTAAAAATTTTCTTTTACTTTTCTATCTTCTTCGTATTTTCGTCTGCAACTTTCTTCTTTCAAAGATTCTCCTGCTACTGCTTTCATGGAGTCATCAAGGTATCTCTTCTTCTAACGTTGTTAAATTTGATCTTACTTACTTATATTATGTTCATCATTATATATTTGATCTGTTTTCACCTAATTTTATGTAATTCCCATACTGTGTATTCGTTTCAGTGGAGCCGCCCCCAACACCAGAATTGTAGTCCAAAACCCTAATTTTCTAGAAATCCATAGCAACAACCTATTGAAAAGAAGAGGAAGCCTGCGAATCGAAAGGTAGTAAGAAACATTTGTTTTCTTAATAACAATATTGTTGCCTCTGTTTCTTATCTAGATTGTTATTCGCAGGGTGATGAGAATGTTTATGTTCCTCGCAAGAAATCTCGCCGAATTAAAGCTTTTGATTTCGATGTTCCCCTTCCCCAATTAACTCATGCTAGTTCTATTCCTACACCTTGTCAAGCTAAACCTATATTTTTGTTTGCGAGAATATCGCCAGAAACATCCCTGCCCCAGCTATTGTGGATGGCATTCCTGAAATTAATGTAGATGAAGTTCCTTCCCCTTTTGTTGTAGCTACTTCTCAAGTTAACTCTACTTCAATCCCTTTTGTTCCTTTTCCTGACACTTCATCTTCAGATGATGCATTAACTGCGAGTGATTCAAATCTTCATCTTTCTATCATTACCACTTCTCCATCTACCTCTTTCCCTCCCTCTAAAGAAACTTCAATTGGAGTACATGTTGCTTTTAAAGTATTATCTAACATTTTGGATGATGCTAAGAAGTCTTCTACTGACCCCGTTAAGTATAGTGTCTGCGAAACTTTAAGTAAATATTTTGGTTCTGACCACATGAGTTCTCAAGCATCTCTAGAAGGTGAAGTTGAAGCTTTAAAGAGAGCTCTCCAATCCAAGATTTTGGAATGTGACACTCTTCATCATAAGTTTAACAATTCTTCGTTGAACTGCGAGAATCTTCGCAAGAAAAATGATGAATTAAAAGGTATAACTTTTTCTATCTTTGTCTTTGATTTTGCTTTATTAATTGTTTTTCTTCTTTTCATACTCCCTTTTCTTAAATTCTTTGTTCGCATATTAATCCTTAAACCAGAATCGATTAATGGGGATATTCAAAGCTGAATCAGTTGCTGAAGAGATTCGCGTTGATAGAGATTCTTGGATGGACCAATATAAATGATTAGATAATCTTTACACATATTCCCTTGATCAAATAGAGAACCTTACTAAAGAGAACACTCAATTAGTACATAAACATGATTTATTGAGTGGCGAAGTAACTCGCATCTCTTATTTGTTAACCAAGGCTAACCTTGCTATAGAAACTTTATCAGATGAAAATAAGGTCTTATCTCAAGAGAGGCGGGATCTTTCAAATAGAGTGGCGACCTCCTCGCAGCAATTAAATAATCTTCAAAGAATGTATGATAACCAAGAACGATCCCTTCATTCACTAAAAGATGAACTTAAAGAAGTAACTGAATCATCTATCAATGAGAAAAATACTCTTATCCAAGGTAGAATTTCTTTAAGTATAAAGGTAAGCCAACTCAAAGAAGAGTACTCCAAACTAGATGAATCCAACTATGCTCTCGCGAAGGAAAATTCTTTTCTCCTCTCCAAAGAAAAGAATTTAAAATCTCGCCTACAAGGTTTAGTTGGAGATAAATTTGATGATGCTATGAGTCAATGGGAAAATAATTGTTTGGCATTAATTCAAAACCTAATTTCACAAAAGAAAGGTAGTCTTTTTGGCTGCCTTGATTATTTTATTTTACTGAACTCCTTGCGAAATTTCTAATAAAGCAATCTTTATTTTTGTTGTTGTTGTTCGCAGCATCTTAGGAAAAGTTTCATGCTACTATTTCTACTATGAGTGATGAGCTGGCGAAGATTCGCAAAGAGAATAGTTCTCTTACTAATCATCTCACTTACTCTCGCGATCTAGCAGAAAGGAAGTATGACTACCTTGAATACTTTAAAGATATGGAGATTAGAAATCATGATAAAGCTCATCTTCGTCAAGTTCATCTTTTTGAACAAGTTCTAGTAAATGATGTCTTGTTGGCCAACTCTCTTCCTCCTATGTCAATCAAACCTATGGAAGTATGTGAAGATGGAGTCCCCCGTCCTGCTGACAGTGACTTTTATTGTGAAAGTGGTGAAGAAAGCCATTCTGAAGAAAACCAAGGATATGAAGAAGAAATTCCTCCAAAAGAAACCACCACCAAAAATAGAACAATTGTTGGTGATAAGACTGGTGAAGAAGAAGATATAACTAATCAGAATAAAGAGAATGCTGGCGAAGATAATATAGTTGGCAAGGATAATGGAGTTGGCGAAGTTAACACTGAATGAAGAATTCTATCTTTATCTTCTTAAGTTATTTCTTCCTTTTATCGCGGATGATGTACTTTATATTATTTTTGAATTCAATTGTGTTTGCGAGAAAGATAATGTTGTTCTCACGAGAAAGATAATGATTTTCTATTTTTATTAATTCCCATACTTGCCTCTCAGTATCTTTCTGCCGATGAACAAAATTATCTGCATTTAAACAAAATAGTTATGTTTATGATTATTCTGTTGGTCTTATTATGCCTTCCTAGTTAAAGGTCTTATTTAGCCAATTGTATGTTCTGGCGACAAAATCGCAGGATGTTCTTACACTTGTATGTAAAAACCCATTGATCTTGCCTTATCCATGCTTTTTAAATTTCTCAGCGACAATATGATAGGCCTAAGTTTCCTTGCGAAAACAAAGCCCCATGACATTTCCATCTTGCGATGAAATCGCAGGACGTCTTTATATTTTTCATGCAAAAACCCATTGATCTCATCTTATATTTTTCTCATGGATTTTTGCCTCTGTATAATTGTATTCTTAAGACACTTAACAACTCCCTAATGGAGGGTGCCGCCCTTATCTTCCCCCTGGTTTCCCCTTCAAGGAGGGCACATCGGCCATACAATACTAGCTCCTCCCATCCGGTCTTAACAACAACCAGTTATTTTCGCAGCCTCTTATCCTTTATGCCTATATGGCTTATAGTTACGATAATGCACCATAAGTGGGGTTTTCTTCGGGCCGAGTGCATCATATCCAAGACTTTCCAAGGATGGCCAGGGTAGTTTCGTACTCCCCGGACATGATAGGTGTAGAATACACCTTAATTTACTATCTATCAGTTATGCTTTATTTGCTATTTTTCTTGTAAATTATGAATTTTACCTGTGTTTTTGAGTTATTAGGTACTTTTGAGTCATGCGGAAGAAAATAAGAAGAAACTATCCAATTCAAGTTAAAAATGGTAAAATCGTCATCTCATAGATGAATGCTATTAGAAGGCGAGCCAAGGATATGGGGAAACTCTCTTCTGGAGGAGTATTCAAGACATGCCGGATGTGGTTAAGGGGTTGCTATTGGGTGGTTGTATCCCAACTGTGGGTACAAATAACTTTTATAACCCTAAAATTGAGTTTCTAACATTCATTCGTTCTCACACCTGAAATTGAGAAAAGCAGTTTTGACTGCTGTTTGTCCGAGAAATCGAGAGAAACATAGAGAGATTGAGATGGAGGCAGAGATGATGAAATTGATTGAAGAGATATCGAAGAGGGATTATGAAGATTAGGTTTGTTGATGGTGAGTTTCATGGGTTGGTGGAACTGTTGAAGGTGATTTAGGGTTTGAGATATATTGCAGATGGTGATTAATTGAATTAAAGAAAAAATTGAAGTTGAAATTGAGATGGGTTTTCCTCAATTTAGAGTTATAGTGAAGAATTGGAGTTGCTGCTGCTCTCTAGGTTCAAATGAGAAGATGTAGAAATGGGTTTGGTGGTACTAAAATTTACAGATCGAGAACATGAATTTTGTGGTGATTCTGGTATAAAAAGAAAATGGGTCTGTGGTTTGATAAGAGATTGAAGATGAAGAAGATGCTTCTTTGCTAAGAAGGGTTTGTCGCTGCTTCTGTTCAAAGAAGAAAGAGAGATGAATCTGAGTTTGATAGTTCGAGTAAAGAAGGAATTGGAGGTGGTTCTGATGGGTTCTGTAACTTGTGTTGGTGGTGTTACAAGCTGATGACATGAACTAAATATCAAGATAATGGAGCTCAGTTGTTATTGAAGAAACAAAGAGTGATGTTGCAGTAATTCAAGAAAGGGAACAGGATTGAGAAGGGGTTTATAAGCTGTGAGATGAGAAGAATGGGTTCTGTGTTGGTGGAATTATTGGTCAAGTCTGGGATTCAGGGATGGTCAAAGACAAAAGGTTATGCTACAACATTACATGGTAACGGTGGTTTTGGTACTGAGATTTGCAGAAGTTAGTGCATTGCATTGGTGAAGTGAGTTTGTTTCTACCATTGGTTGGCAGTCAGGTGGTATGAGGAGAGTATGGAGTTGTGGGCTGAGCAGAGAAGATCGAAGCAACACTGAATGTTGATTGCACTTAGATGTATGATAGGCTTGTTACAGGGAGAAGACAGAAGAGGCCTGAAATTGGCCGGGAATCACCAGAATACAAACAAAACTCTGCCCAAATTTCTCTTCCAGCGAGTCGATCCAGATGAGTCCGATGACCGATCCAGCATGTGGCTCAGTTGAGTCAGTATCCAGTAAGACCGAGTAAGACAGTTGATTTGGGCTAGATGACTCTCTTCCCTAACCCAGTGACTAACAGCTTGACCCATTTGACCGTTAACTTATATGGTGATCTGACGAAATATTTCGTCGATGGCAATAGAACTCAGGTGAACGACGGTGACTTTTCTCGCCGGATTCCGGTCAAGTTCCGGCGAAAAACCCAGTTTTCCAGCGACGATTTTTGGACATAATTTTACATGGGTTTTTCTCACATGGGCTTGGTGGACCATTTGGAGATGGGTTTTGAGAAGACCTAATATTGGAAGGAGTATCCTTTATGGAAATTGAGAAACATATAAAAGAGAAGACTTTTCTCTAACCTAAAATATCTCTTCTACTACTTTTTGTTTCTAGGGTTTGCAATATGATAAAATTTCTTTTTCTTCTTGTTATGAACTCCTTGAGCATGAGTACTTAATTTTATTATTGGTTATGGAATAATTGGATTTCACAAAATATGTTTTTTGATATGATAAATTAGTTTTGTCTCCATACTTTATCGTTTATATTGTTATATGATTTGAATGCTTGTTTGGTCGAGTCTAGAATCGATTGAGTTTGTTTTCATCTCTATTGCTAGATTAGGGTTTGTTATTCGTAAAAGTGATAGATTCCTGATTACAAGTAGCATGAATATGGTTATAACTTGTAGTGATGCATCCTTATGATCATATGTGAACCATAACCTTTGTTAAATTGAATTAGTGCGCTTTCCACGTTCGATTGCTTTGATTGGCCTGATTTCATAGAACTTAATGCATCTAGGGAATTAAACTTGATTAGTGCTTTTACACGTTAGGTTGTTCTCTTAGATAGAACTCATACTCGCATCTTTTAATGTGTTTGTTGATGACAAAAGGAGATTTGAGGGATATTCTTGCGATCAAGGTATCCTAGGGCTTTTGATAAAAGTTGAGATTAAAATATCAATTCTAATTATTATGACAAGAACATGTTTGTGAATGAAGATGAATCCTTAACCAATATCTTTTCTATTGATTTGTTTGCTTATTTCTTTCTTTGCTTTTATTTTTACTTTACAAAAATCAGAAGATCCCCCGTGTTACTTATAGGAAACCAAAACATCTTGACAACCAAGTCCTCTCTGTGGGAAACGATCCTTTCTTGCCCTAGCTTCATTATATATTTTGAGTAGTAACAAAGTGTAATTTATTTTTGAGGCCTACGACAACGATCAAATTTTGGCGCCGCTGCCGGGGAGGCAGCGGTTGTCACTTGTTTTTGGTTTCTTATTTTATTTTTGTTTTTTGTTTTGTTTTTAGTTTTTCTTATTTTCTGGTTTTGACATAGTTTTGAGAACTCTTTTTTTTTCCAGGTACCAATTTCTATGGAAGGAGCATATTGGAGCAATGGATATGATTTTCAACCTCCTCAACACTATGACAATTTCCCACCATCCATGGAATGTAATCAAAACCAATTTATTGGCTATGATGCATATCCTAGAGAACCTTATGGTGATTTTCGTACATACCAACAACAACCTTGTAGTGGGTATGTAAGTCAAGCACCTAGGTGGGATAATTATACTTCTAATTGGATTTATTCGAGTTGTATGCATATTTTGAATGGATTACAAGACATGCAACAAAGGCCAGACCAACTTGATCGTAATAGAGAGAACGTCGCACAAACTAATTTTTGGAACACTTCTTCTTACCCGACTCCAGATCGTAGTTATGATCATTCACCCATTCAAAGGGAAGAGTCATGGTAAATAGAACCTATTGTAGTCAATGGTGGTAAGCGTGTGAACGTCAGGAAACTTTCACAGAAATTATACAAGTTGGAAGATGATGGAGCCTCGGAAGAGCTTGTCGATGAAATTAGTAGGACCATTCATATGGAACTCAAAAGACATCGTGATAAAGGTTGGGAAACCGACGACGATTCTGATTTCGGTGAGTCTGAAAATGAAGACGAAGATGATTGTGTTGAAAAGGACCAACCTTTGGATATATTTGATGACGTTAGTGTAATTGACTCAACTCTTGATCTTTATAATGATCAAGCACCTATTCAAAAGGTACATGAGTATGATGAAACTAGTGTTTTACAGAATTTTGCAACAAGGTTTGAGTCTAATGAAGATGAGTATGTTGAGAATGTGACCGTTATGACCAATATTTTGGAAGACCCAATTGAGCTTGCATATGATTGTAACGATGATGTTAATGTCGAGACTTTGGTTAAGGCAGAAACGGACGAAGAATGGTTGCAAGGTTTGATAGAGGACCATGATATACAAGAGTTGAATAATTCACATGAGTTTTTCAAGGATGAAGAGTATTCTGTGATACAAGAGATTGTGATAGGTTTGTCTAACCCTTTGCATATTGCTTCTTCTCCTTTACCTCTTATTGGTTTGAATGTATGTGCTTCGAAAACATCGTTGAATGACTTTGTTTCTCGGTTTCCTCCATTAGAGATGCTTGATTCTCATACTATGCAGGTTTGTGAACAAGAAACCGTGAAAGTACCCGACTTCTATATTCTTTATACACTTTCAAGTGTGGACAAGAATAAGTGTGGGGGAAACTTTTATCGGTTCATAGCTTCGTTTCTGTTTTATATTACTAATATTTGTGTGAATCTAGTGTTTTCAAAACATGTGCTATGGGTGGATCCCCAAATTTTTATATTGTTAGTATATGGGGAATGAATCATACAAGAAGCTAAGTCGGGTCGTCGACTTTAAAACAAGCGCTAAGTGGGAGGCAACCCATCGGTTTTGTATTTCTTATCCTTTTGCTTTTTTTTTTTTTTTTTTTTTTTCTTGTTCCATATCATATTTGGATTTCCCACCTTGACTTTACTAGGAGGATTCAATTACATTGAGGACAATATAAAGTTTAAGTGTGGGGGAGTGTTTGGATGTTTTGCATATAGAGTTTTTAGCCTTTTTGAGTCGATTTTTCAAAAAATTTGCATAAAACCTTCAACTTGTAGAGATTTTAGAGTCACTAGCATCCTTCTAGGTATGTTTACATAGAGGATTCTGACCGACATAACTGAACTTGGAAGTATTAGGGAACTACATTCGGATTTCTTACGAATTGGAGTGTTAAAATATGGATTTAATCATGCCGGTGATGCAAATTAGGAGCAGAGAGAAATGCATTATTAGAGTTGCTGATCAATCATTAGTGGAGACTACCCATTTTCATATCAACCAAGGCACCGACCAAAAATTCTTCTATGACTAAAGAGCTTCTTTTGAGTGTGTGACGAGGTGTCGAATCTCGCAAAAATAATATTTCTCTACTTTTACACTAGCAAGTAGTATAATGTAAGCAGGATCGTCCCAAGGGAGGTATGAAGTTTCTAGTTGTTAAGCAAATACTCTTAGCAAAGATGATTGTATTGTAGAAAATCTGAAAATTGTAAAATGTATTCAAATATGAGATGAAATTGATTAAAGGTTAATTCTAGACCACGGAATACAAACCAAATTGATATATAGCCAAGTTCTTTGCATTATCTCGTTACTAACAACCCTAGAATAATTAGTACGCTCAACTATTCCATTATTATCTCCTAAGCTCACCGGATAAGGAAGCGCTCGACTACCAGTTCCTACTTTCCAAGTTTCCTAAAGGTACGCTTACTAGGTTTGACTTAAACAAATGCTCTAAGTTCTGTGAGATAAGGTTGCTCATAGTGATGAACTCAAAAGCATGAATCACCTACTAGTGTTGATTTCTACATATGGACACTTAACAAAGTCCCATCATCAGTACCCACATATTGCTACTTGTGTTTATCTTCTCTAGACAATTACGGGTCGAAGAAAATCTAAACTAGCAAATAGATTAAGAATTAATGATTCAATTTCGAACTTAAACCCTTAACAAATAATCCATAGACAATATTAGAATAGTAGAAAATCAATCAATAACATAAATGAATGCAAGTGAACAAGTTATTTCATATCAAATATAGATTCATATTTCGGGCTTCGAAATCACCCTTAATCAAGAAGAGTTTTAGTTACTCATAATATTGGATTTCATCATCAAATAGAATAAATGAAATAATAAAGATGAAAATAACAGGGAAGCAAACCCTAGTTCCAGCTCTTTGCAAAAACCCCAAGTAGAATAGAAAATACGTCATGATAAAATTGTAGAAGTCTTCCCCTTTTGTAGCTTTTTCTCCAAACTAGGTCATATCCTCAAAAGCCCAAGTCCAGTATATCCACCAAGCCCACATAGGAGAAAACCCACGTATAAAGTATGCTCAGAAAGTAGTCATCGGAGAGCCCAGAAAGTTGCCGGAACTTGGTCGGAATTGCGCCGAAAAAGTCGCTGTCCGGTCAACCAACTCAGTTAATCACTGGGTCCTGGTTGATGAGTAAGTCATCTTCAATTCATGTTGCATGTAGCTTCACAAACACAACTCCAGCTGCTTTACTTAATCCTTGCTTCTTCCCTTGAATTACACATGTACTTCAGTTCAACAACTTCTCATTTCAGTTCATAGTTCTGCTACTCCATCTGAGAAGCACCAGCTGCAACATATCCTTTGTACAACCCCATCTGAGCTACACTTCTCCACTTGCTTCAGTTCCTTCCTTGCATGCATCTTCACTGCAATGCATCTCATACCCATCTGTAACAAGCTATCCATAACCGCCACTGCTTTATCTCATGCCTGCGATACTCAGTTCATGCCTATTGCGACTGCAGCTGCACACTATCCTGCAACAGCCATCTATTCCAACTTTGCCTGCAATTTCAACCACTTCACAAACCCATCTTCTCTGCCATTGTGTTGCTTAGCATCATCTGGTGAACTCATGGCTTGATCGGAGGCAAACTCGCTTCACAACTATAGGAGACTACGGCAGCAATATCTCTTCTTTACGTCTCCAGTTAACCGTCAGTCACATCTAACCAGTTACATTCAGTCACCAGTTCCACTGCATCTGAGCTACACATTCATTCCAGCCATACCACCAGTCTCTCCTGCCATTATTTGCATCTGCTGCTTTAAAACGCCACTTCAAACCGTTGGCTATAGCTTCACCATCTGTAACTTCAACACCCCACAGAACTTTAGGCATATCCACTACTCACTGCAGCTGCATATCTTTCCATTTCACATGCATCTTAGTGTACCTGCAATTGTCACCCCAAGACAAACATTCATTCAATCCATTCATTTTTTAGCTTCTCTGTAACACAGAACACCACCAGCTACTCAGCTACAATGACCTACACAACAAACTCATTTCAGTAACAATAGTTTCAATCCTCTCAGCTAAACCCTCTATCAACCACATGTCTAAACAGATCACCACACTCCAGGCTTACAACCTAGAAAATCACAGGCCCATCTGCATAATCCTCTCCAATTGCATCCATCCACCTTTGTATCTCAACAAAAATTCCCTGCTATACACCTGCCACTTCAGTCACTACAAACCCTTTTAATCTACCCATTACAGACGCCAGAATGTTAGATATCAATACAACCTATTGAAGACTTTTAGTTGTCAACAATATGGTGATTTAGGACTTTATTCGATCAGTTGAGATGCAATTCTGCTCTTGTTATAGCCTTGCGACTTTCACAGATCCAAACTCACCTAATTTCCATGTTGTTGTAAATGTAGATTCATTTCAATACCCTGTAGAACAACCCATCTTCCACCACAGTTCCAGAAGCAACAAACTCAAAAGAAATGAACTTACCCTAACATGTAGATCGAGAGCCACACAAACCCATTTGATTCTTGGAATGAACCACAACACCTCCTGCTCTTCTCTCAAATCGACGGCAACATAGTTCTCTACCACTGCCAGCAACAGAATCAAAAACAGCAAATTCATCCTCTCTTTTACCCATTTCTCCCAACCTGCACTCGAACCAACAAGCCACCAAATCGAACCACAGAACCCATTCATCCATTGCTTGCACTGGACGGAACCCTCAGATTCAATCGTTATAACCTTCTCTCCATGAATTCTAACAAAATAAGTCGCCATGGCTTTCTCGGTTTCAAGCATAGTGAGAGAAAATGATTGTCTCTCTCTGATTTTTAGGTTAGATGAAAAATAGACAAACCAATGATTAGGAGGATATCAATTGGATTGTTTTAGGTTCTGTAGGAATGGGAATGGATATAACCACCCAGACGGAGAAGATAAGGGGTATCTAGGATAACTCTAGGCACCCGTAAATAGGACAAAGGCCAGCCAAATGGCAGCCCTTATATTGACTTAGCTCCACATAGCACTCGCTGTTGAACGCTTTCGCCCTCCTTTTGAATTCCTACACCAACAACAACCATCTTTTACTTCTCAGATTCACTTCTCCTCTTCAATGAGCGTCATCACTAAAGTTGTCGTGCTTTTCAGACAGAAAAGTTGCATCACTAAAGCCGACATACTTTTCAGACATAGATGAAGAAATAAAAGTAAATTGTGAGAAATAATCTGCCTCCAAAAGCATTTGCACATGAGATGAGATTTTTGCGCCGTTTCTTCTTCTTTTATTCCAAGTGACTCCAAAGTACCTAAATATTCAAAAGCAAAACATAAGATACATATTTTACAAGAAAACTAAGCAAAGAAAGCATAAACAATAGATAAATATATAAGTGTTTTAGACACCTATCAAATTCCCCCACACTTAGACTTTGCTAGTCCTCGAGCAAATCAAACAAAATAATTATAAAAGATACATACAACTCCGTCTCGTCGAGGCTCACAGGCCTTTGAACCTCTAGGTGTCCCTAGTGGACGAGTTTTAGTCTCGTGAAGGTTTACAAGAGGTCTGCCTACAAAACCTATATTTCCAACTCCGTCTATTTGTGACAAATCAATGAACGAATCCAAAATGACTACATGAGGAGATACCTTGCGCAAATTCAGTTCATATATAAGTGCATAAAGTTTTTCTTAGAAAGTTGAACAAACCACAATACTCGGAATCTGACTAACCACAATCACAATGAAAAGATTAAGAAGATGGATAAAGAGGTAGATGTGGCGAATATTCACAAGTGATCGATGTATCCCATATCTGTCCGAAGGTCACCGCCAAGATGAACCTATCCTATTGGATTGAGCTACTGGTCAATTCTAATGTTAACACTGGAATATACAAGGGAACCAATGGTCAACAAACTTATTTCTACATCAACTCACTGGCATATACAAATTTTAGACGGCATGATTAGATCTTTTGGATCCAAGCGCATGCTTCTTGTCATCAAGTACGTGATAGTTTCCTTGGATCCTGCATTCCACGCTTGTTTAGGCGACGGAGACAGGGACTACGTTTCACACATACTGCTATTCCCAAGTGTCATTTTTATTCCGTTTGGTCTAATTGGTCGGTCTCTTTCTTCTTTTTTTCTTTTTTTTTTCTTTTTTATATAAATATAGCAACTCAATCACTCTATTTCATCCTAGCAGTAATAACAACTCGATTTTTAGTGACCCACCAAAGCACTTAGAGAACAATAGATAAATGTGGAAAAATAAAAATAGAATGTGATATGGTGATATTCCGGGATATGGTAACAAATAACATATAATTTATAATTTCTGAGCCATGTTCGTCTTTGTTAATTAATGGGTTCCTCAACTCCTGCAATCACAATGGTTCCATCCACTAATAGTGTCATCCTAAAGGCACAAATTTCTAGATTTCGGAGTTCAAAAAGCACAATTTTTTTCTTTGTTTTTCTATTTTTCTGATTTTTTTTTCTAAAGGCATAAAACAAACTATACAAACATATAAATGCTCCCCCACACTTAAACTTTACATTGTCCTCAATGTAAAATTGAATCGTCCAAAGAAAGTTCAAGGTGGGAAATTCCGCAAATGATATGCAAAAACAAAGAAAATAAAGATAAAATGCTGAAAAAAATAAAAAGATAAAGGTAAAGATACAAAACCGGTGGGTTGCCTCCCACTTAGCGCTTGGTTTAACGTCGTCAGCCCGACGTTCAGCTCCAATTATTCCTCCAGAGGGAGTGGGTCACTCAATGTGATCACATCCTTATTCTCCGCCACAAACTGCTCGTAGTATGGTTTCAAGCGATGGCCGTTAACCTTGGAAATCAGCCCTGTTTTGGGACTAGTAATATCAACTGCACCATGCGCAAACACATTAGTAACAACAAATGGTCCAACCCATCTGGACCTAAGTTTACCCGGAAACAATTTAAGACGATAATGGAATAAAAGTACTTTCTGCCCTACTTCAAAACTCTTTCGGGAAATAATTTTATCATGGAAAGCTTTGGTCTTTTCTTTATAAATGCGTGAACTTTCATATGCATCATTTCGTATCTCTTCTAACTCATTGAGTTGAAGTTTCCTATGTTCACCAGCTGCATCTAATTCCATATTACATACCTTGATAGCCCAATAAGCTTTGTGTTCAAGTTCGACGGAAAGATGACAAGGTTTTCCATAGACAAGCCTAAAAGGAGACATACCGATAGGTGTCTTATAAGCTGTCTTATACGCCCACAAAGCGTCATTGAGTCTATAACTCCAATCCTTCCTTGTAACGTTCACCGTCTTCTCTAAGATGAACTTAATCTCCCGGTTGGAAATTTCAGCTTGACCGCTCGTTTGTGGATGATACGGTGTGCCAACTTTATGAGAAATGTTGTACTTCTTTAGAAGAGCGTGAAAGGATCTCTTGAAGTGCGAGCCTCCATCACTAATCACCACTCGAGGTGTACCAAACCTAGAAAAGATATGTTCCTTCACAAACTCACAAAAAACATGAGAATCATTGGTGGGAGTATCTTTAGCTTCCACCCACTTAGAAACATAATCTACATCAAGAAGTATAAAAAATTTCCCATTGGAATTCACAAAAGGCCCCATAAAGTCTATACCCCAAACATCAAAAATCTCAACAGCGAGAATTGGTGTTTGCGGCATTTGGTTTCTAGCACCAAGGTTGCCTGTCCTTTGACACCTATCACAAGCCTTGCAAAACAAATATGCATCCTTAAACAATGTAGGCCAATAAAAGCCACTTTCGAGAACCTTGAGGGATGTCCTCTTGGCTCCGAAATGGCCACCACAAGCATATGAGTGACAAAAATTCAGAATTGATTGGAACTCGGATTCAAGTACGCACCTGCGGATCATTTGATCGAAGCAATGCTTCCACAAATAAGGTTCATCCCATATATATTGCTTGGCAATCTTCTTGAGCTTGTGTTTTTGGAATGTAGACATGGAACTAGGTACTTGTCCCGTCACCAAGAAGTTGACAATATCAGCGTACCATGGAGTTGTGCCACCAACCGCAAAGAGTTGCTCATCCGGGAAGCTATCATGCAAAGGAATCGCTTCTTCAGACACAACCAATCTGCTTAGATGATCCGCTACGGTATTATCGCTGCCCTTCTTGTCCTTGATTTGCATGTTGAACTCTTGAAGAAGGAGTATCCACCTTATGAGCCTTGGCTTAGCATCCTTCTTTGTTAGCAAGTATCGAAGTGCAGCATGGTCGGAGAAAACAACCACCTTTGTACCCACTAAATAAGATCTAAACTTCTCTAGTGCAAACACTATAGCCAAAAGCTCCTTTTCAGTTGTGGAGTAGTTGATTTGCGCTCCGTTGAGAGTTCTAGAAGCATAATAGATGGCATATGGAACTTTACCATCTCGTTGTCCCAACACGGCTCCAACGGCATAATCACTTGCATCGCACATCAACTCAAATGGCTTGCTCCAGTCGGGTGGTTTGATAATTGGTGCGGTAGTCAACAAATCTTTCAAAGTGTCAAAAGCTTCCTTGCACTCCTTGTCACAATCAAAGGCCACATCTTTTTGCAAAAGTCTACACAGGGGCATTGCAATCTTGGAGAAATCCTTGATGAATCTCCTATAAAATCCTGCATGACCAAGAAAAGAGCGAACCTCCCTCACATTTGTGGGGTATTGTAAGTTCCGAATCAAATCTATCTTAGCATTGTCAACTTCTAACCCTTTAGAAGATACAACATGGCCTAGCACAATCCCATGAGTGACCATAAAGTGACATTTTTCCCAATTAAGCACAAGATTAGTTTCTACGCATCGTTTAAGAATAAGTGCAAGGTTATCTAAGCATTTGTCAAAAGAATCACCATACACGCTAAAATCATCCATAAACACTTCTATGATGCTTTCCACATAATCTGAGAATATGCTTACCATACAACGTTGAAAAGTGGCTGGAGCATTGCACAAGCCAAATGGCATACGTCTATACGCAAAAGTGCCAAAAGGACAAGTAAACGTCGTCTTTTCTTGATATTCCGGAGCTATTACAAGCTGGTTATAACCTGAAAAACCATCAAGGAAGCAATAGTAAGCACGTCTAGCCAACCTTTCAAGAATTTGATCAATGAATGGTAAAGGGAAATGATCCTTTCGGGTGGTAGAGTTGAGCTTTCGGTAGTCAATGCAAACTCTCCAACCGGTCTGGATTCTAGTTGGAACCAAGTCGTTATCTTAATTTTTCACCACCGTGATTCCGGACTTCTTTGGAACGACTTGAATCGGGCTCACCCATTTGCTATCGGATATGGGATAGATAATCCCTGCATCCAACAACTTCAGGATTTCTTTCTTGACTACTTCCATCATTGGAGGGTTCAAGCGACGTTGAGCTTCTCTTGTTGGTTTTTCCCCCTCCTCAAGAAGTATTCGGTGCATACATGTGGAAGGACTGATTCCTTTGATATCGGCAATGGTCCATCCAATTGCAGACTTGTGCTCTCTTAGCACTCGAATAAGCTTCTCCTCTTGCACCTCGGTGAGGTTGTTGGCAATGATCACCGGTAACTCTTCATTGTCACCTAAATATACGTATTTAAGGTGATCCGAAAGAGGCTTCATCTCAAGAGTAGGTGCCTGCACAATCGAGGGTAAAAGTTTCTCATTAGTAAGCGGCAAAGAAACATAAGACGCATTATACTTTGGTGGAACTTCTTGTAATGAGTTAAGAGATAAAACAGCCTCTTTAAGCTCATCACAAATAGACAATTCACTTTCAATGTATTTGTATTTCCCATAACCTAAACCTTCGACTATGGTGTTTTCTAAAGCATCATCACTATTCAATTCAAACATCTTTTGAGCTAGAGAATCAATAATATCAATACAAAAACATGAATGCACGTCACTAGGATATCTCATAGCCTCAAATATATTGAAACTTATGATCTCATCATCAAATTCCATAGTTAAAGCGCCTTTGAAAACATCTATCTTGGTTCTTGCGGTTCTCATGAATGGTCTACCCAACAGCAAGGGGGTAGTCGATGGTGAATCCTCATCCATCATGTCAAGAACATAGAAATCAGCCGGAAATATGAGTTGATTAACCTGCACCAAAACATCTTCAATAACCCCTTTCGGGTAAGAATTAGACATATCAGCAAGTTATATAACAATACCGGTATCTTTAAGAGGTCCAAGTTTCAATGATTCATAAACGGAGGCAGGCATAACATTAATGGATGCTCCTAAATCTAGCATAGCACGCTCAAACCTGACTTTACCAATAGTACATGGTATAGTGAAACTACTGGGATCCTTCAACTTAGGTGGGAGTTTCTTTTGAAGATATGCTGAAGCATTTTCCCCCACACTCATCACTTCATTACCGGTCAATTTGTGCTTGTTAGTGCACATTTCCTTCAAGAACTTTGCCTAGCGAAGAACTTGCCTTATCGCCTCGATGAGTGGAATGTTCACTTCAATCTTCTTAAAGATTTCCAAAATCTCTTGGTACAATGTCTCCTTGTTCGACTTTGCAAACCTGCTAGGAAAAGGAGGAGTAGTAACATGAGTAGAAACACGAGTTTTAGAGTTAGAATTTGTTACCGGGTCAGCCTTTTTAGGGGCTGTTTCACCCTCTTCTTTATCCAAATCGGGTTCATTGGACGCCGGTGATGTTTCCGGTTTCTCTACTTGCTCCCCACTCCGTAGCTCAATAGCATTGGCATTCTCCTTGTGATTTACTGTTTGAGAAGGAAGTTTTCCCTATGCTTGTGCTTCCAATTTGCTCACTGCCGTAGCTAATTGACCCATTTGTGTTCGGATGTCTTTCATATCCATCTCTGACTTTTGCTTATCTTGCACCATTGTGTTGAGAATGAGATTCAACTTGTCATCTATACTCGTACCTGGAGTTTCTTGACGTGGCTTTTGCAAGAAATGGTACCCACCTTGTTGATTAAAAGTATGATTGGGAGCTGCCGCTTGCTTGTTGGCGTAGCTGAAATTGGGATGATCTCGCCAACCCGGATTGTATGTGCTAGAGTACGGATCATACCTCGACCTTTGCTGATTTTGGTACATGACATTTTCTTGCTCAACATCTTCGGTATATGATGATTATGGTATGACAGCCGCTGCGATTTGATGCATCATCCTCTCCATGTTACCCATCCTCTGTTCCAAGTTTGAAGAATTTCCAACTTCATTCACCTTCCTTACTGCTGATTCATCTCTAGTGAAGAATTGTTGTGTATTTTCAGCCATGTTCTCTAAAAAGCTTGTAGCTTCCGCAATGGTCTTGTTGGTAAGTGTACCACCACTTGTGGCATCAATCAAATGTCGCTCAGTAGAAAGCAACCCCTCATAGAAATATTGAATCACAAGTTGATCGCTGATTTGGTGGTGTGGACAGCTAGCTAGAAGCCTCTTGTACCACTCCCAATACTCATGAAGAGTCTCTCCCGATATTTGCCTAATACAACAAATCTCTTTGTGAATCACAACTGCTTTTGATGCTGGAAAGTACTTCTCGAGGAACAATTTCTTCATCCCATTCCATGTGGTTATGCTTCCAGCGGGTAAGCAAAAGAACCACTCTCCTGCAGAATCTAAAAGGGAAAAAGGAAATGTTGTCATCATATCCATATCCGCATCTGCAGTTGCTTCCTTCATACTAGTTACAACATGATGAAATTGTTGTAAGTGACGATTAGGATCTTCTCCCGATAAACCTATGAATTTGGGCAGCAAGTTAATCAATTGTGGCTTCAACTCAATGTTTCCATTCAGCTGAATACATAAAGTCTGCTGATCAAGGTTTGGAGAAGTGAGCTCCTTGAGTGTTCTTGGAGCAGGCGGTCGAACTTCCATTGTGTTATCTTCCTCTACGTCCGAGTCCGAGAATTCACTTGGTGTAGAACTAGGTGGAAGTGCAGTGTTGACTGCTCGAATGAAATCTTTCAGTAAAGTGCCTGAACGAAGACGTATACCAATAGGACTTGGTCTGCCTTCTCCGCGCATTCACCAAAGAAATCGTACCTGAAAATCATATTCTTAAGGATTGAATAAGTAAACTGAAATTGTAACCAAAAGCAAAAATATAAACTAAGAATAAAAATAACAACTAAACTCGCCACTGCCTCCCCGGAAACGGCGCCAATTTTGACGAGGTGTCGAATCTTGCAAAAATAATATTTCTCTACTTTTACACTAGCAAGTAGTATAATGTAAGCAGGATCGTCCCAAGGGAGGTATGAAGTTTCTAGTTGTTAAGCAAATACTCTTAGCAAAGATGATTGTGTTGTAGAAAATCTGAAAATTGTAAAATGTATTCAAATATGAGATGGAATTGATTAAAGGTTCATTCTAGACCACGGAATACAAACCTAATTGATATATAGCCAAGTTCTTTGCATTATCTCGTTACTAACAACCCTAGAATAATTAGTACGCTCAACTATTCCGTTATTATCTCCTAAGCTCACCGGATACGGAAGCGCTCGACTACCGGTTCCTACTTGCCAAGTTTCCTAGAGGTACACTTACTAGGTTTGACTTAAACAAATGCTCTAAGTTCTGTGAGATAAGGTTGCTCCTAGTGATGAACTCAAAAGCATGAATCACCTACTAGTGTTGATTTCTACATATGGACACTTAACAAAGTCCCATCATTAGTACCCACATATTGCTACTTGTGTTTATCTTCTCTAGACAATTACGGATCGAAGAAAATCTAAACTAGCAAATAGATTAAGAATTAATGATTCAATTTCGAACTTAAACCCTTAACAAATAATCCATAGACAATATTAGAATAGTAGAAAATCAATCAATAACATAAATGAATGCAAGTGAACAAGTTATTTCATATCAAATATAGATTCATATTTTGGGCTTCGAAATCGCCCTTAATCAAGAAGAGTTTTAGTTACTCATAATATTGGAGTTCATCATCAAATATAATAAATGAAATAATAAAGATGAAAATAACAGGGAAGCAAACCCTAGTTCCAGCTCTCTGTAAAAACTCCAAGTAGAATAGAAAATACGTCATGATAAAATTGTAGAAGTCTTCCCCTTTTGTAGCTTTTTCTCCAAACTAGGTCATATCCTCAAAATTACAAGTCCAGTATATCCACCAAGCCTACATAGGAGAAAACCCACATAGAAAATATGCTCAGAAAGTAGTCACCGGAGAGCCCAGAAAGTTGCCGGAACTTGGCCGGAATTGCGCCGAAAAAGTCGTCGGCCGGTCAACCAACTCAGTTAATCACTGAGTCCTGGTTGATGAGTAAGTCACCTTAAATTCATGTTGCCTATAGCTTCACAAACACAACTCCAGCTTCTTTACTTAATCCTTGCTTCTTCCCTTGAATTATACCTGTACTTCAGTTCAACAGCTTCTCATTTCAGTTCATAGTTCTGCTACTCCATCTGAGAAGCACCAGCTGCAACATATCCTTTGTACAACCCCATCTGAGCTACACTTCTCCAGTTGCTTCATTTCCTTCCTTGCCTGCATCTTCACTGCAATGCATCTCATACCCATCTGTAACAAGCTATCCATAACCTCCACTGCTTTATCTCATGCCTGCGATACTCAGTTTATGCCTATTGCGACTGCAGCTACACACTATCCTGCAACATCTATCTATTCCAACTTTGCCTGCAATTTCAACCACTTCGCAAACCCATCTTCTCTGTCATTGTGTTGCTTAGCATCATCTGGTGAACTCATGGCTTGATCGGCGGCAAACTCGCTTCACAACTATAGGAGACTACGGCAGCAATAGCTCTTCTTTACGTCTCCAGTTAACCGTCAGTCACAGCTAACCAGTTACATTCAGTCACCAGTTCCACTGCATCTGAGCTACACATTCATTCCAGCCATACCACCAGTCTCTCCTGCCATTATTTTCATCTGCTGCTTTAAAACGCCACTTCAAACCGTTGGCTATAGCTTCACCATCTGTAACTTCAACACCCCACATAACTTTAGGCCTATCCACTACTCACTGCAGCTGCATATCTTGCCATTTCACATGCATCTTAGTGTACCTGAAATTGTCACCCCAAGCCAAACATTCATTCATTCAATCCATTCATTTTTTAGCTTCTCTCAGAATACGTAACACCACCAGCCTACTCACCGCAATGACCTACACATCAAACTCATTTCAGTAACAATAGTTTCAATCCTCTCAGCTAAACCCTCTATCAACCACATGTCTAAACAGATCACCACACTCTAGGCATACAACCTAGAACATCACAGGCCCATCTACATAATCCTATCCAATTGCATTCATCCACCTTTGTAGCTCAACAGCAATGCCCTGCTACACACCTGCCACTTCAATCACTACAAACCCTTTTAATCTACCCATTACAGACGCCAGAATGTTAGATATCAATACAACCTATTAAAGACTTTTAGTTGTCAACAAGATGGTGATTTAGGACTTTATTCGATCAGCTGATATGCAATTCTGCTCTTGCTATAGCCTTGCGACTTTCACAGATCCAAACCCACCCAATTTCCATGTTGTTGTGAATGTAGATTCATTTAAATACCCTGTAGAACAACCCATCTTCCACCACAGTTCCAGAAGCAACAAACTCAAAAGAAATGAACTTACCCTAACCTGTAGATCGAGAGCCACACAAACCCATTTGATTCTTGAAATGAACCACATCACCTCTTGCTCTTCTCTCAAATCGACGTCAACATAGTTCTCTACCACTGCCAGCAACAGAATCAAAAACAGCAAATTCATCCTCTCTTTTACCCATTTCTCCCAACCTGCACTCGAACCAACATGCCACCAAATCGAACCACAGAACCCATTCATCCATTGCTTGCACTGGACGGAACCCTCAGATTCAATCGTTATAACCTTCTCTCCATGAATGCTAACAAAATAAGTCACCATGGCTTTCTCGGTTTCAAGCATAGTGAGAGAAAATGATTGTCTCTCTCTGATTTTTAGGTTAGATGAAAAATAGACAAACCAATGATTAGGAGGATATCAATTGGATTGTTTTAGGTTCTGTAGGAATGGGAATGGATATAACCACCCAGACGGAGAAGATAAGGGGTATCTAGGATAACTCTAGGCACCCGTAAATAGGACAAAGGCCAGCCAAATGGCAGCCCTTATGTTGACTTAGCTCCACATAACACTCGTTGTTGAACGCTTTCGCCCTCCTTTTGAATTCCTCCACCAACAACAGCCATCTTTTACTTCTCAGATTCACTTCTCCTCTTCAATGAGCGTCATCACTAAAGTTGTCGTGCTTTTCAGACAAAAAAGTTGCATCACTAAAGCCGACATAATTTTCAGACATAGATGAAGAAATAAAAGTAAATTGTGAGAAATAATCTGCCTCCAAAAGCATTTGCATATGAGATGAGATTTTTGCGCTGTTTCTTCTTCTTTTATTCCAAGTGACTCCAAAGTACCTAAATATTCAAAAGCAAAACATAAGATACATATTTTACAAGAAAACTAAGCAAAGAAAGCATAAACAATAGATAAATATATAGGTGTTTTAGACACCTATCAGTGTGTGCCACCGTACGTTAATTCCGGGTAGAATGGTGAGCTACCCAACTTCACACCAATTTCAGCACTATTTTTGATCTCTTGAGTGCTAATTTTTGTTAATTATAGGTGTAAATTATCTACAGATCCAGGTGGCAACATCATAGAACTGGTGCACCCAAATACGAAGAGACGCGAAGTACAGAGCGAAGATTATCGGGCGCGAGATTTAAGGAGCCACGTGGATCGGGCGTAATAATGTCGGACAAGACTTGACCCAGACTCTTGATAAAGCTGACAAGATAAGGCGTGGCGGGTCAAACGAGGAGCTATGGTCAAACGAATAAGAAAGAACGGGTCACATCGGATAACCGTAAGGACGACAATAAAAGATAGGCGACATCGTGTTAATAATGCATCTAAAGAGATCGGACTGAACGAAGGATAGGCGAGGAGTCAGGATACATCGGCCACATGAGACAACATGAACCGGCCCGATCACAGAACTGCTAAATAGATGTAACATGACCAACACCTTAATTTCGTTGTATAGAACTTCTCCTATAAATAGAGGGACTTGTATTCAAGAAAGGGAGGTTGTATTTTTTGAGAGGAAAAAGGAGAGAAACTCGAGTAAACACCAAGAAGAATAAAAGTGAGTAGTAAGTGCATCTTGTAAGAAAATCCCACGGAGAGCAACACCTTTGTAACACTTCAAAGTAATAAGATTCATCCTTTCACCCCTGTGGACGTAGGTAATCATACCGAACCACGTATATCTTGTGTTCATTGTGGAGTGTTTACTTTCATTTGAGATGAGCATTGCATTTCTATCATTTGGATGTAGTTTGTAGTAAAATGCATCTACATTCTGGCGCCGACTAAGGGGAAACGACTAAGATCTCCGGATACCTTGCCGTAAAAACCTTCAGAGACGATCAACAGCTCCTCAATACACGATTAACGTGTTGAAGTTGAAGCTATGATGAACTCTGTTGGCCGAAATAACGGTTGTTTTGAGTAATTTACTTCAAAGCCAGAACAGTAGCAGCGTATTCTTAACATCTTCAACAGTTTGATCAGCAGAGAGACTTCACAAGCTGACCAACGACTAACAGTTCGGGTTAGAAGCTATGTGAAGAATCTGTTGAAAGGACGACTGTTTGTTCTTGATAGTTGTATAATTGTTAGCGTTAAACGAGTTGTTTTTAGCTACGGCATGAAGTCGGGTGCTTGGAATAACCAAAAGTTTGCGTTTGTAGCTATTTCATCGTGCGATAAACTGTCAACCGTATAGAATTAGATCTCGAGAAAGTGCTTGGAATAACCGTATATAAACTGTTAGATGACGGTGTAGCATAATTCGTCGGAGAGTTCATAATTAGATCTCGAGAAAGTGGAGCTGATACAAGTTTGATTTGATTCTAGGGGTTACTTGCTGTACTTTTTTCTAAGAATCATGTGTATAAGATCAATGATTTGGAACATGTAGAATAAAGGACAAAACTAACTTAAATGCATAGGTCGAGTACAGAGAGCGACGTCGTACGGAGTGATAGCGACGGGAAAGTGAGGTCAGCCACAGATACATCATAGGGACAAAATAGGGTAGAGGGACAAGACCCACCTAACAACTGAAGTAGATCTTACACGAAAGCGACAAAGATCGTGACAGTCGAACTTTTTGCTCTTATGTATGACTTTTTTTTATTTTAAAACAAAAAAGTAGGTCAAAGTAAGGGGTTCTTTTTCGTATTTGCTGACGTAGGGACGGGAAATACTCGGCTTATCACGCGACGTAACCGACGGCTAGCACTTCAGGGACAATTAGGATGTTAAGGAATTGTACAGTCACTAGAAGCAGCATGCAGGCAGGGATAACGGGGCCGAGGCAAGAAGACAGTCGACAACCACCGCCCGAGGAATCTCATGCAGCTGCGCGAGGAATGCCTGTTGTAGACGAGGAAGTAGATTTGGGGCGAGATGATAACACCCTACCTCTGGACCAGGTTATATTGACTCAGAGAAGAGTTGACCAAATCGATGGACTCACAACTTCATACACCGATGACGATGAGGAAGCACTTGCAGCGCGAGCTCAGAGGCAATGGACGAGGCGAAAAGTTGAACACCAGGAAGCTTTGGGAAGGGAACAAGAGCGTCTTAGGCAGATTCAGCTGGGGCGAGCAGCAACAAGTAACATTGGCCCGACAACCGTTCACGCGGTCGATCGTGTAACCAACCCGATACCGCCCCCACCACCCACATCTGCACCATTACAACCTCGGCCACACCAACCCAATGGACACTCCAGTCATGAAAGTACGGACCCGAAGTTGTTGGCCATTTTGGAGAGTCATATGAGGCAAGAAGCGGCACTAAGGGAACTCCAGCACAGGAATCTATCCTTGGAGTATGAGAACTACCAGCTGAGGAACCAACGGACCATATCAAGAGGGTCGTCCAGCCGAGGGACATCGGGTTATCGCGGCCGATCCGGTCACTCACCACCCATGATGGGGCCAAGTAACCTTAATCATCCCGATCAGTCAGGTCAGCCACCATTACTTCCGGTACCCCCCACGCAGAGATATGGACCACCCGAGGATTCGTCCACCGACGAAGAAAGGAGAGGAAGGGACGAGCGACAAGATCGGACAACTAAAGACAAGCTTAAGGAGTTGGAATAAAAAATCAAGGAACTCTCGGGCGGAAGCGAGGATAATAAGTTGGCCGAGATTATGAGTGAAGCCGAGAAAACGCCTTTCTCTCAAGAATTGGAACAAATGCCGTTCCCACCCAAGTGTACTTTACCTTCATTCCCCTCTAGATTTGATGGAACGGGCGATGCGATCGAACATATTAAGATGTATACAATGTCACTGATCTAATGGAGAAACAACCCGATAGTTATGTGCAAATTCTTTCCAGCGAGTTTGGAGGGCGAGGCGCGAGATTGGTTTTATTCGCTCACACCTGGTTCGATTAACGGGTACGATGCGCTAGTAGAGGCCTTCCTTGAGACCTACATGCATAACAGCTGACCTCGGCCAAGAATGAACAAGCTGTTTACTCTCGCCCGAAGATTCAGAGAACCCTTGAGAACCCTGACCGACAGGTGGAGGAAACTGTGTACTGAAATTGGGAAGGTACCGGTGGATCAAGCCATCTTTGGGTTTGAAAACGCGTTGGGGAGGTCGGACCCCATCTGGATTGCCATGTTTTCTGAAAAACCTAAAACCTTAAAGGAGATGAGAAGAATGCAAGAACACTACATCGCCTTGGAGGAAATTCAGGCTGAATCAAGAGATAGAGGAGTACAAGAAGCCAGCGCTGAAGTTGGTACCGAAACTAAAACGGTCATGGACGACCATATCAGGCGATCAGAAAAGAGATCGGACCCGCCCCCGAGGAGAAGCAAGAAGAGGGAATGGATGGCCAAAGGGAAGAAGCCAAAGCAGGAAGCCCGATCGTATACCCCTCTAAACGCTTCTTTGGAAGAGGTGTTCAAGGAAGTTGAGAAGAGAAACGACATCTACTACCCATCATCGAGGGGGGTACAGTTCCAAGAGACCCGAGATCATCCCGAATACTGTCACTACCATCAGTATAGGGGCCATTCCACCAACAACTGTCGAGAAGTGAAAGATATTGTTCAACACCTCATCCGCGATGGATATTTGAGGCAGTATGTCCGACACCCCCCTCGGACGGAAGCAACACCCGATGCACCAGTTCATCAAGTCCGCATCGATAGGGCGAGTCAGTTCGTAAGCACCATTTCACATTCGGCTATGCAAAACTACGCCCTCGGCCCAGTAATCACCACTAGGATCCATAAAAAGGATCATGAAGGTAAAGAGATATTTAGCGTAGCCAAGACCCTTCCAAGGGAACCTTGGATGACGCTGCCTATTTCGTTCTCGGCTAAGGATGTCCCAGAAAACGGACATGCACACAGTGATCCACTGGTCATCACGCTATTGATTGAGAAGTGGGGAGTAAGAAGGATTCTCGTGGATAGCGGAAGTTCAGTCGAGGTGCTGTTCTACGACACGTTCAGAAGAATGAAACTCTCAGATGACATGCTCGTCCCATCAACATATCGCATCTACGGCTTTAACGGCACAGTAACCATCCCAAAGGGCGAAGTAACTTTGAGAGTTTCAGATGGTGGTGGCTACCTCGACACACTAACCACCTTTTGTGTGGTCGACGTCTCCTCACCTTATGAGACCATTATCGGGCGCCCATGGATTGCTGGGATTAAGGGAGTAGCATCGGCATACCATCAAAGGTTAAGGTTCCCGACTTGCAAGGGAATAACGGAAGTTGTGGGCGACTCCCAGGCGGCACGACAATGCATGAAAGTTGATATAGAAATAAATGAAGAACGGAGAGCTCGGCAAAGGCAAGAGAAGAACAAAGCAAATGAAGTGAAGGCGGCAAAAGAATTGGAGGAGGCGATTTCACAAGCGGTCCTGGCACACGAGACTCGAGAACAAGACCCTTTATAGCAATTAAAGGAAGCGTCCCCAGTCAGGGAGACCAAATCAAACTTCTCGACAGTCGAGCCGACTAAAGAAGTAAACTTGGGAATGATAGAAGAACCCAAGATAGTGAGGATCAGGGCATTACTATCGGACGAACAAGCAAGTAAACTCATGATGTTATTAAAAGAAAACCTGGATGCATTCGCTTGGGAAGTGCATGATTTGGAGGGTATTGACCCGAAGGTCTGCTGTCACCACTTAAAAATTGATCCAAGGTTCAAACCGGTTAGACAAAAAATGAGGCGTATCGCGCTAGAGTTACAAGCGGAGGTCGAGGTCGAGCTGAAGAAGTTACAAGAATACGGAATAATAAGGAAGTCCCACTACCCACAGTGGATATCTAACATGGTCGTGGTAACGAAAAAGAAAGGGGAAGTCAGAATATGTATTGATTTCAGCGACTTGAACAAGGTCTGCCCGAAGGACAGTTTCCCCCTTCCCAACATAGATCAATTAGTAGAATCGATAGTGGGATACGAGGTGATGACCTTAATGGACGGATACATGGGCTACAACCAAATACCATTGGCGCCCGAGGACCAGGAACACACTTCCTTCTTCACACCAAGAGGATTGTATTGTTACACCAAGATGCCATTCGGACTTAGGAATGCCGGGGCTACGTACCAGAGATTGGTAGGCGACATGTTTGAAGACAAGATTCATGATACCATAGAATTTTACGTGGACGACATGTTAGTTAAGAGTCGAAAATCAAAAAACCACGTCCGAGACCTTCGAGAGATTTTTCAGACAATGAGGAAACACAAAATGAAAATTAATCCTTCCAAGTGCGACTTCTGGGTCACGTCGAGTAAATTCCTAGGCTACATCATCACCCCCAGGGGAATAGAAGCAGATTCCGAGAAGGTACGAGCTGTCCTTGAAATGCCATCCCCCGCGACGGTAAAAGACGTGCAGAAACTAAATTGTTGCATAGCCGCATTAGGGCGATTCGTATCACGGTCATTGGACAAATGCAAGGCCTTTTACGACATCTTGAAGAAAGGAGAAAAATTCCAATGGACGGACGCCAGCGAAGAGGCCTTTCAAAATATCAAGCTACATCTAGCTAGCCTCCCGGTTCTTCAAAGGCCTGAGCCGTCAGAAATTCTCACTCTATACTTAGGCACGACACCCTATGCCATCAGTGCGGTATTGGTCAAAACAGAGATAGGCGTGGAGAATCCGGTATACTTCTCTAGCAAAACCTTAAGTCCGGCTGAGGAGAACTACACCAGAATGGAGCAAATGGTGCTCGCACTAGCCTTTGCTGCCTCTAAATTACGAACATATTTTCAAGCTCATCGAATATGGGTGCTCACCAAATCGCCTATCGAAGCGGT
Organism: Papaver bracteatum; assembly: GCA_023529315.1. Taxonomy (NCBI): domain Eukaryota; kingdom Viridiplantae; phylum Streptophyta; class Magnoliopsida; order Ranunculales; family Papaveraceae; genus Papaver; species Papaver bracteatum. The sequence goes on from JAJJWX010004157.1 coordinate 1,008,228, forward strand.
CTTGGATAGTGCTGGGCGATCGGGGAGAATCTCCAAGTGGGGAGCCATAATCAAACAATATGACGTGATATACGAGACAAGAACCGCGATCAAAGGGCAAGTAGTGGCCGATTTCTTGGCAGATTTCCCCCTCAGTGATGAGGACGAGGTAGAAGATATACCGGGAATGGCAGAAGAACAAGAGGAGCCAGGGGACCTACTAGCCGCTAGTAGTTCAACACGATGGGAAGTATTTGTTGATGGGGCATCAAACAAAGACGGATCGGGCCTCGGGTTGGTGTTTACCACGCCAAAGGGGAGGAAGATCGTGCATTCGTTCAGGTTAGAATTCAAGGCGACAAACAACGTCACCGAGTATGAGGCGGTAATCCATGCCTTACGAATAATTGTGGAAATGGGGCTGCATGAGGTTCGACTGACTAGTGACTCGCAACTAGTGATCCGGAAAATTACGGGCCAATACGCTACACACGATCCGGTGCTGCAAAAATATTGGGAGCTCGCCCAATTTTACATCAAGCAAATCCCAGATATTAAATTCCTCCATATCTGCTGAAAGGATAACAGGCACTCGGACGCTCTATCGTACATCTCCTCACAACTAGTAGACCCGAGCATCGAAGGGATACGCGTTATGAGGCTTCTTAACCCGTCTATCCCAGAAACACCAGAAGTACGGATCGAGGTGGTCGTTAGTACATCCGAGAGATACAAAGAAGGAGACTGGAGAAAGCCAATACATCAATACTTAGATACGGGTGAGCTACCTAAGAGTCGGCCCGAGATGAACAAGATCAAAAGCAAATCGGGCGCCTACGAGTTAAGGGAAGGGATCTTATATCGGAAATCTTACCTAGGACTACTCCTACGATGCTTAAGCAGGGAATAGGGCCATATAATCCTACACGAGCTACACTATGGGGCGGGCGGAAATCACAGCTCGGGAAGAAGCTTGTCGGTTAAGGAAAAAACAATGGGCTACTTTTGGGTGTATATGAACGAGGACGCAAAGCAAATGGCAAGAGCTTGCGAAGAATGTCAGCGTTTTGGGAAGAAAATCCATGCTCCCGACGTGCCGTTAAACTCAATCATAAGTCCGTGGCCCTTTGCTAAATGGGGAGTGGACATTGTCGGGCCATTACATGTCGGAACGGGGCAAATGAAGTATTTGATCGTGGCCACTGATTATTTTACCAAGTGGGTAGAGGCGGCACCACTAAGGCATATTCGGGACAAAGATGTCTTTAAATTTATTTGGGAACATATCATTTGTCGCTTCGGGGTCCCGGCTGCAATCGTCTCTGATAATGGAAAACAACTACAGGGCGAGAACATTGATCTTATATTCAACACTTACAACATCAGGAAGAGCAAAGCTACCCCGATTTACCCCCAGTGCAATGGGAAGGCCGAGATCACTAATAAGACCATAGACGATAACATGAATAAAAAACTGGACGGGGAATATGGAAACTGGTGCGAGGATCTATATAACGTCCTATGGGCATACAGAACCACACGAAGGGAAGCTACGATATTCTCTCTGTTTATGCTTACCTATGGAACCGAGGCAATTCTACCAACAGAAGGGATGATTCCTACCACAAGAACCGAAGCTTGGAGGCGAAACATGTCATCCGATATGATCTTGGCTAAACTCGACGACTTGGAAGAAACAAGAGAAATGACGTTACAAAAAATGGAAAATTATCAAAGGAGGTTACAACGGGAATACAACAAGCGCGTTCGACCAAGAGAATTTAATCCCGGGCAGCAGGTATTGAAATTTCTGGCTGAATGGGAGCGCGAAAAAAAAGACGAAAAACTAGCACCAAATTGGGGTGGGCCATATATAATCGAATCTAAGGCGGGCGAGGGATCATATCGACTACTGCGACTCGACAGAACAAGAGAGCTCAAACCATGGAACATCCGATTACTGAAACTCTATCATCCTTGACGAGCGATGCGGAAAAACGGTAAGTAAACGTGTCTTCTATCTCTGTGAAACCGTGAGGGGTATGGGATAGGGCATGATAGACTAATGGTCATTCGTACTCGGGGCAATGCCAGTGTGGAAGTGCCGAGGTGACTTACACTCGAATGGTCATTCGTACTCGGGGCAAAGCCAGTGTAGAAGTGCCGAGGTGATTTACACTCGAATGGGCATTCGTACTTGGGGCAACGCCAGTGTGGAAGTGCCGAGGTGCCTTACAGTCGCCTAGCTATTCGAACTCGGGGCAGTGGAAGTGGCAGTGTGCAAGTGCCGAGGTAGCCTAATGGTTCTGGTGGTTGGAAACCAGTTCCAAAGGTTGTTTAGACGCGAGGTCTACTCGGCTAGGTGGCCTACTTACATCTGAAAGGTCACCACCATCGCAAGTGGGCGTGTCCACTTTCCCGAGATCGGTTGGTCGATAACCACTCGGGATTGTCGGGCCTAGAACTAGGATGACTGGTACCCTTCCACTGAATCCAAAGAGATAGTGATGAGATACCCCAATCAGGACATGGCATAGGGCCCGATGACCCTCCTTGTTGGGTGTGTTCAACAGAAATGGTTAGAATACTGACTTACTTGAACAATGATTGAAGGAATAACATATGAAACAAAGGATAACTCGATTGCGTCATGCGACTATTAAGAAAATACGGAAAGTGTCATGTAACCAAGCGAAATGAAGCGTCTAATGAAAATAAAACAAACACCATCGGTGACGCAGCACCCCCATTAAAACAAACAAGCAAGGTAGCGGAAATTAAAAAGGGGAGAAGTGTTCAGAGCGATTTACAACCCGATGGAAGGGGCAACATAGTGACGCAGCACCACAAAAAGAAAGTTTAGGCCTCGGGAGGAGCCGCGCCGGCCTTCCTCTGCGTGACCTCGAGCCGCTTCTTCTCCACCCAGTCCATAATGCCCGCCTGAACCTTCTGGTCTAACTCCTCTACATGGGAGACGCGTTCATCCTCGAGTTGTTGGGTAATCTGGAAGCGTTTTCCTCAGCTTCAGCTAACTTGGAGCCCAAATCGACCTCAGCCTGTTTCAATCGGCGAACCTACAGATCCAGCTCCCGAGAACGTTGTTGCTCGGCTACAAAATCACAAAGATATAATGTTATTCATCGGGTACATTTTTGCAAGAATAAAGCGCAATATAGATCTAAAAGAACGGCCTCAACACATCGTCTAAGAGACCTGACAGGGCGGGCAACACCGACTAAAGCGACTCTACCGACTTGGACAACTCATCCTAGGCCTTAGACAACTTCATGGTTAATTCATTATAGTGTTGCTCGTTGAACTCGTTACTGGGGAAATACTTCTTATGCTCGGTCCAATCGTCCATTAACCGATTACGCGACGCTTGGAGCATTGAAAGCCGCGATCTACTCCACTCTAAATCGCCCATAACTTTATCAAATTCACTCACTCGGCCCAGTAAATCGCTATTAGCTCGCTCCACCACATCTTTATCTCTCAATATTCGTCGGCGGTCCTCGTGAAGGTCTCGATTCTGCAATTGCAGAGCGTCTACCCTTTGCTCCAAACTTGTGGCTAAAGCAGCTTTTTCAGCAGCAAGGCGCTGAGAAGATCCCAAGTGAGCCCGTAAATTTTCCATCTCGGCAGGATCATAATCAAACCGGCGACGTCGTTCTAACTCGTCCTCAAGTCTTGCAATTTCCTCAGTTTGACGGTCTATTTTGTCGTCTTTGTTTGCCATTCGTTGACGAAGATTTTCCACTAGATCCTTCTCAATATCCCATTTTCTCTTCATAATCCTAAACTCCGAAGTAGCGTCTATACCTATACTAGATACCTCGGCTAGGAAGAAGGATACCCGACTCAGGATACTGGCACGATAAACTCAATCAACACAAGTTAAGAATGATCATATACCTTGAGCGTCGACAATTTTGATCTCCAGCTCGTTCGCGCGACCCTTCTCATTCTGAAGTTGAAGTTGGAGAGACTCTATCAACTGCTTATCTCGAAGGCGATTGGCGGCATCCAAGCGTACACGGTTCATAATCTAACACAAACAAACGAGTTTGCATCATAAGCGACACTAAGAACAGAAATCAGAAGAGGGGCATTACCATACAGAAACGAGTCGCTCACTACAGTGTCAAGTGTCAGGGCGATGTCGCCATAACGGGGCACAACATTCAACATTTCCTCATCAGTATACTTCCCAAAGTCGGAGGAAGTAAGAGCACCCAAGGAGTTCATGATCGGGCCAGAGACGGTAAATAAAGTTTCAGCACTAGAAGACGATCCCTCAGCAATCCGGGGCACACAAGGAAGCTCTACCGGTACATCAGTAACGACCTTCTCTACGACGGGCATCTCTGAGGGCTCTTGTTAGTCGCCCATACCTTGTTCATCGCCTTTGTCACCCGACACATTCTCTCCAAACAACTCATCCTCATCGGAAAGATCAATGATGGGGCCCGTTTTCGGCGGTGGATTAGCAATTTGCTTACCTCTACCAGGATTACGCCTAAGCGGAGTGGGGTTAACATCGACCGCGTCATCATCATCGTGCCTTGGGTGTTTCTGCACAAGTGTCTCGTCAGAACATGTGAAGGCAAAAAATAGGGGCAAGTACATGTACTTATAAGAAAATCATTATGTTTGTTACCTTCCCATGGTCTTCCTCAACCCTTGTGCCAGCACCTCTCTTCCTAGATCCGACAGTCTTGGTGGAGACGACCTGAAATTTTCAAACAAAAAAGATGACCAGTTGGCCCCCGAAGCTAACAAGATAGAAATCAAGAAAAGCGCATACCTTATCGGCCTTGTCATCATTAACCACCCAGAAAGAATAGGGCTCGGCGGGAAAAGTAGGCGACGGGAAGTCACCATGTAGAATTGGACCTCGAACAAGAAGTGGAAATCGGGGATAAATCGGATCATTAGAATGACGGGGTCGCTTGTTGCAGGGTTGGACGATGTGATCGGCATCCAGCATCATCCTTTCAACACCCTCGGGCATAACCTTAACCCGATGAGGACTAGCAGCAAACCCAGCAAGATCGCCCAAGTTCGTAGTACCGGCCCGATAGTTGACAAGGAAATTAGCAACGGAATACATTGGAGCGTCTTCAGGCTTGTAGGTCGAACAATCAGCATCAGAACCATGACCATCACGGCGATCCCTCCACTCGTTCATAATTCGAAAAGTATTGCCAGTCCACTGAGCCAAAGCACGAGAAGGCCGAATCTGGGACAGAATCTCGTAATAAAATGGGCTATCAGGGTTGTATAAGGGAAGACGAAGGCCCAGCTCCAGTTGACCCAAGGTGATGACCACACAATCAGCCGATTGCTCGTGCTTCTTCATATCGGTTTTCTTCAAGATACCGTTTTGGCCCGAGAGAAGGGTCACTTCGTAATTTTGAAGATCGTACTTCTCCTTCAGCTGCTCAATGAACTCTTCATCAGAGATATCCTTCACCATTTTTTGGACTTGCAAGAAATAGAAGAAGAGCTATCATCAAAAATAGATTTTATCGCGCGATCATCATACCTAGAAGGACTTTCAAGCAAAAACAGAGAAGCAAGGGGAGGAGCATCAAACTCGGAAAAAACGTCGTCAACAGACCTTTTCTCAGTTATGGAAGGAGAAGAATCCATTAATGGAGATAATGCAAAGCTCGGTTTTCAACAAAAAAAGATAAGGCGACAACAGCTACTGTAACAATCGGGGAAGAGGAGATGAATGAAGAAAAAACAAGAAAGCTAGGGTTTTTAAGCGCAAAGTAACGAAGAAATCTTGAAGAAGAGGTTGCAATGGCGGAAGTGAGAAGTGGAGAAGAAGAAGAAAAAGAAAAAAGGAGCGGGCTATTTAAAGAGAATAAGTTGTAACCGATGACAACGGTTACAGGTAATAAAGTGGAGATAGTGGGACGCTGTATGGCGGGATCTGCGGCATGGACGAGGATGTGGCGGTTGAAACGACTTTCTTCCACTCGTGTCTGCTACACGAGCAAAAGAAGGGGCATAAATATAGGTGTAAATTATCTACAGATCCAGGTGGCAACATCCTAGAACCGGTGCACCCAAATACGAAGTGACGCGAAGTACAGAGCGAAGATTATCGGGCGCGAGATTTAAGGAGCCACGTGGATCGGGCGTAATAATGTCGGACAAGACTTGACCCAGACTCCTGATAAAGCTGACAAGATAAGGCGTGGCAGGTCAAACAAGGAGCTATGGTCAAACGAATAAGAAAGAACGGGTCACATCGGATAACCGTAAGGACGACAGTAAAAGATAGGCGACATCGTGTTAATAATGCATCTAAAGAGATCGGCCCGAACGAAGGATAGGAGAGGAGTCAGGATACATCGGCCACATGAGACGACATGAACCGGCCCGATCACAGAACTGCTAAATAGATGTAACATGACCAACACCTTAATTTCGTTGTATAGAACTTCTCCTATAAATAGAGGGACTTGTATTCAAGAAAGGGAGGTTGTATTTTTTGAGAGGAAAAAGGAGAGAAACTCGAGTAAACACCAAGAAGAATAAAAGTGAGTAGTAAGTGCATCTTGTAAGAAAATCCCACGGAGAGCAACACCTTTGTAACACTTCAAAGTAATAAGATTCATCCTTTCACCCCCGTGGACGTAGGTAATCATACCGAACCACGTATATCTTGTGTTCATTGTGGAGTGTTTACTTTCATTTGAGATGAGCATTGTGTTTCTATCCTTTGGATGTAGTTTGTAGTAAAATGCATCTACATTAATCATGAGGGTGACGTCTATGGATGAAATCCTCCTTCTTGTAGTTCGATTTGCAGTTAGCACCATTCTCTCTCTCGACAACAACGGGTCCATAGAAACACCACAATCATCAACAAGGAGCGACATCAAAATCTACAAGGAAAGTTGAATACGTTCAAGGTTTATAAGCAACAATGGAACAAGAAAAGGGCAAATTTCATATTCAAGTAAAGCAACATACAATGAGCATATTTTTACATATGTGTTGAAGACTTACAATATAATGAGCAGAATTTTATATCAAAGTTGAAGACTTATTTTTTTTTACAAGAGCGAAGAAAAGCAAAAGGTGAGAATTATTGAAGTTTATGATTTCGAGACGATACAAGTTGTGAATAATCAAGCGGTAAAGTACTTTTCCACGGCCATGGTTTGTTTTATTTTTACACTTTGTTTTGTATTTTGTTTCTTTTGTCTCAAAAAAAAAAAAAAAAAAAAAAAAAGGAAAAAAAATGAGACAAGAGAAATATCTATTATTATTATTATGTTTGTTTGTTTTTATTTAATAAGCCATGGGGAAGGAAAATCTATAAGGAAGTTTCAAGCGACAAGGATTTTAAGGAAAAAGGTTACAAATTGTCAAGGATTTACAAAGTTCAAGAATTTATCATCAATAGTTGAAGCCGAAGACGAAAACCAAGAAGATGAGGAGCGGAAGACGTTTCTATTGGATTCCGTGAGAGTGGTGCTATCATAATTGGCAATCGGATGTGAAGGTGAGTAAGTAATCTCATCCTCAATAATAGTGGTTGATTTCCTTTCTTAGTGATCGTCAGAAAAATGGTTTTTCAAAATGTTAAAAGATGTGGGTTTTTAAATATTTCGGAAGTTGTCATTCCCACCATTCAATGTGTTGCAGGAATTCTCTCTTCATTCCTACCTGCGCACATGTGAAAACCATAAAAAAGCTGTCTTTTTGAGTGCAATTTCATAAAATCTTTTTGGTGAGGCAGAAGTTGAGGCGAAATGCTTATTGATCATTTCTCAAACACGCTTTCTCTCATTATGGTGTGGCTATTTCTCACTCAAGATTTAAGAATGAATATGTTCTTTGGTATTTCTAACTTCTTATTACTAGCATGCAGAAACTCTATGTCCTCATAGCTCTTTGGATGCTTGGGACACTGGAACGCTTTGAAGTTGGAGTAGGTTTTGTGGGTATATCTCTAGTAAGCCCTCACGAGACAATAACTCGTCCACTAGGGACACCTAGGGGTTTAAAGGCTTGTTATTTATGCTAAAAGTGACCGTAGCCTCGACGACACGGAGTTGTATGTATGATTTAAAATTGTTTTGTTTGATTTGCTCGAGGACTAGCAAAGTATAAGTGTGGGGGAATCTGATAGGTGTAGAATACACCTTAATTTATTATCTATCGGTTATGCTTTCTTTGCTATTTTTCTTGTAAATTATGTATTTTACGTGTGTTTTTGAGTTATTAGGTACTTTGGAGTCATACGGAAGAAAATAAGAAGAAACTATCCAATTCAAGTTAAAAAGGGTAAAATCGTCATCTCATAGATGAATGCTATTAGGGGGCGAGCCAAGGATATGGGACAACTCTCTTCTGGAGGAGTATTCAAGACAGGTCGGATGTGGTTAAGGGGTTGCTATTGGGTGGTTGTATCCCAGCTGTGGGTACAAATAACTATCCCATTTTTATAACCCTAAAATTGAGTTTCTAACATTCATTCGTTCTCACACCTGAAATTGAGAAAAGCAGTTGTGACTGCTGTTTGTCCGAGAAATCGAGAGAAACATCGAGACATTGAGATGGAGGCAGAGATGATGAAATTGATTGAAGAGAGATCGAAGAGGGCTTATGAAGATTAGGTTTGTTGATGGTGAGTTTCATGGGTTGGTGGAACTGTTGAAGGTGATTTAGGGTTTGAGATATATTGCAGATGGTGATTTGATTGAATTAAAGAAAAAATTGAAGTTGAAATTGAGATGGGTTTTCCTCAATTTAGAGTTATAGTGAAGAATTGGAGTTGCTGCTGCTCTCTAGGTTCAAATAAGAAGATGTAGAAATGGGTTTGGTGGTACTGAAATTTACAGATCGAGAACATGAATTTTGTGGTGATTTTGGTATAAAAAGAAAATGGGTCTTTGGTTTGATAAGAGATTGAAGGTGAAGAAGATGCTTTTTTGCTAAGAAGGGTTTGACGCTACTTATGTTCAAAGAAGAAAGAGAGATGAATCTGAGTTTGATAGTTCGAGTAAAGAAGGAATTGGAGGTGGTTCTGATGGGTTCTGTAACTTGTGTTGGTGGTGTTACAAGATGATGACATGAACTAAAGATCAAGATAATGGAGCTCAGTTGTTATTGAAGCAACAAAGAGTGATGTTGCAGTAATTCAAGAAAGGGAACAAGATTGAGAATGGGTTTATAAGCTGTGAGCTGAGAAGAATGGGTTCTGTGTTGGTGGAATTATTGGTCAAGTATGGGATTCAGGGATGGTCAAAGACAAAAGGTTATGCTGCAACATTACATGGGAACGGTGGTTTTGGTACTGAGATTTGCAGAAGTTAGCGCATTGCAGTGGTGAAGCGAGTTTGTTGCTGCCAGTGGTTGGTAGTCAGGTGGTATGAGGAGAGTATGGAGTTGTGGGCTGAGCAGAGAAGATCGAAGCAGCACTGAATGTTGATTGCACTTAGATGTATGATAGGCTTGTTACAGGGAGAAGACAGAAGAGGCCTGAAATTGGCCGGGAATCACCAGAATACAAACAGAACTCTGCCCAAATTTCTCTTCCAGCGAGTCGATCCAGATGAGTCCGATGACCGATCCATCATGTGGCTCAGTTGAGTCAATATCCAGTAAGACCGAGTAAGACAGTTGATTTGGGATAGCTGACTCTCTTCCCTGACCCAGTAACTAACAGCTTGACCCGTTTGACAGTTAACTTATACGGTGATCTGACAAAATATTTCGTCGATGGCAACAGAAATCAGGTGAACGGCGGTGACTTTTCTCGCCGGATTCTGGTCAAGTTCCGGCGAAAAACCCAGTTTTCCGGCGACATTTTTTTGACATAATTTTACATGGGTTTTTCTCACATGGGCTTAGTGGACCACTTGGAGATGGGTTTTGAGAAGACCTAATATTGGAAGGAGTATCCTTTATGGAAATTGAGAAACATATAAAAGAGAAGACTTTTCTCTAACCTAAAATATTTCTTCTACTACTTTTTGTTTCTAGGGTTTGCAATATGATAGAATTTCTTTTTCTTCTTGTTATGAACTCCTTGAGCATGAGTACTTAATTTTATTATTGGTTATGGAATAATTGGATTTCACAAAATATGCTTTTTGATATGATAAATTAGTTTTGTCTCCATACTTTATCGTTTATATTTTTATATAATTTGAATGCTTGTTTGGTCGAGTCTAGAATCGATTGAGTTTGTTTTCAACTCTATTGTTAGATTAGGGTTTGTTATACATAAAAGTGATAGATTCCTGATTATAAGTAGCATGATTATGGTTATAACTTGTAGTGATGCATCCTTATGATCATATGTGAACCATAACCTTTGTTAAATTGAATTAGTGCTCTTTCCACGTTCGATTGCTTTGATTGGCCTGATTTCATAGAACTTAATGCATCTAGGGAATTAAACTTGATTAGTGCTTTTACACGTTAGGTTGTTCTCTTAGATAGAACTCATACTCACATCTTTTAATGTGTTTGTTGATGACAAAAGGAGATTTATGGATATTCTTGCGATCAAGGTATCCTAGGGCTTTTGATAAAATTTGAGATTAAAATATCAATTCTAATTATTATGACAAGAACATGTTTGTGAATGAAGATGAATCCTTAACCAATATCTTTTCTATTGATTTGTTTACTTATTTATTTATTTCTTTGATTTTATTTTTACTTTAAAAAAATCAGAAAATCCCCCATGTTACTTATAGGAAACCAAAACATCTTGACAACCTAGTCCTATCTGTGGGAACGATCCTTTCTTGCCCTAGATTCATTATATATTTTGAGTAATAAGAAAGTGTAATTTATTTTTGACGCCTACGACAGCGATCAGGGCACCCTTGGCTTAACCGTGTACCTCGGCGCCTTGGTCATGCTCTGCACTCCTTAGGAGAGATCCCAGGTCGTCCAAGCAGGGTATAACCTTATATAGTTGGAAATCCAAGGTACCTCTCCTGGATAAGTATCTCTCGTGGAGATGGACCCCGCTTATCTCAAACCTTATCCCTGAGCCATGCAAACATATACCCCCTTATATGACGTACTTTAGGTCTTACATTTTCCTCTTGCGAAATGTTATCCGCGAACTAGGGTGTACGCCATAAAGGTTCATCCCATTCTTATATCTCTTGCGAATATCGCCAGTTCTTAAATTTTTGTTATATTCTTCGCGAAAAATCTCGCAGCTCTGATAAAAATTTCTTTATTCATGGAAAGAAACAAAAGTTCTTCTCTGTTTCATCATATATTATGTCATTATCTAGCTTCTCTCAGAATCTGTTACTGATAATATCTTTTTAGATACAATCTGTTCCATGGTCGATCAAGTTTTTGACCAACATTTCTACCCTCTGGATCCATCAGTTTATATGCCCCTGTTCCAACAACCTCTTTAATGATATAAGGTTCATCCCACTTTCTCGCCAATTTACCACCATTTTCTCGTTGATAACCTGGTGTTTCTCGCAACAATAAATCACCTGGTTGGAATTCACGTTTCTTGACACATTTGTTATACTCGCGAGCTAATCTTCACTGATAATTTTCCATATGTTGCAAAGCTTTTTCTCTCTTCTCTTCTAATTCATCAAGTTTATTTAGAATCATTCCAGCACTAAGATTCTTCTGCCAAGCCTCTTTTTTTGTTGTAGGGATGGCAACCTTTGTTGGTAATAATGATTCAACACCGTATGTTAATCAAAAAGGTGACATCCCCGTTGCCTCTCTTCTAGTTGTATTGTATGCCCAAACTGCATTATGGATTTGTTCACACCATGCTCTATGGTACCCTTATAATTTCTTCTTTAAGATGTTTGCAATTATCTTATTAGTTTCCTCAGCCTGACCATTAGCTTGTGGGTACAATGGAGTATATTTTCCACATCTTATCTTAAATGCATTGAGTAATAGCTCTATGTTATGCCCTTCAAATTGCTTTCCATTATCAGACACCAACTGTGCTGGGATTCCAAATCTGCAAATAATATTTTCAAATATGAATGTAAATATGTCTTTGTCGCGGATATGTTGTACTGCTTTTACTTCTGCCCATTTTGTGAAGTAATATGTTGCGACAATTAAGTATCTCTTTTGTCCTGATCCTGGCACAAATGGTCCCACAATATCTATCCCCCATTTTCTAAAAGGCCACACACTTGTTGAAGATGATAATGGTGCGCATGGTGCATGTATCTTCTTTCCGTATCGCTGACAATCTTCACAACGCCTTGATAATTGCTTTGCATCTTCATGCAGATATGGCCAGTAATAGCCTTGCATTTTTGTTCTATATGCCAAAGATCTCCCTCCGCTATTGTTACCAGCATCCTCACTATGCAACATTTTTAACACTTTTTCTCCTTCTTCCCTTGTCACATCTAAGTGACGTCCCATTGAAATATTTGCGATATAATACTCCATCTCTTAATTCATAATTTGTTGCACGGCTTTTTAACTTGTGTGCTTCTAATCTATTTCTTGGTGTTTCTCCTCTCGCCAAGTATGCATGAAGTTCTTCTTGCCAATCTGCAATATTTCTTCTTGCTTCTTCTTCGCCACCTTCTATTATCATTACATCCTCTTCTTGTTCTTCTTTATTGATTGAAGGTGCTATAAGTGTCTGAATTTTTATGCATCTCGCAATTGGATTTGTCATCATGCTGGATATGAAGGCAAATGCATCTGCGAGTCTGTTTTTTTTTTTTTTTGAGATATGTCTCCATTTTATTTTTGGGATTTTTGCTGACAATTATTCAACATGTTTCTTATATTTCTTCAAAGATGGTTCATTTGTTATGTATTATCCTTTGATTTGGCGGATAACCAGCTGCGATTCGCTGGTAATTCTAGCATTCTCCAACTTCATTTCTATTGCAAATTTTAGAGCATGTATCACAACCTCATATTTCGTCTCATTATTAGTGGATGCAAATTCCAATCTAAATGAAAAAGCTATTTTTTTCTCCTTCTGGCGAGATAAATATAACTCCAACTCTATTACCTTCTCTGTTTGATGATCCATCCACTAATATTTCCCATCTGTTGGGTTCCGTTAATAGATCTTTTGGATCTCCATGTTCTTCTTCTATATCCATCATCTCCTCCACAGCTTCGTCATCTTCCAAAGGAAACTCAGCTAAGAAATCAGCTATAATTTGTGATTTTGGCGAGGATAAAATGTCATACTTGATATCAAAGTTTCCTACTTGTGCATTCCATCTCTCAACTCTGCCTGACCTTTTCGAATTTTTCATTACTGATTCAATTGGCACCTTTTTTAATACTTTTACTTTATGTGCTTGAAAATAGATGCGGAGTTTAAAGGTTGCATAAACCAATGCCAGAATTAACTTCTCGATATTTGAATAATTTCTCTCTGCAGAATTGAATGTTTTGCTGATGTAATAAATTGGTTTTTCTACCCCTGCATCCACTCGCAGCAATACCGCACTTAACGCATGCGAAGTTATCGCAAGATAGATTAATAATTCTTCTCCTGGCTCCGCATTCTGTAAGATAGATATTTTCATTAAATGGTCTTTAATTCCTTGAAAGGCTTTTTCACATTCATCCGTCCATTTGAATTTTGTTCCCTTCTTGAGTATATCGAAGAAATGCTTGTATCTTTTTTGTCTGGTGTTGGATGATTGCTTGTAGATGAATCTTCCACCTTGAAGTCGCATTTGATTAAAAATATCCTTCAAGAGCCCATTCTAATGTTTTGTGGATCCACCTCGCAAACTGATGAGCATGTAAGTGCACCATTTTATACCCATATTTATATTAGCTAGATCTTTTATTGAAATAAATGTTTTTAGAAGTGGTCTCGAGGACATGTAGGGAATTGTACCTCAATTACTAAGGGTTGTACTTTTTCTGTGGATCAACTTGTATTCCTTCTTTTGATACAATATATCCTAAAATTCAGATTTAGGTTGAAGATTTGGAGTTACTAAAGCGATGAAATAAAAAATGCATTTTCGGGGTTCACCTTGATGTTAAATTGTCTGTTAAGGCGCATTTGATTAAAAATATCCTTCAAGTCTTGCGTGGAGATTGGTTGAAACAGTTGAAATAATATTCTCGAGAGATATTTTTTGTATTTTGTTGAGATATTCTTGGTGGTAGCGTGTATGGCTGGATAGATTTACATGGTTCTTAGATTATTTACTTTTGATTAGCATATCATCCAAATACACCTCTAATGTTTTGTGGAATTTCACCAAGATTTGGAGGTGTTTGATTGTTAAAAAATCGCTTAAATTTGGCCGATAATTTGATTAGCGGAAAAAATATCAATTTGAAGAAGTTTTAATGAGATTAAATCGCTGAAAATTCTTGGATGAGTCTTGCACGTAATTGGTTCTTAGATTATTTACACGAGAAGAAGATAAACATGGAAACAACGCAAGAGAGAATAATGAATTGAAGAAAGAAAACACCTTCTCCACCATTCTTTGATATGTTGCACTAGCATTTCGCATTGCAAATTCCGGTTTGTGTTAATTGCCAAAGGGCATCTTAGTATAGCAATATAACCCTCTTGGAGCAAAGAATGCTTGTTTATATTGAGGTGTGTTCTTGATCTTCTTTATTTAAACCTTTTAATTTAATCTTAACAACGAATCTCAATTACTACAACGAAACATTGAGAGGAATGCAAAGCCAAAGGGCATCTTAGTATAGGTTATACCCTTTGTACCCATCTAACGAAGATATTCTAGCATTTCCCGCTGCTGACCATTTGTGGAATATCTGGTAGTGGAAAACTATCTTTAGGACAAGATTTGTTTAAGTCCGTAAAGTCTATGCAAATTCTTATCCCCTTGTTTTTCTTTGGAACCACCACCATATTTGCAATCCACTATGGATATTTTTCTCGCCTTATAATTTATGCGTCAAGCATTTTCTGTAGTTCTTCTTCTATTTGGGAATGGTATGTTGTTGTGATTTTTCTTATCCTTTGCTTAAATTATCTTACATCTTTGTTGATTTCTAGTTTATGACATGCTACTGATGGATCTATTCTCGGCATCTCATCCATGCTCCACGCGAAGATGTCTTTATATTCTCGCAAGAGATTTATAGTTCGTTCTTCCTCATCTGCCTCCATTTTAGTTCCAATTTTTAGCATCTTAGGTTCTTCTTCACTCCCAATATATTTACTTCCTTTGTTGGTTTTGCTGCGGTGTAACTGGCTTCAGGTTCCCCCATTTGTGTTGGTGTTTTTATAGCTCTCGCAGGTTTTTCTCCTTCTTGCGAGATTTCGTTGGGTATTCTTTTTCCTTATTTGGCTCTTATCATGTAAACTTTAAATTCTTCTTTTTTCTTTGTCTCTTTCTCCATTTTTCTGCGAGTTTTTCGCAGCTTTGCACGTCCTTCATAATTCTTCACCTCAATTTGATAGCATAGCTTCGCAAGGTCAGTATCTCCTCTAATTTCTCCGATTCCACTAGGCATAGGAAATTTTATGCATTGATGCAACATCGATGCTACAACCTTGATTGCGTGTATCCATGGTCTTCCCAATAGCATGTTATATGGTGACTTCATATCTACCACACATAACGTTACTTATGTTTCAATCTCTCCTAGCGGAATTCGCACCACTATTTCGCCTTTAGATTTTGTTAAAGATTTTCTAAAGCCATGAATGTGATATTTTGAACAAGTCATCTCTTCATCCTTGCATCCCATTTTCTTAAATGCATGGTAAAATATTATATCTACAGAACTTCCTGCGTCCACCAAAGTTCTATTCACATCCCATTCCTCCGCAGATTTTGCTGATTTTTCCTTGTTCATCCGTATAACAGATACCGTGATCGCCAAAGGCGATGAATGATCTAAATCTTCTCTTGATATTTCCGCTGTTGTGAATGTGATTTTCCATTTTTCCCACTCCTTTAGAGGTGAAACCTTCTCCACCGTCATAATTTTCTTTCCTTGAAAATCTCATTTATGAATCCTTCCCTTGATATCTTCATGGAATTGGTTGATCATTGCTTTTGTTATCGTATTACACTCCATCTTTCTGTGATTCTCCTTAGCTTTAATCATTTTTCCTTCAACTTTTTCACCAACTTGTTCAATCATCTTCTTAACTTGAATATTGATATTTTATCTTTCCTTTTCTATGATTTCCACAGGTTCAATCCCTGTTTCTAGCGCCATTATGTAGTTGCAGGAATTCCTACACTATACCCCATACAAGAATTCAACATTATCAACACATATTTGAAGATTAAGAACAACACTTTTATTGATTAATTCTCATAAATGTAACAAGAAATGAAAGGAATCAAGAATACAACCGCTCACAAGAACTGTAACGCCCCGGTTTTCAAAACCCGGAGTGCTACTTGGAAACCATAGCCGAGGCCTGGCTACTAAGCCCAAGAACATTAAAAAAAAATCATTTCGGAAGATCTAACCGTTGATTTAACCTAAATTTTTATGGCTTTACGTGCTGGACCGCTAAGCGGCTGCCTACGTACCCAAAAGGATCAAGCACGACCGTAGTTCATCAGACGATGCCAAATACACAATCAACAATTTTAGGATGATCAAATTATTAAGGTTAACTTACCCAAGACACTTGTTCGAACCACATCCACAAATAATATTTCAATTCAATCAATCCGCTCGCCCAAGGGAGCCCACATATGGAAACACCACATCCATAAATAATAATTAAATTCAATCAATCCGCTCACCCAAGGGAGCCCCACGTGGGTTTAGGAAACAAAACCGTCCCCAAGGATATCTCGTACCCCAATATAATACAATAAAAAATTCAATCAATCCGCTCGCCCAAGGGAGCCCCACGTGGGTTTAGGAAACAAATACCTTTTCCAAGGATATCTCGTATCCCGTCATAAATAATCTTTAAGAATCACATTCTATGGACCGCAGCCCAACATTCATAATCATGCTCACAACATCGATTATCATCCATATATTAATGGAAACTTGCAAACATAAATTTAATTAAAAGAAACTTAAATAAAAGAAGAGTTTTAGATTGTGTTGCGCCTACCTCGAATCGCAATCCAAAAACTATCAACAATACAAGGAAGAGCTTTATCACCGAAGAAATCGTCTTTGATATAAAGAATCTTTAGCTATTACCACTAATTTAGATTTTAGTTTCCATTATATCATTCAAAACTACAAAAGAATAATGGAAAGCAGAAGAAAAGGTTGGCTAGGTTACTCTTTTCTTTTCATTATAAGATATATATACACTCACAACCCTGAATCAGTAATGGTAGTCCGACACGTCTCAACATTACCGCTTACCTTCGGTCTTAAAAACTCGAGGAAACATTCACGATATATAACCCAAACGAAACATTCAATGTTATTCAACACCAACTCTCACAAGCATGATAGCTATTGTGCAGACAATCCCAAAAGTAAAGACAACCCCAATTTCCAGGCCAAGCGCGATAGCTATTGTGAACCCGACCTTTCAACATAATGGTTTAATACGAAATAGCTTTCAACAAACCACAATTACTTGAACAGAGATTCAGCTTCTTAAATAAGCTCAAACATATTCCATTCATTCCTGCTGAAACATATTGCATGACCATTCAAACTGACCAAACATATTCATACAAAATTCAAGCTTCAACCCAATACCGAAACAATTCAGGGAATAGGCTATGCAAGTCCAGTCTACTGTACTTGCCAAAATCATGTCTTATACTGATCAGAACATGGTGAAACTTTTACCACTGTCTCAATACTATATCAGAGACACTTCATAAAAATATCAAGTAAAAGTGACAGCTAAATATAAAGATAAGAGAGATTTTATAAGCATAATTCAGACTGAAAATGTACAGTCACAAAAGGGAAACTTCATCTAATTAGGGTACTTCTGGACATCCAATTGATCTGAAATTTTTACAGAAGCATGATAATACAAATGGGTTTATCATATCCAAAATTAAAGTAATTATACTCAACAAAACTCCTAATCCAGGGTATCCAACCTACTCACGTTCTGACAAAATTCTGTACCTAAAGTCTCTGTTATACAACTGATTTGGGTACTTGTACTCACCTGATTTGTATGAAACTTTGGTTGAGTCTTTGGAAACTAGTTATAAACAACATATCTAAAAATTCAATAATTTCTAACGGTTCAAATTCATTCTAGAACCCAACCAGCTCCTGCTGCTCAGATTTCAGATCCAAAAACAATCTCAAAACCCAAACTAGGGATTTAAATTCAAAAGGTTCACCTATATCTACAAAATTGAACTCAATGCTTAATAATAAAAATTGATAGAGCAAGAGAAAACTTGCCTTTGGATTGAGCTCCAAAACCCTAGCTTTTCCCTTCTTCTTCTCCCCTTCTCCAAAAATCTAATTAACATTTTTATTATCTTCCTTTTCTCTTAATTTATTTATTATAAATTAATCTATTTACACCCTAACTTGTAGCTTTTACATTTCAATCCACCCACCTAGGCTAAGGCTAAGGAACAACAATTTAAGAACAAGGTTAACCAATCCGGGTAGTACATGAACCGAAACAGTAGTTAAAAATACAGGGTACTCTAAAAATTGATCTCCCCTCTTGAATCTATTGGTTCTATTTATATAGTGTAAGTACATAATGGATGACAACTAAGTTAACCTTTAATTTCGGATCTGGCTCGCGATGCTCTCATAGAAGTTGTAATGCTAACTCTCGCAGACGTTGTATTCTTCGCAGGTTCGTCATGCTCTTCTCGTGTTTTCTGCTACCGTCATTCGTTACGTCATTCTTTGAGTTATTCTGCGACGCTCGCAGAGTGTTGTTGAGAACCTCTCATAAACGTTGTTGTAAATCTCGCAGGAATATTGTTGTGGCGATATTATGATCATACAATTACCATTCTACCAACTGACTCATTTCTTGGTTTTGTATTTTTGTCTATTACTGAAAAGAGAGATACTTTAATTGTGCTTCAAATAAACAACCCTTCCTGGAGATTGGGATTTCCATTGTACTGTAGCTCCATCAGTTTTCTCGTTGCCGAGCAATTGACCTGAGATGGTCTCCACCGAGCTTTTTCTCTAATAGCACTTCCCCTGAAAGACAAGGAAAGCAAACAACAAATGACAATGATGTTAGAAATAACTGCATTCATAATGAATTGAAAAGGAAATGAAAATAAATAAATTAAGTTACAATTGATTTGAAAAACTGATAGACTGAAGGAAAAAAGAAGACAATTGAGAAGAAGAAGAAAAAACCAAAATCGGTTAGAAAACTATTCAAGAAGACCATACAATTAAAAAGCCAAAAGATTGATTGAAAGAAATTGATCAAAAAAAGGAAAATCCCTAATTTTTCTAATGTATATGACAAACAACCTCACAAAATTTGCAAGGAATGTTATATTCTCAAACTTTCTAAAGATGCCTGTGAAGAAATGACTATAAAATTGGTGGAGATTTACAATGAACCACCGCTATTTGGTAACTTCAATACTGGTAAGAAAATAAATACCATTCCTAGTTTGAATCATATCATAGTTATAAAAAAGGGCTTTTTACAGAAATAGGCCTGTTTTTTTTTTGGTGCTTTTCAAATGTAGGCCACTTTTTTTATTTATTGCTAGACTAGGCAAGTTTTGACCAAAAGTGATGGATGGAAAGTTAGCACCGTTAGGTGCACTTAAAATGACAAGACAGTCCTTTGAATCGGTTATTTCGACCCAACCAGATGTGTTGACCCTGTATACATCATCACATAGTGCGTACGTGGCAATGCTTACGTGGTAAGGCCCACATGACACTGCTTACGTGGATCTTCTTATCTTGTTCTCCATAAATCATAAATGACCATCTCCTCAACCACATACTTCTGCCTATCTTCATTTTCAGATCTGAAAAATGGGTGGTGGTATCAATGAGAAAGCAATTACTTCAACTAGTATGCTAGTGTGTTTAATGTGTGAAATGGAAGAAGATCATGAAACAAAAGCATGTCCATGGGTTTTTTCAAGGTGCAAACATGTACCTTGTAATGGAGTAAGAGCTCTGTTGAGGTATAAAACAGATGGAAGTAATGGAAGGTTGTTTTTGAAATGCTTGAATCCTACCTGCAACTACTTTGAGTGGTTTTCTCAAGCTTCTTCCCATTCTTCAGCACTTCCAATCAAGCTTCCATCAGATCATGGTTATAT
This sequence comes from Papaver bracteatum, assembly GCA_023529315.1. Taxonomy (NCBI): domain Eukaryota; kingdom Viridiplantae; phylum Streptophyta; class Magnoliopsida; order Ranunculales; family Papaveraceae; genus Papaver; species Papaver bracteatum. The sequence goes on from JAJJWX010004157.1 coordinate 1,028,423, forward strand.
TGCCTGTGAAGAAGACAATCACTGTGTTACAAGCTTTCCAATGAAGGTTCAAAAATGCTTCAAGGACAACTGCAACTCTCAATTGGAATTGAAGATTTGCAAAAATCAACACAATTTCAACATAGCATACCTTGTGTGAAAGAAGAAATCATGTGATGCATTCAGATGGGCTTCAGATGCTCTTGTCATTGAAAGCAAAGAAACAATGAAGGATAAAGTGTATGAAATATGCAAGGAATTTAAGAAAAATCTGAAAATGTAGCCTCCAACAATTTTATAATAAAATTTAACCCATTTCAGAACTTGCATTGTCTTACAAAAGCATCCATTCATCCATTCACAAAATATATAACCAAATTGAAACACAATAATCAACCATATTGTTCAGATCCAATCACAGAACAAAAATAAAAGAGACAAACACAAACAGCATAAACCATCAAACTTTCATGTACTTCTTTGGTTTCTTCTTTCCCTTTGGATCTGCAACTGTGAATGTAACTTGGTTGTTGACAGATCCAACATGTTTGTTACTCTGATTGAAAGCTGGTTGAGAAGAAGCCTTTCTATTTCTCCCTTGGCCTGATTTTGCAGCACCTTGTTTAGAAGATTCACCAACACATGTTTTGTAACTGTTGTTTTTCTTTATTCCATCCTGAGCAGTAGTAGATGCACCTGCAGAAGCACTAAAAACTGGTTTCTTTCTGTTGTACTTCCTTTTTGCTGGTTTAGGGACATAAGTAGATGATGTTGAGCCATCAACACAGGTTCTAGGTTTGTCTCCTTTGGATTCTTTCCAACCTCTCCACCAAAGACAAGTGATTGCATAGTGACCATAAACTCCACACTTCTTACACTTTCTCATCTTCTTCACTCTTCCAGGTTCATCCCATGAAGGAATCCTCTTCTTCCTTGGCCTTCTAGTTTTCCTTATGATAACATGAGGATTAATGAACTCTACCAGTATATTCTACACAAACAAAGGAAGAAAGAGAAGACATTGGTTAAGATGTGAAATAATCCTTAAAGGTTGTGTACTATATAAAGCATGTATGAAACCCTAAAAGAATTTTTGCTATTAATAAATATTTATTACATTAACAAACAATATCTTAATCTTTAAAGTAATGGTCTTACCCAGTCAATTTCAGCTGACAGTGGTTCAAATTCTGGAGCATATGTCTTTTTGTAGTATTCCACACTGTACACAGGGTCACAGTAGCTACAACATGAAATAAAAAAATTATCAGTTTACAATCAAGCTTGATCAAGGAAAAAATAAAAGGAACATAACAAATCAAAATATGAAATGAAAAGAGAGTGTGACTTACTCAACCCAGTTTGGTCTCAATGGTGTTAAAGCACATACATCATGTTGACAGGGAAATCCCCTCAGCTGCCACTGCAAACAACTACATGTCTTTTTTGGAAGATCCACAGCAAATACAGCATCATGAACACTCCTGACCTCATACACCCTTCCCATTACTACTCCAGTTAACTCAAACAAATTATTTAAGTCATGCATCTTTGTAATCAGCTTCATTGCCTTTGGAACTATCTCACCATCCTGCAAATTTTCACTTTCATTCCTCCTCTTGAAGAAAAGACCCATCACCAGTTTATTATACATTTGTGCAAGTGTAATGATAGGCTTATCTCTGAAGGGCTTGGCCATGTTGTTGAAAGATTCTGATAAATTGTTGTTGATGTGTTCACACTTGCTATCATTTGAGAAATGAGACCTAGACCAGGATTCAGGTTTTTGATCTAGCAGATACAATGCAGCTGCTTCATCCTCAGCAAACAATTTATCCATGTGTTGCTAAAAACAAACAAGACATAAATAGTATCAAACTCATGTTGGTAATACTTGAAATTACATGATACTGTTTTGAGAAATGAGCAAACGTGGTAGTGTCTCTTCTTGTAACATTTTGCAGCATTCCAGAAATGTACATGTAAGCTGTATGACTTGAAATACTTCTTGAAATTCTTCATCAAATGTCTGCCAAGTAGCAAAGTATTAGTTAGTCATTCAACTGATATTATTAGGAAATATTGCAAAAGGAAATAGATTAATCTTTGGTACATGGATAACCTTACCTGAAACATAATTTGTGCTCATCCAAGCAGAAGTATGTGTCACAAGCTTCACTAATCCCCTTTTTATTGTCTGATATAATGGTGAAATACAAGTCTTCACCCAATATAGCTTTCAAATCATGTAGAAATATCTTTCAGTTCTCAATGGTTTCATTCCTACACACCATTATACCAAGAGGAACTAAACCATTTTGACCATCCAGACCTGTTGCAACCAGTAACACACAACCATACTTCCTATACAAGTGGCAAGCATCCAATACTATGATTTTCCTACATCCGGCCAAGAATCCTTCTATAGCAGGCTTGAAGCAGAGTGTCATTGACAAGAATGTGCAATCTTTGGTTCCATATGAGAAATTTGCTACACTTCCAGGCATTTTTTTCCTGCAATTACAACAAATTAATGTTAATGCCATATAATTTGAAATATTAAGTCATGTTAATGCCATATAATTTGTAACATTAACAAATAAAAAATGTTACCTTTACCATTTCACATAATGCAGGAATTTTCTTATACTGCTCCTCATAACTGCCATGAAGATTTTGCAACACAATATTTCTTGCTCTCCATGCTGTATGGTACTTAATGTTCACTTTCATTGTTTTGTTGAACTCATTTGCCAATGACTCAGGATCATGGATTTTGTTTTTGTTACCAACAGTCTCCAACCTTTTCATGTACCAGTCAGCTACAAATTCTGGATTTGCACATCTATTCTCTCCTTTAATATTTCCATTGCATGTGTGCTTCACATTCCAACTTCTCAAGGTATATGTAGTTCCTTCACCCTTCATAACTCTTCCATAAATGAACATAGGACACTTCTTCTTCTCATTATTAATGCACTTCACCCTAATCTTGTAGTTGTTTGAATCTCTGAACTTGACCTGATGTTTATGCTTCACACAGTAGGCTCTCAAATACTTCTTGAATGCTTTCTTGATCACAAACTTGCTTCCCTTCACTAGGCTGTAAGGATCCACTTGTTCAAAAGTAATTCCCTCAGGGAACATCTCCTCATCTTCCTCATCCTTAAAATGTTGTGCATACTCTTCCTCAAATTGTGTGTTATCATGAGGCTGTGAACATTTAGGCTTTGAAAAATTAGGCCCAGCAATCTTGTTGGTTTCTGCTACTTTAAGTTCAAGCCCATCATTCTTGTTGGTTTCTGATACAAATTCCCAAAAACAAATGATTCAGTTAGATAACAAACAAACATAACAAACAAACCAAAAAACAAAAGAATACAAACAAAACAAAATGACAATTTACCTTCTTCTTCTCTGTCAGAGACCAAGTCCCCATAATGGTCCTCTACAAAACAAAACAAAACAAAACAAAACAAAACAAAACAAAACAAAACAATTGGAACAAATATACAATCAAACACAAAAAAGTTTAAACATAAACAGAAGCAATCACATACCTTCCTTGTCATTCTCAACCTCCACCTCCCCAAAGTTTGGATCACCAAAGATCACTATCAACATTATCACCATTACTTGCAGCATCATTATCAACATTATCACCATTACAAAAGATCATTATCAGTACTATCTGAAAGATACCCATTCTCAAATTTTTGAAGAAACTTATTGTAACTCTTGATATCTCTCTCTTCACTGTCATTTTCATTCATCTTCAGGACATCCTCATCATCAGGGTTACATTCATCTTCTTCTACATTTTTCAAGTGCATGACATACTCATCACTTTTCTTGTATTCTTGGGCAACATCAAATAAATCTTCCACCACTTTTTCTTGTGTTTTACCTTCAACCCAAAATTCATGATTGAAAAATTCCTCATCATTAACTTGTTCAACTCCACTTGATTATGTTTGTTCAGATACACTAGGTTCCAAAACTGAATTATTCTCACCTACACTTGCTTGAGTTTGTTGAGTAAATTGTGGACAATAAACATCTTCATCATCAACATCTTTAGCATCAACATCTTTATCAGAAACATATTCATCATCAGCTAAATCAATGTATATTGGAGTATGATTCTTCTTCTTAATCCTAGGTATTCTTTGACTTCTTCTTACTGTCTTGCCATCCCTAAATTTTACGTATTCTTGTCTTGGGTGATGAACCACTACAACCAACTGGATTCTTAGGTGGAGTCTCAGAAACTGGCTTCTTAGGTGGAGTCTTAGAAACTGGCTTCTTAGGTGGAGTCTTAGAAACTGGCTTATTTTGAGTCACATTCTTTATGGGTGTCATCTGTGGTGGAGTAGGCTGTGAATCTTGACATAAACCAGATACTTCTAGGATCTCACCATTCTCATCTACTGGCATCACTTGCAAATACAATGTAATCCAACCATGTTCATCTTGAGTTGAATTTTCCCAGAAAAACCAAAAATCTGTATCATTAATGATATTTGATGGTTGGCATGGATCAACATACCATAGAAGGTCTAATGTCTCCTTACTGGTTAATCTCAACATATGACTAATCCTAGACTTTAACTGATTTATACCCATAACTTCTCTGGACAAACCCCTAAACCCAAAACACATAGCAGGGTTAATCCAATCCTTTACCTTAATATCTCTGGTAGCAAAAATGTCTTGTTCAACCTCTGAGATAACCTCTTGAACCTTTTGCTTTCTACATTTAAGAACAAAAAAATATACATCAGACAAAGATTGGAAAACCCATCTAAGAAAAATTATGGAAATCAATTCAATTAATCAAAATTGGTAGAACCCAATTTTGAAATTAACAAACCCTAGAAAATGGTCAGTAGAACTTGATTATCAGCAGAACAAATTCGAACTTCATAAAAATTATATAAATAGATAAAACCCATAATTTGTTCATCAATGAAACGTTAAAATCAACCATGGAACCTATAAAACAGATTAGGTTTTTTTTTGTTACCTCGATGTATTCTTCTTCTCGCGTCTCGTCATCTTCACCAGCAGGAAATCTTCAATTTGTTCTTCGAATCTCAACTAAAACACACTGTTTCACTAATTTATCTCTCTACTAAAACCCTCTCTGAAGAACAAGAGAGAAGAAGAAACTGACTGAATCGATTTCTCTCTCTGTCTTCTCTTATTCCTTACACCTTCCCGCGCTGTCGATGATAACAATGAAAAACTATCATGGCCGTTGAATTAATCCTCGAGATATCGTGATAGTTAGATCGGGCTCTCAGATAGAAACACGTGGAGATCCTATTGAGGCAGGTGGACATCTTATCACATGTGAATGACACACACGTGTGAAGGATATTTTGGTAATCTTATCACATCTGTGATATCTCCTCATATGATATTTTGGCGAGATATTGACAAGTCAACGCGATAAATTGACCGAGATGGTTAAATTGGATGGAAACTATTTAACTTGCCTAGTCTAGCAAGAAATAAAAAAAAGTGTCATAAGAATGAAAGTGAGGGTTCAGACCAGGCCTAGTTCTGTATATATTCTTTATAAAAAAAGGTGGTCTTTGTCTCCTTGATCAAAGAGTCAATCAGTGGGCAGGATCTACCGAAAATTCTCATCCCGCGGTCGGGATCGTCCGGGTCGTGTTTGACTTGGACGACTGAGAAATTTCGGATAATGTTTAAGATGGAAATACAGGTGGGTCTTGTTAGAGCGTCTGCATTGGACGACCAAGAGTAAAAATTTGTTCTTTAGCAGAGACATAGTAGGATGGAGTAAAGATTAAATCCTATACCATACCAAATTTCCAGACCAAATTTGGTCCGCGACCAAGACCAAACTTAAATTTATTCAAGCGTTCGTAAACTTAACGCCCCACACCGAGCGCACATAAACTTAACGCCCCACACCGAGAGCGCACCTGAAGTTCACACCCCACACCGAGAGCACCTGAAGTCACCGCCCCATTTTTTCTTCTTTAGCATGGGGCGTTAACTATAACAACGCCCCATTTTTTTTTCTTTTTTTTTTAATTAGTATGGGGCGGTAACTATACCCCCTCCCCATATTACTTTTTTTTTTTATTACGTGAACAACGTCTCCGGGTCATCAGGCGTAAACTATATCAACGCCCACACCGAGCGTAATCTTTACCAACTCCCCACACCGAGCGTAAACTATATCAACGCCCCACACTGAGCATAATATTTACCAACGCCCCACACCGAGCGTAATCTTTACCAACGCTCGACCAAATTTACTCGCCCCCCACTGCTTCACTCAACGGATTAAACCCAAATATGGTTTTTTTTTTACTCTTTAATCTTTACTCTTAGTCGCACGGCTGCAGACTCTCTTAGTCGGTAACTAAAACAATATTATATTAATCGGGATTTTTTCTTTCTTTTATGAAAAAAGTCTCTCTGTTCCCCTCTTCCTTTCTGATCCTCTGAAAACACTTCGAATAATTTTTTGAGTTATCCTAAACCTAAAGAAGGATGTCAAAATTCAATTTTGAATCTTAAAGCGAACAAATCCTTCAATAATCCACGCAAAAACCTAGATTTTGCATCTCTATTGTTAATTGATATTTGAATCAAGATACGGTGAGAGCTCGATTAATTGGTTATAACTTTAATGTCTCCGGTTTGTAAATTTGATTTTATAATCTCCGATAAAATTGTTGATTGTGCATTTTTTGGGTTTAAGTTTAATTTCAAGAGGAGTTTTGCGAAGAAAACGTAACCCCTAATATTTTTGCCTCTTTCTTTTCCTTTTTTAATTGAATTTTCCACTTTATTCTTATGATTTTGGTTGTAGATCAGTTTATCGCATCAACCAAGAGCTCACGTGAAAATCTACAAAGGAAACTGAATGGGGGTTGTATTTACCGTTGTCATAGTGATATTGTGTCCTTTATTGTCTAGGTAACTTAACCAAGCTTCCACTTTTAAGTAACTAAGTTTCTTGCCTTATCGAATGCTGAATTTCCAGAATAATATTTTTGAACTGAATGAAGTTTTCTGTCATCGTTTCAAAAGCTAGGGTATGACTTTCTCTTCCACTTACTTTTTGTTAAGTCTAAAGTGCTTGAAAATATTGATTAATGTTCCTAAAACATTTAAAATAGTTATTGCAGTTTATGATGTTAACATGATTCTTATCAGGATAACATTATTGAAATCAATGTTCATCATAGTAGAAACTAAATCAAGTATTCTTACCATGAATCCTTACGTCTAAATTATGGTTATGTGTGTTTATTAGCTTATTGAGATCATTTAGTTGGTATTAAGATTATCAAATGTTCTGGGTGTAGCAAGTTCTGTATATGGATGATGAGATTAATACTATGGTTTTATTTCGCTTTTCTGATTCATATCAGTTTAAGGAGCTTTTTTCCCCTTCAGATATTGCTAGTTATTTTTTGCAATGAGGAACAAATTTGTGCCTGATGTTAGATCTCATTGATCTTTCATTGATGGCTACACAACCTTTAAGAAGTTATGAGCAACTATTGATTCTTAATTATTTTAGTTAAAGTATATTTTTGCAATTTCTTCTTTTTATCGTTTATTAGGATTTATAATTTGTTGTTGCATTTCTAATTCGTAGATCCAAGGATAATTTTACCTATTTTTCATGATATGAATGCGAGGTGACGATAAAATTCATGGTATGTCAATCTACTGAATTCTGTGATGTTACTCTTGAATCTCAACAGATTCTAATCGCTTTTTTATTTAATCAACCAATCCTTAGAATGAATTTTAGGGTATACCATTATCTAGGTAGGTTGGCTTTGGGAGCAGTCAATGTTCATGTTTTGTCATTGATATGTGTAGGTAACTAGAATATGTGACATGGGAGTGGATGATAGTGTTTCATTTGGATGGGAAAGTCATGGGACACAACTTAATGTTGCAATTAATAATAGAAAAGTCCAAGTAATAAACATTCTTTTGATTTGTAATATAGATGATTAAATAGATGAGTACAAGAAGAATGTGATTATGGCTTCAAGCATGGAAGGTGGTAAAAAGGTATGTGTATTTCTATCTTTAGTAATGTAATATTTTAGTGAATTCTAAATCTGATAGGATTAACTACTAACTGCAATCCATCAAATTGAACTGTGCAGTTGGTGAGCTTTCTGAATAGAGTAAGTGGTATATTGATAAGAAGAGGATAAGGTATCCATCTACTAAATATGACTCGATTAATTTGACGGAGCAAGGGGTGGGTATATACTACTTGCTGCAAATTTTCAATTCCTTTCCTAGAAAAGCACTTGATTCTATTACTACCATGTCTTCTCTTTATCTCCCTCCCTCTCGCCCTCCCTCTAATTTTAATATATATGTTGCGTCATTATTTAGATAACACGTATCAGTCCGTCATTCTGGAACTTTTGATTGTATCACATTGATAGAAAGTTAACATTGATCTGGAAGGGATAAATGCTCTTTATGTAAGTACTGAATATCGCAAGATAATAGTTCACGAGTATCGGGAGAAAAGAGTTATAAAATGTTACGATGATAGAAGAAGCGCAGAGAAATATGAAGTTTTGCGAGGATGGAGTAATTTTGCGAGTATGAGTTGTGATACTTCGTAACTCATGTACAGCTGCATAAAGTTTTACTATAAATAGGAGTTCAAATGTAAAATTCGAGAGGTTCTTTTAGTGAGTGTTAGAAAATATTTTAGGAAAGAGAATAGAGAAAGTTGTAACTATTCTAATTCCATTTAGATACTTCTTTGTGATCAATTGAGAACATTAATAAGAAAATTGTTATTCATCATCAAGAACTTCTTGAGTTTTACTAATTCTATTGAGGGTGTAGTTGTAGGTTATTCTGCAACTACATAATTGGCGCTAGAAACAGGGAGAGAAAGAATTCTGTACCAGAGAAATGACAAGAAGAAGAAACACATCAGAACCATTAAGCGAAGTAAGAAGAAGTGTAAGATTAGCGGGGAGGAGAAGCAAATATAACAGGAGAACCTAGTAGAAGAAGGAGTAATCGAAGAAATCAAGCTCAACAAGTAGAAGATCATGATCAAGTAAGTATACACACTTGGAGAACTAATACACCAGAAGAAGAAGATAGAGAACCACAAATTAGAGAAAATGGAAGGTTGATGGGAGGAACAATTCTTGAAAGAGAAAGGGAGATGCTATAAACATTGAGACAAGGAATCCAAAAAGAACGAATGATTGAAAGTCAAGAACGTGCCAAATTGACAAGACAAAATCAAGAATTGAGAATGGAAAATGAGATGTTACAAAGGAGGAAATCTCAAAGTGTTGCAAGATCAAATGTTAGAATAGAAAGAGAAGGACAAAATTCACCGATAATCAATAATGAAAATGATATGCAAGAAAAAACGCAGAATCAAGGTGATAGAAATCAAGAAAATCGTTTCATTTTAATACCAAACCGCGAACAAAATATGGAGAATTTACGAACAAGACCAAATCATAAAGAAAACAATCAGAATCGAGAGGAAGAACAGCAACTTATGGAAGAAACCGAGAGACAACAAGCAATACATCAAAATAATCACGAGAATGGAGTAAGAAGACATGAAGAAGTTTGTAACAAACAAAATGTTGAATATGAAAGAATTAAGAGAAGAATTGTAAATCAACAAACGAAGTGGAAAGGAATGAACCAAATTCTCGAATCGAGTACAAGTAAATCAAGAAGAAATAAGTCACGGAAGAAGGAGAAATGAAGAAGAAGAAATTTCGATATTCGCATGAGAAGAATGAGAAGAATAGAAAGGGAAGAACAAGAATTCCAAGATGCTTTACAACTGAACAATTATGATAATTTAGAAAGAAGATATTTGCAGAATTATGCGAATGAAAACATTAATGAAGAATATGATAGAATGCAAAGGATCGCAGGGGAGGAAGCGCAAGAACGTAGAAGAAGAGAAGCTGCATTAAAAAGACCAATGGATGAGAATTCTGAGGCAAATGCACGAATCTTTCGAGAATTAGCAGAAATGAGAGGGATGATAAACAATAGAAGAGGAGGAGATAGGAGGCAATTAGATGAAGCAATAGAAGAAGTCTGAGGACTCCATTTGCTAGAGAAGTACAGGTTGGGAGGAATTCCACCAAAATGTAACTTGCCCACACTTACCAGTATTTTTGATGGGACTTCATGTACTATTCAGCACATTAAAGCATACATAAGATGCATGTTACAATGGGAGAATCATGATGCTGTGTTATGCAAGTACTTCGCATCAAGTTTACGGGGGAAGCTCTAAAGTGGTTCGAAGGACTCCCTAAGAACACTATTACGTCATTTAATCATTTGCAAGCAGTTTTCCTTGGAGAATATATCACAAATCACTCTTCACGGCTTGGTATTGAAGATGTATTTGGTTTAAAACAAAGAGTGGGTGAAAGTTTGAAGCATTTGGTAAGACGATGGAAGACTATGTGCAGTGATATGGCAGGGTGTGTAGATGAGAGATACTTGATTCTGTCCTTCATAAATGCGATGTTCGCAACTGAACAATTATATGTTCAAATCTTCAGAAGAAAGAATTCCATAATGATGACAGAATTACGAGAATTGCAAGAAGAATACATTACACTGGAAGAAAAGCAAAACAATATGGAGTCATATCCAGTAACAAACACTAACAATCAAGAGGGAGGAGCAAATTTACTTCCCAAAATAATCAATGTAGAAGCGGGTACTTCGCAAACATCCTCACAAACTTCTTCGCAAATTTTAGAAGAGAAGAAAATCAATGATAGCCAGCCAAAGATGGTAGCAATGGGCAGTAGAGATCAAGAAGAATATGATAGAGAGAAGAATTTCTATAATCGGATAGGAAATAACCAAATTCCAAGATTAGATCAACAACAAGAAAATTATGGTGGACAAAGGCAAAATTATTTTGGACAAGGAAACCAGAGACAAAATTATAACAACGGTCAAGGAGGTCAAAGAATGGTAAGGGAAGAGATAAAATTGCCACCTTTGAATACAAGTATAGAAAAGATATGGCAAGCAATTATCCTGGTAGAGAATGTACCAACTCCATGGAATATGGGAAAGGAACCACCAATGGGTCCAAGAAGTCATGAATTTTGTTCATATCATCATTTTCATGGACATTCTACAAATAATTGCCATAATATCAAGAGGATAATTTTGCGAATGATTGATCAAGGAAAACTAAATCAATTTTTACTTAAGCAGACACAGTCGCAACAATTACCACAGGCTCCAGCCATAACTCGCAGGAGAACACGACAAAAGAAAAGGGAGAAGAAATCCTACATATAGAAGTGGGGTCAAAAGCAAGGAATGTTTTCTCGTAATTCCATTGTTCATTCATATAAAACCATAGAGGATTTTCATGATAATGTGTTAAGTAGGGTATATGCGAGGGATGGTGAAGGAAAGGAAGTAATGAACATCGCAAAGATTTCACGACTTGAAGATTGGCGTAAACGTGAAATTTCTTTTGAAGCCACTGAAATTCCAGAAGGTTGTGAAGTACATGATAATCCATTGGTGGTAAGACTGGCAATCTACATGAATATGGAGGAGAACGAAGATGATATGGAGGAAGAGTCAATTGGTCTTAATAGGATTTTGATTGATACGGGAAGTTCTGTCAATATCCTCTTCTATTCTCGCTTACAAAACTATGGGGGAAAAGATGCAGATTTAATACCTTCTACTTACAAAATTTATGGTTTTAATGGAACTGCCAACAAGCCCAAAGGAGAAGTGAGCATGCGAATTCCATTAAGTGGAATGCGAATGAAATTTGTTTTGTGTTGTTGATGTTGAATCACCATATAATGCTTTGATAGGAAGGCCATGGCTTCACGGAATTCTAGGCGTAGCTTCCACTCTACATCAGTGCATAAAATTCCCTCATATGAAGGGTATTGGAATTATCAAGGGTGATTGGGTTGAGGGAAAGAAATGTTACGATACAGAAGTAGAAGTTTGCGAAGGAAAAACTGCTGAGAAGGAAAATTGGAGAAAAAGAGCAAAGGTTGTGAAAAGAAGTGAAAATTTAATGGCAGAGGATTAAGGAAAAAGAGAATAAAGTTACGATGATAATCATACAAGAAATTTACGATGATAATAAGGGATTGTGATTTGCGAGGAAAAAAGAAGGTTATCGGTATGTTTGCTCGTGAAAATGAGGTATGTGGCAAAACAAAAATTTTATTTCATGATAAAATTTTACGAATATTGTTTGCTCGCAGGAAATTGGGAAAAAGTTACAAATTTTCAGAATTTATATTCCGATTAAAATTTCATTAATTTGCGAATAAAAGACCGCAATCTGTGATCAGCCTCCAAAAAATAAAGAGAGCCGCAAAAATTTTTATACAGGCAAACCTTTGTGGCGTACACCCTAGTTCGCGAAGCTATAATTCGTAAGAGGCAAAGTCCTAAAGTACGTCATTTAAGGGGGTACCTATAACGTGGCTAAGGGTAACCGGAACACCACCAAGGGCCCTTAGTACATGGTAAAATTTTTGGGGTACAACCCAATAATGGGGTACCTATCCGGGTTAGACACCTTGGATTCTCACCTAATCTAATGACATTACGCAATATAAAATGCGGTGTAAGAAGATTTAGGCTGGGCGACTAAGGCATACTGTCTTTCCCAAGAAGTGCAGAAAACGATCAAGGTGCCGAGGTACACGGTTGAGTCAAGAGTGCCGGGTGAGGTTGAACCACATCTGCCATTTTTGACAAGTCTTGGCAAATGATGCACTTGGACCAAAGATACCCCATAGGGTGCAACCTCGTAACTATAAGCCCTATAGGCAAAAAGGATAAGAGGTTGCGATCAAAAAGCTGGTTGTTGGCGAGAAACCGGATGGGAAGAGCTAACCTTGTATGGTCGATGTACGCTTCCTTGAAGGGGCAATCAGGGGGAAGATAAAGGGCAGCACCCTCCATTAGGGAGCTGATAAGTGCTATAAGACACAAATGTCACGAGGCTTCTTGTTTGCGAAAACATAAAGGCTTGTCATATTTGTGCAACAATTGAAGTTCTGCGAGCCTTCTAAAAAAAAAAAGGGAGAAAGAAAGAAAGAAAAGAATAAAGAACTCGCAGAACATAATAAAGTTAAGATGAGATCAATGGGTCGCTACATGAAAGTGTAGAGACATCCTGCGATTTCATCGCAAGACGGCAATGTCATAGGGCTTTATGTTCGCAAGAATATTTAGGCCTGTCATATTGTCGCAACAATTCCTGAAGAGGCTAAAATACTATACAAAGAAGTTAAGATGAGATCAATGGGTTTTTGCATGAAAGTGTAAGAACGTCCTGCGATTTCATCGCAAGACGATAATGTCACGAGGTTGTATGTTCGCAAGAATGTTCATACTTGTCATATTATCGCAAATAATTAATACAAAAGAGGTGGCAAAATAAGACCTTTACTTAGGAAGGCATGATAAGACCACAGAAATTAATGAAATTTATTGCATCAATATCACTGAAGAAATTATACAAGAGTATACATTATGAAGATCTGAAAAGAAGACAACTTTGTCAATATCATTGAAGAAATTTTACAAGAATATACATCAAGAAATTTTGAAGAGAAGACAGCTCTGGCAATATCATTGAAGAATTTTACGAGAAGTCCTATCAAAAAAGACAACATCATTGAAGAATTTTAATGAAGACTTAACAAAAGATGCGATTTTGATAACAATCAAATACAGATAAGTTCATATTCGTAAAAGTTTACGAGAATTACATACTTCTTATACTTCTCCATATATTGAATACTTCCCCAAAAAGTTGAATAATTCTTATAATTCTTCAAGAATATCTCATATTTATTATACTTCTTCAACGGATTATTAATTTTGCGAAGGTTAAGTACTTATTATACTTCTTCATACAATGAGTAATATTTTTTATACTTCTTCATATATTGGGCAATTCTTCATAAATTGAATGCTTCTAATACTTCTTATACTTCTTAAGGGAATTTCATATTTTGTATACTTCATACTTTCTATACTTCAAGGGGAGATTTATTATTTACTTCACAACATTCCGTAAAAAGAAAAAGGCTTATATTTCTTATACTTTGAAGGGAGGATTTTTTTATTCATAATCACAATAAGAAGAAAATTCGTAAGATAAATTCAGAAGGATATTCTAATACTTCCAGCGGTAGTTGATCATTTGAAGAGAAATAATAAGGGGAAAGGGAACACTAAGCTAAGTCTTTAAGATATATTATTTCTCTCCATATAATCAAGTTATGCGAATAAGGGAAATAAACATCAAAGAAAGATTAATTCAAATTATGCTTGAAAAATAAATTGTTGGATTGATTAAAAGCATAATCAAGAAGAAAGTGTTGTATGGAAAAGTTACAGAACAGATATACAAAAAAAAAAAAAAAAAAAAAGAATGAAGTTATTCTTAGGAGATCTTTCCCATCAAAATGATCTTCTTCTTCAACTTCACTATCATCTTCAACTTCACTTTCAGAAATTTCCGGATATGGAGTATCTTGGGGAATTTCTTGAGAAAGGAGCGTATGGTACTTCTTGAGAGGAATTTCATTATCTTCGCAAATCTTGCGAGTCATCTTAGCTCGAAAACGCTTGACATATAAACTATGGTTATCTTTGGGAAATTAGAAGCTGAGATCTCAAGTCGAAATTTTCTTATTACGATTAGCAAGGAGAGTTTCAGATTATTATTTATCTTCGCAAGATTTTTCAGACAAGAAAAGAAATTAAGGAATTGGTTAGCAAATTATGAAGGAAAAGTAACCAAAATAATTATCATCGCAAAGAATTTACCTTCTAGTTGCTTCTTATCATTACGAAGAGAAGAAATTTCAAGGTTTAATTGATTATTCTCCTCAAAGAGAAGAATTATCAATTGCGATGCTCACAGATTGTGAATTATCTTCGTGACGAGATATTAATTCTGCGTTATCAATATTTAGATCTTCTATTTTCTCACGGAGACTTGAATTTTCAACCTCTAACTTCTTACACCGATTTAAAGTTTTCTTCTCAGCAATAGAATGACGTCTTTCCCAATCAGAAGCAGCTGCACAACTAACTCTTCCAACCTAAACAAGAAAAAAGGGGTTAGAAATCAATAAAATAAGGAAATAAACAAGGAATAGAGAAGAAACTTACCATCTTTGCCTAAAGAATATAATGAAGCGGGAGAGAGACGAATCTTGAAATTCCTTTGAGGGAGTTATTATCAATAATAGTAGGAACTTTACAAGCCTTCGCAATAAGTTTGCGAGAGCATTTCTGTAGGAGAATTTCCTAATCCACGAGAAGAATGGAGGAAAGCCTCAGAAATGCTAACCATTGCTGAGGCAAAAGTTTATGGGATACTATAATCTTCATTCCCACCTTCATCAACATCATCATCATCTCCTTTGTCAGAAAGGGTATCAGAATTAGAACTAAAGTCCTTCTCAGGAAATTTATTGTCTTCATCACCAAGATCTTCCTCAATGTCCTTATTATAAGAAATTACATTGGAATGGGATTTGGTTGAGAGTATCTTCTTTTTCCTTCTCTCGTAAACAATATCTTGAAGTTTTCTTTTTCCTTTGCGAAGAGCATCATCTTGACTATCAGAAGCTTGAGAGACCTTCGCAGAATGAAGAGTTTGTTGCCTCATAATAAGCCTTTTAGAAGAAGTGGAACTTTTATTTTCACTCGCAGCAATCTCAGGAAGAAGTGGAACCTGTAAATTCAAATAAGGATAAGAAACAGAGGCAACAATATATTGTTTAGAAAAATACAAGAGTGTTTCTTACCTCATTTGAAATTAAAGGGTAACAAAAAGATAAGGAAGTGGAAATACATACATTTCTAAAAACCCAAGGTTGATAATAGCGGTTACGAAGATTCGCAGGAAGTTCTACTATCCCAGGAATATAAGAACTCGATAACATTAAAGGGTACTTATACCAATCTTCATCATTAGAACGACGAGGTGTCTTATTATTTCTGAAGCATAATCAATATCGTGCATGAGAAGATCATCTGCTGCGATATTAGCTTTACGATGAAGACGAACACCCCAACGATTATCTTCTTTCCTCGCAGAATTAGTGTGTAATTTTTGAAGAAACCCTCAATTGTATAATTCGCAGCAACAATTTCTATATTCTCAAACCCAGGTTTTCTAAGATCAGTTGAATATAAAGATTTCCCAAAAGCAGCACGATTTGCGAATTCAACTAAGAGGCGAATACAATCACCAGTCAATTGATAAATGGCACAAGAAAAATTGGGGTGGGAAATAATTTCGTAGAATAAAGGAAAGTTAACATCATAAAGAGGAAGAGGAAGACCTGCGAGGATTTGACCTCGTGAGATTAAAACTTTCTGATCATCCCAAACATAGTTGGTAAAGAGCTTCATACAAAGAGAAGACTTATTATCATAACCTTCAATCTCAGAAAGAATAAGGTCTCTATCAGCAAGTTCCGCATTAAGTTGTTCAATAGTTTTCTTCTTTGGTGCCATTGAATATAAGAGGGAAAATAGGAAAAATAGAAGAGGTTGCAGAGGCAGAAGCGGTGAAGAAGATGAGTAAGAGAATAAAAAGCAAAAACAAAGGATAATATTTATAAGAGAGTTTGATGAAGATAAAAATTCATTAATACGAGTAAGCGTGAACGGTTGAAAAGAACTGTTATGAAGAAACGTGTCAGAAAGATAAGGGAAAAGTAAAAAGACGTGTTGCGAATCTGAAGGGTGGTAATAACTACACTAAATTTACGAGAATAGGGATTCTCATGACATTTCTTCTTCAAAGAATTGACATGAGAAGAGGCAAGATGTAAGTACTGAATATCGCAAGATAATAGTTCACGAGTATCGGGAGAAAAGAGTTATAAAATGTTACGATGATAGAAGAAGCGCAGAGAAATATGAAGTTTTGCGAGGATGGAGTAATTTTGTGAGTATGAGTTGCGATACTTCGTAACTCATGTACAGCTGCATAAAGTTTTACTATAAATAGGAGTTCAAATGTAAAATTCGAGAGGTTCCTTTAGTGAGTGTTAGAAAATATTTTAGGAAAGAGAATAGAGAAAGTTGTAACTATTCTAATTCCATTTAGATACTTCTTTGTGATCAATTGAGAACATTAATAAGAAAATTGTTATTCATCATCAAGAACTTCTTGAGTTTTACTAATTCTATTGAGGGTGTAGTTGTAGGTTATTCTGCAACTACACTTTATCTTTCAATTACTTGGTCATCATGGAAAAATCTATGAACATGATTTCATCAGTTATATCTAAATTGAAATACATTCATCGAATGATAATCCTTCTCGAACTTATGTCGTATTGCTTAGATGGAAATTAGTGGGCTTTATTTGTCTACATTAGTCGATAAATATTATGTCATTTTGTGGTCTCGAGATGACACAACTTTGTTGCAATTGCAGTGCGAAGCATTGTATGGAAAATATGTTGCAAAGAAAACAAGTCTTTAGAGTACCAAATTCTGATTCTTCCATTAAGAAGTACGTTTTTTCCATTTTTGCGGATTGTGTTATTTTTGAAGGAAATAAGTTGTTGGTTGATTGGTATGGATACCCTGTGCGGGCTGTGCAATAACAGTCTATGACCAAATATTTTTTTACTAGCAGACTAACTTCATGGTGTTTGAATTTATTATATGTGTTTCTGTGGCTTCTAATTAGGCACGCTCTTTCATCAACGAGAAAAATAGTGGGATAGACACCTGTACGTTATATTTCATGCAAACCTATCACTACTACTAACTAAAATGGATTAGTCTTTATACATCTAATCTTCACTTAGGTTGTGGTACGAGTGATTATATGTATGAGTACTAACCCAATTTCAGTTAGACCATACCAGCATCACCAACTATATAGTTTTACAGAGTTCTACTCAACAACAAAGTGCAATAGGTATGCTCACTTGAAAATTAATTTTGTTTTGATACCATGTTGTGGGTTATATTTAATGTTAGTTTTTCATGTTCATTGGTTTGTTGCATGTCAATCATTATTTTCATCAAGGAAACTGGGTTTTGCTGTCATTGATTCCGAGCGTCCAGTTATTTATTCGTTTTAATTATTTGTGACCAATTAATAAATGTTCATGTCTGTTAAGGTTTTGTATAAGGGTTTGGGGAATTCTATCCACACACTAGGGTATAGAGTAGAGTTTTTGTGATTAGGGTATTTCTACCTTTTTTATTATGATTCCGGATTCCGATGGAGTTTTTTGTAAACAAAGAAATTAGTGACTATCGGTACACCTTGAAGGTGGGTCAGGATAGGATAGACAAGAATGTTTAGCCTATGATTCCTTTGGATTTTTTGAACTTCTTAATATGTGAAGATAAAATAACTAATTTGTCTTTAATTGCTAATTTTATGCATATAGATTAGTTTTTATCTTTACTTTATAGCCAATAGAAATGTTGTACAAATATTTTTTTCCGCCTCTTTGCACCTCCTTGGTTCTTTTAGTTTGATTCACTTTAATCATTTTAGTGTGCTGATCATGATTTGTCTTATTCTAAATTACTGATCTTATATTTTTGATGACACGTGGAAGATAACTATTGAGTGGCACATATAAGATTGGAAAGGGATATAACACCGCGCCTTTCGAAAATAGGTCAATTGGTGATGTGGTGGTCTAATAAATTACTGATCTTATATTTTTGTTGACACGTGGCAGATAGCTATTGAGTGGCACAGATAAGATTGGCAAGGGATATAATAATGTGCCTTACGAAAACAGGTCAATTGGTGATGTGGTGATCTAAGACTCTGGGGGATTACCACATTATTATTTGTTGTTGTTCTGCAAAACTCATGTTTGAAAATTTAGATCAATGTTGTTTTTTTATTTAGTGATCAGAGAAATGGGGTTTGAACTTCTGATTATTATTCTGATTTTTGGTTTTTAGGTGTTTGTTGTCGGACATGATTGGGTGCTATGTTAGCATGGTATTTTTTTTTTCAGTAAGCAGAGTTAAAGCTATAGTGGATTACTTCAATTTCAAAGAAAAGCAGCGACTAAGACCAGTTGAGAGTTTAAAGCTACTTCCAGTGATAATTATGGAATTCGCCAATTTCAGGTTTAGTTTTCTTTTTCTTTTTCTATTTCTGTTTTACCTTTTACTATATTGTGATGCCCTTTTGTGTACTTTTAAAATAACTTACCTACTGTTAGTAGTCATTGGCCAAAAAGCTGATCGTAATTTGAATTTCTCAATCCATTAGATGAATATACTAAGGTCCCAAATGAAATAAAACTCCAAATTACCAATGCATAAAGAATTCAACATTTATATGAGGAATAACTAATCTTGACATGATCCATTATTAAGTTAATACGGAAAATGAAGTCTTAAGTTGTTGGCTACAAAAATATTAAACAGCCATGAGGTCTAGCATGGTTGAAAAAATAAGAGATGTAACTCGGTGCTTCAGAAAACATCTCGTGTGGTAGTCAGCTTATCACTGTGGTAATATCATGAGGTTTAATGAGTAATTTCAAATTTGTGATGAACATTCATGAATATCTTAAATGAGCTTCTACATGGTGACCATAACTTAGATAGGGGAACTAGGCCTTAAGAAGATGAGGACTTATCTTTTCTTCAGTTTGGTCTATAAGTAAAAATCATGACTGAATCTCCGTATAAACAACTTTTGATTATGCCCAAAACATGAATACTTATCTTTTCTTCAGTTTGGTCTGGAAGTAAAAAAAACATGGCTGAATCTCCGTATAAACAATTTTTGATCATGTCCAAAAAGTCAAAGATTTGTCGATAGCTCCCTTTCTTTGAGAACCAAATTTTCTAAACTCTGATTTGACCTACAACATTTCTTAACCACCGGATGAAGTATACAATATACATGGCTAATGAAGTTGAAGGCAACAAAAAAATTAACAAACAACCTAATATAACTTTAGTTCTAGAATTCATTATTTGAAGGGCTCTCAAAGATAAGTGGGTTGAATGTGACTTAAGATACAATGGGTGTGATGTAATGTAGGCTTTCAACATTCTTTTTCTCATGTTTTCTGAACTTCTATTTTATCAAGCACTAAAACCTCAATGAGTAAGTTTAAGGCTATAACCGAATAAGATTGATAGAGTTAAGTATCTCTTTGATATAACAGACGTTCCCTCGATAACAATTAGATCAATACCGCGATATAATGCCTCCCAAAGAGCTTATATGCACTCTCAGTTAAACCAAGATAAGGAAAATTAGATAAATTAGCTCTAATTAGAGTAATGATAATTTGCCTAAAGAACAAAGATCTTGGTGAAGAAAATGTTGACTAACCTGTCGGATGCTGCCCATATTATACTCAACATACAACCACATGCAGTTGAACCTGTGACTGGTTAAACTAAAACAATAACCAAATATGTGAATAACAAGTTCATCTTAGCTAGAAGATAATGACAGATTAGAAAGGCATAAACCTCTCCGTAAGTCTAATGTTCATAATGTTATCAGATATTTTCTTCATTAAATTTTAAGTTGTACAAGATTTTCATAATTATTAACGAAATGGTATAACCCATATCTAAGGGTCACCAAAATATAGATAAAGAGAAATACAACTAGACGGGTTAAAGGTAAAACGATATACTATTACAGGTGCCACAATTAGATGATATACAATTAGACGGGTTATCCCACGAACATAACAAGCCAAGAAATCACCTTAATGAATCCAGAATAACAAGAACCACAGTGCAGACTTAGGTATAATTTAAGAAGTACAGTACCAGTAGGTTGGATTCAGTCTCTATAATATGCTCTGTACCATATTGCGGTTAAACCTATACAAAAGCGTGGGTGACCTACAAAAATACGACTAAGATTAAAGATAAGAACTGTTGCCGAAAAGATGTTTCTGAGTGACGCTGAAGATGGTGATGACATGGGTTATGATGATCTATGTTTAGCTAGATATTACATTGATCACTAAGAGAATATGATAGATTCTTGGTGATTGCGAACACCAGTTGGGATCATCAGGAAAGCACTTTTTTCTAATGGTAAAATCCCCAAGATTGTACGGAAGCTGTTGAATGTGTTTCAGAGTAGTTTTCATCACTAGACGTAGAATATATAGGAAATCAATCCAATTTCAATTTATTTTCTTTGGGTTTCAGTTTGTAACCATGGATTTTTATTTTTACACTGATTTTATGAATGTGTGTGGGACCTGGGCAAGTGATAAATACCAGAAAGAGATAAGGGAGACAATGAAGTTGTAGACGATTATTCATTGAGCTACATGTTGTTTTCGATCTTAAATCTTCACATTTCCATATTCTCTAATTATGTATGATGTTGTTTTAGATGTAGTTTTATAGTGGTTTTGAACTCTTATCAGCTTGCAACTCTGAATGGTATACACGCTCTTCATCAGATCTAGATCGGTATTGGGCTACCATCTCATTGCTCCCTGTCTGTAAATATCAAGATCTACTTCTTTAGGTAAAGATTATCCCAAATCTTTGTCATTAATTTATACCCCACTACATACAATTTCTCCTATATATCCCCCCCTAATGTTGGTAATTAATTTATTATCAGTTCTAAATCGATGTTTGATTGTTTTCTATAAAAAATTTTGTTTTGGGCTCCTTCTTCTATGATTTGTCTAAGCGTGTATATACATTTTCCTTTACAAACGTTCAACAGTTATATTTTTCGTTATAAACGTTCTATAATTACAAGTGTCTCAACTGTTTTGTGATAATACTATGTCCATTTTATTTCTTACTGAATAAAGAAAAGCAAAGAAAAAGTTATTTTATTTCTTCTTTCATTTTATTTCGAATTCCAAATTACAAACACAAAATAGAACTAAGTAAGCTGCGCATATCATAAAACTTAATCATCCTTTTTTGGTAATTTATGCTGATTCTTTTGATTATAATCTGAAATGTAGACGAATGAGAGAACAAAGGGAGCACAATCGCAGAGGGAAGGGAGGGGTTGACAATCAACCCAATTTCATAAAACTAAAAGGTCCTTTAATTCCTTTATTGTTAGTATTCATTTAAATTTCTGTTTTAAACTCTCTTTACATTGTATATTGTCTTAGAAATTGGTGTAGGGAGATAGTTTAGTTAATTAGCTTCTTTACCAACAGGGAAGGCTAGATACAATATATATGCATGTAAAAAATAACAAGGCAGGTCTTGGTTGGAATACAGTAGAGAAGAAAGTGAAGTTGTTTCCTAAAAATTCTGCCTCGAGATGGAGAGGTAAAATTGTGAGTCCTTCCCTCTCTCATTCTGTCAATTTTGATTGCTTTACATAAAATTTTGAATGATTTCAGGCTGATAATAGGTTTATGGAGCGCTTAAAATTACCTTATTTCTGTAATAATCAGCCACCACCGATTGGTAACTGCTGCACACGGCTCAGCCTTTTATCAAATAATGTAGCCATTATGTACCAAAACCTTCCATTTCTGCAGCTCAGGCTCTAATTAGCCCGGATAATTCATATTAATATTATGAGTTTATGTTTTAAGTTGTTCCCTTAGAATCCAAAATCTCATGAACAGATTAATCTAAATGATAAGTCTTAATTTTTCATAATAAATTTGTGATTTACATACTACGTTTTATTTGGTTGTTATTGGTGGTGTTTAGTTTGATAGTTAAATGACGATAAAAGTCATTTTAAAAGAATATTTGTTAATAGAGGTTGTGGAAAATTCATTTGAAATATTAACCATATCTTTTATGTTTATAAATATGATCAAGCCACTAGATGGAATGGAGCCAGCTGGGCTGGATGTAAAATTTTGTGAAACCTGGCTTCCAAGTCCATCAGTAATTAATTGCATCTATTAGCAAGATTTTCATCCCCATAGCAAGATTTATGGCTCCTTGACCATTAGCTATCAATTTTGTTATGTATGTTTGTAGATATCTTAGAAATTGTTAAGTTGATTGATGTATGGACTTAACAACGCATGAGTGACTACGCTAGGGTGAAGCAAGTATCGTTAAACTAAAATGTGTATGTGTGGATTGCAGTGAATTCTTGACGCTAACCTTAATTTACAGATTAATTTGCATTTATTATATATAAATTACCAGGATCCAAGAGTGGTGTACCAACGATCACGTCACGAGACATGGCTAGGTTCACCAATGGAGATTTACAATTACACAAGTCACACACGGCATCATGCATTTATCATGAACGTTTAGTTGAGTTCTAGTGCAAGAGTTATACGATGTTTAAAGAAAATATGTAGATGGGAAAATTGATTTTTGTGATATACCAAGTGTCTAAATTTGCCTAGAAAAGGAAAATCGATTTATGTGATATGCCAAGTGTCTAATTTGCCATAAAACCAGTTATGAAGAACAAAATATACCACGTATAAAGTATACATGGGATATAGTTAGTTGATCAGGAAGCCAACATTGTTCTGAGTTACTTGACCACAAATATTTCGCCGGCAAGGAAAGGTTGCATTTTCCATGAGTCTGTGGTCATGGAATCAGGGAACGGTCGACAATTGTTGCTTTTATAATTTTGGGTTAATTATCATCGATGTAACTTTGAGATATAATTATTTGGGAACATTATCTATATACCCCTACTATGACACCCCTTGCAAATATACCCTTATGAGCTTTACAAATACCCCAAAGCTTAATACATTACTAAAATACCCTCTTTTATATAGTGTATATACAAATCCACCAACCAATATTCAAAAAACAAAAAAAAAACAAAAAAACTACCTACACTGACCACCACCACTGTCCACCGTCAACCACCATCAACCGCCGCCTCCCACCACCAGCGCCGCCCAACCACCACCGCCGCCGACCAACCACCACCGCCGCCACTGACCACAACCGCCGACCACCACCACCACCACTGCTGTCCACCAATCACACCGTCGCCGCCGCTAATAACCGCCACCACCACCTACCGCCGCCGCCAACCACCACCACCACCGATGACCACCACTACCATGTGGAGTCAACTTGCTGAAGTTGTGTCCATATAGGAGGCAACTAGCTCAAGTTGTCTCCAATAAATAATGTTCATATCAGAGGCAACTAGCTTAAGTTGTCTCCAAAAGTGGAGGCAACTAGCTTAAGTTGTCTCCAATAAATAGTGTACAGGAATAAGTTGCAAAACAAAATGGAGACAACTAGCTCAAGTTGTCTCCAAATGTGGAGGCAACTAGCTCAAGTTGCCTCCGAAACTGAAAGCAACTAGCTCAAGTTGCCTCCGAAACTGAAAGCAACTAGCTCAAGCTGTCCTTTACTTAACTAGCTTGTTACTGGTTTTTTCGCCATGATGCATACACAACGCCATGATCAAGAAAGAAGAACCTATCTATGTGAATGAGGCATCACCCATGACCTTGTCACAGAACTAATGCTAAGCCCAAAGTTCTAACCCACAAACCATTTACTTTCGCTGTTCTACCACATGCAAAGGTCAAATCTAACAGAACTACCAAATATATCAAAAAGGAGCATCGTCTACAGTACATCATATACGTTACATGAGTTCTCAAGTTAAATAAGAATCTTGTTTGGAGTACTACATATCATTATACTTGGAATTTCCTTATGGTGACTGTATCCAAACACTAACAAAGGAACAAGAGGATACTGAGAAAGCTATCACCTACAACATTTCTATGATGCTCGATTACTAAACCACTACAATTCTATACAAATTACTGTAAATGATACGTCGAATTCTATCCATATAAGCCCAATCAACTTCAAATTGAGCCTAACAAAATACACATATGTATTCAAGTGAAATTCAACACAAGTCAATTACCAATGCAATCATCCAACAAGTTTCATATTCATCAATCATAACTTGAAAATACAACAAAAAACATAATACAGTAGCATACATCGCAACTAAAAGAAAACTCACCTCGAAAAATGAATCCCAAACTAGATTACAGCTCTCCTCTGTAACACCTTAGCTTTCTCAACATCAATAATAGGCTCAACCAATTTAACAACATTATCCAATTTCCCTTCCGCATTGACAACAACATAATCAAAATTCCTCATATGTTTAACCTCTTCCCTTGCAGTGTTAATCCTAACAATCAACGTATCAATCGTTTCCGTCTTCCTATCCACCAACCGATTCACAAGTTCTTCTTCACTCTCAGCAACTAAAAACACAAAAGTCGCAGAATACCCCAATATCTTCCTCAATGTAGCTGCACCTTGTATATCAACTCTAAGTATAATATCCTTCCATTTGGACATAAAATCTCTAATTTGTTGTTTAGGTATACCTTTATAATCACCATAAACTAATTCATATTCTAATAACTTATTTGAATCAACTAATTCAAGAAATTTCTCTTTACTTACAAAATGATAATCAACTCCGTCAACTTCACCGATTCGTTTCTCCCGTGTCGTCTCCGTCACAACGAAATGCAATCCCTGACGAACTTCACGTAATTTCTTAATCACAGCATCTTTACCAACACCGGACGGTCCACTAATCACAATTATGAGTGGATTAAGATTTGGTGTGAATGGATCGAAACTGAACGGTGAGCCAAGTACCGATTCGATACCTCTGAGTAATTCAGGTTTTGTTGATCCTGTTACTGATGGTAGTATCGTTGATCTCTTTGCCTCGTCCAATTCATTGTTGTTGTTTTCGGATGATAAAAATATTGAAATTGAAGAGGGAGGATAGAATTTTACCTGTGATTTTGATGATGAAGAGATTGCTAAAGGGATGAATGAACGATGGAGATTTGTTTTGTACCGATTTCCATCTCCATTCTCGTTGCCACATCATACTCAGTTGTTGAATCACAGCAAACCCCCGATTAAATTCCACCATTGCATCTGAAAGACGGAGATTAGATTGAATCACAACAAACCCCTTAGTACCTTGTTGTTGTATTTCTTACTCAGTTGTATTTCTCTATTGAATTACCAAAATTGAAACCAAAGAAACCAGATCTAAATCAACACTTATACTCTCTGTTCGATCTGTCTTCATCCATCTAACCCTTTATCCCTCTCAGATTCAGATCTACTCACTTAATTTGTTCTTGATCCCCTTTCAAAATTCCGTTCGATCTCTCTTGATAATAATGGTGGTGTTGGTGGCGTTGACGGCGATGGAGATGATGGTGGCGTTGGTTGTGGTGGTGGCGGAGATGGTGATGGCGACGGAGATGGAGATGGAGATGGTGAGAGTTGGGTTGGTTTCTGTCGAGTTAAAAAATGAAGAAGAAACCAAAGTATAAGACGTGAAGGTTAAAGTAGGGATTATGTTAATTATTTTGCTTTTCATAATTTCGATTCTGCCATCAGGGGTATTTTTAAAGACCCATAAGGGTATTTTTGTATGACCCATGGATAGTAGGGGCATAAATAACATTCCCACTAATTATTTTAGCCTTTACATGTACAGGTATTTAGGGGTATTAAAGGATATTATAAAGAATCATAACTGATTATTTTATACCCTTCTGTCTCTGTTGAGATGAAGGTTTATGGTATTTCACGTAGTTTAATGAATATAGAGATATTTATTTCACTATTAAACAATAATTTCATATATCAATTATTAAATAAAGCTTTTGGTTGGCAACCTAACAACAAGTTGGGTTCCAACACCCTTTTGGATAGCTATGCCTAGACTATGAGAGATATTATATGATTTTTTTTTCATCTATGCTCTTGATAAAAATCTTTGACCGTTAATAGTTATGGTCAATCAAAATTCCTCCTCGTCGTGTATTCATGGTGTGGAAGGTTTTACATCATAGAATAGCTTCAGACGACAATGTGAGGTACTACGGGACTGACACAGTGAATTGCTGCAATCTCTGTCAAACTCCATTCTGTGGTGAATCTCAAAACCACCTATTTTTTGGTTGTGTGTTTGCTACTGCGCTATGGAGTTGGATTATGCAGGTTTTCGAACACATGCTTATCTGCTCAGATGTAGGCTCCAATTTTAAATCAGTGAGACATTTTATGGGTTGTTCTCAAACACAAAACCTGCTCTGGGTGGCGGTGGCGAGCTGCATTTGGACCATTTGGTTTTGCCGCAACGAGCTAAGATTTTCTCATTGGGTTATCTCCTCTCATCAAGCAATCAAGAGGCTCTCCAACCTGGTGGTGGAGTCTAGTAGACATAGTGGAGGATTTTCTTTTTACACGGCTGCAGATAAGAGAATTTTGGATCTCCTGGGCATCAAGAAGCGAGATCCGAAAATGCCTAGATCAATTGAGGTAAAATGGTTGCCTCCGGCGCAGGGGTGGATTAAAGCTAACACAGATGGCTGCTCTTTAGGTAACCCGGGCCCGTCTGGCTGTGGTGTGGTTTTTCGCGACTCAAATGGGCTAGTGAAAGGTTATTTAGCGCAAAATCTGGGAATTACCAACTCCGTGTTTGGTGAGATGTGGGGGGCAATATATGCTTTTCTTCTAGCCCGTACGAAGAGAATTAGAAGTATGTGGTTGGAGTGTGACTCATCTTTTGTAATACAAGCTATCAAAAAACCGGATTTAGTGCCTTGGATGTTAAGGATGCACTGGAATAACTGTTTGAAGTTCGCCTCATCCATCCGGCTAATATGTACTCACGTTTTTCGAGAAGGGAGCTCGGTAACTGACCTGCTTGCAAAACACGACGCTACTATGGAATCCCGTTGGTGGATAAGTCCACCAACTTTTACGAGACGAAATATGTCCATGGATAACTCTGTACTCCGTTTTACAGATTTCGAAATATGTAACTTTTTGGTTTTTTCTTTTTCTTTACTTGGTTTCGTTCGCTCCCTCTGTTTCTTTTTGGAGGTAAGGCTTGGCCCCCCTCCTTCTTTTTTCTTGGTTTAATAAAATCTTTTTTTTATCAAAAAAAAAAAGTTATTAGTACATTAAGAAAAACATATTGTGCAAAATGAAAAAGTACTATTGGCTTTGTGGAAAAATATAATATCTTCAAGCATTAAGACTTGAAAATAACCTTAAACCTTCATCTAATGTGAGAGGAAGGGATTAATAAAGAAATATTTTATAAAAGCGTCTAGAATTTAATGTGTAAGATCATAGTCATGGAACATGCAGTTGATGCAGTAGGGTCGTAAACTAACCAAAGACATTCAGAAAACCTTCAATTGACCTTGTGTATATTGCCAAATGCGCCGACCAATAATTGACTGATGTTGACCATTTGTATATTATCAAAAGGTTTTTGTTTTGCCGCCAAATCATCACCCAAATACTCTTCCTCATCTAATCAGTCATCTCAGCGACTGCAATATTCCACAAACACTGGGGCAGTATTCTATCGGGTTAAGTTGTTAATTGGGTAAGAGATTATGTCATTTAACTAATTCATATTTTGGTAGGAAAATAGACGGTCAAAGTCAGTTTACGACCCCAATTGTAACTGCATGTTCAATGATCCAAATCCAAATTATGCAAGCTAAACTGGGAGCGTAGGCGTATTGATGTATTATTGTCACGTTTTTGTAATCCCTGCACTCTATTACATGACTTCTGTGTAGTCTCACCTAGGTTGACCATATTAGGCTCATAATCACATGTTAAGTAAATCATATTTGTTTTGCTAAAAAGGACTATGATATTGTACTTTCAAAGTAAAGCACCAATAATTAATTTTTTTCATCGAGTTGATTCAATTTGAGCTCTTTTGTGTATCATTCTCTAAGCATATTGAAATATGTTTTGTAGAGAAAAAGGTGACCTTGTTTGTTTCTTCATTATCGTTATCACCATTGCATACTAAACTAGACTAATTTATAGTTGCCAACATGGATCCATTTATTCTTTTGATTTCTCTATATTTCAGTCTTCATAATGAGGATTGGTTTTAAAACTAATCAGGGATAAATATTGATGAAATCAAATCAAGTGATGAATATTTTATTTTTCAAGATATATTTTTGATGGAACTGTGCGTTTCAATATAAACCAATTCTATTAATGTTACTGGGTGTTCACTGATGTTATAGAAATATGGGTACCAGGAATGATATAAGTTAACTATTGCATAATTGACTAAGTTGTAGTCTTTTTAAACACATTGTTACAAAAAAAAAGTATGTACACATATGACTATAAGGAAAGGTTGAACCGTAGACGAAGTTTGTTTGAGAAAACGAGTTTCACGTACAGTTTCAAGTGTACATACTTCCTAAATTGTATGAATCATAAACGTATTGAGGACTCTATATTGAATCCTAAAATCAAGTGATGAATATTATTTTTTTCAAGATATATTTTTGCTGGAACTGTGTGTCTAAATTAATCTGATTCTATTAGTACAGATGTTACTATGTGTTTATTGATGTTATAGAAATATGGGTACCTGGAATGATATAAGTTAACTATTGTATATACAATTGACTAAGTTGTAGTCTTTTTTAATGCATTGTTACAAACAAACAAAAAATGTACACATATGACTATAAGGATAGGTTGAACCGTAGAACGAAATTTGATTGAGAAACCAAGTTTCCAGCTATGACGTGGACATAAAACTAGATAATTTCCTAAATTTTAAGAATCATATACGTATAGAGGACTCTACATTGTTTCCTAAAAACAGACAACCTCCAAATTCAGTTAGAATTCCATGTATACTCAAACATAAAACTTACAACCCGGCGTCAAAAATAGACCGTATAAAACAATAGAATAAACCAGTTTTAGTGATAAATAAACCTAATGAAAAAAAAAACAAAGATTACATATTACAATGGTTGAAGATTGAGAACAATAATAAGATACAAATTTGGAGAATAATAAAAAAAATGAAAATATTTATCGACCACAAGTTAGTTAAAATTTCTAATAGAAACCTCATATAGATGAAGAACATATCATTAACATCAAACCGATATTAACAATGGAAGAATGGAAGAAACCATTCAAAAGGATTCCTTGGACATACCATAAAGGGCCAAAAGAATTAAATGACAAAATAATTGCAATATTTTACTGAATCAACAGATTGAGCAAAGTCATACGAGATTCTTAGGGTACGCTCTCATTGAGCAATATAAATTTAAGACAAAATGAATCAAACATCTACAAGATGGACAAATTTATGGATAACTATAAGAGAACACATAATCACGAGCTTAAAAGGTTTATAAAATATATAAAATTAGACAAAGATTATGGTATTACATTTGATCAATTCTTAGCATTGGAAGGCACTGAAGTGATCAACAAAAAAAGATTAGAGTTCAGCAACTGAAAAAACCAAAATTTAACCTGGTATATTGTTGTAAATAGGCAACACTTGCAAATTGGGAGGAAGTCTTTGAAGATGCACCAGTAGAGTTACTATGGATCTTCTTCCACCAAATAAGATGTTCAAACTGGAAATCTACAGTGCTTTTGTTATTCTTACTAATAACACTGTGGTGTTGATGGTGATTTGTTATTGTAGTTGGGCAGTGATTCATGGGGTTGCTTTTTCAAGCTTCGAATTGTATAAATTGTGGAGGTTGTTTGGCGTACAACTGTATTGTATTGGAGTAGGTCTGGGCCCTGAGATTTCACCAAAGAAAAACAAAATTTACTGCGAAAGATGTAATAATTTACTGGATAAAGACTTCAAAGAAGATGCAGAGTCTAATGATGCGCGTGGTGAAAAGCAACTAAAGAAGCATCTTGACATCATTAAAAAGGTAACAATCTCTGTTTTTTGAATATTTTTTTGAACTTAAAAAAAAAATAGACAAAGAAGTGATTTTATTACTATGAAAACAAGAAACCGAGCAAGTATACAAAGCAAATATATTAAGGAGTGTTTTTTCCAAATCATGAATATGAAGAGCAAATAAATTAATATGGAGAATATATCTATGAGGATGAACGAAAACTAAGAAAACGATAAAATGAAAAACAATATCTACATCGAAAATACAATGTCAACATGGATGGAATCTGGAATCGACAAAGAATAAAAATACCTCAAAAAAAGTCTTATAGTATGTAAAATTGAAGAAATAAGCTGGGAAGTCGAGCATAATCCAAATAAGGATTCAATTTTTTCGTTTATTTGTTACAAATTCCTAAAGGACAACAATTTCCTTATCATAACTGTTTCCTCAGTTATAATAAAAAAAAAAGCTACATAAATATAACTCGAACTAAATTTGGTAAGATTAAAAAAATATACTAACAAAATATGGGAAATCAACGAATTGAGTAAAGAGCATAGAAATGCACCTTCATTGTTATTAAAAAAATATACTAACAAACTTTCTTTCGCTGATTTCAGCTTCAGTTATAATTCAAAAATAAGCTATATAAAAAATCTATGTAAAGAGCATAGAAATGCACCTTCATAGTTAGAATCACATACAAAGCGTATCACCTTTCTCGCCTCCAAGGTTAAAACAACAAAACTAACTTTTATGTTCAATCCTTTTATTTTTATTTATGTATATATCGAAGGAAAATATCATGTTTTTTTTAATGATATTGTATTGCTTATAACATAAAAATGAAGGCAAGGATTTACTCTTTAATGAATGAGACCCATGTATGGATTTATTGATCACTGAAATAAACTCCGATGAAGACGCAAAAGAAACATGTGATAGTAAGGAACTAAAGTCGCATCTTTACAAACCTAAAAAGCTAAACAATTTGTGTTTACCAACAACAATGCTACAAAAACAGATACTTACATGTATCAACTATGAAATTATGTGGTTTCTAAATTAACAACCCTGAGAACCAAAGCATTCATAATATTATCTTACCCAAATTTTTCTGTTTGTGGGATCTGAAGATAGAAGACAAGTGCACCAAGTATGGGTCTGCGAGAAGATTAAAGAATTAAGCAGAGCGCAAGCAAAGGGTCTGGAAAAATAAAAAATAAAAACT
Source organism: Papaver bracteatum (assembly GCA_023529315.1). Taxonomy (NCBI): domain Eukaryota; kingdom Viridiplantae; phylum Streptophyta; class Magnoliopsida; order Ranunculales; family Papaveraceae; genus Papaver; species Papaver bracteatum. The sequence continues at coordinate 1,060,430 of JAJJWX010004157.1, forward strand.
AGAGAAGGTGTATAGAACCAACATTGACAAAATTTGGAACCAAGAAAGAAATAGACAACGCAAATTTAGGAAATCAGCGAAAGAAAGTTTCTGACTTATTGATTATGAAAATTACGAATCAAGTACATGTGAATATGCTTCGGGGCTAGAATCAGAAAAATAAATTTGCATAAAATTATTTTTTTATATATAAATATAAATTCATTTAGTGTTTTAAATTTGTTTGGAACTAATTGTACCATTGTATCTAACGTATATGATCCTTCGTCACAAAATCAGCCGCCAACCATATAAGATTTAACAGAAAATTGGATACCAACCATTCAAGATTTGAGATACAACTTCAAAATGGATGGTATATCATAGAATTGAAGGAACAAACATAATACAATGAATATATACTACTGCTAAAACTATCTTAGATATTACCTGATCTTGGTTTTCCTGTTGAATTCCTAGATGGCAAACAGATTGAACGTGTACCGCATCGGAAAATCAAACTACGAATTGGATCGAGAATAGTGATGCAAGGGTACAATTGAAGTTACGATTTACTTGGATGAACCAATAGTCACAAGAGGTGCCATACTTTCGGTTGTGAAATTAATCGACAACTGTATCACATCTACGAAATTACATGGATGTGGTGAAATAGTTTACATACAAAGATAAACAACATACACATATTTCCAATCATTGCATTTCGTGTTGCACTGGAAGCAGTTTCCTATAAAAGTTGACGATCAATAGTAATAAAAGCTCTTAAAATAAGAGCGCATTATATAATGGCCATGTTGAGAGCCAGTTCTATGTAAGGTGGATCATCGAACGTAGGCCAAAACTAAGACTTAGAAACAAGAAGAATTCTTTCTTTAAAGATGAAACCTTTTAGTTTAGATGGAAGCAAGTACATTTGCGAAGGTTTTTGTGTGGCTTCTCGAATGAAACTATGTAAAAAATCATTATGCACAGATGAAGCTTATCCAGGAAACTATTATGCTTCAATTACAGACCTTCTTCGTTTCTTCAAAACAAATATCTTCTATTTTCGATTTCCATATTATACACTAAAATGATCCTGTTATTTTTGATAAATTAAAGTACTTCTACACTTTAATTAATGACCTTCTTCCAAATATCTTTTTTTTTTGTATTTTTTATGGAAATGTGATTGTACAAATATATGAAACTTTCATATTTAATTTACTAACCATATAAGCATTCAAGGTATGATGCATAAAATAAAGATGAGAATATAATGCACAAATATGCTTAACTATGCATTTTGTTTGATTGACCGTCTTATTATGCAAAGATACCATGTTAATAATGTATACAACAATACCAAATTATCATTTACAGTAAAAAACAGTAACAAAAAATAAATATAATTTCTAATCCCACACGTCACAAGTTTTGTTAGAATACATGAATTTATCTTTTGTTGTCAATATAGCAATCATTCAAAGCAAGTAATATATATTAAATAACTTTTAATATTAAAAGATAATATATAATTAAAAGCATGGCATGTAACAAAAAACTATCGAAGAATCCATTAAAAAATACAAAGCACCCGACAAGTCGCATGATATCATCGAGCAGGAGGAGTTTATAATAAATCAAACACTTGAAATTGAATATTTAGAGGACATGATATATAACGAAAAATCTGAACAATGCCTCACATGGTGAAACAGATACGCGAAGGTCATCTATACAAGAAGTTATGCTTAGATATATGCAAAATAAAAAGTACGAGCTTCAAAAAAAAATTAGTTTTTAAAATTTTGTTGTATGATTCCCATATTAATATTCCTTAAAAGAGTTGACCCAATTTGGACACTTTTGTTTTGTATCAATCTTTAAGTATATTGAAATATTTTTTATAGAAAAATGATGTCACCTTATTTGTTGCTCTCTCATAGTTATCTCCATTATGCATTAAACTAATTTGTAATTACCAACATTAATCCATCTGTTCATTTGCTGATCTATTTTGATTTTTAGTAATGATGACTGGATTTAAAACTAGACAGGGAAAATACTGATAAAACTAAATCAAATGACTGATATTTTTTTTAAGATGTACTTCGTTGGAACTATGTGTCTAAATATAAACTGATTCTATTGGTACTAATGTTGATGTTATTAGGTGTTCATAGATGTTATAGAAGTGTGAGTACCCTGTAATTATATAAGTTATCTATTGTATAATTGACTAAATGTAGTCTTTTTAAAGTATTTGGATATACTAGCTAACTAAGTTTTGGTCTTTTTTAATGTATTGTTACAAAGAAATAATATATATACACTTATCAATAATATAAAGCAGAGTTTAACTAACTTTGCCTATCTGAGTGGTGGTCACGATTTATCCTTGGCAAAGATAAATCAAAGGCTGTGGTTCTCCGTGCCACACCCTACAAGTCGCACACGTGGTGTTCATTCCAATATTATGAATTAAAAATGAATACTCAACTCAAGATATGGAATTTCAAAAATTATAACGGGGAGGTTCGAACTCATGACCTATTGTGTCATAAGAGTGACCTCTAACCATTGTTCCACCTTGGTTGGAATTGATAGAAAAGATAAATCAACAGTGGTTGTTTGTTCAACTTAATATTAATTAGTATAAGTGATTTGTCTAGAGAGAAGAAAAATCTATGGTCATGGTTTGTTCAACTTAAATATTAATTAATATAAGTGTTTTATTAATTGATGTCTCATTAATTTCTCATGATAAATGATTTATTAATTTTACATCATAAATATCCCTTAATTAATATTAATACATATCTCCATCAATAAATAATAATTTTGACAAAAATTATTTCAATAGGTATTAGTGGTGGTGGTGGTGGTAGTAGAGGAAGAAGTAAGTGGTGGAAGCGGTGGAAGGTGTTACTAAGTGGTGGAGGCGGTAACATTAGTTTTGGTGGAAGAAATAGTGGCGCTGGATGGTTTTAATGGCGGTGGTATTTTTTTATTTTCTTTTTGAATCAAAAATAATAAAAAAATTTACATGACGGGTAACATTGTATTGTGAAAAGTATAGTTGGTTGTTTTTGAAACGATCAAAAAAGGCGGATAACAAATACTTTTGGGATGATACCAAATCATATAAGACAAAATGGTTGTTTCTGGTACCACTGCTATCTTTGGTAACCGTTCGTACGCATGATTTTCAGTATTAACAAAAAACATATAGTTGAATAAATTAATTGACGACCTAAGTTTGTTAAATCTAAACTTTTTACATGACGTGTGGGATTAAAAGTTATAAGAGTGCCCAATATTCTACGAGGGATGGAAAATGGTGGTGGTGGAGAAAGAAGTGATATCTGGTGGTTTGTGGTACTGGCTGGTTTTGATGAGTAGTAATTGACTATGTTAATTATGTGCTGCTACAAAAGGATAACACTATAAATTAGAAATGTGGCTGATCGTCTTAATGCTAATATAAACTCGGTTAAAATACATGAAAATTAAGAAGAAAAAAAAAACATTTGGATGTCACGTTATATAATAAACTAGGGTATCACCCAGGCCTTCGGCCTGGGCTCAACCTCTCGTGCGCCTTCGGCGCGAAGGATTTTAGGATTCGGTCATGCTTTAGGTACCTAAGAATCCATTCGGTTGTTTGCATATTCAAAATAATGTGAGCTGCATCAATTATTGTCTCACTGTAACCTGTGAACAGTGATGACCTATAAAATTTAAAACAAAAACATATTAATCTTAGCTAGCATCCAACCAATCTTCAATCTTAGACAGCATGTAATGAATTCAATCTTGGGATCCTTTGTAATTCAATTAGCTCTTTTTGGGGTTGTTTCGTAACACAGTCTAATAACACTCTCATTCATTGTTGTTTATTAAGAAACGACGAACATTTGGTCATTCGGAATCTGGGGATGAAATAATAGGCTGATAAGTCCTACCAAAGACAAACTTTGTTTGGTGTATACCATGGCGGTATCACCCCAGAGCACCAAATACAACATTAAAATTTGAGAACTAAATTCGAAATTTAATTGTGGATAAAATAGAAAGATAAAGTTACATCCACAAAAAAATTCAAGCAAATCCAAAGTACACAAATTTATCCGCTCCAAACCGGAGATAGGTTTTGCAAGATGCCATCCAATAACATCAACCAAGTTTCGAAATTAATAGTACAATAAAAAAAATTACTAGTTACTTTCACTTTTTCAATTTACTATTTTTAAAATTTAAAATAAAAAAAAAATATTTTTGGGCATTTTTCTCCTGGGTTTGACAGTTGGCAAACTGGTAGTCCCCTTTATCGCCCACATCCATCTTATTGCTATTGAGGGAACGCATGTTCTTTTTAGAAGAAACAAAAAAAAAAGAACTTCAAATACTGAAAGCAGACATTACATTCTGGGCATTGGAAACTTAAAGGAAAATGACAAATAATGGCTTTAAGGGAAAATTAAATGAGAGAAAAATAAGTAAATCCGACACCGGAACGGCCTGGCCAAACCATGTGATTAATTTCAAAGCAACAATGTATACATACGTTTCTGCATCATTAACATTTTTAATCCAATTTGCAAAATAAATTTTCCAGCAACTTATTTTTCCCTTCTACCTATCCCAGTAGCAAGATAAGAGAACAAAGTGATTGATGGTTAAACAAAAAGTCAATGTTTCCATTACATTGAAGCACAGAAAAGCTAATAACAAACTCAGGCTTCTAAGTGAATCACGCCATTTCCACTTAGTGTTTGACATGTTGACGAACAATTGTGGGCGGTCATGAATAATTTCATAGATGCTCCTATGCACTGCGCTGGGTGTTGGACACATTCTTTAACGCCATATGTGTTCCTGGTTTCCTTTGATATGGGTGGTTTATGCAAAAACATAAGCGCAAAATGGTTAATAGAGAAGAAAAAGAACCTAAGAGAATAAACCAAAAAAAAAGAGAAGACAAAAACACAGAAAATCCAAAAACATCGAAATGTAAAAACAACAACTATGGGAAAGCAAGAGATTGGGCCAAAAGAAAAGAAAAATATTAGATTCAACACGGAGTATGGTTAAAAAAATTAATAAAAAACATCCAAAAAAAAAAAAGTAGAAGCCAAAACAAACATTGAACTTCAAAATAGGAAAAAGTCCATGGAAGCAGTAACTACGAAAAAAGCAAGATATTGAATTTGCTAATACCTAAAGGTTAAGACGATCAAACCTTGATCTTCATCATTGATTTGTATTTGCGAACAGTCGTTGTATTCACTGTTGAATATATGACTGAATCCAAATTCGCATCTTCAAATTTCAACGAACAAATTCCATTGTAACATCTGCACAAAGCAAACAAAGCAAATCAAAAGTGAATATTGATTAACAGGAAAAGCAGAAATTACCAACTAACAACTACGGCAAAGCAAAAAGTCAATTACTTCATTCTGATTTATAGAGGCGTACATCGTTGCATATTGGATTTCATACACCATATTCAAAATGAGCCTGTAATATAATTTTTTGGGTACCACCTTTCTTACTTTGTGACTGATAACATGGTGAAAGAACCAACTCTTTCACTGATACTGTGATAGTGCAAAGTGTATTACAATAACGTTAATCTTCAGCACAACGATACTCATATCCTCCTTTCGTCGCACTTTTGAATGAGAATGATAAGAGCAATGGAGACGGTAACAAACCAAACTCATTAATAAAGTTTGTCCATTCATTCCAAGGGTGGAAACAACATCCCGCCGAAGATGCTTTCCTGCATCATCCACACACAACAAATATTAACTAACACACACAGAAAGATATTTACTCACAACTATTTTCGTTAAAATCCAAAAGAACATACCCATGATTCAGCTTTTCCTTCGGAAAAAAAAAACATGGATCGGGCCCTAAGAGAAAACGAAAAAGAAACCAACAACAGATACGTACTCATGTAGATTTTTCTAAACCAAATGAATATCGTCAAACACACGTCATTGCACTTACCGTCGAACACACTCTCTAATGTTATCTCAATTATGGCTGCAAAAATTGAAGGCTCTTACTTTCTAATATCGTTGCTTCAAAAATTAAATCCTGATCGATTGGTTACCTAAAAAAATTTCAAGCAAAGAGTTAGCAGTTACGGTTTCTAATAAAAGTGGGGAGTTGAATAGCTTGGGTAGTTTTGAAACCGCAGAACAGGGGCGGAGCTAGTGTATAGTAAGGGTGTGCAATTGCACACCCTGCCAAACTAGCTTTAAAGCCTAATTTAGCCCATTGTTTTTAATTTATAGGGGTTTTAAGTCTATTTTATCATAGTTGCACCCCCTAGAATTTTTTTACTCCCCCTTAGTTAGATTTCTAGCTCCGCCCCTGCCGCAGAAGCACCAGCGATCAAAAGAAATCAAAAACAAAAGAAAAAGAACCAAAGAGCTAAAACTTACCGATAAAAACAAAAGAAATTGATGTTCTTGAAACAGGGATGAAAGTAAGCGATCAAAAGAAATCAAAACAAAAGAAAAATATTAGACCAGTTAGAGGGAAAGTGATAGTGCAGTTACATAGTTTGGAGTTGGTTTCCTACTTTGAAGGAAGTTAAAGAAAAAACAGGGGGATTAGTAAGACATCTAAGTAGGACACGTGCACAACTGTTGGCCTGGGTAAGACACGTTATAGAAAATTAGTTACAAAGATTTCATTGTTTCTTCCTGGATAAAAAAAAATGAACGGCCAGATCTGTCCCAAGGACAAAGGACGACGGATGGCCAAAAAAGACACTTTGCTATAGATTAGTGATAACACTAAAAACTACATATTTAGTATCAAGGTTTCTCCGTCCAATAGATAAATCTAAGGTTGTATTGAGATCCCGTAAGCAGAGGGCGAGTTGGTCTTGGATTTCTGAATGATAATGAATATAATGAAACGCTCCCTCTTGGTTTCTCCAATGAAAACCGAAACCTTCTAAAAAAAATAATCAATCGAACAAAACTTAGATGGAACGCATCACCACCAGTGTAAACTTCTCTAAATTGCTACATATCCAGTGAAATTTCTACAGATTAATCTGGTGATTTCGTCATACCGTAGTTTTTAACGAGGCATGCAATTAAATCTCTAATAGTGATTTTAAAGGTATTTAATAATTACAAAATTCTCTTATAAGTTTTGTTTATGCAAGTATTGATTTAACTTGGGTTCTTTTATATTTTTGTGTTAAGTTGATGACTTTTTAATTTGAATACATGTTTGGTTAACAAACTTTGATACATATAGGGTATTTTATTTGTAGAACTGATGTTAGTCTCTCATTTTTCCCGTTAGCACTTTGTTTCAATATGACTATGCTCTTTAAAACTCCAAATTACTTGAGTAACACTAGATGTGAGAACGTCATTCATGCACTACTTAGCATAGTTGGTGTGAAATCTTTTTATCCACGAATTTCTTCAATTTTATGTTATCAATATGATTGAGAAAGAATCTTACACATGTTTTGATTTACTATTATAAGTTTATTTTTCAACTCACATGTGTATATCTCAGCCTTCCAATAGCCAATGTTTCTTCATTTTTATAACTCTTACATTTGCAAAAAATAAATAAATAGTGTTTATCTATAGTAGGGAAAATATTATGGGTTTTTGCTTCACTCCTTAGAGCCTTAGTTATCAATAATTTCGGAACAAATGTATTCATAAACATCATGGAGTTGGATTGGCAGTTTAGGTATATGTACTGTTAGATGAAATATTCTTTTTGAAGTTTGAAATTATAATATGATGGAACAATAAATGGGGAATTTTTTTATTTACTGTATTTTTTATTTTTTTTCCATGTTGGCACAACATTATTACTCCGTCCAGATAATAAATTGGAATAACATGATTAAGTAAAAAATAAAAAGATCAGGTAACCCATTTTGTTTCCCAAAACTATTTGAATATCAAAATAATTATTCACGAATGAAATGAAGCAAGAGGAATGTGAACAATATCGTATTAGAGACAAAACATCTCGTGCCGTTACGGCACGGGTTAAGATCTAGTAGGACTATAAGGAGAGGTTGAGATGGGGCCTTAAGGCACCGGTGATACCAAGTTTGAATAATAAAAAACTGGCAAAACCTACTATTTCCGTTCCTCCAAATGATGGTTTGTTGGTTAAAGGGTTTGATTTTAACAAAAATGTTGACATGGAGTCTGAAAATGAAAGCAATGCTAGACTTGGTAAAAAACAAAGAAGTGATGAAAAACTTATGCTAGCTCTTCCATTCCTTATAATGATCAACTAGAGGATCCCGCACCAATAATAATGACCACCAAAGATAATGAGCAAGTTTTTGTAGAGATTGAAAAATCTATAGGAAAAAAAATGGAGGGAATCAGGTATATACTAGTCTTTTTCTTGTTTGATACAATTTCATTAAAAATATCTCTGCTTGCAATTTCAACATTTCTCTTACTTCCGAGAATTTTAATATTTATGTGTCCATTTTTCATATCATGAAATTTTTATCATGGGATATGTGTGGTTTTGGTAATAAGTACATGACAGGGTGTCGAACTCGCAAAAATAAATTCGTTATTTCTCTTTAAACTAACTAGTAGTAAACTGACAAGCAGGTTCATTCCTAAGGGATAATTGAGCTAAAGTTGTTGATCAATTTTTGAATAAGAATAATGCAAATATGAGGATGAGAATGATCAAGGACTCTTTCTCGGTCATGGAACATGAATCTTATCAATATAGCTATGTTTCTGCAAGGTACCTTGTTACTTACAACCCTAGAATAATTAGTACGCTCAACTATTCCGTCATTATGTCCTAAGTTCACCGGACACGAAAGTGCTCGACTACCGGATTCTACTCATTCGAGCTACCTAGAAGTACGCTCTCTAGATATAACTCGCCCAGGTGCTTTAAGTTCCGTGAGATAGGTTATTCATAGTGACTAATACAAAATCTCGATTCATCTACTAGTGACATTCATTACATATGGATATTTAACAAAATCCCATCATCAATAACCACATAACGCTACTTGTATTAAGAATCTCTAGATATTTATATTTCAAAGAGGTCTTAACTAGCAATAGAATTATTAATCAACCATTCAATTTGCAACTTAAACGATTCAAGAATAATTCACAAACAATTTTATCACGACAGAGAATAAGCAATAACAATATAATTGCAAGAAAAAAGGCAGTTTAAGTATCAATTCGAATTCAAGTTCCGGATGTCAAAATCGTCCATAATCAATATGATTAGTTACTGGAGTTCATGGCAAAATAACACAACAAACAAAAGTAACTTTTAATAATAAGCAAACCAATATAGCAATCTAGATGTGGTGAACGCGATGGTGGTGGATTGCAACTACGGAATGTGTGGATTGTTGATATGGATGATGGCGCTGCATGATAGATAAGATAATGCTGCTGGTAGCGAGGGGAACTGGTGGTTTAGCTTGAGCAAGAGTCACTGTTGTTGTAGATGATATGTAGGTGGAGATGCAAAATAGGGGAGCAAACTGGCGATGATGGAGATGGCTGTGGTGAAAACGTGCAAGTGATGTATGCAGTGCAAGAGATGATGCTGATAGGGGATAGTAATTATTAGAGCACTGCTCGGTCGAACTCGCAAGCGTTGATATCTCAATCTTGTGTTTGTCAAGTTTAGTTGTTAAAAGTATAAGGATTGATTTCTAGTCTACTTATAACTATGTCTCGGATTAGGATATAATGTGCAGTTGAGCTTTAGACTTCACGGCTTTCATCGATTGAAGATGAAGATCTACTAAGGGGAGCTTGGAGGAACTTCATCGACAAAAGTTATGTGGAGAATTGAAATCATCTATCACTCAAAAGTATATTCTATTTTATCTCATATTGAGACTAAGTCGTATAACTATATAGACTTTACATTATACACATTTGATATTTTGAGCTGAGTTTATCTCGCTTATAAATTTCTCGAAATATGTGTTGGAAATCTTTTTGCTTTAACTACATTCATCATTAATCTTGATGAAAGTCAAAAGATTATCATGTGAAAATCGCCTGGTAACATCTTACATGATTTGTGTGAGACAGACATTTGATATAGACTCAGAATATTTCGTATTGATCATTCGATCACTTGAAAATTGCTTATAACCTAATAGTTTGTGTGAGACAGCTATTGTCGTCTTCTAAGAATGTTTTAATGATTTAAATAAGAGTTTAGAACAATTAACCATTGTATGGATATAGCACAGTATGCGTACCCGTATGCAAACTGTTGCAAGTATGTTTCAGGTCAGGGAACCAAGTATGCATACCATATGCGAATTATTTTAACTGTTAAAGTCCGGGAACTAAGTTTGCGTAGCCGTTTGCAAACTTATTCACCTGAGTTCGGTCTGGAACAAAATTATGCGTACCCATTTGCAAATTGTAGGACATGACCAAAGTCTGGAACTTAAGTTTGCATACCATTTGCAAACTTATGTGGTTAAGTTCTAAAATCGGTTAAGTATGATTTCATATTCATGAACAAGTACATTTACATATTAAGGAACGCAATCTTTGCAAACCGAGGCTAAATGTTCATGAACTGATTTTTTTGAATCAATCCAATTTTGCTTCAATTGTGTCTTATATACTTTTATGAGAATAAAAACGATTGAACAACTCTATGAGTAACACAATTAGATTCATTTGAGTATCATTTGATCTAGAAGTGTTCAGATAAACATGGTTAACACAAAAGTGTTCATATGGCTAACTTCGATTAATTGTTATTGAGCCTACTTAATATACATGTTTAGGTACGGTTACCCATATTTAAATGAAAGTATATTTCATTTGTGTATACGTAGCAAGCTAAGACCATCTAACTGTGAAAAGATATTAACTTGAATCTTAAATCAGGTTTCATCTAACGGTGAATATTGATTGCTTCGTCACAAAGTTATCAAACCCTGATTTGAGGACTATATAAAGGAAAACTCTAGCAACTGGGAAACCTAATCTCCACACCTTCCGCGTGATACTAGTTGCGACTAGAGTCAATTTTCCTTTAACCTAGGTTTTTCCTAAAACCATTATAGGTTAACGACTTAAAGACTTCATTGGGATTCTAAAGCCAGACCTAACTATTTTCCCAGTAGTTGCGTGTTCTGATCTTACTTGTTCTATAGTATTGAGTACTATATTCTCTAAGATTTTCCCGAGATTTATCTCCGATAGGCAAGATATAAAAAGTAATCACAAAGATCTTCGTCTCATTCTTTGTGATTCAACAATAACTTGTTCTACTACCATATCGTTAAGTTATTGTGAGATGATTGATATTTCTAGGCTAGTCTTCAGGAATATAAGACCAGATTATCAACTGGTTCATGTTCTCCTTGATTTATCAAAAATTTTATATGGGAGACAAATTTGTTTATAAATTCTTCGACTTTGGGTCGTAAGAATTCTTAGTTGTGGGTGAGATCAACTAAGGGAATTAAGTGCGTAGAGTCCTGCTGGGATTCAGAGATATAAGGAACGCGGCCATACCTTGATCAATGTGATATTAGTTAGGGCTCAACTACATTCCAGTCTGAAGTTAACTTGTATTAGGTTAGAGTCTGTAGCGGCTTAATGCAGTGTGGTGTTCAAATCTGTACTAGGTCCCGGAGTTTTTCTGCATATGAGGTTTCCTCGATAACAAAAATTCTGGTATCTGTGTTATTTATTTTCCGTATTATATTTGTTTATATAATTGAAATATCACAGGTTATGCATAGTTCAATCAATTGGTAAATCTAACCTTTGGTTGCTGATTGAAATTGATTGACACTTGAACACTGGTCTTTGATACCGTTCAAGTTGTTTCTCATAATAATCAGGATCGCGGATTCTATCTATTTTATTTGCTGATTACATTGAGAAGCAGAGATATAACTCTTGGATAAATTTTCCTTGATTGAGTCTGATTGTATTGTAGTTACAGGAAAACCTACACTACACCCTTCACAAGAATTCACAATAATCAACACATATTTGAAGATTAAAAACAACACTTTATTATTTGATTCTCAGGAATGTTTACAAAAAATGGAAGAAATCAAGAATACAACCACTCTCTTGGATTTTCTCTCTCCTCAAAACTTTCTCAACACTCAAAAATTCACCCCCCCCCCTCTCTGAGTCTACTGGGTCTCTTTATATAGGGTAGTTACATAATGGATGACAGCTAAGTTGTCCTTTAATTTTGGATCTGACTCGCGGTATTATCGCAGCAATCATAATGTCAGTTCTCGCAGGTGATATAACTCTCACAGAATTGTCATTCTCTTCTCATGTTTCAGCTATGGTCCTCTGCTACGTCATTTTTTGAGTCATTCTGCGACACTCGCAGTATGTTGTCGACGAACTCATAGACGAATTCGCAGAAGTGTTGTAAATCTCGCAAGAATAATATCATGGCGATATTATGGTCCTACATCTTGCCTCTTCTCATGTCTTTTCTGCAAAGGAGAAAAGATCATGAGAAATAAAATGCCGCAACTATTTACCTTTTCACATTCCTCTGTTCTGACATGTTTCTGCATCCTTTGACAGTTTTTTTACACGCGTTTTTTCTCTCATTCAATTCCTGACACATCCTTTTCAACCGCTACGTTTCAACCGTTCACGTCTCTTCTTCGCATTGAATACATTTATCTTCTTGAGGATCTTTGCCTTCTATAAATACTTCCTTCATTCTTTTCTTTCCCTCTTTTTACTTCCTCTTTCTTCTCTCTGCAATTTTACTATTCTTCCATGAATTTCGGATCTGCTACTATTGCAATTTTTTCTTTCAATCTTTTACTCTTTCAATCTTCATTCCCATACTAAGAAAATGCCTCCAGCTGGTCATAAAAATCTGAAAGCCTTTGAGAAAATTCAAAAATAAATTCAGAACATAGGTTTTACTTTATCTACCATTGCTGATCAAAACCCTAAGGCTGAGATTTCTGTAAAATTATTTTCTGATCATCCATGGAATGGCGAGAAAATTATAGTCTTGCTAGGTAAACTTGAAGTTGATCTTCATATTCCTCTCTATGACCCCGAGCTTCCTTTATTCTATGAAATACTCTCATGATAAGTTCTTGCGGGCGGTATATCAATTAAGTGGGGATTGCATTCGATTAATTCTTGAGTATGCTACTCGCAGTGCTGGTAAAGAATCTCGCTACCCTGATACCGGGAAGAATCCTAAATTCAAAGATGTTCCAATTGTTCTTGAAAAGTACACTGTAGAGAATTTCTTCGCAAACTATAACATAATCCCCATGTTGGGGTGTCCGCTTACAAAAGAAGGATGATGTTTCTGAAGACAAAGCTCTTATGTTGGACATTGATTGGCATCCGGGCAACAATACATCCCCTCGCCATTCCAGTGATGACAAATGGTATATTCTTCCCTTATTATTAGAAGGTCCATACATTTCTGGTTCTCATACTTTACTCGCGAGTCTCGCAAATTACCAACCATGGGTATTCTGCTGGCCTGAAAAGAATAAGGAGGTATATCCCCGAATTTTTACTAATTTCTATTTTACCAACCATGGGTGTTCTCATATTCTTACGTATATGTTCGCTGACTACTCTAATATTTCCAGATTAACATATTGAATGCTAATTACAAGAAGTCAGGGAAACCTAGTACTTTATTAGCTCTTAAATCATTCACAGATAAGGTAAGAAATATTCCTTTATGGTTCTTAACAATATATTGTTTCCTCTATTTCTTACCTTTATCTATGTTTGAAGGTTATTGAAGAAATAGAACATGTGGAGATCGTGAAGACTAATGGGAAAAGCAAAGGTCTTTCCCGTGAGGATAAATATGATGCTCCTCGCAAGGAGAAATATGGTGCTCCTCCTTTAAAGAAGAGAAAAGTTCAATCTCCTTCTCTTTCAACTCCTCAATCTATTTAAAGTTCAAGTGATAATACTGATAATGATGATGATGATGATGATGTTATCACTTCCGCGAAGGAATCCTCACATCCTGAGTCTTCTATGGATCATTTATCCGGTATTTTTGCTAATACCATGCATACAATTGGTGATACTCCTCTGACCGAATCTTGCAAATCTATCGCTGCTATTTGTGATGCCCCTATCTTAAAGGACAATGAATCTCTTCGCGGGGTCTCAAGATCTATATCTCCAAATTTCTTGCATTCACTCAATAGCTTGGTAAGTTTTCATACTTTTACCTTTATTCTCTTCATTTTTATCTTAAATTCTAAATTAATTCCTCAGAAATTTGCTGCATTATTTCGCAGGATGGAAAGGCTTCATTTGCAGTTGTCTCAAATTTGGAGAAAAGGCGTGCAGTTCTCGCAAAGAAAAACGCTAATCTTCGCAAAAAGAATGGAGAATTAAAGTCTGAATCTCTTACTCTTCGCAAAGAAAATGAAGAATTAAAACTTGATTCTCTTAATCTTCGCGAGCAGTTAGAATCTGGATTTGTTGGACTTCATGAGAAGATTAAACGATTAGAAACTGAACTTTCTTCTTCGCAAGATAAGGTTGCTAGTCTTCAATCTGCGAATGATCAACTTTATGGTAAGAAGTCTTTCTCTTTTTCTTTTATCCCTGTATTCCTTTTCATTTTATTTTTCCTCCTCGCAGATGTTTACGGCCTCTCTGACGAAGCTGTATTCCTTCGTTCTTTTCCAAATCCAATAGATGATGATACCCTCCTCAATTGCCTTAATGATTCCTTAAACATTTATTCAAATGACAAGATTAAATCCCTTTCCATAGATGAACTTAGATCCAAATTTCATCTTTTAGCAATTGATCACAGATCTAGTTTGAGAGCAGCTAATACATCCAAGCATCACTATCTTAACTCTAAAGAAGAAATAAAGATTATAAGAGCCCAAAAAAGTGATCTCATAGATGAAAGAGATCGCATCTCTAGGCAAGGAGCTCAAACTTTAGTGGATTTCCATAAAACCCTTCTTGAAGTCCAGATTTAAAGAGATAAACTTATATGCGAGAAAAAGGTTCTTGTTGAAAGGGAAAACCAAATTCGTTCCCACCTTCTTATTAATAATGATGATGAATTTTCCTGGGGTGCGAAGATTCTCGACAATGCCAGAACTAATTTAGGTGTAGATGTTAGTCTTCATGTTGAACAAGCGGCCTTAATTAGAGACATGATTTATGCAATAGAAGGTTGTTAACTGTTCTTCCTCATTAATTTTTTGTATTTATAGTTTTTTTGCAAAATTTCTAACTTGTTGTTATATACTCACAGGAGCTGAGAAGAGATATTCTTAAAGAATTAGAGAACTTGAAGCCGACAAGGGTCATCTCGCAAAGACTCTTGCTTCTCGCAATGAAAAATATTCAAGATTGAAAGACCAATTAAAGATCACTGCTGCGAATTTCAGTAATATCCTTGTTGGTGTTCGCAATGACTCCGTCAAGAGGGTATATGATGATCATAACATTTATCACTCTTTGTATCCTTGCCTCGTGGAAGAAGTTCCAACGAATACTCCAAACCTTGTTATCTCTGATAGTGAAGCCGAAGAATCTGGAGGAGATGAAGGATATAGTGAAGATGATGGTAAAGACGAAGAAGGAGAAAAATCTGGCGAGGATGATGATGGATCTAACTAGTTTTGTTTCTCCTTTTTAATCTCCTTGTAATATTTGTACATTTATCTCCTTCTTCTTGTGGTAATGCTGCGAATTTATCCAGCTTCTAAGGTTCCTTGATGTTTAGATTTCTTTTGCTTCTATCTGTATAAATTAGAAAACAATTCTTTTTTGCAATATGGTTAATCAACATGATTATTAATTTTTAACTATCTGCATAAATTTTCCATATAAAGATGAATAATAATTTTATCATTCTGTTCATTCCCATACTTGCCTCTGTTATTCATCTGCAATATGAAAGATTGAGCAGATTAATGTTGAATAGAATATGTTTGTAAATTTTTCCTCAACCTCTGCGTAAATGGCGCAGGTCATGTCTGCATAATCTCATGATCTTTTGTGGTCTTATTTTGCCTTCCTAGATAAAGGTCTTACTTAGCCACTTTTTATTTTTGGCGACAAAATCGCAGGACGTCCTTACATTCGCATGTAAAAACCCATTGATCTTGTCTTATCCTTGTTTTTTCAATTTATTGAGACAATATGACGGGCCTAAGTTCTCTTGCGAGAACAAATCCTCATGACATTTCCGTCTTGCGATGAAATCGCAGGACGTCTTTACACTTTCATATAAAAACCCATTGATCTCATCTTAACTTTTTCTCATGGCTTGTTGCCTCTGTAAGGAATTTTTCACGCGACAATATGACAGGCCTAAATGTTCTTGCGAACGTAAATCCCCATGACATTTCCGCCTTTAAACACTTATCATCTCCCTAATGGAGGGTGCCGCCCTTATCTTTCCCCTGGTTGCCCCTTCAAGGAGGTGACATCGGCCATACAAGACTAGCTCCTCCTATCCGGTTTTAACAACAACCAGTTGTTTTCGCATCCTCCTATCCCTTTTGCTTATATGGCTTATGGTTACGAGACTGCACCCTAAGTGGGGTTTTCTTTGGGCCGAATGCATTATAGTCATGACTTGCCAAAAATGGCCAGGGTATTTTCGTACGCCCGGGCACTCTTGGCTCAACCGTGTACCTCGGCGCCTTAATCATATTTTGCACTCCTTAGGAGAGACCCTCAGTCGTCTAACTGTTAAAATATATATATAGTGGGAAATCCAAGGTATCTCTCCTGGATGGGTTTTCAATAACCCCAATCTCCATGACTCATGTTCCAGCAGCGGTATAACCTTATCCATGAGTCATGCAAATAGATACCCCCTCATATGACGTACTTTAGGTCTTACATTTTCCTCTTGCGAAATTGTATCCGCGAACTAAGGTGTACGCCATAAAGGTTCTTCCCGTTCTTATATGTCATTATTTTTTGATTATCTTTTTTTTTGCATTTTATCTCTTGTATGATTTTTCAATTTCATCTTTTTCATTGAAACGAAATATTCTTCTAAAACATTTTCTTCAACAAATCATTCATACATTTCTTAAATTTCACGATTTGAGAAATTTTACCTTTCTACTTACTACTTTATGCTTCTACCTTTTTGTTGTACTTTGTTATTTTCTCTCCATCTGCGAGGCGCTCGCCATCAATTGTGTGTTGACTTTGCAACATTTCATCTTCTCTCCATTCCAACCATTAATTTGTCACTTCTTTGCTTCTGTTTGATGTTATGCTTCCAATTTCTATTCCTCACAGCTATTTCTTCGCAAGATTCCATGTCAATTTCATAGCACTTCTTTCCCTCAATCCAATCTCCCTTTATAACTCCAACACCACTGGGATGAGGAAACTTGATGCACTGGTGATAAGTTGACGCTACTCCTAGAATCCCATGTAACCATGGCCGACCAATTAAGGCGTTATATGGCGATTCTATGTCAACAACACAAAGTTGAACTTTAGAAGATAGCCCCTTTAATGGAATCCGCATGGTAATCTCCCCTTTTGGCTTGTTGGCGATACCATTGAAACCACATATCTTATAGGTTGACGGTATCAGATCCTCATCTCTTCCTCCCATTGTTTTGTAAGTGTGATAAAACAATATATCCACTGAGCTTCAAGTGTCAATTAAAACTCTGTTAATGGCCCAAGAATCTTCAACTTCATCATCCTCATTTTTTTCTTCATCTTCCTTTTTTTTTTTTTTTTTTGGGGTTGATTTCTAATCTTACCACTAGTGGATTATCATGCATTTCACCAGGCTCAGGTACTTCTTGTGCAGTGAAAGAAATAGTTTGCTTTTCCACTCCTCTAATGGCGAGGCTCTCGCAATATTCATTATCTCTCTTCCATCTGTGTCTCTCGCGAAGACTCTGCTTATAAAATTGTCGTGGAAATCCTCAATAGTCTTATATGAATATATGATGGAATTATAAAATAGATTGTTCGCCTTGGATCCAACTTCTATCACAAATGTTTCTACTCCTTTTGCGGTATTCACTCTGCGAATATCTGGTTCTGGTGGTAATTGCTGAAGTTGCGAATGTCCTATTAGAAAATGATTCAACTTTCCCTGATCGATCATCCTCAAAATTATTCTCTTTATATTCCTGCATTCGCTTATTGAGTGACCATGAAAATGATGGTAAGGACAAAATTCTTGATTTCGATTATTTGGATGTGGCTCTTTTCCCATACTCCAGGGTGATAGTATATTTTCCATCAGGATGATAGCCTCCCAAATTTTCTCTATACTTGGATTTAAAGGTGGCATCTTAATTTCTTCCCATATTATCTTTTGACTTCCTTGCCCTCTATAATAATTTTTTCTTTGTCCGCCATAAGTTTCCTGCGGCTGATCAAGTCTTTGAATTTTATTATTCCCACTGCGATTATAATAATTCTATTCTATTTAAACTCTTATTGATCTCGACTTCCCATGGCTACTAACTTCTGCTGACTATCAGTCACTACTTTTTCTTGTTGCGGTTGCGAGGTGCTCACCACATTATTAATCATATCAGGAAGTAAGCTTCCATTCGTTGCTATTAGACTGGTGTTTGCGACTGGATATGATTCCATCTCATTCTGTTTCTCCTCCAAAGCAATGTATTCTTCTTGTAGTTCTCGTAGCTCAGTCATTGTAATTGTATTTTTGACTCTGAAAACTTGGATATATAACAAATTGGTTGCGAACATAGCATTAATAAAAGATAAAATGAGGTATCTCTCATCCACCCTACCAGTCATCTCACTGCACATTGTCTTCCACCTTAATGTCAAATGTTTCAAACTCTCGCCAACTCTCTGTTTTAACCCAAACACATCTTCAATTCCGGGTCGCAAAGAATGTTACTTATGTATGCCCCCAAGAATGTAGTCTGTAAATGAATGAAATAATTTATAGTAGTATTCTTGGGTAAACCCTCAAACCACTTTAGCGCCTCGCCAGTTAAGCTTGATGTGAAATATTTGCATAATACAACATCATGATTTTCCCACTGTAGCATACACCTAACATTGGCTTTAATATGTTGAATAGAACATGTAGTTCCATCAAAAATACTGGTTAACGCTGGCAAGTTGCACTTTGGGGGTATTCCTCCTAGTTGTACTGCTTGACTAAATGGAGTTTTCACAGCTTCTTCAATGACCTCATCAAGTTGCCTTCTGCCTCCTTCTCTTCTATTGTTCAACATTCCCCTCATTTCTGCTAACTCTCTTAAGATTTGTTCATTCCCGCCTAAATTTTGCTCCATTGGCCTTTTCAGTGCAGCTTCCCTTCTTCTGCGTTCATGTATTTCTTGCATTGCGAGAGTTTGTGCTTCTTCTTTGTAGGAGCAGAATCTTGCAACAACAACGCTCTTGTAAGGATTTCTGCCACACATGGCAAGTGTCGCAAATAATTATAAGAAATGACGAAATATGTGAAGATTTTATCATTACTCGCAAGAATAAGGTGATAGTTCGCAAGAAATGTAGTAAGAAGGAAGAATCATGTGAGACATGGAGAGACTTGAGGGAAATGTAACAGAAACTTGAGAAAAATGAAGAAAGCTTGCGAAAGATATTACCGCAGAACTCAGATCCAAAATTAAGGGAAAGCTTAGCTGTAAATGAGCTGTCATCCACTATGTAATTACCTATATAAAGAAGAGAGCAGGAGAGAGAAAGGGGGAGATAATTTTAGGAAGAGAGAGAAAAATATTTTGCAGAGAGAGATTTTTAGAGAGAGAAAATGTATTTTCTTTATCATCTTCTTCCCCAAAACTAGATCTAGAATTCTTCCAAGAACTCCATTAATAGAGATTATAAATGTAAATTGATGTAGCTACAAATTATCATAGTGAAGAACCGTGGATGTAGATCACATTGATTGAACCACGTAAAAAATCTTGGTGTCCATTTATAATTTTAGTATTTTTATCACCATTTTTATATTTAGATCTAGAAATTGTTATCAATATATGATAAGGGGTGTGTTGTAGGTTTTCCTGCAATTACATTTTGGCGCTAGAAACAGACTGCTAATCGTTGGATATAAGAAGATTCAAAGAAATTAATTATTGAGAAGTTGGATCTGTAAAATTCAGGGATAACGGAGTAATACAAACAATAGATGAAGGGAAAGAGAGGCTGACAAACAGTAGCAGATCTAAATCGCATTAAGTACTTTAGTTTTCAGGAGAGAAGTTGGCTACTGATGTTGATGTCCTACGGGAATCTATGAACTTTAAAGGAAGAAATGGAGATGAAGAAAAAGTAGAAAAGAGAAACCAACCAAAGTCTTCATCAACAAATCAGGACAAATCTTTACCCTATTTGTTTTATACTCTGTTCGTACGTTTAGATCTGGGAATGTTAAAGAAAATTTTTGAAAAAGAATTCTTTAAAAACAATCCTCTTTTCCTACAGAAATTAGATTTTTCACAAACATATTAGTCTGAAATCAATTGCAATTGCAGATACATCACCAGCGAGTCTTTGATGATAAACCTGTTTAATGAGTTTCGAAAATATAGATTATTGCGATTTAAAAATGAGTCGAAGATTTTTCAGCTATGATTTTGACATTTCATTTACGCATTAGCTTAAAGCTTTTCTAATTTGCCCATATGATCATTGTTTTGATACTTGCGAGGACAAAAATTCGCAGGATAGACTTGTTAGTGATGAACGAACCATCATTATAATGTAAAAAAGAAGAGCACGTGTAGTTCAACGCCATATAGCAACATTAAAATTAATAATGAAAATAACTACTTGCGAAATAATCAAAATGAGGGCAGCAAAGAAAAAGAAGTACGGTAATTACCTGGCGAACAAAAGAGATTATGCGGTGTTGGTTTTCGCCTCATCAGGTAACTAAAGAAGAAGAATTTCTTAGAAAGGAGCAAAGAAGACAATGAAGATATCAATCCATTAGACATGGCGGAGAGGGAGCTGCGACA
Source organism: Papaver bracteatum (assembly GCA_023529315.1). Lineage (NCBI taxonomy): Eukaryota > Viridiplantae > Streptophyta > Magnoliopsida > Ranunculales > Papaveraceae > Papaver > Papaver bracteatum. The sequence continues at coordinate 1,081,437 of JAJJWX010004157.1, forward strand.
ATTTATGAACAGCGAAGAAACCCGGTACAAAGAAGAACAGTTACGCAGGAGTTTATAATTGAGAACCAATGGATCTCTAAAATGATGAGTACTCACAGGGGCAACGATGCTTCGCAACAAAATTTTACATCTTGCGATCCATTAGACATGCTTCATATTTTCAGCCCACAACTCAAAATGAAATGGAGTTTCTACTTTCTATGGTCCGTCCTTGGGTGAACTGACAATAAATTTGAAGAAAGAGGGGTTGTTAAGCGTTTGCTTCTGATATTTGCTCATGCGTAACTTTGATCAGTTCTTGAGAGTGGAATACTAGACTATAGTACTTGTTATGGGGATAGAGGAGAACAAAGATTTGTTGAAAGGGGCTGATTGGAAGAATGTAGGTGGTGATGTGACTGACGCTAGTTCTGCTGCTATACCATACAAGTTCCTGAGTATTATTTTCTCCCTCGAAGACCTTTATCGGTTATCCTTCCTTTCTATGGGGAAAGTATTGCTGAGGGAATTGGTACTGGGATGTTGATTGAAGACTGGATTAATGAGAAAATTAAAGAAAGAAGACAAATTCTCACCACCCATTAATTCTTACAACACGGAATTTTGGGAAAGTTAACTAGCGAACCATTAAGTCTAGCGAAGTTAACTCGCAACAGAGAGAAATGCGATTACTTGCTTTCCTTGACTCTAATGATATCACGCAGGTGTTAACTCGCAGGATATCGTAATTCATAAGGTGAAGGAAAATAAAGATGCACACAGGAGAAGAAGAAGAGCAGAAAAAAACAAAGTTTGTGTAAAGAGCGATTACATTAGGATATATTTTGCGAAGCTTTCTACCTTAACACAAACAGCGGTTCGCAAAGGTGGTTTGAGTTGTAGAAAACAAGATATAGGCCACGGGTTCGAGTCTTCATAATCACGTAGAATTTTTTGTTTTTTCTCGCAAATGTTTACATCCTAAGCATTTCCTTCGCAGAAGTTCACCATGCAGACATTTGCAGCATGAACCAATATTTCCTAAAAACCAAGGCTTCAGTTTACTTCACAGATTACTTCGCAGATATCTTATTTTCAAATACCCGCCTGAAGTAACCAACAAGACCAATTCACTTAAGACCATTAAAAGTAAGCCAAGCTATTTCACGCAGGCAATTGAGTAGCGAGCAAGTGAAATCCAATTTCCGCAGGATGCTTTTATTTCACATAAGAAGAATTCGCCAAGATTGGTTATAGGCAGGAATTTGGTATTTCATTACTTCGCAAGATCTTTCGTTCTCTCGCAAGAAGAAAATGGGAGATTACTTCGCAAATATATTTCGCAAAAAATGGTTAGAAATGTTGGTATGGCCCAACATTATACAAGAGGCAGATCAAGAGTTAATTTTGCAAGACTTAATTTCTCATTTCTTCTCAATTTTCAAGCAAATCATATACTTCCCAAGAGACAACATCAAGCCGCAAAAGATAAGTACCATTTCCTTGAATATTTTATCTATGATTTTTGCGAGAAAGATTTTTGATTTTATTTATCAAAAGTGATATATAATCGCAAGATTTCTAAAATTTCTAAGATTTCAAAACATTTCAAAGATTTTTTAGATTGCGATACAATCGCAAGATTCAAAAAAATAATTCATCGCAAAAATTTAAAGATCTCAAATTTTTTCAAAGATTTCAAAGTTACAAAAAATAAAATAAAAGCATGTGTAGCAATGTAATGACCCCTGGCTCACGAGATTTTATTTTTAATAGGATAGGTTTTTCTATTCAAAAAGGGCTAGCGGCACAGCTTGTCGCTCGCTTGCCTAGTATGTAATTTTTAACTTTGTAAGATTTTGTTAAAGTATAAAATAAATAAATAAATTTATATATTTCTATAAAACATTTTTGATTTAAAGACGCGATATAATCGCAAGATTTCAAAGAAGATTTCTAAGATTTCAAAATATTTTACAGAGAATTTACTTCAAAAATGATATTATGAGAATGAAAGAAGAAATGACAGAAATGAAAGAAAGAATGAAAGAATGAATGAAGAAATGCGAAATTATCACAAGAAATGCGAATAAAATTTCGCAAGAGAGAAATGCAAATGCATAAGACGGGCGCAAATCGCCTAAAAACACATAAGAATGGGACGAACCTTTATGGCGTACACCCTAGTTCGCGGATTCTATTCCGTAAGAGGCAATGTCCTTAAAGTGCGTCATAAGGGGGGTATCTCTTTGCATGACTATGGGAAAGGATATACTGCTGCTGGAACCTAGTCATGGAGATTTGGGATTATAGAAAGTCCATCCAGGAGAGATAACTTGGATTCCCAGCTTTATAAGGTTATACCCTGGTTGGGCACCCGAGAGTTTCTCCTAAGGAATGCAAAGTATGATCAAGGCGACGAGGTACACGGTTGAGCTGTGGGTGCCCGGGACGGATGAACCTACCCTGGCCATCCATGGCAAGTCTTGGCTTACGATGTGTTCGGCCCGAAGAAAACCCCTCTAGGGTGTAGTCTCGTAACTATAAGCTATATAGGCATAAAGGATAAGAGGCTACGAAAACAACTGGTTGTTTCTAGAACCGGATGGGAGGAGCTAGTCTTGTATGGCAGAAGTACGTCTCCTTGAAGGGGCAAACAGGGGGAGAGATAAGGGCGATACCCTCCATTAGGGAGCTGTGTATCAAAAAAGACGGCAATGTCATGGGACTTTATATTCGCAAGAATATATAGGCCCGTCATATTGTCGCATGACACAGATGGCAATGTCATGGGACTTTATATTCGCAAGAATATTTAGGCCCGTCATATTGTCGCGTAACAGGCCAAAAAGCCTTAAGAGAAATGTTAAGATGAGATCAATGGGTTTTTGCGATAAGACTAATGTTAAGATGAGATCAATGATAAGAGGAGATGAGATCAATGTTAAGAGGATATAAATCGCAAAGACGTCCTGCAATTTCATCGCAAAGACATCCTGCAATTTCATCGCAAAGACGACAATGTCATAAGTCTTAAAGAGCAAGGAGAAAGATTAATCTCACAAGATGGCATAGACTTATCATATTGTCGCAGAGATCAAAATAAATGATAAGACAAGATCAATGGATTATTACATGAAAATGTAAGAATGTCCTGCGATCTTGTCGCATACAAGTGGCATAATAAGACCTTTAACTAGGAAGGCAAAATAAGACCACAAGAGAGGTTATACCTACAAGCGTATAACAGATTGCTAACGACTTTATATTAGTCTTATTTCATTTATCATATTGCAGATCAATAACAAGAGGCAAGTATGGGAATGAATATAATGGAAATTACAATTTGTCGCAGAAAATAGTCGCAAGAAATAAAGAGAGAAGTACACAAGTTTTACAAAAAGAAGATCCAAAAGAGAAAATAAGATCACTAGAGAGAATGCAAGTAAACTTGCGAAGATGATTATATTGCAGGAATAAACGGTGGAGAAAATAACAATGAGATACAATGAGCCAGAAAAATGAGGCACAAGAGAATAAACTTGCGAGAATAAAGAGAAATGCTCACACTAGAGAAAAAGTCAAAGAAATGGAGAATGGAGGCAATTTAAAGCTACATCAATTTTACCGCGGCAAAATGAGATAAGTAACCCAAACATTAGCTATACATTACAATAGATAAGCATTCTCATCATACAAGCATCATAAAAGCATTGCATAAGCATTTCATGGCATAAGCATCGCATACACATTTCATAACATAATCATTACATAAATATTATATTCGCACAAGTATTTTACAAAATTTTACAGAGTAATACCGCGAAATTTCGCAGGACCATTCATAATTCGCAACACTATTCGAAGCACTATTTGCGACACTATTCGTAGAACTATTTGTGGCACTATTCAGAACTTCGCATAAATGTTCAAAAATTCACAGAAAAACTCAGAAATTCGCAAAAATGTTCAGAAATTAGCAGGGTTATTCATAATCACACAGACTCATTCATAAACTCGTAGATTCATCCAGAATTTCGCAGGAATTGTGATTATTTCGCAGAATGTGATTAATTTCTTAAAGTGATTACCACTTGAGGCAGAGGCAAGATAAGAATAGAGACGCAATTTAATCATTCAACATTTTCTCAAGGATTCTCCTTCATAGATAAAGAACAGAGGCAATTATGGATTACCAAGAAAATATTTTATGTTCTTTATCTTCTCGGCAAGAATCATTTCCAAAATGGGCAAGAATTCTCACCAAAAATGAAGAAATAATTTCGCATGAATAGAGGCAATATTTTTCATTCAAGAGCGGATACTTCATATATTTCGAGGATTGAGTACTTCTTATACTTCTTCAAGGATACTTCGCATACTTCATTCTTCATACTTCGTGTACTTCAAAAGATGATACTTCTAATTATTTCTCAAAGCTTCAGAACTTCGCAAAAGAATAGAGGCAAGTATATACTTTTTAAGTTTGGTATTCTTTCGCTAGTTCCTTCGTCAACAAAGATCAGAGACTACTATAACAATGAGTTTTTTTCTTAAAGATTGCTCTTCAAGAAATATTCAAGAAAAAAGAGGAAAAATGTAGGAGCAGAATCTCGCAACAACAACGCTCTTGCAAGGATTTCTGCCACACATGGCAAGTGTCGCAAATAATTATAAGAAATGACGAAATATGTGAAGATTTTATCATTACTCGCAAGAATAAGGTGATAGTTCGCAAGAAATGTAGCAAGAAGGAAGAATCATGCGAGACATGGAGAGACTTGAGGGAAATGTAACAGAAACTTGAGAGAAATGAAGAAAGATTGCGAAAGATATTACCGCAGAACTCATATCCGAAATTAAGGGAAAGCTTAGCTGTAAATGAGATGTCATCCACTATGTAATTACCTATATAAAGAAGAGAGCAGGAGAGAGAAAGGGGGAGATAATTTTAGGAAGAGAGAGAAAGATATTTTGCAGAGAGAGATTTTTAGAGAGAGAAAATGTATTTTCTTTATCATCTTCTTCCCCAAAACTAGATCTAGAATTCTTCCAAGAACTCCATTAATGGAGATTGTAAATGTAAATTGATGTAGCTACAAATTATCATAGTGAAGAACCGTGGATGTAGATCACATTGATCGAACCACGTAAAAAATCTTGGTGTCCATTTATAATTTTAGTATTTTTATCACCATTTTTATATTTAGATCTAGAAATTGTTATCAAGATATGATAAGGGGTGTGTTGTAGGTTTTCCTGCAATTACATTCTTCGGTATTTTCATTTTGCCTTCTCCCGCGATTTTTCTTCTTCACCTCCTTCTTGAATTCGCAACTGCTGATGTCTTCCATTGTCTCCTCTGCGATCTTCTTCATCTCTCATCGTTTCTCTCCGATGTCTTTCTATTCTCCTTTGTATTCTATCATATTCCTCATTGATATTATCATTGTTGTGATTTCGTGAGCGTCTTATTTCTCGATTGTCATGATTATTTTGACGTATTGCTTCTTGAAATTCTTGTTCTTACACCTCTTCTCTCAATCTTTCTCTCTCCCAAGCTAGACGTGCTTTTTCAACATAAAGTCTCTCAATTTCATCCTCTATTATTCTTAGGTTTCTTTGGATTTCTCGCTCATGTAGTATTCTCCTTCCTTCTTCTGGATTTTCTCCACCATTTTGGTTATTTCCACCCTCTTGATTTCTATTATCACGTCTACCATCTAAAGTTTCAATGCGTGGAACATAACGATCATTAATCATTTCTTCTCCTCCATAATACTATTCTCCATTTGGATTCTGCATTTCCTCTTGAATATTTTCACCAACATTTCTCATAGGGGAATTTCTTCCTACTTCTTTTCTAAATGACCGTGAACTTGATCTTGCAGTACTTCTTGATCTCCTACTTTGCAACCTCAAATTCTCCATTCTTAACTCGTGATTTTGTCTTGTTAGAATCGCGCGTTCTTCCGCCTCCATCCTTCTTTCCTCCTGTTCTCTTTGTCTTAATGCCTATAATGTTTCATTTGCGCCATCTTCATGTATTAATCCTCCATTTACTTCTTGATTTCTTCCCTCTTGTCTTTCATCTCTTAATTGTCGATCTTCTAGTTCTTTCATTGAATCTGATCGCCAAGTATGCACGCTTACTCTATCATAATCCACAACTCTATCTTGTATTGGTGTTTGTTGATTTGGCTGTCGAACCTGATTTTCTCCGTCATTCCTTGTTCTATTTCTTCTTGTTCTTATCCTTGAAGAATCTCCCACTTCATTTGTTTCTCCACCTGCAAGTCTTTTACTCCTCCTTACGGTTGTTGGTGGTTCTGATGTATTTCTTCTTCTTCTAGCCATTAATCTTAGTGAACTGTTGAAAATTGCGTAAAATCCTTCACTAATTATTCCAAATTCCTTCCAATTACAATGTCAATTTTTACCTTTTTCTTCAAATAATCATCAATTCATCCCTGTTTCGGGCACCAAAAATGTAGTTACAGGAAACCCTACACTACACCCTTCACAAAAATTCACATATTTGAAGATTAAAAACAACACTTTATTATTTGATTCTCAGAAATATTTACAAGAAATGGAAGAAATCAAGAATACAACCGCTCTCTTGGATTTTCTCTCTCCTCAAAACTTTCTCAGCACTCAAAAATTCATCCCCCCTATCTGAGTCTACTGGGTCTCTTTATATAGGGTAGTTACATAATGGATGATAGCTAATCTGTCCTTTAATTTAGGATCTGACTCGCGGTATTATCTCATCAGTTATAATGTCAGTTCACGCATGTGATATAACTCTCGCAAAATTTTCATTCTCTTCTCATGTTTCAGCTATGGTCCTCTGCTACGTTATTCTTTGAGTCATTCTGCGACACTCACAGTATGTTGTTGAAGAACTCAAAGATGAATTCGCAGAAGTGTTATAAATCTCGCAAGAATAATATCATTGCGATATTTTCTGGTCCTACATGTCTAGTTGATTCTCTTGTAATTATATTGGAGTTAGTCCATAAAGATTGCCTAAACGAAATATTGGGTGTGGTTGTTGTACCCCCACTTTTTCAATTGGTATCAGAGCAGGTAAACACATTTAAGACCTCACAAGTATGTGTTTGTAGCAATTTGACTCTATGTACAGAAGTGGTATCTCTATAAACGTACCGCCAGTCTTCGATGACTAAAATTATTTATGGTAGAAAATTGTTATGCGTGCCTTTCTCCAAGCACGTGATTTTCAATCATGGGTTTATGTTGTTAATGGCCATACTCCTCCAATGGTTATAGTAGATGGTGTAACTGTTACAAAGGATATTGGTAGGTATGAGCCTGATGAGATTCTCGCTGCAAAGCAAAATTTTAACTGCTTAAATGATATCATACATGCCACAACCCCAGTTATTTTGCACCATGTGACTACGTGCACTCGGTCTAAAGATGTTTGGGATATCTTAGAAACCATATTTGAAGGGAATACCTCTGAAAAGGAAGCTAGGCTTCAAAACCTATTTTCTGATTGGGAAAACCTTCGTATGGATGATGAAGATTCTTTTGATGAGTTTAATCACAAAGTGTCAGAATTGTTAATCCTTCTTTTGCATTAGGTAAGACTATTCCTGAAAAGGACATTGTGATGAAAATTCTCAGATCGTTTCCAGCTAGATACGATTCTAAGAAACATTCCATCGTAGAAGGAAATAACCTTGATGCACTTCCAGTAATACTCTTGTTGGGAAGTTAAAGATATTTGATCATGAGCATACATCCAAATATGGCAAGGATGTTGCTTTCAAAGCACGAGAGAACACTAATTTACTTGACAAAAGTAAAGTGTTGGCAACTCTGTAGTTAATCCAATTGAGACTGATTCATCGGATGAAGATCTTGAAAATTCAGTCTCACTGATCACAAAACAGTTTAGAAATAATTTTTTGAAGAGAAGTAAAAGGTTCATCAGAGATAAACCCAGGTTACCAGTCAAACCTCATGAGTGTGCCCCTCAAAAAAAACAGGGACACTTTCGATACTGATGATGAGGATATGTCACTGTGCTTGAAGTGTAAAGGTTTTGGTCATTTTGCTAATGAGTGTCCAAATTGTAGAAAATACACTGGGAACAAAGGTCTTGCTACAACTCTCGATAAAATGTATGATCACTATTATTCAAATGAAGATGATAAATCAAGTGTTGCACTCCTTGGTGAAAATATTGATTTTGATAATTGTAGCAATACGTACATCAATATTGATATTCTTCATAGAGAAACTTCTTCAACCACTATGGAGGATAAAATGGATTTTTCCATATCTACTGAAAATTGTATCTCACATGTTTCAGGTATCTCAATTTGTTTAGCAGCATGCTTAACTATGGTCTGAACCGTCCTCCACATTGACATGTTATTATTGTACTCTTAAGGGCCATGAACTCTCTAAGTTCTTCAAGTACAAATATAAAATAAGATATGTCAACAAACTTCAGGAGAGCAAATCTATTAGCAAACAAGCTCAAACTTGTTCATAAGTTGAATGCATCAAAGGTATGTAAACCCAACTCTTCTCCGAAGAAGTTAATTTTTAAAGAAAAGGTTAGACCTCTACAGAAAAGAAAAAGGTCCAAACATTCTGTGAAAAGGGGTATTAAGAATTTCGTACAAGGAGTGTATGGTGGACAAATTATTGTTGACCCCAACACAGCTTAATTGTGTTGAAGGTGCGTCTAGTCTCAAGTGCCTGGTTTCAATGAGACAAGAGCTGAGCACAGATCGGGCTTTAGAAGAAAAAAAATATTTTTTTTCCTGGAATTATGTTGATCTTTTCATATCATAAATTAGTATTGAAAAGGATTTCCCTTTTGATCATTGAAAGAGGGTTAAAATCGACAATCCTACCTTCTTTAGGGTCGTGAATTGGTCATACATGAATCCTTTTTACTTGTATAAAGGTTATGTAACCCTACATTCCTTTTTCCTTCCCTAAAAACTCTTTTTTATCACAAGACTGCTTGTAGAGCTTGATTTGTGTATTTCTCTCACAATCCCATATTTGGATTGAGACTCCAAGCATCAGGTCTTCTGATTGAAAAGATGTTAATATAATTGTTAAGCCATTAATCATGAAGGAAACAGGTAAATCTCTTTCCTCTACAACTTTGAAGAGAAAAATGAAGAATATGAAGAAACCAAGGGCTATCCCCTCTAATCTTCAGAAGTTTTCTGGTGTTCTTGAAGAGTTGAAGGAAACAAGGAAGAAGATTCAGAAAATAAAGGCTATTGTGTTAGAGCATTGCTCGTTCGAACTCGCATGTGTTGCTATCTCAAGCATGTTTGTAAATATTAGTGATCAAAACTATATGTCTTTATTTATAGTTTACTTATGACTAAGTCTCGGTCTAGGATAGTAAGTATAGTTGAGCTCCAGACTCCATGGAGATTATCTTGCGAAGACAAAGAATTACTTAAGGAACCGGTGGAACATCATCCGACCAAAAAGGTATGTGGAGACTTTAACTCATATAACACTCAAAAGTCTACTCTATCTCCTACTCTTGAGACACGGTCATATAAGTATGATAGTTTTCATGCATACACATTTGATATTTCGAGCCGAGTTTACTCGCCGATCTTTTTATCGAAATATGTGTTGGTAAGATTTCGCTTTAACCACGTTTCATCTTTACCCGTAATGAAAGTCATGATGACGTTTCAATCTTGAAAATGGCTTTGAGAAGATAGTCGATTATTTATGTCTAACGACTATTAACATTATAGAAGAATGTTTCAATGATTGAAATGTAGAGTTGAGATTACATAACCACCTATGGATGTAAGCATATATAGTGTGTTCGCACATTAGTGTATAAGTCCATGAACCGGAAACTAAGTGCGTGCATATGTATGCATGCGGTATTGGCGAAGGAGACAGGTTAGGTATGCGTACATGGACACGTACTGGTGGAGGTTCTTGTATCGAGAATTTCTGATGTAGTTTGGAGTTTACGAACTTACAAACCAGTCACCTTAGGAACGCATATGGGTATGCGTACCCATGGAAGTTTTCTTACCGAAAATTTCTGTTGGGTTTTCAAACCCAATTCCGGTAAAGCTAGAGTACACGTACCCGTACGCATGCCCAAGATGGTTATATCTCAAATCAATTAGCTCATGAACTTAAATAATAAATCAATAAGGAATGCAATCTTTGCAAACCGTAGCTATATTGTTCATGAATTGATTCAAGTGAATCAAACCGATTTTGCTTCAATTGTGTCTTGTGTAATACATAAGATTTCCTTGTAATTGAACAATTCTTGAACTAGTTCTTATGAGTCATTTGAACTAGTTATGAGAAAGATGAATACGGTTTATATGAAAGTACTCATATGGCTAACCATTGGTCAACCATTTGTGAACCAACCAAATGTACACGTTTAGGTACGATTATTCAAACCTAAATGAAATAAATTTCATGTGTGTGTGAAAAGCTAAGATTCGATCTAACGGTTGAAAGATATTATCTTGGATAAGTCAGGTTTTTCGTCTAATGGTGAATATTGAATACTTTGTTACCAAGTTAACTTAGATTGAAAACCCTAATTTTAAAACTATATAAAGGAGACATCTAACATCTGGAAAAACTAATCTCCACACTTCTTGTGTGATACTAGTTGGTTTGCTAGAGTCGATTCTCCTTTAATCGTAGGTTTCATCTCGAGACCCCTGTCGATTAACGACTTAAAGACTTCATTAGGATTGTGAAGCCAGACGAAACTACTTCTCTTGTAGTTTTGCAATCTGATCTTGCCTTCTTATATCGTAAGAGTTCAATTGAATAATTATCTTGAGATTATATCTCCGATAGGGCAAGATAAAAATAAATCACAAACATCTTCGTCTCATCGTTTGTGATTCCACAATATCTAGCTTCACTACCATACGATTTAGATTATTATGAGGTGATTGATAATACTGAGATGTTTTTCGGGAATATAACTCTAGTTTATCAATTGGTTCATGTTCGCCTTGATTTTATCAAAATACGGAACAAAACTCATAGGTTTATCTGTGGAAGACAAATTTATCTATTATCTTCGACTTTTCTATGTGATACAGATTTCTTTATTCAAGTCTTCGACTTTGGGTCGTAGCAACTCTTGGTTGTGGGTGAGATCAACTAAGGGAATCAAGTGCATAGTATCTTGTTGTGATCATAGAGGTAAGGAGCGCAAATGTTCCTCGAATCAGTGTGATATTGATTAGGGTTCAACTACAGTCCAGACCTAAGTTAGTTTGTAGTAGGCTAGTGTTTGTAGCGGCTTAATAAAGTGTGGTGTTCAATCTGGACTAGGTCCCGGGGTTTTTCTACATTTGTGGTTTCTTCGCTAACAAAATTTCTGGTATTTGTATTGCTTCTATTCCGCATTATATTTTATTATATAAATATCACAGGTTGTGCATTGTATCGATCAATTGTGAAATCCAACCTTTGGTTGTTGATTGGAAATTGATAAATCCTTGGATATTGGTCTTTGGTACCATCCAAGTTTAGATCTCTTGTATTTGATAAAGACTCACAGATTTCTATTTGCTTGAGTATATATCAAATCGAGAGATAGAGATATTAACTCCTTGATATACTTTTTATTAAGATTGAGTCTGACTGTGTAGTTGATTCTCTTAAAAGTATATTAGAGTTAGTCCATACAGATTGCTAATCGAAATATTGGGTGAGGTTGTTAGACACCCACTTTTTCAATTGGTATCAGAGCAGGCAAACACATTAAAGACCTTATAAGTCAGTGTTTATAGCGATCTGATATGGACAGAAGTGCTATCTCAATAAATGCACCACCAGATCCAGGGATTTCAAAATTCTCTTCCATGTCTGATTTTATTAAATCCGTAGAAGAAATTCTATCCAAACCTCCATCAGGTTTAAAATCCCTTGAAGTCTTTTCAGGAATTTAAAAGTAACTTGAAATCCTATCTTATGATGTTGATCTCCAGAATGAACAAGAATCTCTTGACATGCTAAATCAAGTTATGATGAATAACATTTATGTTGAGTTTGATATTGATTTGTTAATCAGTGAGAGCAATGCTCCTCATTTGTGTAATCCAATCGGTTGTAACAAACTAAACGTATTGCAAGAGGAGTTTGAATCTCAGTCTTCTGACTGTACCACCTCTAAGCATAAATCAATTCATTGGTTAATTCTTGATACATCTTACCAAGCTAATAGTATTGTCCCTTCTTATGAAGAAATTAGGATGTCTCTTTTTATCAAAAGAGTTTCCCTATGCGATACTGAAAATTATCCGCAGAAAATGTTTCTTATAAGGTGTAACATAAGAAATCAGAAATATATTTTTTCTTGTGCTCTTTGGAAATTCTTTGAAAAACTTATAAAAATAGTTCCTTGTGTTTCTCTCAATATTGTAAGATGTAAGAGTAGTTGGAAATAAACTCTTTCTTGGTGGCATGGTGAGCAATACATTGTCCTCAACACAACTTGATTGTGTGGAAAGTGCATCCTCACCTAGAAATGTCCTGCTATGTATACGGTGAGGGAAACACAAGAATTGGGGCACATAGATTATGTTCGGTAAGGCTGTAGAATTCAATTGGATTTTTCTAAAAATGTATGTCTATAAACTTGAGCAAGATTTGTGTTTTTACTTGCTTAGAGTACTTATGATGATCCTTGTACCTTGCTTATCGTTAGTTTCTACCTAACTTGATCTGTGTTTAAGGTTCTTAAATGTTTAGGTCTGAAACTAGTGGTTTGGAATGTTTGGACTTCATGGTACACATACCAGGTGTGCATACTATCATTTAAAATCAAAATCCAGGGGTTTAAGTACGCAACCCGTATGCATACTTGCCTGTAGACGTCGCTATTTGGAAAACATGTTTTGGCCGTAACTTCTTCGTCGGAACTCGGAATGACCTCATTATTTTTGAATTCTCTTTCTAATTTAATTATATTCAAATTGGAGATGAGAACTCATGAATTTTGATGAGTTAAGATTGGTATTTATCATGTCTCTTGTTTTTGAGTGTTTTGCTAAGTTTTGTCGCACTTGTTCCACTTCTCTTGGACTTGGGCACTTGAATTCATGGAGTACTGCTCTTCTAAGCTCATTTGTAGATTTTACAAGAATGTTGTTGGTGAATCACAAAGAAGAAAGTTCAAGAATGGGCAGTAGTACGCGTTACTATAGGATTCTTGAATGTTCACAATCAATTTATATGAACTATGGTGCATGGTCGTTAATGACTTTGTATGTTCTTCTTTGTTAAGAAAATCTTTTTATATGCCTTTGGTAGCTTTTCTTGGTATAAATCCGGGCGAAAAAGATTTATTCTACCCTCTAAGGACAAATCATCTTTTTTTTTTTTGTGATGGAAACATATATTTTATTATATTAATCCTCATTAGAAATGAGACGTTGTATAATACAATTTGGGGGAGAATCATAATTCCACCATCTATTTAAAAAGTTTGAAATTGCAAATTGAACCAAGTCATGAGCTATTGAATTTGCGTCTCTAGGAACAACCATAAAATTAACTTCGCTGAAGTCCTTGACGCGATCATGAATCGAAAGAACAGTAGAACAAATACTCCAAGGAATTTCATTCATGTTCCCTATTATAGTTTTAGGAATCTCTTCTGCATCCCCCTCAATAATGACCTTGGATGAAATCTGAAGTCTTCTCGCTAACTGTAGGCCAAGACCATAAGCTTTGGCTTCTACTACCGTAGTCGAGAAGGAATCAAAGCAGAAAACAACGCTCCCCAAATGCCTGCCGTATGAATCTCTAGATACCGCAGCTGTAGCTCCTTTTCCGTTATTATAAGAAGCATCCACATTTACCTTGATATAGAACGGAGGAAGAAAATTCTACTGAGCCGTATTTTGCTTCTGTAAGATATCCATCGAACAAAAATTCAAAGCATGATGTAAATCGAAAAACTTGAAATCTTCCAAAGCTTTGCGAATACAAGTTGGTACTGAGGGTTGTATGTTGTTGAAGATTTTATCATTCCTCACTTTCCATATATTCCAAAGAATACATGAACCCAGATTTAATATTATGCCTTGGTCATCTTGTTCCAACCACAACTGAATAATTTCCATTGATAAAATACCTTCCTGAATATCAATAACTAAAGGACTTTCCTGAAATATAGCCTTCGAAAATTGGCAGGAGAAAAGAAGATGATACACTGACTCCTCTTCTGATTGACAAAGTGGGAAAATATTTTGAATATGAGTATTAAATCTTGAAATATTACTATAAACATCCAGCCTATTATGCAACACCTTCCAAATAAAAGTATGTATTTTTGGTTGAGTCTTCATCTTCTTCCAAAAAAAATTCCACGGAAAAGAAGAAATAGTAGAGCTTGTCGCCACATTATCTGTTAGAATTTTGTAGCATGATTTTGTAGTGAAAATACCTGACTTTGTTTTCAACTAAATTAGTTTGTCTTCAACTGAATCATCTTGTGGAATGCAAATATTTAAAATTGCTTCCACTTGATTCTCCGGGTAAATCAACATTAAAAGATCAGCATTCCACTTGATTCCCGGAATATTTGGCACCCAAGGATCATTCCAAATATGAATAGAATTACCTGATCCTTAAACCAGCAACAATTATTCATAAATATATCTCTCACTGATAACATGTCCTTCCAAGTTTTTGAGTCACCTGGATTTGGATCACAATCCCAAAAAGATACTGATTGAAGATATTTCGCATTGTATAGCCTTATCCAGATTGCATCAGCACTAGTTAGAAAACGCCAGACTAGCTTTGCCACCAAAGAAACATTCACCTGCTCTAAGTTTCATATTCCAAGACCTCCATCTTCCTTTGCTTTTGCTATTTTTTCCCAGTTAATAAAATGACACTTCCTGGTTAACGGATCATGACCCCACCAAAAAGATCTCTGAATACGAGAAATATTATTCGTAACACCTTTTGGAAACTTATTGGTTCCCATCGAATAGATAGGGATTGAAGATAAAACATTCTTTGATATAACTGTTCTGCCAGCCGAATTGACAAAGAAAGAACGATAACCAGAAAGTTTGTTTTCAAATTTTGCTATCAAAGGCTCATGGGTTTCTATATTGTAATCAGATTTCAAAGGAAAAGATCCTAAGTACTTCTGTAGAGTTCTCTATTTATTGAAATAAGAACAACCTTTACTGAAGTGAATCGAAGATTTTGAAAAATTTATAATCTAACATGAGAAAGAAGAATAGTTGTCTAATATAGACTTCAGTTGCTCGACATTTGCTTATGAATTTTCCCCGAAAAAAAAACAAATCATCAACAAACATGAGATGGCTTATCAAAGGAACTCTGATATTAAACTTATATCCAGTATACAAATTTAAATTTTCAAACCTTGCCATAAGAAGAGATAATCCTTAAAAACAGATTATAAATAAAGATGGATAAAGAGGACAACCCTGACGTAATCCCCTCCCGCTCTTAAAATTTCCATATTGAGCTCCATTAACCAGAATTGAAAAATAAGATGTACATACACAATTCATTATCAGTTTATGTGAATGGCCATGTATTCCCAATTGATGAAGCATAACTCAGAAAAGACCACTAAACTCTATCATAAGCCTTCGACATATCCAGTTTTAAAGCGAAGAAACCTTGTTTCGACTTGGATTTGTGCATTGAATGAAATAACTCCTTCGCAATGACAATATTATCCGTTATTTGTCTACCTTTAACAAAAGCATTTTGAGACCATGAGATAAACTTATCCAGGAAAGGGCTTAATCTAACAACAAATTTATATAGAACGTTGCACAAAGATATTTGTCTAAACTCTATTGCAGACACATGATTCTTCACTTTTGGAATTAAACTGATATTGGTATGATTTAACTTACTTGGCAATTCACCTGGAAGAAATACCTGTTGAATGAATTTTGATGTGTCTTCTCCTATTATAGACCAACATTTTTAGTAGAATATAACATGGAATCCATCCGGTCCCGGAGAGCCAAGTGGATTCATATCTTTCACTATCTTCCAAATAACTTCAGATGAAGGAATTAAAGAAATATAAGAATTATCAGGTTCATCCAGCGAAAAAGAAGATTATTGCAAATCAGTTGGGGACTGAATGTTCGCATCTTCTTTAAATAGGTCTTTGAAAAATGTAATCAATTCATCTGCTATCGCAACCGGGTTTGAAATCCATTTTCCATTACTATCTTTCAGGCTAGAGATATTGTTTTTCCTTCTCCTTTGTTGAACTGATAGATAAAAAAATTTAGAATTTTGATCACCTGTTTTCAACCAAATTTGCTTCATTCTCTGTTCCCAGTAGGTTGCTTCCATAATAATGTATTCATTCAGTTGATCTGAAGTAATTTATTCCTGTTAGAGAGTCGCCATAGATGGGTTGAGCCCTTGAAGATGAAGTAACTTCTTTTTTAGCTTACCAATTTTGTTCTTAATGCATCCTATTTTTTCTTTACTCCAGCTCTTGAGAAAATTACCCAGACAATTCAGCTTACCAATCAAATCAGACTAAATATTAATATTCCAACTTTCTGACACTACTTCCAGAAAGTCAGGATGAGAACACCAGTATGCTTCAAATTTATATGAAGGAGGATTTCTCGGAATATTTCTACAAGTGTTTAGGATGATGGGTGAATGATCACTCGAAATTCTTGGCAAATGCAAAACTCCAGAATTTTCAAACATAAGACACCACTTTGGAGAGGCTATAACCCTATCCAAACGTTATCTTATTAAACTTTGAAATTTCCTACCATTTGTTCACGTGAAGGCCGGACCCGAAACCCCAAATCTAGGAGGTGATTATCTCGAATAAAGTTATTGAAGTGCATTATAGTACCGTTCATAGATTGATCACCACCATGTTTTTCTCGGACCGATGAAATGGCGTTAAAATCACCTATGAAGCATTTTGGTCCCTCCACATGATGAGAATACATCGAAAGACTTTGCCAGAAATTTCCTCTGTCTAATCTATTCGGAGGCCCATAAACACAGAATAAACTCCAACTTTTAAACGCTCCATTTTGTTTCACTTGAAGATGTATTAGGTTTTTCGATGAAGAAATAATTTATGCATCAATTTCATTATGCCACAACACCATTAAACCCCAACTTCTGCCAATAACTGGAACAATGCATTTATTAGAATAACCAAGTTTATAGATAATTGGGTTTGTAGCAGCTTCAGATAATTTAGTCTCAGAAAGAAATACAATGCCAGGATTTGTACTTCTTAGGAAAGATTGAAGTGTTTGAATTATTGGGTCATTCCCTAACCCCCAAAATTTCCAAGAAAAGACTAACATGGACCGTGCGGACAATTAGGGCTAGCCGCCACTGCCCATTGATTATATGAATTCTCCTCTATTCTTGTATCCATCTCAGATTGTATGGTTCTATAATTGATGCATAATCCATTCTGCATTCGTTTAGTGCCACTTGAATCTCTGGTGGAAGATGGTTCTGAAATAGAGGAAATGCGAAGTTCTCTTGCCATCAATTTCCATTCATGCCTCCTGGTAGTCTTGGATGATTATCCGGGATTCCATAAAACCCGTCCACCGTCACTATCCTGTGATTTATGGATTGAACTGGATAGAAGTTGATGAAAATTCTCATTGATTGATGAACTTGACACTTCTGTTGGAGTAGATTTAAAATTTTTTGAGACAAATTGGAAAGACTCCACCACTTGTACAGAATGGGATTTATTGAAGTTGTATTGCATATTAGAGTGGTTGTGCTCAAGAGCAATTGACTTTCCTTTAGTCAGTTCTGTATTTAGTTGTTGAAGTGCATAAATTGAAGTGTTTGCTGGAAGATGATGACTTTCTTGTCTTACGGTTACTGTATGTCCAGTATCTTTTGTGGTTGCAACAGTTATGGGCGAAAAAAGAGTTTTACCCTGACTGGAATTGTTATGATAATAATTGGTTAGAATTGAATCTGTCTTATCATTATTATCCAAAATAGCCTCAGAAACTGGTAACTGTTTTCCCAAGTTATTATTTCTTTTATAACACGTGTTTGTTGATGATGTGTAACGAAGGTTTCCATCAATAGATGAGTTGGAATGATGACTCATCATCCCTGAAACTTCCGTTGTTGTTGATCTCTGAAAATGTACATCATCAATGAATTCATCTTCCTGGTCTTTTTGTTGTTGGAAATCCCACGGTACACTATTATACATCTTCAAAGAAGCATTGATAGTACCCTGATATTTGGGAGTTATAAGATCATACGCATGTTGATGTAATTCTGGAGGAAATTCCTGATGGACCTTATCCTTTAGTTGATGTACCTTTGGACAAAGTTTCATTAAATGACCAAGTAGGCCACAAAACAAGCAGAACCTGGGTAACCTTTCATATCTAATTTCTGCTGTAATATCTTATCCGTTCGATAAAGGAAAAGATATAGAATCTCTGAGTGTTTGTTTAATATCAATCGGAAGACGGACTCTAACAAATTTGCCCCAATTCCGAGACTCTTGAACAGAAATAATTCTATGACTACCGGAATAAGAGATTAATTTTTGAATAAACTTTCTGTATAAATAATTCACCGGTAAACCATGAAGTTGTGCCCAAAACTCCACTTTATTAAATTTATATTCGTGTGGCAGTTTGTTAGTAACACACCTTTCCAGGGCTAACAAATCATCTCTAGTAACCCATGGAGATGATTCCATGATAAATTCTGAGTCTGAGTGTGACTCAAATTTGATGAGATAAGTTTCCGAAGTAATTTCAGAAACATAAAATTTTTGATTGAAAGATATCCATAACTTTAGTAGAAGTTCTCTGACATTAGAAATTTGAAAAGTTCTGGGAGATAGTATCCGAAGAACTAAACAGTTTTGGTAATCTTTTGATATATTTGGTAATGGAGTTTCAATAGAGATTTTCTTAGATGGTGTTTATTTATTAAGAAGATTTGCAAAATTGTGAATCATCTCCGCGTTTTGGTATTGTTGAACACTGTTTAATTGCTTTGAAAGAGACATGATGATAGAGAATAAGATACAGAAAAATCTATAAAGTGCCAAAGGCTAAGAAATTTGAATATTCTGAAAATTAATAGTAGGAGATCTTCGTTGAAATACGAAGAAATCCAAAAAATATTAATCCACAGATGAGTAAAGATTTATTAGGCAAAGATTTAGGGAGAAATTGGTTGTGAAAAGAGATGAAGGTGGTTGATGTTAGGAGAAATTCGCGTTAATGGTAGTAGTTGCAGAGCAGGAGAGAGAAATTTGTGTCTTCACAAATCATCTTATATGTGCATTACGAGTTTGTCTTGATGCCTAGGAAACCTCTTATGAGAATTTATTCTTAGTTTTGAGAAGGATTACTAGAGTTTGGAATAGAAATTATTGTGATTTCACATAGCTATATCCAACGTTTTCATCTTGCAATGTTTTTAAATTTATTATAAAATTGTTCGGAAATAATTTTTGCAGTATTAATCTTTATGGTTTTATATATTGCAATATGTTATGGGATATGTGTGTTTACGTCCGTGAACTGTTATTGTCCCATACAATGTCAAAAGTTATCTCTTTTATATGTCGATATGCAAGTATTGATACAAGATCGATGAACATTTGACAAACAAAAGTTAAGCTTATTGTGCCAATTCATTGATGGAAGATAGGTTAAAATCTTTTGTTTACAAGGATTATGTCTATTGTATGTCATTATGAAAATAATGATGAAAAATAGAATGAATCCTTGTATATGCCGCAGTATTGATCTTTCCATGATCCAATTTTTATGTGTATACTGTAATGCTCCATAAGTTTTCTTGTGTTGAGCATAAAACGATTGAGTTAATCATTCTTTTATGGTTAACATAGTCGTAGCTCCTTAAATTTTCTTATGTCGAGCATGTTCAATTAAATTGATCACTTTTGTGTTTAATTTGATTGTGTATTCCGATTAAAATAATCATGGGTTCTATTGTGTTAGTTTAATTGAGAATTTTGGATATGGAAAATCATTTCTTGTGGTTTTTGGTGTCCAATAAAATCCTTCTTTTCTCGTAAAAGTTAGGTCGCTCTTGTTGTTCTCTCGGGAATGATATCAAATGGGGGAGATTTCTTTTGAACTTGCGCTTAATTTCCATATCTTAGGGGAGTGCGGCTGTGGAATTTTTAGGGTTTATTTTGTATCTTTATAAACTCCTTGATGAATGCATTTATCTTCGGCTTTATGATTGCATCTAAACAAGTTGATATGTCCTTTTCTTTGGTCTTGAAGCGTCTCCATGGAAATTTCATTAGGATCATGTTTTCGTACCTTTGACAATTTTATTGACAAAAAGGGGGAGAATTAATATGTAGTTCACACTACAAATACATATGATTTACGTGCTCACAGGACATTATGTAAGGGGGAGTGGTTTTCGTGTTGAGACGAAAGTATTGACTGAGGGGGGGTGCTACATATCACCATAGTATTGTTGTCGAAGTTGTGATATAAGAACATTGATGATGTGTAATAATACTATGATACTGTATAAAAATGATCGAGAGCTTTTGTTTTCTCATTGTTATGGCTACGGAACTTCAATAACTATGATGCAGAATTGAACATCTATGGAATCTTGGGAGTACTTGGAAAATACGAAGTTTTCGAGAAATGTTGAAGCACCAAGGAGATCGAACATGTGGACGAGAAGCTACAAAGTTTTATCTATTTTTTAATCCATATGTATTGATAGTTTTGTCAGTAAAATTGACAAAGGGGGAGATTGTTACAACATTGCTCGGTCGAAATTGCATGCGTTGCTATATCAAGCATGTTTGTCAATATTAGTGATCAAAACTATATGTCTTGATTTCTAGTTTACTTATGACTAAGTCTCGGTCTAGGATAGAAAGTATAGTTGAGCTCCATACTCCATGGAGATTATCTTGCGAAGACGAATAACTACTCAAGGAACTGGTGGAACTTCATCCGACCAAAAGGTATGTGGAGACTTGAACTCATCTATCACTCAAAAGTTTACTCTATCTCATACTCTTGAGACATAGTCGTATAAGTATGATAGTTTTCATGCATACACATTTGATATTTTGAGCCGAGTTTACTCGCCTATCTTTTTCTCAAAATATGTGTTGGTAAGCTTTTGCTTTAACCACGTTTCATCTTTACCCGTGACGAAAGTCATGATGACGTTTCAATCTTGAAAATGGCTTTGATGAAGATAGTCTATTCTTTATGTCTAAAGACTATTAACATTATAGAAGAATGTTTCAATGATTGAAATGTAGAGTTGAGATTACGTAACCACATATCGATATAAGCATATATAGTGTGTTCGCACATTAGTCTGTAAGTCCATCTACCGGACCAAGTGCGTGCATATGTGTGCATGCGGTATTGGCGAAGGAGATAGGTTAGGTACGCATACCCGTATGCGTACTGGCGGAGGTTCTTGTACCGAGAATTTCTGCTGTAGTTTGGAGTTTACGAACTTAAAAACCAGTCACCTTAGGTATGCGTACACACGGAAGTTTTCCTACCGAAAATTTCTGCTGGGTTTTCAAACCCAATTTCGGTAAATCTAGAGTACACGTAACCGTACGCATACCCAAGCTGGTTATATCTCAAATCGGTTAGCTCATGAACTTAAACAATAAATCAATAAGGAATGCAATCTTTATAAACCATAACTATATTATTCATGAATTGATTCAAGTGAATCAAACCAATTTTACTTCAATTGTGTCTTGTGTAATATATAAAATTTCCTTGCAATTAAACACCTCTTGAACTAGTTCTTATGAGTCATTTGAACTAGTTATGAGAAAGATGAATACAATTGATATGAAAGTGCTCATATGGCTAACCATTAGTCAACCATTTGTGAACCAACCAAATGTACACGTTTAGGTACGGTTACTTAAGCCTAAATGAAATACATTTCATGTGTGTGTGACAATCTAAGATTCAATATAACGGTTGAAAGATATTAGCTTGGATAAGTCAGGTTTTTTATCTAACGGTGAATATTGATTGCTTTGTTACCAAGGTAACTTAGATTGCAAACCCTAATTTGAAAACTATATAAAGGAGACATCTAGCATCTGGAAAAACTGATCCTATACCTCTTGTGTGATACTAGTTGGTTTGCTAGAGTCGATTCTCCTTTAATCGTAGGTTTTATCTCGAGACCCCTGTCGATCAACGACTTAAATACTTCATTGGGATTGTGAAGCCAGACGAAACTACTTCTCTTGTAGTTGTGCGATCTGATCTTGCCATCTTTTATCGTAAGAGTTTAATTGAATAATTGGCTTGAGATTATATCTCCGATAGGGCAAGATAAAAATAAATCACAAACATCTTCATCTCATCGTTTGTGATTCCACAATATCTAGTTTTGCTACCATACGATTTAGATTATTGTGAGGTGATTGATAATACTGAGTTGTTCTTCGGGAATATAAGTCTGGTTTATCAATTGGTTCATGTTCACCTTGATTTTATCAAAATACGGAACAAAAATCATAGTTTTATCTGTGGGAGACAAATTTATCTATTATCCTAGAATTTTCTGTGTGATACGGATTTGTTTATTTAAGTCTTCGACTTTGGGTCATAGTAACTCTTGGTTATGGGTGAGATATGCTAAGGGAATCAAGTATGTAGTATCCTGCTGGGATCAAAGACGAAATGAGCGCAACGTTACCTTGAATCAGTGTGATATTGATTAGGGTTCAACTACAGTCCAGATCGAAGTTAGTTTGTAGTAGGCTAGTATCTGTAGCGGGTTAATACAGTATGGTGTTTAATCTGGACTAGGTCCCGGGGTTTTTCTGCATTTGCGGTTTCCTCGCTAAGAAAATTTGTAGTGTCTGTGTTATTTCTATTCCGCATTATATTTTGTTATATAATTGAAATATCACAGGTTGTGCATTATATCGATCAATTGTGAAATCCAACCTTTGGTTGTTGATTGGAAATTGATTGATCCTTGGATATTGGACTTTGGTACCATCCAAGTTTATATCTCTTGTATTTGATAAAGACTAGCAGATTTCTATTTGCTTGAGTATATATCAAATCGAGAGATAAGGATATTAACTCCTTGATATAGTTTTTTTTATTAAGATTAGTCTGACTATCTAGTTGATTCTCTTAAAAGTATATTAGAGTTAGTCCATACAGATTGCTAATCGAAATATTGGGTGAGGTTGTTAGACCCCCGCTTTTTCATATTGCTTTAAGAACTCTTGAAATTCAGAAGGCCCTGGTTCGGTATCAGTCTAGAAGGTTCATTGAAATTGACTCCTTTTTTCATGAACCATTGTCTGGATATAACACAGTATGCATATCCGAATGCAAACTATTGTAAGAATAATTCAGGTCCTAGAACCAAGTATGCATACCCGTATGCGAACATTTTTTACTGTCAAAGTCCGGGAACTAAGTTTGTGTACCCGTTTGCAAACTTGTTCACCCGAGTTCGGTCCAAAACGACAGTATTCGTACCCTTTTGCTAACTGTCAGAAAGGATCAAGTCCGGAACTTAAGTTTGCGTATCCGTTTGCAAAATTATGACGTTTAAGTTCTCAAATCAGCTAAGTATGTTTTCATAATCATGAACAAATACATTTATATATTAAGGAATGCAATCTTTGCAAACCGTGGCTATAATGTTGATGAACTGATTCTTTTGAATTAATCCGATTTTGCTTCAATTGTGTCTTGTATACTTATATGAGAATATAAACAATTGAAAAACTCTATGAGTAACACAATTAGATTCATTTGAGTATCATTTGATCTAGAATTGTTAAGATGAACATGGTTAACACAAAAGTGTTCATATGGCTAACTTCGATTAACTGTTATTGAGCCAACTCAATATACACGTTTAGTTACATATCTACATGAAAGTATATTTCATTTGTGTGTAACAAGCTAAGACCATCTAACTGTGGAAAGATATTAACTTGAATTTTAAATCAGGTTTCATCCAACGATGAATATTGATTTCTTTGTTGATTGAAATTGATTAACACTTGAACATTGGTCTTTGGTACAGTTTAAGTTGTTTCTCATAATAATCAGGCTCACAGATTCTATCTGTTTGATTTGCTGATTACATTGAGAAATAAAGATATAACTCTTGGATATATTTTCCTTGATTGAGTCTGACTGTCTAGTTGATTTTCTTGGAATTATATTGGAGTTAGTCCATACAAATTGCCTAAACGAAATATTGGGTGTGGTTGTTGCACCCCCGTTTTTTCAATAATGCAGGTGGTGAAGGTTATGCAGGTGGGGATGATAGATGATGGAAGGAACTGGTGGTTTTCAGCGAGCAAAATTTCGCTGAAGTTAGGGTTGAAAGCACTGGTAATGGGGTATGAGATATGATATATTCTGGTTGTAGCCTTGAGCTTTTATATCTCTCAATCCCCTGCAATTGCGAATAGGGTAACAACCTTACTTTCCAAGTTTCATACAAACTCCAAGACATTATAAATCTATAGCCATTCATCACTTCAATCTAACGGAAATAAGTCTCACACTTCACTGATTTCTCGGACAAGAAAACACCCAGGAAAACTGGTTCTGCACATGTCTCCTCTTTCTGATTAATAATATTATTTCAGGTGAATTTCCTCTGTTATGGTTAAAATATGACAAAGCCATTTTCTTAGAGCTTCTGGCCCCACCAGGGTATATTTCAGCCAATAAGATCATCATGTTTATTCATACCAGCGTGTTTTCCACACTACTTCTCTGAAGTCTAAACTTGGGTCTCCATCATATATCAAAACAATTCCCTCTAACCATACAGTACCACCGTCTATACACCAAACCCTAAACTGGAAATTGGTTTTAGTAAAACCTTTATCGCAAAACCAATACCCTAATTTTGTTCTCCTGTTCTCTTCCCTTTTTCGGATTTCATTCTCTTCACTTTACTATACACTGGAAACCCCTTTACTCGCTTTTTCTTTATTTTCACATCCATTTACTCGTCGTTTGTTCTCCATTCTCCTCCATGTTTGTTCTAATTTTCTATTGATTGTTTTGTTTTTAATTCACATGTGATAATACCAATGGATATTTGATTTTGCAGTTAAAGGTTTTATTTTCTTATTTCGTGTTATAATTTCCATGATTTTCTGTTGATTTCTTCTCTCTCTCTCTCTTTTTTTTTAGTGTCGCAGGTGATGATGGACGGATCTACCGTAATATTCTAGCCTTAGGCCGTGTTTGGGAGCTTTGACTACATAAAGCTTAGCTAGGAATTTTTTTTCTCTAACTTAAACAGGATTATCACAAGATGTATTAATAAAGATGATGTTTGTCTTTCCTTTATATCCATCACATGTTTATCATATATTATGTTTGTCTCTCCATATTCAAATCTGTATTTTTGTAAAATAATCATATATTATGGATAAAATTATTGGAGAAAAAAATAAAAACATAACAATAAAGTTAAAAAAATTGAAAGTATTTTGATTAATTAAAATAACTACCTGTATAACCGTCTAACACAGGTAAGGATATTGGTATCCTGGCTATTTTGGAGAATATCATAACCTTGCTTTTTTAGCTTCCTAAAATCAAGGAAGATTTAGTTGTTCGTATCCTAGACTAGAATTAGAACAAGACAAACATAATTTAATTGTATTTTCTTGATAACCCAACCTAGGATAAGCATTTCTAAGGGGCCAAACACGACCTTAATTTCTTCAAAAAAGATCTACGGACCGAGAAAAAAACAATGAAAAAAAAACGAGAAGAAAAAGCTCTCACAAACCCCCTCCCCCTGCTGTTCACCGCGGGGTCCACTGGGACCAGAAAAAAAATAATTGTGAGACAAAAGTTGAATTCGGTTTTGGTGTAGTTCGTTTAGAATCACTCTAATTTCTTTTACGCTTTAGGGTCTCTTTTATTTGACTCATCATAACAATAATTGGGAGTAAGGACATGATGTTCCTACTTATTTGGCTCTGACCCGTTGATTTTTAATATCATAATTCTTCTGCATCATTCCGTAGAAGATGATATCTAATGGAGGGTTCGAGTGGTCTAGATATGAGTATATATAATACACAATCTGTTAGCTCGATCACTGAAATTGCCTTTTCAATGGGTGAAAGTAAATCATCACCTCAAAAAAAACCCAAAGGAAGGTGATATTGCATGTGTAAAGTTACATTTTATTTTCAAAAAAAATAAAAGCTATCTTTATGGGTATAATAATTATATTATGGGATATGGGACATGGGACATGTAATACAATATTTATATGACTCAACCTTCATGTATGCCTTCTTTCCCTGGGTTGTTTCTTTTTTATTTACGAAGAATATATAATAAATACATGGAACATTTGTATAGAATCTATAGTGTGATCTACTTATATTGATGAAATTTATTTGATTATTAGGTTCCTAACTTATAGGGCAATGGTGATGCAAATGGAAAAATAACACTTGCTCATGGGGAGTGTACAAGGGATTTCAGGTACATATCTCATTCCGTTGACATATGGCTTATCTTATTTCATTGAATGTTCACACCACATATGGTTCTCACTTGTTATCGAAGTTGGGGATGCCTGGTAAGTAGTATAATATTAATTCACAAAGTATATAATAGATTCACAAAGTATAAAGAGAGATAAACATTTATATTAATCTAATAAATATTAATTCACAAAGTAAATATCCAATGATAAATTGTTGTATCGTTGTAGACTTGATAGGTTTATGCCCTGCATCAAGATGTAAAACCAGTATTTAATGTGATCTTATCCTACAAAGGGTAAATCCGTCTAAGAAGGGACGAGTGCAGAAAACCTCTTCGCTTTATTTGGAGCAATTCAAAACATACATGAAATTCACTTAGAATGGTGCGTGCGGCAGTAATCCCAAATATTTTGTGAATTTTGTTAGCATTATCAATTAATGCATGATTTGTCTAGTATTTTCCGTGCTATGTTCTCAGCCGAAATTTCATTATCGACATGACATGACGATTAAGTGTTCACTCTCAGCAGAGTAGCATGAATCTCCCGAAGTGCCAATATTGAGATTTGCATGAAATACACGGGCCACATCGTTCTCTAACAAAGGGAATCTCGTATCGACGCACTTTTGATTTAGGTTAGCTCGATCAAGCATGCTTAATTTCCTTAAGGGAAATCTAGACTATCCATATCAGTCTCAGAAATGATCGCGGCCACACAAATTGGCTGTGCAATTTAACAAGCCTAGCCAAACCCTGGCAGGAATGGACAACTAGCACGATGACCGTCGGCGGGCCTACCAGTATTCCGACCAATCATACCTTGCCCAAACGCCTCCCAACGCTGTCAAATGCCAACCCTAAGTAGGGTGGTCGCGCTGTTTGGAGAAGCTCAATCGAGCATGGACTATCCAAGACAGTCTTAAAATTATCGCAACCCTCCAACTTCGCCAGTTTGGTTGGACGGATTAGATCATCCCATGAGTGATTAGGGAAGCGCTAACACGCACACTGGCGGCCCCACTTTCCCCTCACTCGAACGGCTTGCCCACGAAAAATCCATGGAGCAATGAAACTCTTGCCCAAACCATGGCAGGCGTGATGCTTCTAAGCCCTAATTTGGGTCGCAGAAGTACATTAGCATCATAAATCGATCATGACCATCCAACTTAGCCAGCCTATTTGGAGGGCCGAGATCGCATTTTGGACCATCATGAAGGTGCACATAAGTTCACCGCCAGCCCAATATTGTCCCCACGTGATCGATTTCCCCAAGGGAATCCAACGACAAGCCAAACCGCTTGTTAAAACTCATGTGGACGTGGCTGTTTTAAAACCCTAATTAGGGTTTACGGCAACATGCTGCTGTCGTAATATTTGCCATCCTAAACGGATGGTGTGGATACAGATTCAAGCGGTCCCAAAGGTGTTAACATGTCCACCATTGGACCACCTTTACATGTGACTGGTCAGCCTGTGCAAACCATGGCCAGATGCCTCGAAACACACGCCCAAAAGATGATAGGCCACACGGCCTTCAAACCCTAATTCGTGTTTTGCGGTAATATATTTCTGTGAAAAATTGATCTTGACCACTCATCTCCGCCGGTTGAATTGAGTGTCCTAGATCCGATTTTTGATGAACCAAGAAGTGTAGATATGCACGCCGGTAACCCGTCTCCATGCATGCCCGATCGGCCCATGTGGACTAGCCCTCAATGCTTGGATTCGGTTGGCTAAAGTAGGGACGACATGGTCCCTAACCCTAAATTTCATCAACGACGATGCACAACTACTGTAAATCATCTTGTCCGTCCAACTTTACATGCATAGTTGGACGATGTAGATTTATTTACAATAAACCTGTAAAGCAGAATGACAACCACCAACCGCCTCTCTTTCACAAGGATTGATCGACCAGGTGATGGATTGTTTACACAACCATCAAACGATCACCGAATATAGTCTAGCATGCTTCCATTTTAATACGCTCAATCCGCGACTTATCCAATCAAGCTTTAAAACAAAGATGCTTCATGCATATCGATCGTTTTGAGCTGCTTGCTTAAAATCGATGCATTACATGCATCGAACATGTACGATATTTAATTCCATAAATAACTTAGTAGCACTGTATGCTATTTTCTGCGGAAGGTCCCACAACTTGACCCACTCATTCGAGACATCAAACATGTCACAAACTGGGGGGATACTTACTGGGGTATTGGTCTGGCGGTTTTCAGCGTGCGGCGTGTAATGCGCCTATTACAAGAACGTGTCAGGAAAAGATGGACGGTTAACGGTGATGAGGTAATTGGGAAAAGGCGTGATCGTGTGACAATCACCATCCCTACATGACCCACTACTCCATCATTTAACTTCCTCCACTTCCTACGAGATGAGGATTGTGCTCAAATGACTTGTATAAATAGGTTCTTCGACCTATTTTCAAACAACACAGAAAACCAAGTTTTTTTTATCAACGTATCCAGAAAACACCGAGAACTGATAGATTACATTGTGCAAGCCAGTTCAACATTCTGAAACAAGTCATAAACAACCAACACCTTCTTCGCTTTCCTCCCTAAGATCAACCCCATTTCCTTCACTTTGTGACCGAAGCAAGTCTTGAATGGTCATTTCTTGGTTTAGGCCAGAATTGTACATATTGATCTCTCGAATCTAAAGTACTCTCGTGCAGTGCATTTGTTTAGGGTTTAGATTCATTTCTCATTCACATGCACCCAAATTTACCAAAAACCGCAGAAATAGTTTTCACCCTCAAATGCTAACCCATACTAGCAACAGGTCGCATGTGTTCCCTCCTTGTTCTAGCTTGTAAACGAACTCTAACCCTTAACAGTCGCACAAACCCCATGGCAGATCTGGTGGTCCATAACTTCTCATTCAGGCATTTTATTAAGCACCAATTGTGCGCTGTGGTGATCATACAGTCTTCAGCTTGCTGTAGATTCTTTAGCTGTCATTATCTCCTACCCTGCGACACTTTCAAATTCCATACACAAACCAAGTTTCTAAACATTCATACATGCTAAAATCTTCATTAATCTTTATCAGTAACCACCAAAATCAGTGGCGTCAAGAACAATTTCCACGGCTTGAAACTGTTACCAGAAGTTGTGAATAATTCATACTCAATCTCCAGTTCCTTCTTGAATCCGAGTTCCCGATTCTAACAGAAATCAAAATCCACAACCACTCCTTCAGTTCATATGCAATTTGATGGCAGTAACCCTTTCTTCTTCATTGTTTACGGTGAAACCACTGTCCAAATAGCCTTACCAATTTTCGCTCCGTATACTTCTTGCCTTAACTTGTTTTAATTCTGAAACCATACGAGCACAACCTATATGACGGAGCTTGCTGCCGTGAAAGACTAGGTGCAAAGATGGTTTGGCATGGATGAGCTAGGAACTAAACAGGGAGAAAATCTCGATATAGTTATGTAGTTGTAAGTTTAAAATAAAAACTGGTACCCTTAACGAAAACACTGTCTGTATTTATCATTCTTCAGCTGAAATCATCTGGATGCCCTGAGTAGCAAGTGTCTGCTGGTTTAGAAATCCCAGCTTCTTATGTAATATAACCTTGTGTTCTTCCCGGACTTTGAATCCATTAACACTCAATGTTTCTAAGCAATGAATTGAGACTCTTTTTCTCTTCTTTCGCATTACATGACTCCATAATACCTACAAAAGCAATCAGATGTGAGTATTGAGACATGTGTCTCTCATCATATCTCTGACTGAGAATACAGTCTCTCAGAGTACATGAAGATATGTAGTCTCTCGGCTGGACAATGACATATCTCATGAATATTGGACACTTTAGTAATTATTTATATATAGAATCACGAGATTGACGGCTCCTAGACAGCTTGCTCTGCTAGTATAGAGCGATAACGTTTTCAGGATACAAACAATAGTGTTCCCTGACTATATAAAGGATATGAAGCTCCAGCAAGCTTATATCAGAATAATTAATGCTCCAAGACAGCTTGCTCTTCTAGTATAGAGCCATCAATTAATTATTCTTAAATTCTTGGATTCATCCACTGAATTTCTGAAAATATTCAAATACTTTAGTAATATTTCGTTACTTTAATCCATGGTTCTTCCCAACAGAATCCCATGGGTTAGTAATAAATATTCAACAACACGCGTATCTAAGCTACCTCCGAGTAAGCCTCGACTCAAATGGTGCAAGTTTACTCGACGATGATGCACTAACAATCACCGTACGAACAAGTATTTCAAAATACAACGAGACGATGAACCTATGCAAAATAGGAAGGAAAATAATAAATAATTAAAAAATGACCAAGGTGCTGGAAGCATGGGCCCACTGACCGGACGGACGTGGCGTGGTCAATCCCACGCCAGTTTCATATTTTTATCATATTTTTTATTATTTTACTTGAGTTCATGAAAATCCTTTCACTTGAACATATATCTTCGTTTTGAGGAAACTCCTCAGTTTCATGGTGTTTCCCTCACACCAAAGAAATGATATAAAATTAAGAAAAACATTGTGGGTCGTGATTATTGGCCAACCGGCATGCCTTGATCCCAGCCATCCCCACACCTCATGGTTCCTCATTATTTTATTATTATTTCCCTAATTTCATGAAATCTCCTTAATCTCATGATATTTCCTTTATCCCATGAAAAAATAATATAAAATTAGGAAAACCCGTGTGATCGAGCCCTAGATGGCCCCACACGTCCCATTTCATTATTATTATATTTTTCATGTTTCCATAATCCCATGAAATTCCTTGATTTCATGATATTTCCTTCAAATTATGAAAATTCCTTTAAATCATGAAATAATAAATAAAAATTAGGGAAAACTCACGGGACCGGGCCCTAGCCGGCCAACCATGCTCAGTCCGGTCCCACACGTCCCTTATTTTTTTATTATTATTTTTCATGTTTTCCTTATCTCATGGAAACTCCTTGATTTCAAAAAAACTCTTAGATTTCAACAAAAACTCTTTGGTTTTATCATATTTCTTTAAAATCATGAAAATATTACAAAAATTGGAAAAAAAAACGTGTGGGATTAGGCCCTTTGGCCGGCCTACCATGCCTTGGCCACAGCCGGTCCTATACTTCATGATTTCTTCATTTTTATTTTATTTTTTCCTTCATCGCATGAAGTTTTGACGGTTTTATCAAAAAATCCCTAATTTCTTCATATTTTCTCAAATGATTGCTCAAACGCAAGCCAAAAAATATCAAAATTTTCAGAACTGAGATACGAACACTTTAGTGACATGAGAATGTTAACTTGATCGACCAAGGTTGTCTCTTTGGCTCGCAAGGAGCCGGTCTCGCGTATTTACACAATTTGACCTAATTTGCGCAATTGCACGTATTAGGTCCAAAAGTTTTCCAAATAATTTTGGGATTTTCATGGAACGATTGTCATTCGATCCCGTGACCACCCAGGGCCGGTTTCATGACCCCTTGGTGGGTCTCTCATCTCTTCATAATTAATTAGGTTTTATTACCTAAGGCTCAGATGAGCATTTTCGAATAAATTATTAAACCAACATTTGATCATTCTTTCATCAACGAATCACCAACTCTTCAAGAGGCCTTGGTATTTTCTCAAACGAGCATATGGGATCTGCATGGTCGACCCACGGTCCCCTGAAGTCGGTTCTCCTTCATTCCATGGTTAATTTTCAAATAAACCATCAATTGGTCATCAATTGATCAACTTAGTTTTTCTGAGTCCAAGGATTATAATTCCAGATTCAAATTCTAATCATTTTATGACGATCTCATGATCAATATTCTTATTAATTATGCTCGGTTCAACTACCAGTATTTTAATTAATATTTTGGTCACGCTACCATTAATTCATCAGACGAGCAATACTTGCTCAGACGAGCAATATTTTCTCAAACCAAGGAATATTGGTTCAACTATCAATATTCAACAATTCATCTAATGAGCAACACTTGATCACCTCAACGTCAGAATTTTATCTCTGTCTCAGCAGACACGTTCAATTCATGAGTTTCAGAACATTTTTGCAAATCATGTTCAACTCAGCAAATACATGGACTCATTGTCCCATTAAATCATGAAGTCATCAACTGACTAATTAACCATGAGACGTCAATCGTGTCACTTGGGGGATATCAACTAGGGTTTTGGTCTGGCGGTCTACGACACGTGTGTTCAAACACATGATGGAATGTGAGCAATTCGTGAAGTCAGTTGAAGAAGTTAACAAAGTAGTTGATGGAAAATCGACGAAGTCTCCGCACGATGAGCAACTGGTTTCAAACACGATTTTCATTTTCCCACTTCTTGATTCTATCAACTGTCACAATTCATGGGATCATGGTGTCTACAATTCCAATAATATAAATAAGTCTTTGAATCATGATTGAATACACAACAACGATTTCACATCTCACAGACAACACAAGATCAACAACTCATCAATTGAGCAATTACTCTCAACTGAGAAATTTCAATCATTCAGAACTTATCTTATTCAGAATTCACAACACACCTACAATCTTTGATTACCATTGATTCCACACATTTCTTAGCTTCCCTCCTACAGATCAACCCATCCTCTTTTGTGACCGAATTTACTCTGGAACGACCATTGTCTTGGTTTAGGCCAGAGTACTACAGATTGATCTCTCGAATTAAAAGCACCCCCTTTGCAGCGGTGCATCTGTGTGAGGTTGAACATTTTTCTTGGTTCAAGGAGTCTCCTCCGTACGGTCGTCTCCTCAATTCCATAAGAACCAGCAAATCGTTTTGCCCCATCAACAGATTGACGACCACAGTGGGAGGTCATTCTCTGGGTTGCAATCTCAGTTCTCACAAAAATGGTCGATCTTAGGTCTGGTTCAGTTACTAACTCGGGTCCAACACCCATCCCTAACATTGAAAGATCTAGTGGTACCGCTAATACCACTCCTCCAGTGCAACCTGCTACTAATACTCCTCCAAGCACTGATGCTCCAGTGATCACCCCTACAAGTGACGGCACTGGCGCCATCAACAATCCACTTTTCGGTTGATCTCCTGAAGAAACCAGAGGAAATCAACCTACCATAGTTAATCTCATGAAGGATCATACTGACGTAGTTACAACACATAAAGAGTTGTGTGCTTATCTCAAAACTCTCACAGACAAGCTTGCGTTTGAATGAACTCAGCCTCAACGCGAGAAAGGAAAAAGCTAAAGAAATATCTTCAACTGTTGATCCTAAAATCTCTCAAATCCATGTTGTACATGATGAAGAATTACGCAAAGCTGCAGATGACTCTCTAGCAATGGAACCTGCAGGTTTCATCACTCGTGAAGACCTGAAGCACTTTTTGAGGATCGAGGAAAAGACAAGGCATCATTTGTCCATCTTCACCAACCTTCATATATTGCTGCCATACAAAGGATTCCTCTTCCAAAAGGTTATACCGTTCCAACATTAATTCTTTATAAACATGCAATACTCAAAAACATATTTCTCGGTTTCGGGAATTATTGGGCGAACACGAGCACAACATGTCGTCCGTCTAAAGGAATTTTCAAAGTCTCTGACATGCAGAGCATACACATGGTACAACAACATCGCACCGGGAAGTATCACCGATTGGGGAGAGATGATTAATGCTTTCTACAGAAAATACTTCTTCATTTCAAGCCTTGGACTGCCACGACCCAAATGTCACATAAAATCAACTTGTAGACTTGTGCATCAAAAGAATAATCCCGGTCTACAGAGCCTCGCTGGAAAACCTCCGGTTCCACACTTTCTCAGAACTTCATGAAGCATCCAAACGATCAGAGACTACTACACCTGCTTTACTGAGCAAAGTCTACAAGGTCAAGGAACCTCGGAGCAACCGACGCCGGATCAACAAACAATACAACATCCAACCTTCCATGAACGTTGTTGCTCAAGGAGGCAAAAGGAAAGCTTCTTCTCAAACATGTGACATCCAACACCTCATCCTACGAAAGCACCACAGAAGGATAACCAATCTTGCACAAACCTCGACCTGGCATCAACGAACGGGGAAATGATCGGACATACTCAAACTTCTCATGAAAGAGTGATCGAGTTACTAGAAGTTTGGGTTAAAGATGGTGCAATCAAATCATTGCTCATAGCCAACTGAAGAAAAAATAAGAATCCTAGGTACTGTAACCTTCATAGATTTATCAATCATCTGGCAAGTAACTGCAATATTTTGAAGCACGTCACTAAATAAAATGTTGATCCATAATAGCTTCAACCGGGGACTGAAGGAGTACGCAAGAATCCTCTCTCGGTCAGAACCTTTACACACTATGACCAACCTATCAAAGAGGTAGTTCAATCCTTGGTCGAACGTGAATTGCGTTATCCGTCGAAGGCACAAAGGAGAGACATGTTAACAGCACTAAAACACATCGTGTCAAGAAGTCCATTCCGAAAATAATTTTTGAGCCTCCAGCCACAGACCAAGAGATGTACAACTGGGGACTGCTTACCATAACCAATCTCAGAAGAAACAAATTTGGAAGAACGTTGATCGATGCTGACACCGCCATCAATAACATTCCACTGAAAACCATCGGATCCACATGCATCACTCGACAAGAAGATACTTATGCTCTATCTCAATCAGAGACCTTGAAGGAGCGCTCAGAAATACTTATGGATATATCATTCTCAAAGAGAACGTGATTTCAACCTGGACAGAAACCAAGTTTCACAAGATCCAGGATATGACATGTCCTTCAGAAGAGCGTGGATCCACGCTGAAAATATGGGTACTTACAATGCGCCTTTGTTTACACATCTCTCCAACGAAGAAAGTTCTGATCCAGAAGATTTGACGGATATTCCATCATCAGAGTACTCGGAGGAACTCCAAACTTTGACGAGGTTGAAGCAAGAACAAAAGATGCATAGACACTCATGAAGAGGTTACACACTCAGTATCATTCCATGTCTATGTAATTTATTTCCTCACATGCTATCCTAGCATTGGGACTCAATTCTGCTAACAACTCTGCAAGACGTTATGAATGGTAGCTTCATCGAATCAAACACTGAAACATTCATTACTGAGATGATGTACAAACATGGAAAAGAGCACTTTGGGCGTTTTTCCTGCAAGTCCATGTGTTCTACAAAATCATAAATCTCCGAGGTCTGTACAAGTGTCGAATCCCACTACCGCTGTAGGTACTGAATATCGCAAGATAATAGTTCACGAGTATCAGGAGAAAAGAGTTATAAAATGATATGATGATAGAAGAAGCGCGGAGAAATATGAATTTTTGCGAGGATGAAATAATTTTGCGAGTATAAGTTGCGATACTTCGTAACTCATGTACAGCTGTATAAGTTTTACTATAAATAGGAGTTCAAATGTAAAATTCGAGAGGTTCTTTTAGTGAGTGTTAGAAAATATCTTAGGAAAGAGAATAGAGAAAGTTGTAACTATTCTAATTCCATTTAGATACTTCTTTGTAATCAATTAAGAACATTAATAAGAAAATTGTCATTCATCATCAAGAACTTCTTGAGTTTTTACTAATTCTATTGAGGGTGTAGTTGTAGGTTATTCTGCAACTACATAATTGGCGCTAGAAACAGGGACTTGAGAATTGTGGTAGCCTAAATTTGAGGGAATTGTGGAAAATTTGAAGATCAAATGAAGTCAGTAGATGGAGATTGCAAAAAAAGAAGAATGTAATATGATCACAAAGATAATGATTGATGAATTTCATAGTAATATGAAGGGAAAAATATACAAGCGAGATTGTAGAGGAAGAAAGATCATGGAGGAAGAAAAGATAACAACTTTAGAAGAATGGGAAAAGCAGAAAATCACATTTTCAGTAGCAGAAATTCCAAATGAAGACTTGAACCACACTTCACCATTGGTGATCACATTGCCAATCATGCTAGAAGATAAGAAAGTTGAAGAAAAATGGAAATTAAACCGAATTTTGGTTGATACAGGGAGTTCTGTTAATATTATATTCTATCATGCACTTAAGGGGATGGGAATTAAAGATGAAGAAATCATAAATTCAAAGTGTCTTATTCATGGATTAGGAAAATCTACAACAAAATCTAAAGGAGAAATCGTGCTGCGAATATTACTAGGAGAAATCGAAACACATGTAATCTTGTGTGTGATAGATATGGAATCTCCATATAACATGATGATAGGAAGGCCGTGGATTCATGCGATCAAAGCTGTTGCTTCAACATTACATCAAAAAATCAAATTTCCTACACCAAATGGAATACAAGAAATAAAAGGAGATCTTGATAGTGCAAAATTTTTTTATCAAATTGAAGTAACACAATGCGGAGGAAGAGCAAGAAAGAAACAACTTCGTAGGAAACTTGCGAAGGAAACAAGAAAAGAAGAAGAATTCCGAGTGTATACAATAAGAGCAAAGGAAGGGAGAGGGATACCAAATGAAATTCCAGAAAAAGAAGGGGAACCAGCAAAAATAATCAAAGAGCCAACACCTATGGGGGAGCAAAGTCCAAGCTATGTTGCAGCTGAACCAACTAAAGAAATAAATATTGGAAGTAAAGAGGAGCCTTTATTCTTACGAATTGGAACTAAGATGAATGAAGAAGAAGAAAAAAGGACTACTGATCTTTTGCGAGAATATAAAGATATCTTCGCAAGAAGTGTAGATGAGATACCAGGAATTGATCCATCAAGTGGCATGTCATAGATTGAACATAGATAAAAATATAAGACCATTCAAACAAAGAATAAGGAAGATATCACAAAATTATCATGTACAGATAGAAGAAGAATTACAAAAGATGTTGGATGCAGGGATCATAAGGGAAGAAAAATATCCAGAATGGATTGCGAATATGGTCATTGTTCCGAAAAAGAATAAAGGAATAAGAATTTGCATAGATTTCACTGATCTAAACAAGGCATGTCCCAAAGACAGTTTTCCATTACCAGATATACCACAAATGGTGGAATCAGTTGCAGGTCATGATAGAGTCACTTCACTTGATGGATATAAAGGGTATAATCAAATATCACTCGCAGAAGAAGATCAAGAACATACTGCCTTTTTTGCTCCAAGGGGTTTGTATTGTTATGTGAAGATGCCATTTGGTTTGCGGAATGCGGGTGCTACATATCAACGTATGGTTGAAAAAGTGTTCGCGAAGTGGATACATAAAACTTTGGAGGTATATGTAGATGATATGTTGATAAAAAGCAAGGAAGCTAAAGACCATGTGCAAGATTTGAAGGAAATATTTGAGCAAATGAGAAAGTTCAACATCAAATTAAATCCTGAGAAATGTATAATTGGGGTTTCATCTGGAAAGTTCTTGGGATACATAGTATCGAAGGAGGGAATACAAGTTGATCCAGAAAAGGTCCAAGCAGTTCGTGACATGCCAACACCTGCAACGGTAAAAGAAGTACAAAAACTAAATGGACTCTTGGCTTCACTTGGGAGATTTATTTCGCGAATGTCAGATAAGTGCAAGCATTTTTTCAACATACTTAAGAAGGGAGCAAAATTCAAATGGACTGATGAATGTGAAAAAGCTTTTCAAGGAATCAAAGAATACCTCGCAAATACATCTATACTACAGAAACCAGAGAAAAACGAAGAATTATTGGTATACCTCGCAACAACTCCATATGCTCTAAGTGCATTTATTACGAGCAGACGCAGGAGTAGAAAGGCCCATTTACTACATTAGTAAAACCTTTAATGCAGCAGAAAAGAATTATTCTAAAATGGAGAAGTTAATCTTAGCCCTGGTTTATGCATCATTCAAGTTACGAATATACTTTCAAGCACATGTAATAAAAGTGGTAACCAAAGTCCCAATTGAATCAGTCATGAAGAACACAAAAAGGTCAGGAAGAATAGAAAGGTGGAATGCACAAGTAAACCATTACAAGATAAAATACGAAGTGTTGTCATCGCAAAAATCACAAGTTGTCGCAGATTTTTTTGGCAGAATTTCCTTTGGAAGAAGATGAAGCAGTAGAGGAAATGATGGATGTTGAAGAAGAATTTGGAAATCCAAAAGACTTGTTAACAGAGCCTGATAGATGGGAAATTCTGGTGGATGGATCATCCAATAGTGAGGGAAATGGAATTGGAGTCGTGTTGATTTCACCAGAAGGAGAAAGAACAACATTCTCATTCAGACTAGAATTTGCATCCACGAACAATGAAACAGAGTACGAAGGTGTAGTGCATGCATTAAAGATCGCAATAGAAAAGAAGCTTGAAAGTATAAGGATAACAAGTGATTCGCAATTAGTGATTTGTCAAATTAAAGGGGAATATACCACAAATGAATCTTCTTTGAAGAAATACAAGAAACTCGTTGAGGAATTATCTGCGAAGATACCAAAATTAAAATGGAGACATATATCAAGAAAATATAATCGTCTCGCAGATGCTTTTGCATTTATTCCAAGCATGATGACAAATCCAAATACAAGAAATATCCAAATACAAACAATTCAACACCCATCAGTGGACAAAGAGAAAGAAATTGAAGAAGCTGTTGCGATGGAAGTAGAAAGAGAGTTATCAAACAACATCGCAGATTGGAGAAAAGAAATTCATGCATACCTCGCAACAGGAGAAATATCCAGGAACAGACTAGAAGCACATAAATTAAAGAGTCGTGCAACAAACTATGAGTTGCGAGAAGGAATTTTATATAGAAAATCTTTCAATGGACCACCTCTCAGGTGCTTAACTCGCGAAGAAGGAGAAAAGATATTGAAGATGTTACATGGAGGAGAAGCTGGCAATCATAGTGGGGGAAGATCTCTAGCATATAGAGCAAAGATACAAGGATATTACTGGCCTTATATGCATATAGACGCAAAATTGTTCGTACGAAGATGCAAGGAATGCCAACGACATGGTAAAAGAATTCATGCACCAGGGGCTACATTAACTTCTTCAACAAGCTGCTGGCCTTTTGGTAAATGGGGGTTGGATATTGTTGGACCATTTATACCTGGATCTGGACAAAGGCGATACTTGATAGTTGCAACAGATTATTTCACGAAGCTCGCAGAAGTAAAAGCGGTATAGAATATTCGTGATAAAGATGTTTTTACGTTTATATTTGAGAACCTCATTTGCAGGTACGGGGTTCCAGCACAACTAGTATCTGATAATGGAAAACAATTTGAGGGGAAGAATATAGAGATGTTACTCAGTGCTTTTAGAATAAAATGTGGGAAGTCAACCCCGTTATATCCACAAGCTAATGGACAAGCTGAAGCAACAAATAAAACAATCGCAGATACAATCAAAAAGAAATTAGAAGGACATCTCAAAGGGTGGTGCGAGCAAGTACCTAGCGCAGTTTGGGCATACAATACAACTAGAAGAGAAGCAACTGGAATGTCTCCTTATTGTCTAACATATGGAGTAGAAGCAGTATTACCCACAGAGGTTGTAATTCCGACAACAAAGAAAGAAGCTTGGGAAAGAAATTTAAGTGCGGGAGTAATATTAAGAGAATTGGATGATTTGGAAGAAAAAAGAGAAAAGGTGTTGCACCATATGAGGATTTATCAGGAACGATTAGCTCGAGAATACAACAAGAGAGTCATTGAACGTGAATATAAACCAGGTGATTTGGTCATGCGAGAAACACCTCGATATCAAAAAGAAAATGGAGGGAAATTAGCACCAAAATGGGATGGACCATATGTTATTAAAGAAGTTGTAGGAAGCGGAGCTTATCGGCTGATGGATCCAGAAGGGAGAGACATGGGTTTGAGGCTTGGTAGACCTTGGAACAGACTATATTTGAAAAGGTATTATCCATAAAACTCATGAAAATTTTTACGAATATTGTTTGCTCGCAGGAAATTGGGAAAAGTTACGAATTTTCAAAATTTATATTCCGATTAAAATTTCATTAATTTGCGAATAAAAGACCGCAATCTGTGATCAGCCTCCAAAAAAGAAAGAGAGCCGCAGAAAATTTTATACAGGAAAACCTTTGTGGCGTACACCCTAGTTCGCGAAGCTATAATTCGTAAGAGGCAAAGTCCTAAAGTACGTCATTTAAGGGGGTACCTATAACGTGGCTAAGGGTAACCGGAACACCACCAAGGGCCCTTAGTACATGGTAAAAATTTTGGGGTACAACCCAATAATGGGGTACCTATCCGGGTTAGACACCTTGGATTCTCACCTAATCTAACGACATTACGCAATATAAAATGCGGTGTAAGAGGATTTAGGCTGGGCGACTAAGGGCATGTCTTTCCCAAGAAGTGCAGAAAACGATCAAGGCGCCGAGGTACACGGTTGAGTCAAGAGTGCCGGGTGAGGTTGAACCACATCTGCCATTTTTGACAAGTCTTGGCAAATGATGCACTTGGCCCAAAGATACCCCATAGGGTGCAACCTCGTAACTATAAGCCCTATAGGCAAAAAGGATAAGAGGTTGCGATCAAAAGCTGGTTGTTGGCAGAACCGGATGGGAAGAGCTAACCTTGTATGGTCGATGTACGCTTCCTTGAAGGGGCAATCAGGGGGAAGATAAAGGGCAGCACCCTCCATTAGGGAGCTGATACGTGCTATAAGACGCAAATGTCACGAGGCTTCTTGTTTGCGAAAACATAAAGGCTTGTCATATTTGTGCAACAAATGAAGTTCTGCGAGCCTTCTAAAAAAAAAAAAAAAAAGAAAGAAAGAAAGAAAGAAAAGAATAAAGAACTCGCAGAACATAATAAAGTTAAGATGAGATCAATGGGTCGCTACATGAAAGTGTAGAGACGTCCTGCGATTTCATCGCAAGACGGAAATGTCATGGGGATTTATGTTCGCAAGAATATTTAGGCCTGTCATATTGTCGCAACAATTCCTGAAGAGGCTAAAATACTATACAAAGAAGTTAAGATGAGATCAATGGGTTTTTGCATGAAAGTGTAAGAACGTCCTGCGATTTCATCGCAAGACGATAATGTCACGAGGTTGTATGTTCGCAAGAATGTTCAGACTTGTCATATTATCGCAAATAATTAATACAAAAGAGGTGGAAAAATAAGACCTTTACTTAGGAAGGCATGATAAGACCACAGAAATTAATGAAATTTATTGCATCAACATCATTGAAGAAATTATACAAGAATATACATTATGAAGATCTGAAAAGAAGACAACTT
Organism: Papaver bracteatum; assembly: GCA_023529315.1. Taxonomy (NCBI): domain Eukaryota; kingdom Viridiplantae; phylum Streptophyta; class Magnoliopsida; order Ranunculales; family Papaveraceae; genus Papaver; species Papaver bracteatum. The sequence goes on from JAJJWX010004157.1 coordinate 1,123,229, forward strand.
CGTCAATATCATTGAAGAAATTTTACAAGAATATACATCAAGAAATTTTGAAGAGAAGACAGCTCTGTCAATATCATTGAAGAATTTTTACAAGAAGTCCTATCAAAAAAGACAACATCATTGAAGAATTTTAATGAAGACTTAACAAAAGATGCGATTTTGATAACAATCAAATATGGATAAGTTCATATTCGTAAAAATTTACGAGAATTACATACTTCTTATACTTCTCCATATATTGAATATTTCACAAAAAGATTGAATACTTCTTATAATTCTTCAAGAATATCTCATATTTATTATACTTCTTTAATGGATATTTCATTTGGTGAAAGTTAAATAATCATTATACTTCGTCATATGTTACATAATTATTCAAAGATCGAATACTTCTTATATTTCTTCAGTTGGTAAATTGAGTACTTCTAATACTTCTTATATTTCTTCATTTGATGAATTGAATACTTCTAATACTTTTTATATCTCTTCATTTGGTGGATCGAGTACTTCTAATACGTAAAAGGGAATTGAGTATTTCTAATAATTCATTTGGTAAATTGAATACTTCTAATACTTCTTATATCTCTTCATTTGATGGATTTGGTACTTCTAATACTTCTACAAAGGTTGAAACTTCGTAAGATAAACTGAGGCAGATATTTTAATACTTCAAACAATGTTTAATCATTTAAAGAGAAATAATAGGGGGAAAAGGATATACTAAGCTTTATCTGTGAGTTATATATTATTTCTCTTCATATGATCAAATGGGGCAAATTTAGTCAAAGAAAGGTTAAATTATCTTCGCAAAATATCAAAAAGAAAGGATAAATCATCTTCGTAAAATATCAGATGTACTTCTCAAAAAATAGAATTGTTCGCAAAAAAGGAAACCAACAGTAACTAAGGGAAGGAATTCAGAAGAAAGAAAGACAGGAGAGTCAATGATAAATTGAACAAGGAATATTATCATGCTTCATCAACACTCTGTGCTGGATCTTTAAGATCAGAAGGGTCATTAGCAGCCTTCGACTTTTGCGAGATATCATCCTTGGAAGAATACGCAGCAGGGACATCTCCTTGAGGAATAGATTCTTTCTCATCATCAAGATCTTCATCATCACTCTCATAATCGAAATCACTATCAGGCTCACGAGCAACTTCATCGTCAGATATCTTCAGAGGAGTAATCTTTACAGGAGGCAAGCCTCTTGATAAGAGAATGTTATTCGCAAAGACTTGAGCTTTCAGATGACTTTCACGAAGTATAGCTTTTTGATGATTGGTATCTTCGATATCTTTGGAATAAGCAAGATAATTGAATCTCCGAGTAGCACGGTCACGAGAGTTGATTAAGCGAGTAGAAAGCAAAGCATTCTTCTTACGAAGCTCAGAACATGAGGCTTCTAATCCAGCTTTTGCATTATGAAGATGGTTCTCAGATTCTGCAAATAAAACAAAGTTCAAAGAATAAAATTTGCGAGTATAACGAAATTTAAAGATATACCAGAGGCAGTCAAATTTTAATGACTACCTTCTCTTTGCGAAGTAAGAGATTGAGTTAAAGATAGACAACAGTTCTTCATATGATTCATCGCATTATCAAAACCATCACCAACTAATCCTTTAAGTCGAGATTGAAGCTTTTGATCTTTAGAAAGGAGAAAATTTTTATCCTTCGCAAGTTTGGCATTAAGACTTTTTAATGACGAGTAATCTTCTTCAAGTTGATTCTTCTTAGCACACAAGACTATATTCTTATTAATAAGGGAATTCTTCTCAATAACAAAAGAATTTCTTTCAGAGATCTGAAGACTTCTTTAATTCCTCAAGTTCACCTTTCAACAAAGAAAGAAGATTTTCTTGATCGCAACATTTATTCTGAAGAGTCTTTAATTCTTGCGAAGAAACAATCATTGTATTCAAAAAACGAACATTTCTCTCTCGATAAGGTTTTGTTCTCTTCTAATAAGGTTTCTATTCTCAAATTAGCTTTGGTTAAGGAAGAAAAAGTTGAGATATGTCATCATTCAAAAAATTTCGATCATATATTAATTGAGTATTCTCTTGAAAAAGAGCATCAGAGTTGTCAAGAGCACACGAGTAAAGATTAGATAAATGGGAGAATTGGTTTGAGAGGCTTTCATGCTTGGTTCGATATTCTGTTGCATCTGATTCATGGTGAAGTACCAATCTTCTACATTTCTGGATGGATTCTATAAAGGGAATGGGTTTTAATGGATGTTTCAAGCATATGAAGAATATAAGTAAATAAAAGAGAAAATATGAAGATAGTAATCATACCTTTCAATTCATCATTTCTTTTGCGAAGAATCGCACAGTCCAGAGAATTATTCTGAAGATGATGATTTTCTTTACGAAGATCCTCGCATTCTGCTTGAGAAGCTTTCAAAGATTGGCGAAGCAATTCAATTTCTTTTTCCAAGGATTGACGTGAAGAAGAAATGTCTGGATTGACGAAATTATTCAGAACTTCGCAAAATTCATATTGCGAACGAACATTAGTAGACTTCGCAGTATTGGTCAAAACCTCAGATAACATTCGGAAAGTTGAATAAATTCCATCTCGAATTTCTTGAGGAAGAGGAGAAGAATTTGAAGGAATAAGAGCAAGCTGCAAATTGTCTGGAGAAATAGCACTCAAAGGATTTGGGGACAAGACAGGTTTTTCTAAAGAAGAAGTTGAAGAAATATTTTGCGAGGGTTGTTTTTCAAAAGAAGAAGTTGAAGAAATATTTTGAGAGGGTTGGTCTTGAAGAAGTGTTGATAAATTGACATTGATAGGAGATTGAAAAGCAGGTAATGGAGTAGAGGCAGGAGTATGTGAAGAAGCATTTTCACGAGGAGGAGAGGAAAATTCCTTATCAATTTCAGGAAGGAAATCATCAATCGGAATTAATGGTGTGGGTTTAGTTATTCGAGATCTCTTACTTGGATTTGGTTTTTCGTCAACCTGCGAATCAAAATGTAGATTAAAAACTGAGGCAACAATATATTGTTCAGGAAAGAAGGCAGAGTATTTTAACTACCTTTTGATTCTCAGATTTTCTTCTTCGTGGATTAAGGCTTGGATTCTTTAGTTGAGATTTCATCTGAGAAGTTATTTTGCTGAAATAAACCAAAATCAGATAACAAATTATACAGAAATTAAAGAGGAGAACAAATGAAATACGCAGAGATAGAAGGAAATTACCTTGGAGAACTCATGAAGATACAATAGAAGAAAAAAATTGCAGAGAAAATAGTGATAGAGAGTATGAGTAGAAGATAGAATTGCGGAAATAAGAAAAAGAAAAGGAAGAGAATATAAAGGAGTTATATAAGGGAATAACTAAAAAAGAACGGTTACAAAAGACGTGTCAAAATTTCAAAAGACTAAGTAACGGTTATGTTCTCACGATCATTTCTTCTTCGTAGAATTGACATGAGAAGAGGCAAGATGTAGGTACTGAATATCGCAAGATAATAGTTCACGAGTATCAGGAGAAAAGAGTTATAAAATGATACGATGATAGAAGAAGCGTGGAGAAATATGAAGTTTTGCGAGGATGAAATAATTTTGCGAGTATAAGTTGCGATACTTCGTAACTCATGTACATCTGTATAAGTTTTACTATAAATAGGAGTTCAAATGTAAAATTCGAGAGGTTCTTTTAGTGAGTGTTAGAAAATATCTTAGGAAAGAGAATAGAGAAAGTTGTAACTATTCTAATTCCATTTAGATACTTCTTTGTAATCAATTAAGAACATTAATAAGAAAATTGTCATTCATCATCAAGAACTTCTTGAGTTTTTACTAATTCTATTGAGGGTGTAGTTGTAGGTTATTCTGCAACTACAAAAACTCGGGCCGAGATAATCAAACCCCAAAGACATTCGATGCTTAAGGAATATATGCTTCAACGCTCAAGCATCTAAGAAGCCATCAAATTGTACTCCCAATCAAAGAGTACAGCTTCAGCACAAATATCTTGATGATGACACATTGATTCAACACCAGCACGATAAAAGTATTACTAAACTACAATCGATAAGTCTTCATTATCCCATGATAAGACTTCTGAAGCAGATGCAACATCATTCGTACATGGATGGCACTAACTCCTTCAATATACACTGGCAACCTGAGGTGATTCCATGAAACTTCATCAACGGGATTTCTCTACATCACAAGCCCCTGAATGATTAAGGAACTTTATCTCTTAACCAATCACATCCAGTATCAAAATTGCTGATGCTATCTACCGCAACAACATAGACTCGCTGACAAAGCCAGTTCATTCTAAAGTTATGCTTTCAGGAGCATTCAAGTTAAACTCTCAGTACACCTTCATATTAGGGACGCTCAACTCTTCAACTAGTTCGTGAATGTAAAAGGCTCACTGGATGAAGGAGCAAGGATTATATCTATAATCATGGTTCTAGACTTTTCAGTCTTTGGAGCAACTTCAACCATGGTACAACATAAACAATAATATCTAGAGGAACACCATCCATGATCTCAGCATCGACAAGGATCTCTGGAGCGTGATCATTCATAGTCTCAGCACCAACGACGGTCTCCGGAGCAAATCCTCAGGGCTTCATCAACTAATCATTCTCTAAAGTGTTACACATGAAGCGGATTTCTCTAAGAACCAATGATTCATATCAAGATGTGTAGACCTGATAATATGCTCACATGAAAGTCTTCCCAAATCTGGCACGACTGGTGGACATACTCCAAAGTCTTCTACAAGATGTTCTCATCACCTCTACAAATGAGATACGACACACTTCAGGTCATGGGTTTGCAAAAACGTACCAATGGGTGAGGAATAAGACAATGCTTCATCAACGAAAGATGTTCTCCTATGTCTCTTCTACAACATACCAAAAGGACGCATTAATTGGACATATGAGCTGAACGATATGGCCTTTACCGTCAGGTCTATGAAACCTAAAAAATTTGTACGGGATTACAAATTACAAATGTTCACGCTTCGTTGGCGGACCTCTACAACTCCAAATTGAGTGATTCTACTATCATGTAATAACTCAGTATCTTATCTTCAAAAGTTAAGGTCAATAATCAAATTCCGACGTCGTGTGAGGTTCCTACAGCTTCCAGAGCATACAACATGTGAGCAGAAATTCGTGGACGAGATTCATAACCTCTACAGTCGATCGATGTCCACCAGGTCTTTTGACTAAGTCCTTCATTAAGGTGCCTACAACTTCTACCACCTGGGTCTTTGCATCAATTTTCCACCCGGGTCCTCTATCTAAGTCTTACCAGAAGAACAGAAAATGAAAAGGAGATATTTAACAAAATACTGGGGACTGACGGTCCACTGATCATGACGATCAGTTTCACAGTTCAAAACTCGTGGAACCAGACTCTCATGTGCTAATTATTCATCATAAAAGTAATTCTACCACCGGGACATGAAACCATGGTCATTACATCATTCCATCTCGAGAGCAGCCTCAGCTGTGGTCCCGTGACCAGGGTTTCAGAAGTGATGTTTCTACGACTGACAGAAGCAAGATGGCACTGCAAGCACCATGCTCATGTATTAATCAAGAGGTCCTGATCTCAAATGAATCAATGACATTAAAATCCTTCACCAACCGTTCAAGACACAAGAGAATGGTATAAAGACACAACATGAGTTTTTTACAGCAAGCTCGTCTGAGATGATTTTACGCTATCCTGTACAAACCGGAGATCTAGGAGCAATTTGTGAATAATTTAGGGATGGGTCATACTCCATTCTCTTCGTATGGATGTCCTATACAACATATCCAAAATTCACATCAATTGGAGAAACGAGTGAAGAGTTGTGGCCAAAACATTAGACCACATGCCAGCTGAAAAGTTTCTGAAGGTCTCCTGGAAGTTTACTGTTTCGTCAATTTAGGATCCTAAACAAGCTCGGAACCCAAAAAGCTTCTTTGATAAAGTTTGGAAATTTCCTGGGCATGAGGATACATGGGTAGACCGCGAAAATCCGACATCGGACGAAGATTCTACAACAATTTCAATGAAGACCTAACTTCTGAATTTTCTGATGACGAATTATGACGAAATTCTTCGTTCATACACATCTGAATCAGGATCAACACCATCAATGCAAATCCTGCCTTGATCGTCAGCCGATAGTCTCATTTGCTGAATTCGGCCGTGCTTCTGCTGACAAGGGTCGACTCACAGATGATCGAGAGACATACAAAGTACCTAGCGTCTCTGAAAGGTTAATTCATCCCAGGATGAACATCTGCAAAAATTTCATGTTTAACTTGATATTTCTGGAGCATTATCCGGAAGATCCATAAGGGTGGTTGTAACCAGAAGTCATCACTATCTGAGGAGAAATACAGGGAGTCATGGATATATCAATAATAAGCACGCGCTGAAACGATAACAATCCAACTCTTGCCTATTTACGATTTCACTAGCTATAGTGATTATAACGTCAAAATTTCGAAAAACTTGCTCGTCCCTTCAAATCTGCAAAGACGAGCAAAATTTATTATTCAAATAACTTGATTTTCATCAAACCGTGAACAACCCATGTAAATTTTAACATCCACTAGTTTTTCAAAAATTGGACAGACGTCCATCTTACAATTGTGAAAACTCACATACATACATTATTTCACCATGTATAATTGTCTACTTTCAACAGTTGTTCAAAATCAAAACATTGATTTTACAAAATACATATATTTAACATGAAACTCACGTAAATTTAAAAATATATCTATATATTTTGCTCACTCGCACGAGCATCTGTCTTTGAAGCGAGAGTATATTTTCAAAATTTTGTAAACGCTCACATATTGAAAATAAAAAATTTCATGAAAGCTCATAGACAAATTTTTTATTATTAGACGCACGTCTTTTCAAAAAAAAAAAAACTTTTCTCTCGTACGAGCATTCACCTTTGGAACGAGAGTTTATTCCATTTTGTGAAATCTCACAAAGATAAAATTTTGGTTTTCGTGAAAGCTCATAGACAAAATTTTATATCATTAGACTCGGGTCTATTTTGTTTGTTCCTTAAACTAACGAACAAACGAGCGTCTATTCCTAAAATAAGGATTTCTTTTTTGGGCCCAGCCCGCGAATCCTAAACGACCAAGGTCCCGTCATCAAGATCAGCGGTTCAACACCAATCTATGCTCATTAGACGATACTCCATCATGCCACTGGGATCTTCATTCAAGTTATGGTTTGCTCGTACTATCAAAATCCAGTAATGTCTTAACTTACGACTAAGTTCAATTACTTATATTGTTTATGACCGGAAAATCACCATTCAATGCTGACTGAGGAACACGGCTTTCCTCACTAAGTAGGGGACTTAATATAGATGGTGGATTTTCGACAAAGGCTAAAATCTTAAACCCATAATTATGCGAGCTTCTGATCCAGCAATCAGACGTGAGTATTGAGACACGAGTCTCTCATCAAATCTCTGACTGAGAATACTGTCTCTCAGAGTACATGCAGATATGTAGTCTCTCGGCTGGACAATGGCATATCTCATGAATACTGGACACTTCAGTAATTATTTCTATATAGAATCACGAGATTGACGGCTCCTAGACAGCTTGCTCGGCTAGTATAGAGCGATAACGTCTTCAGGATACAAACAATATTGTTCCCTGACTATATAAAGGATATAAAGCTCCAACAAGCTCATATCAGAATAATTAATGCTCCTAGACAGCTTGCTCTGCTAGTATAGAGCCATCAATTAATTATTCTTAAATTCTTGGATTCATCCACTGAATTTATGAAAATATTCAAATACTTTTGTAATATTTCGTTACTTCAATCCATGGTTCTTCCCAGCAGAATTCCATATGTTAGTAATAAATATTCAACAACACGGGCATCTAAGCTACCTCCGAGTAAGCCCTGACTCAAATGGTGAAAATGTACTCGACGATGATGCACTAACAATCACCGTACGAACAAGTATTTCAAAATACAACGAGACGGTGGACCTATGCAAAATAAGAAGGAAAATAATAAATAATTAAAATTTGACCAAGCCATTGGGAGCATGGGCCCACTGACCGGATGGACGTGACGTGGTCAATCCCACTCCAGTTTCATATTTTTATCATATTTTTTATTATTTTCCTTGAGTTCATGAAAATCCTTTCACTTGAACAAATATCTTCATTTTGAGGAAACTCCTCGGTTTCATGGTGTTTCCCTCACACCAAAGAAATAATATAAAATTAAGGAAAACATTGTGGGCCGTGATTATTGGCCAACCGACCATGCCTTGATCCCATCCGGCCCCACACCTCATGGTTCCTCATTATTTTATTATTATTCCCCTAATTTCATGAAAACTCCTTAATCTCATGATTATTTCCTTGATCCCATGAAAAAATAATATAAAATTAGGGAAACCCATGTGACCGGGACCTAGACGGCCGGTCAAGCCCTAGCCGGCCCTACACATTCCATTTTATTATTATTATATTTTTCATGTTTCCATAATCCCATGAAATTCCTTGATATCATGATATTTCCTTCAAATTATGAAAATTCCTTTAAATCATGAAATAATACATAAAAATTAGGGAAAACTCAGGGGACCGAGCCCTAGCCGGCTAACCATGCTCAAGCCAGTCTCACACGTCCCTTATTTTTTTTTTCATGTTTTTCTCATCTCATGGAAACTCATTGATTTCAACAAAACTTTTTGATTTCAACAAAAACTCCTTGGTTTTATCATATTTCCTTAAAATCATGAAAGTATTATAAAAATTGGAAAAAACGTGTGGGATTGGGCCCTTTAGTCGGCCGGCCATGCCTTGGCCATGGCCGGTCCTATACTTCATGATTTCTTTATTTTTTTTATTATTTTTTCCTTCATCTCATGAAGTTTTTACGGTTTCATCCAAAAATCCTTAATTTCTTCATATTTTCTCAAATGATTGCTCAAACGCACGCCAAAAAATATTAAAATTCTCAGAACTGAGATACGAATACTTTGGAGACATGAGCATGTTACCTTGATCGACCAAGGTTGTCTCTTTGGCTCGCAAGGATCCGGTCCCGCGTATTTACACAATTTGACCTAATTTGCGCAATTGCACGTATTAGGTCCAAAACTCTTCCAAATAATTTTGGGATTTTCATGGAACGATTGTCATTCGATCCCATGACCACCCAAGGAAAGTTTCATGACCCATTGGTCGGTCTCTCATCTCTTCGTAATTAATTAGGTTTTATTACCTAAGGCTCAGAAGAGCATTTTCGAATAAATGATTAAACCAGCATTTGATCATTCTTTCATCAATGAAGCACCAACTCTTCAAGAGGCCTTGGTATTTTCTCACACGAGCATATAGGAGCTACATGGTTGACCCACGGTCCCATGAATTCGGTTCTCCTTCATTCCATGGTTAATTTTCAAATAAACCATCAATTGGTCATCAATTGATCAAATTAGGGTTTCTAAATCCAAGGATTGTAATTCCAGATTCAAACACTAATAATTTTATGACGATCTCATGATCAATATTCTTATTAATTATGCTCAGTTCAACTACCAATATTTTTATTAATATTTTATTTTGGTCACACTACCAATAATTCATCAGACGAGCAACACTTGCTCAGACGAGCAATATTTGCTCAAACCAAGGAAAATTGGTTCAACTATCAATATTCAACAATTCATCTAATGAGCAACACTTGCTCACCTCAACGTTAGAATTTTATCTCTATCTCAGCAGAGACGTTCAATTCATGAGTTTCAGAATATTTTTGCAAATCATGTTCAACTCAACAAATACATGGACTCATTGTCCCATTAAATCATGAAGTCAACAACTGACTAATTAACCACGAGACGTCAATCGTGTCACTTGGGGGGATATCAACTAGGGTTTTGGTCTGGTGGTCTAAGGCACGTGTGTTCAAACACATGATGGAATGTGAGAAAGTTGTACAGTCAGTTGAAGAAGTTAACAAAGCAGTGGATGTAAAATCGACCAAGTCTCCGCACGATGAACAACTGGTTTCAAACACGATTTCCATTTCCCCACTTCTTGATTCTATCAACTATCACACTTTATGGGATCACAGTGTATACAATTTCATTAATATAAATAAGTCTCTGAATCATGATTGAATACACAACAACGATTTCACATCTCACAGAAAACACAAGATCAACAACTCATCAATTGAGCAATTACTCTCAACTGAGCAATTTCAATCATTCAGAACTTATCTTATTCATAATTCACAACACACATACAATATTTGATTACCATTGATTCCACACACTACTTAGCTCCCCTCCTACAGTTCAACCCATCCTCTCTTGTGACCGAATTTACTCTGGAATGACCATTGTCTTGGTTTAGGCCGGAGTACTACATATTGATCTATCGAATTCAAAGCACCCCCTTTACAGCGGTGCATCTGTGTGAGGTTGAATATTTCGCTCGGTTCAAGGAGTCTCCTCCGTACGGTCGTCTCCTAAATTCCGTAAAAACCAGCAAATCATTTTTCCCCATCTACAGTGGTCTCTAATATTCTTAAGATTAAAAAACTTGCTCTAAATGACAAGTATCTTGTAGTTCTCTCCTCCTACAAAGAACCAAAGTCCAGTCTTTTTCTAGCCTTCTTGATAGATATGGTGGCAGACTTGCAGCTTGGAAACCAAAATTTCTTAAGCTTCTAGGTAGAACAATTTTGATTCGGTATGTGTTAAGCGCTTGCTTCTCATCATATGTCTATTTTTCCCATTCCTAAAACTCAAACTGATAAAATGGACGTTATCCAAATGAGATTTTGGAGGAGTATAAAAATAAATGAAAGAAAGGTGGTTATTTTAAGAAATGGTAAGTAGTCACCCAACCAAGAGTTTTAGGTGGCCTTACATCAAACAAAATGAAATTATGAATTTGGCTTTATTAGCCAAATTGTCCTAGAGAATGTTTCACTCACGAAATAATTTTATGGGGTAAAATTCTAAGTGGTAAATGCTTCCATAACTTTGATCCTTTATCTGATAGTTTAACTTCAAATGGGTCTTGGATATATATGGAATAGAATCTGTAGGGGTTTTGAGTTAGTTAAGAAATATGCTTACCGGGAAGTTGGTGGTGGAAAATCTATCCACATTTGGGGAAACAGATAGGTTCCTTCAATCACTCTACTATTAACTCCCATTTTGTTTTCTCTAATATGAGACATGTGTATCAGCTGATTGATTCCAATACTAAACAATATGATATCTAGACTCTCAATGCTTTGTTTGATCCCCAAACTGTTGAAAAAATTCAGGATATCAGAATCCCTTTTGATGGTCAAGATTATATTAGATGGTAGCCTAATCCTAATGGTAGTTTCTCTGTTAAGTATACTTATAGGGATATTTCTAATGATAGAAATCAGGAATTATGCTTTGCTAAGACTGTTCCCATATCTTGGAACTTCTTATGGAAAACTAAACTCCATGGAAATACTTTGCATTTTCTCTAGAAATTTCCTCAAAACTGTCTCCTTGTAGGTGAAAGACTTGGTAAATTTGGTAATAATATAGGTACCAATTGTCCTCTATGTAATAATCATCTTGAAATTATGCAACATTTTATTCATTGATTGATCATTTACTCAATGTATTTGGAATGTTGTGGCTAATAATGCTAGTAATGACCTAGTGAATGCTCAGTTTGATGACTGGTTGTATAGTATGTTTAAGGTTGACAATCAGGAAAACAACATAATAAGTACTATAGGTGGGTGTGGAATTCTTACGTGGAAAATATGGAAATACAAGTGCAAGAAAATGTTTGAAGACATTCAACCTAACACCCAAACCATAATGAATCTGATAAGATGTAGTTATGTAGATTGGCATAGGTTTATAACATCAGTTATTGCATATATGTTACTAATAATAACGTCCATATAAATTTAAAATGGAAGAAACATAATCAACCTTTCATACAAAATTAATTTTGATGCATCCTGTGAGGAAGCAACTCATTATATGGGGAGTGGACTAATCTTAAGAAGTTTTGCGGGCACTACAAATGGAATTAGATGCAACAGGAGTAGAGCACTAGATCCAGAACAAGCAGAAGCTAAAGCACTACTGGAAGATGCCATATGGTCCAGAGATAAAGGAGTAGTAGCTCTAGTTATGAATGTTCTTAACTTTTTATCTTCTTTTGATAGTTGGAAATGCTCCTATGTGAAAAAAGTTGTTAACCACTATAGAAGGGGAAAAACGGTTCGCTGTTTTTTTACGAAAGTGAAAAGTCGAGCGTGTTGTCGAGACTCCTCGAATCGGGCAAACTGCTCAACCTCACGCAGATGCACTACAAAGGGATTGCTTAGATTCGAGAGACCAATATGTAGGACTCCGGCCTAAACCAAGTCAATGGCCATTCCAGAGTTAATTCAGTCGCAAATAGGAGGATAGGTTAATCAGTATGAGGGAAGCTTAGAATTGTGTGGGATCTGTGATGATCAAGGATTGTGGATGTGTTGAAGGTTTCTGCAATAATTGGTGAACTGTTGAGTTCTAATAAGTTCTAATGGATTGATGAATTCTTGAGAGTAGTTACTCGAGAAATTATGTGTGGACGATTGCTGATAGCTAGTGATAACTCGTTTTTCATTGTTCTCAATCATGGATTCAGAGACTTATTTATACTGTCAGATTTGTGAACACCATGATCCCTGTAAGTGTGACGGTTTCATGAGTGAAAGAGTGGGCAAGTGGAAGATTGTGGTAAAGTCAATTCCAGGTCGTGTGGAAACCTGACGGATCGTGCACCCACTACTCTGCTAACTCCTTCAACCGTTGACACAACTTATGCACGTTTTTCGTCGTGGATGAATCCACGTGCTGTAAGCCGCCAAACCGAAACCCTAGTTGTTATCCCCCAATTTGTAGTAACTGATGTCTCACGAATCGTGGAGTCTGCATGACAGACGTGTATTTAGTTTATCAGTGGTTGCCTGATTAGGCAATGAGCCTAGGTTTTTATGAATCGAGCATGTTTGACAAATTTCTCAGCGATTCATGAATGTAAATATTGTAAATTCAACGAGTTGTTGAAATATTGATGAGTAACTGAATATATGTGGATTATTCGAGCAACTGAGCAAGTATTGCTCAATTCGACGAAATACTGATAAATTATTGAATATTGATAGTTGGGTCAATATTCGAGCAACTGAGCAAGTATTTCTCAATTCGATGAATTAATGAATATTGATAGTTGGGTCAATATTCGAGCAACTGAGCAAGTATTGCTCAATTCGACGAATTACTGAATATTGAGAATTTGACCTGCAATTGAGCAAGTATTGGTCAAATCGACAAATTACTGATAAAATTACTAAATATTGATAGCTGGATCAATATTTGAGTAACTGAGCAAAGTTGCTCAATTCGACGAAATATTTATTGGTGACGTGACCCAATAAAATATATAAAAATATTGGTAGATTACCAGATATTATTTGATTAATCTCGTGGATCAATATATAAATTTATTTGGTGTTTGAACTTGCTCAGAATGATAATTTGTCGAGCGTTTGTTCGAAAACCCTAATTTTGATGAATTGCTCATTATTTTACGAATTGCTGAAAATAGGTCAGGAGAAAAGGAGAGACCAACCAAATGAGACTATGGACATCCATGTGATTCCCAATTTCTTGAGTGAGCGTGTACCAGGGTTCCTAGTTGGAGAGTTGGTGAAAGCATGATGATTAAGTGCCGATTTCATCATTTATTGAATTACTACTGGGTTCAACATTAGGTGATGAAACCTAAATATGAAAGATGGGACCGACCAAGAGAGCATGGGACCGTCTCTTGGTGGTCATGTGACTAGATGTTGTCCGTTTAAGCAATCTCCAGGTTGGTTGGAGAGAGTTTGGGCCCAATACGAGCAATTCAGCAAATTAGGTCAGAATTATGAAAACATGTGGGATCGGCTTTGTGCAAGCCCTAGGAATAATCCTGGTCGGTCATTAGGGCATGTGCATGTTTCCATGGTGTCTGTGTCTTCGTACTGAGAGTTTCAGTACTTTCTGACGTGCGTTCGAGCAACATTGTGAATTTTCAGAAGAGTTTCATTTTGTCTAAAATTCTTGATTTTCGTTGGAATGAGCATGTGTGCTCAATTGATCGATATTTTGTAAATATTAAAATAAGAATATTTTAACATCCAAAATTGCCGTGAGAGGTTAGCCGGTCGCATGACCATGTTGGCATCTTGAATTTTCATGATTTGAGCAAAATTTGAGAAATTATGAAGAAATCATGATTTTTGCTCAAACCAAAGAGTTTCATGAATTCGAGGAAAATAATAATTATAAAAGACTTGGGATTACGGGGTGTGGGACCAGCCACGGCTAGGGCATGGCCGGCCGGCCATGTTGCCCGGTCCCGTACACTTTTCCCCGTTTTATAATATTATTTCAGGGATCCGTGATTTTATGAAGAATCCATGAGTTTTCGTTGAAACGAAGGAGTTTCATGAGTTTAGGGAATAATAATAATTATTATAAAAAGCTAGGGATTGTAAGGTATGGGACCGTCCACGGCTAGGGCATGGCCGACCGACTATGTTTCCCGGTCTCGCACACCTTTCCCTATTTTATAATATTATTATTATTATTACTTAAATATAAAAATAATTACACATAGCTCTTGGTTGGTAACCTAGCAATAAGCTGGGCACCAACACCTCTTTGAATAGTAACACCTAAACGATAAAAAATAAAGCTACCAAAACCACTACTAGCGTCATTACTGACTAAACAATTCCTAAAATGCTTAAAAAAAATCAGAGTGTCCTCACCAAGCTCTCCCAAGGTGGTGAAGGCAAGCACACCCAAACCATAGCCATGTGCCGCACACTTGTCTAAGTATTTGGCCTGCTTACGAGAAACCGCAGCCGAGATAGCCTTACCAAGAGCGAAAGAACGGATGCCATCACCAGTGAAAGGAGAGACACCTGTAACATCCATACAAACATCTTGCCCATTTTCCCAGTTGAGGACGAGAATATCAGCAGGTTTCATATCTTTGCCATCATCCAACTGAAGACTCAGAGAAACCTCCTTGCGCGCAGGCACGTTAGATTTGTAACAAATGTCAACTACAACATCACGAACCACATCATGGAGAAATTTATAACCAATATCTTTAGCACAATGAAGCGTGTGATCTCCAAAAATATCCATAGACTTGTTACAACTTGGACACAAGCTATTCTCAACAAATAGAGGAATACCCAAATGATAACAAAGCACGGCTCTAAACTGTCTAGGTCCAAGACATTGGTTGAGCCCACTGATGGGAACCGCCAAAAGGTAGTCCTGGGCATGCTTGATACGATTGCATTGCCATAAGATGGAGTCTCTTTCAGACATATGAAATTGGTTTGGGATTTGTTTCTTAACAGCGTCAAAATAAAAAACTGCTAGGGAATGCATGGTAGAGGGGGAAGAGTCATTGACACAGTAAGTATAGGGTAATCCACATACCCGAGTAAAGGTCTGAAGAGCCAGCTGATAAGATAAACCGTTGTCTGCTGAGAATATATAACCAAGGATCGATTTCTGTACTGAGATAGTATGACTTCGAGAAGCAAGGTAACAAAAGGTATGAGTATCCTCCATGGTATAAATGCCAAGCCCACCATCCTTAATAGGTAAGGTGGCCAATCGCTTCTGTAAAGGACCGAAACCTGCACCATCTCCAGTGATTAGAAGCCTCAAATACTGAAAAATATGGTCGTCAAAGAGATCAGTAGCCGGTTGTGTTGCTGTAGGATTGGTAGTTCGCATGGCAAAATAAAGTCTAGACACGCTAGTACAGCTGCGAAGCAAAAGCATCTCACTTTGAGGATCCCTGAGTTTCTTGATCACATCCATCAGTTGTACTGTTTTGTGCACCCTGTTCAACATCATATCACTGATAAAATCCATATCTAAACTCACTGGACCACCTAATAGTTTGACGCCCTTAGAAGGTCTACCAATATCCTTAGGAAAGACCCCATCCATTGTGCTCCTAGGATCAAGGGAAGGCCAAAAGACCTCTGTCTTCCTTATATTAAGATGCAGCCCCCTAACTGGTCCTTCAGTTTGAATTATGCGCAAAGCCTTGGCAACCTCTAGAGTATCCCCAACTATCGTACCATCATCTAGATACCAAGAATGCAAGTCAAGTTTGAAACGAGAAGCAATAGACTTCACTAAGGGGTGAAGTGTCAATGCAAATAAAAAGGGTCCGAGAGGGTCACCTTGTTGCACACCAAGAGAGGAGGACAAAATATAATGAGCATAATAAAGCTTAGCCAGACGTAAATAACAAAATTCTACCCAGCGAGAGATACCTGAATAGTGGAGACGAACTTCTTTGATGAGATGAGATCTACTCACCATGTTGAATGCGTTAGAAAAGTCAATTAATAACATTGACTTATCATCTGAATGACCTTTCAACTCTAAAAGGCGGTTTACATCATGTAAAATACCTTCACCTCCAACAGGAACACCAACCCCAAATTGGTAGTATCCTAAATAAGAAGTCATGTCCTTACCAATAGCAAAGGCCGCCACCTTAGACACTAATCTCCTCCAGACTGTACTGCAATAGGGCGAAGACCACCACCCGGATTAAGCAACGGAGTCAAGGGAGGACTAGCAGTGTATTCACCCAAGACGCTAGGACATTTACCAGCCAACCAAAGGTTGACAACCCCAGATATAGAAACAAGCAAATCATCTGCAACTGTTGAAGCCGCACCACTAAGGACATCAACCAGGTGTTGTGCCCATAAGCCATCTCGACCACACGACGTACCCTTAGGGAAGCTCTTGATGGATCCCAAAACAGCCTTGGAATCCACAAAAATGGGGTCTATGAAGATATCATCTGCCGGAACTTCAGGGGAAGATGCTAAGGGGTGTTTTTCTAGCAAATCGATATATGTCTTCTCTTCATAAGGAGCAATGCCAGATGAAGAAAGAACTCTTATAGCTGCTGCAAAGTGGCCGGCATTAATTTTTTCTGACAAGCAGAAATAGCAGCTGCCTGCCTCTTCTCTTCCATCTTCTTTTCATCAACGTTCTTAGAACTCCCTGGAAACCGCTGCCGCAAAAGTTTATTGATCAAAACAAGACACCCGTTGGGCTCATTCCAGTCCTTGAGCGCTTGTAAGATAGCTGCCACTTGCATCCGTTTACGGTTCCCTGATTTAAGTTCAGCTAAACTCTTCGGTTGGTAGAGAGAAAGAGTGCAGATAGGGAGAAGAAGAAGATGAATCCACACAGAGACACTACTTAGACTTGATATAACCCGATCGAGACAACCCTTAAGAGTTCTAGAGAATGCCAACCTACATTTATGGGGAATGAACGCCACTGTTGGAATCTGTCGCTGGAAGGCTGCATTGAGCAGCTCAGTAGACACAAACTCTACAATATTTTCAGCAGGTTGGTTTGTCCCATAGTCCGTATTATCGGTGCCAAACGAACTATCACTATCTGTAGCTTGCAGATTCTCCAAACTGTCGACCCGCACCACTTCCAACGTCGCATCAGGTTTGATCAAACCATGGATCAGAGGATCACCATCACAGGGACCTGCGATGAAGTCATGGACAATCTTTCCACGACCCTTACATGATTTTGACCATGCATGTAGATACATACAATTACTGCAAAACCACATACGAAGTGAAAGCAGGACTTTCTCCAGTTCAAGGTAAACTTGGTTTTGATTTCTTCTGATGGGAGGTATCTATCGTGAAGGTGCTTTAGAAACGATCCTTTAACGTAACCCCTTCTATGAACACCATCGGGGAAGTCATGGAGACACTTGAAATGGCAATGAACGATATCATAAATAGCTGAGGACAAATCCGTGGTAGTCGTGGTAGAAATGGAAGACGAACTGGGTGGAGATGAAATCCTGGAAAAGCGCGAAGATGAAGAGCGTGTAACTCTCATCATGGAAAAATAAGAAATCAGGGAACGAATAAACCGACTGAACCCTAAAAGACAAAACCCAAAACCATCGAGGAAAAATCGAAAAATCAATGAAAAGAATCCATGAATTCGTGAAGTTTATGGAGAATCCATGAATTTTGTTGAAACCAAGGAGTTTCATGATATTGGGGAATGATTATTATAATAGGCTAAGGATTGTAAGGTGTGGGACCGGCCACGGCTAGGGCATGTCCAGCCGGTCATGTTTCCCGGTCCTGCACACCTTTCCTTATTTTATAATATTATTATTTCATGAATCCATGAAGTTATGGAGAATTCATGAGTTTTCACAAACAAGGAAAGTTGCTAAATTGAAGAAGTTTTTCATGAGTTCATGAATAATAACAAAAATAGGGAAAAATAATAGAAGAGGCACGGGACCGGCCACAGTTAGGGCATGGCCGGCTGGTGGGCCCACCCCTGGACGCCTCTTATTATTTTATTATTATTTGTTGTTTTTCTCCTGTTTTGCGTAGGATTCCTCATCTATTCATGTTTTTGGATGCTCGTTTGTGTATCTGGGTGCTCAGTCGTGCATCATTGTCGAGTACACTTACACCATTTTTGTGGGGCTTACTTAGTGATGATCCAGATGCCCGATGGTTGAATATTTATTGCCAATTCATGAAATTCAGTGTAACATAATTCATGAACGAGACAATAAAATAAGTAGTTATTTATTATTAATTCATAGGATCAGATGTGGATTCGACCATGAACTCGGAGTAATAAAATAGACATTACCATTCCATGGGATCGTGGATTCGACCATAGAATCATAGTAATAAAATTGTCTATTACCATTTCATAAGATTGGCAGTGAATTCGATCATGAAATCGGAGTAATGAGATAAATTGTTATGGCCATTCCATGAGATCAAGTGGTATATTCGATCATGAAATCAGAGTAATTGTTATTGCCATTCCATGGGATCAGGCCGTGGATTCTACCATGAAATCGGAGCAATTGTTATTGCTTTTCGATGGGATCAGGCCGTGGATTCGACCATGGAATAGGAGCAATTGTTATTGCCATTCCATGGGATCAGGCCATGGATTCGACCATGGAATAGGAGCAATAATAGATCATTCTGGGAATTCAGTGGTGAATGTCACGGCAGAATTAATCTATGTGCATAGTCAGGAGACGGATGATCCTGAGGGTGCTCTCAGACACTACGGAGAACACCCGAGTCTATACACGTCGCTCTACATAGTTAGGATCAGTGAGTATCACTAAAGGCGTTGTTGTTCTCAATCTGACGGAGAACCTCCCAATCGTTCTTCTATGTAGAGGTAGGTCACTCTCCTGTAGTTAGGGAACAATGAGTATCACCGACGTCCTGAAGGCGTTAAGCCCTCTCAATAAGCAATTATGTTGGAGGACCGCCCAATTCTATTATTCTACATAGAGGTCACAATGAAATTCCAGGGATCGAACGCTCAGCTAGTAGAGGCTTTTTGAAAGACATGTTCATCATGGCTTCGTAAAATATGAATCGTCACATGCCTGAAGCAGTATCAGAAACATACAGTATCATGAATTTACAGATTTGACCTTTGCTAAAAATCCATCATCAACATTAAGTCCACTGCTTAGTAAGGGACAATCATGTTCCGCGGTAAGCATTAGATGGTGATTTTCAGTTGACGAGATCGTGGTTGAACTCAGTCTACAAAGGAAGCCTCAGAATCCTCGATTTGCTTCAATGGTGTCATGTACGAGCAAATGTTCGGGTGAGGACTGATAGTGTGATAGAGTATTATTTTATGGACGTGGAGAGGTGAAGTGTTGCTGATTTGGTCAGTTAAAAGTCTAGTTTTGGTCGATTTAGGATTTTAGGGCCCTAGCCCAAAAAGGAAACCCGGATATTTTAGGGACGTCCATTTAGGATTTTAGGGCCCTAGCCCAAAATGTTCACACTAGGGACGTCCATTTAGGATTTTAGGGACGTCCATTTAGTTTTGGTCGATTTAGGATTTTAGGGCCCTAGCCCAAAATGTTCACACTAAAATTATGAAAACACAATAATAATGTCTATACGTGAGTTACATGGGTTGTTCATGATTATATGAAAGATTTTGCAAAATCAAGTTTTGATTTTAAACAATTGTTAAAAGCAAACAATGATGTTTTCATGAATTTCGTGATTTCATAGTGTATACACACACGGTAGAAAATCAGTGAATGCTCACATGAAGGGTTATGTGAGTTATTTATAATTTCGTGAAAAGTCAGGTGTCATACTTTAAAGTAATGGGTGTTTCTCGTCTTTGCAGGTTTGAAGGAGCGAGCAAGATTTTCGAAGTTTTACGTTATTATCACTAAGTTCGTGAAACCGTAAATAGGTAAGAGTCGAGAGTTACCATTTTTGTAGACGCTGATGTGAGCATCCTAATTGCGTGATTCATTGTTTTGTCGAATCCTACGATTTGTATGAACGATGTGCTGAAATAGGCACTTTGCAAGAATGACTGACTCCAAGGATGATACTTCCAAACATGGTGTTTCCAGAGATGACATCTCTACAGATGAAACTTTAAGAAATGGTACTCCTGGGACCTCTGAGTGATGGTGAAAGATCCTTCATACTGAGTTATACTTTTGCTTATTTCATTAGCTTTATAATGGGATGATCGTATAGTGAAACCTTGGATAAATGTAGATCCCACAGAAATGGAAAAAAAGTCTACGGGAGTGGAGAACCCAAGGACTATAGGATGTTAGAAAATGACGTGCAGTCCCCAGCCGTTTCTTTGATGAGTTGTTAGCGCTCCTTGTGTCATGACTTTTCCATGCCCGTGCAATTAGGATCGCGATACCAAGGTTTGTTACTTATTTTAGACTTTTTCTCCATCGATTGACGGCCTTCAACTTGTTCTCGGGCAAACAATCCATCACTGATGAAGAAGTCGATGTAAGCATCTCTTTCGTGCAGGCGATCGTGGCATCTCCTTGAATGAAATAATAATAATTATTGTTGATGAGTCCAGGAAAAAATCATTGTAGATAAGCAGCATGTTGATGAAGCGAACTTTTCTTTGGGGCATGGGAATATGGAGAATTCCAGACATCCCGAACTAAATGGAGATAACGGCGTTATCAATGGAGATTCCGGCATTGTCGAGCCTTCAAATGATTTAGAGACTCCCTTAGTAAGTATATATCATGTAATATCTTCATAGAAGTATGAAATTGATGATTTGTGAATGAATGAGAATCCATGTGAGTATACGAGTAATTTCGTCGAAATACGTCACCAGAAAATTTCATACTTCAGCCTTTAATAGAAACGCTGTAGAATCTTCGTCCGAAGTTGGATTTTCACGGTATTCCCATGTATCCTTATGCCCAAGAA
The DNA here is from genome assembly GCA_023529315.1 of Papaver bracteatum. NCBI lineage: Eukaryota > Viridiplantae > Streptophyta > Magnoliopsida > Ranunculales > Papaveraceae > Papaver > Papaver bracteatum. Next base: position 1,144,659 of record JAJJWX010004157.1, read on the forward strand.
ATTTCCAAGATTTTATAAAGAATACTTCTAAGTTTTGAGAAAGTTTAGGAGTCAAAATCGATGAAACAGTAAACTTGCAGGAGACCTTTAGAAAATTTTCAACTGGCATGTGGTCCAATGTTTTGGCCACAACTCTTCGCTCGATTCTCAAATTGCTGTGAAATTTGGATATGTTGTATAAGATATCCATACGAAGAGAATGGTATATGAACCATACCTATATTATTCACCAATTTCTCCCATATCTTATCTTTGTGCATGATAGTGAAAAATCGTCTCAGACGAGCTTGTTGTAAAACTCCCCCGTTGCGTCTTCAAACCATTTGCTCGTGTCTTGAACGGTTGGTGAAGGTTTTTTATGTAATTGATTCATTTGAGATCAGGAACCCTTGATTGATACATGAGCATGGTGGTGCTTGCAGTGCCATCTTCTGTCAGTAGTAGTAACATTACTTCTGAAACCCTGGTCACGGGACCATAGCTGATGTTGTTCTCAAGAAGGGGTGATGTAACGACCATGGTTTCATTCCCCGGTGGTAGAATCCCTTTTATGATGAATGATTAGCACATGAGAATCTGGTACCACGGGTCTTGGACCGTGAAACTGATCGTCATGATTAGTGGGCCATCAGTGTAGTTGCAGAATAACCTACAACTACACCCTCAATAGAATTAGTAAAAACTCAAGAAGTTCTTGATGATGAATAACAATTTTCTTATTAATGTTCTCAATTGATCACAAAGAAGTATCTAAATGGAATTAGAATAGTTACAACTTTCTCTATTCTCTTTCCTCAAATATTTTCTAACACTCACTAAAAGAACCTCTCGAATTTTACATTTGAATTCCTATTTATAGTAAAATTTATACAGATGTTCATGAGTTACGAAGTATCGCAACTCATGCTCGCACAATTACTCCATCCTCGCAAAACTTCATATTTCTCCGCTTCTTCTATCATCGTATCATTTTATAACTCTTTTCTCCCGATACTCGTGAACTATTATCTTGCGATATTCAGGACCTACATCTTGCCTCTTCTCATGTCAATTCTACGAAGAAGAAATGATCGTGAGAACATAACCGTTACTTAGTCTTTTGAAATTTTGACACGTCTTTTGTAACCGTTCTTTTTTAGTTATTCCCTTATATAACTCCTTCATACTCTCTTTATTTTCTTCTTCTTATTTCCGCAATTCTATCTTTTACTCATACTCTCTATCACTATTTTCTCTGCAATTTTTTCCTCTACTGTATCTTCATGAGTTCTCCAAGGTAATTTCCCTCTATCTCTGCGTATTTCATTTGTTCTCCTTTTTAATTTCTGTATGATTTGTTATCTGATTTTGGTTAATTTCAGCAAAATAACTTCTCAAATGAAATCTCAATTAAAGAATCCAAGCCTTAATCCACGAAGAAGAAAATCTGAGAATCAAAAGGTAGTTAAAATACTCTGTCTTCTTTCCTGAACAATATATTGTTGCCTCAGTTTTTAATCTACGTTTTGATTCGCAGGTTGACGAAAAACCAAATCCAAGCAAGAGATCTCGAATAACTAAACCCACACCATTAATTCCGATTGATGATTTCCTTCCTGAAGTTGATAAGGAATTTTCCTCTCCTCCTCGTGAAAATGCTTCTTCAAATACTCCCGCCTCTACTCCATTACCTGCTTTTCAATCTCCTATCAATGTCAATTTATCAACACTTCTTCAAGACCAACCTTCTCAAAATATTTCTTCAACTTCTTCAATTGAAAAACAATCCTCGCAAAATATTCCTTCAACTTCTTCTTTAGAAAAACCTGTCTTATCCCCAAATCCTTTGAGTACTATTTCTCCAGACAATTTGAAGCTTGCTCTTATTCCTTCAAATTCTTCTCCTCTTCCTCAAGAAATTCGAGATGGAATTTATTCAACTTTCCGAATGTTATCTGAGGTTTTGACCAATACTGCGAAATCTACTAATGTTCGTTCGCAATATGAATTTTGCGAAGTTCTGAATAATTTCGTCAATCCAGATATTTCTTCTTCACGTCAATCCTTGGAAAAAGAAATTGAATTACTTCGCCATTCTTTGAAAGCTTCTCAAGAAGAATGCGAGGATCTTCGTAAAGAAAATCATTATCTTCAGAATAATTCTCTGGACTGTGCGATTCTTCGCAAAAGAAATGATGAAATGAAAGGTATGATTACTATCCTCATATTTTCTCTTTTATTTATTTATATTCTTCATATGCTTGAAACATCCATTAAAACCCATTCCCCTTTATAGAATCCATCGAGAAATGTAGAAGATTGGTACTTCACCATGAATAAGTTGCAACAGAATATCGAACCAAGCATGAAAGCCTCTCAAACCAATTCTCCCATTTATCTCGATTTTACTCGTGTGCTCTTGACAACTCGATGCTCTTTTTCAAGAGAATACTCAATTAATATATGATCGAAATTTTTGAATGATGACATATCTCAACTTTTTTCTTCCTTAACCAAAGCTAATTTGAGAATAGAAACCTTATTAGAAGAGAACAAAACCTTATCAGAAGAGAAATGTTCGTTTTTGAATATAATGATTGTTTCTTCGCAAGAATTAAAGACTCTTCAGAATAAATGTTGCGATCAAGAAAATCTTGTTTCTTTGTTGAAAGGTGAACTTGAGGAATTAAAGAAGTCTTGAATCTTTGAAAGAAATTCTTTTGTTGTTGAGAAGAATTCCCTTATTAATAAGAATATAGTCTTGTGTGCTAAGAAGAATCAACTTGAAGAAGATTACTCATCATTAAAAAGTCTTAATGCCAAACTTGCGAAGGATAAAAATTTTCTCCTTTCTAAAGATCAAAAGCTTCAATCTTGACTTAAAGGATTAGTTGGTGATGGTTTTGATAATGCGATGAATCAGATGAAGAATTGTTGTCTATCTTTAACTCAATCTCTTACTTCGCAAAGAGAAGGTAGTCATTAAAATTTGAATGCCTATGGTATGTCTTTAAATTTCATTATATTCGCAAATTTTATTCTTTGAATTTCGTTTTATTTGCAGAATCTGAGAATCACCTTCGTAATGCAAAATCTGGATTAGAAGCCTCCTGTTCTGAGCTTCGTAAGAAGAATGCCTTGCTTTCTACCCGCTTAATCAACTCTCGTGATCGTGCTACTCGGAGATTCAACTATCTTGCTTATTCCAAGGATATCGAAGATACCAATCATCAAAAGGCTATACTTCGTGAAAGTCACTTTGAAAGCTCAAGTTTTTGCGAATAACATTCTCTTATCAAGAGGCTTGCCTCTGTAAATATTACTCCTCTGAAGATATCTGACGATGAAGTTGCTCGTGAGCCTGATAGTGATTTCGATCATGAGAGTGATGATGAAGATCTTGATGATGAGGAAGAATCTATTCCTCAAGGAGATGTCCCTGCTGCATATTCTTCCAAGGATGATATCTCGCAAAAGTCGAAGGCTGCTAATGACTCCATCGATCTTAAAGATCCAACACAGAGTGTTGATGAAGCATGATAATATTCCTTGTTCAATTTATCATTGGCTCTCCTTTCTTTCTTTCTTCTGAATTCCTTCCCTTTATTACCGTTGGTTTCCTTTTTTGCGAACAATTCTATTTTTTGAGAAGTACATTTGATATTTTACGAAGATAATCTATCCTTTCTTTTTGATATTTTGCGAAGATAATTTAACCTTACTTTGACTAAATTTCCCCTTTTTGATCATGTGAAGAGAAATAATATATAACTCACAGATAAAGCTTAGTATATCCTTTTCCCCCTATTATTTCTCTTTAAATGATCAAACATTGTTTGAAGTATTAAAATATCTGCCTCAGTTTATCTTGCGAAGTTTCAACCTTTGTAGAAGTATTAGAAGTACCAAATCCATCAAATGAAGAGATATAAGAAGTATTAGAAGTATTCAATCTACCAAATGAATTATTAGAAATACACAATTCCCTTTTTCGTATTAGAAGTACTCGATCCCCCAAATGAAGAGATATAAAAAGTATTAGAAGTATTCAATTCATCAAATGAAGAAATATAAGAAGTATTCGATCGAAGTATAATGATTATTTAACTTTCACCAAATAAAATATCCATTAAAGAAGTATAATTAATATGAGATATTCTTGAAGAATTATAAGAAGTATTCAATCTTTTTGTGAAATATTCAATATATGGAAAAGTATAAGAAGTATGTAATTCTCGTAAACTTTTACGAATATAAACTTATCTGTATTTGATTGTTATCAAAATCGCATCTTTTGTTAAGTCTTCATTAAAATTCTTCAATAATGTTGTCCTTTTTTTCCTAGGACTTCTCGTAAAATTCTTCAATGATATTGCCAGAGCTATCTTCTCTTCAAAATATTTTGATGTATATTCTTGTAAAATTTTTTCAATGATATTGATGTAATAAATTTCATTAATTTCTGTGGTCTTATCATGCCTTCCTAAGTAAAGGTCTTATTTTGCCACCTCTTTTGTATTGATTATTTGCGATAATATGACAAGTCTGAACATTCTTGCGAACATACAACCTCGTGACATTATCGTCGTGCGATGAAATCGCAGGACGTTCTTACACTTTCATGCAAAAACCCATTGATCTCATCTTAACTTCTTTGTATAGTATTTTAGCCTCTTCAGGAATTGTTGTGACAATATGACAGGCCTAAATATTCTTGCGAACATGAAGCCCCATGACATTGCCGTCTTGCGATGAAATCGCGGGACGTCTCTACACTTTCATGTAGCGACCCATTGATCTCATCTTAACTTTATTATGTTCTGCGAGTTCTTTATTCTTTTCTTTCTTTCTTTCTTTTTTTTTTTTTTTAGAAGGCTCATGAGAACTTCATTTGTTGCACAAATATGACAAGCCTTTATGTTTTTTCGCAAACAAGAAGCCTCGTGACATTTGCGTCTTATAGCACTTATCAGCTCCCTAATGGAGGGTTCTTGCCCTTTATCTTCCCCGATTTCCCCTTCAAGGAAGCGTACATCGACCATACAAGGTTAGCTCTTCCCATCCGGTTACGCAACAACTTGACTTTTGATCGCAACCTCTTATCCTTTTTGCCTATAGGGCTTATAGTTACGAGGTTGCACCCTATGGGGTATCTTTGGGCCAAGTGCATCATTTGCCAAGACTTGTCAAAAATGGTAGATGTGGTTCAACCTCACCCGGAACTCTTGACTCAACCGTGTACCTCGGCGCCTTGATCGTTTTCTGCACTTCTTGGGAAAGACAGTATGCCTTAGTCGCCTAGCCTAAATCTTCTTACACCGCATTTTATATTGCGTAATGTCGTTAGATTAGGTGAGAATCCAAGGTGTCTAACCCGGATAGGTACCCCATTATTGGGTTGTACCCCAAAATTTTTACCATGTACTAAGGGCCTTTGGTGGTGTTCCGGTTACCCTTAGCCACGTTATAGGTACCCCCTTAAATGACGTACTTTAGGACTTTGCCTCTTACGAATTATAGCTTCGCGAACTAGGGTGTACGCCACAAAGGTTTGCCTGTATAAAATTTTCTGCGGCTCTCTTTCTTTTTTGGAGGCTGATCACAGATTGCGGTCTTTTATTCGCAAATTAGTGAAATTTTAATTGGAATATAAATTTTGAAAATTCGTAACTTTTCCCAATTTCCTGTGAGCAAACAATATTCGTAAAAATTTTCATGAGTTTTATGGGTAATACCTTTTCAAATATAGTCTGTTCCAAGGTCTACCGAGCCTCAAACCCATGTCTCTCCCTTCTGGATCCATCAGCCGATAAGCTTCGCTTCCTACAACTTCTTTAATAACATATGGTCCATCCCATTTTGGTGCTAATTTCCCTCCATTTTCTTTTTGATATCGAGGTGTTTCTCGCATGACCAAATCACCTGGTTTATATTCACGTTCAATGACTCTCTTGTTGTATTCTCGAGCTAATCGTTCTTGATAAATCCTCATATGGTGCAACACCTTTTATCGTTTTTCTTCCAAATCATCCAATTCTCGTAATATTACTCCCGCACTTAAATTTCTTTCCCAAGCTTCTTTCTTTGTTGTTGGAATTACAACCTCTGTGGGTAATATCGCTTCTACTCCATATGTTAGATAATAAGGAGACATTCCAGTTGCTTCTCTTCTAGTTGTATTGTATGCCCAAACTGCGCTAGGTACTTGCTCGCACCACCCTTTGAGATGTCCTTCTAATTTCTTTTTGATTGTATCTGCGATTGTTTTATTTGTTGCTTCAACTTGTCCATTAGCTTGTGGATATAACGGGGTTGACTTCCCATATTTTATTCTAAAAGCACTGAGTAACATCTCTATATTCTGCCCCTCAAATTGTTTCCCATTATCGGATACTAGTTGTGCTGGAACCCCGTACACTGCAAATGAGGTTCTCAAATATAAACGTAAAAACATCTTTATCACGAATATGATGTCTTGCTTTTACTTACTGCGAGCTTCGTGAAATAATCTATTGCAACTATCAAGTATCGCCTTTGTCCAGATCCGGTATAAATGGTCCAACAATATCCAACCCCATTTACCAAAAGGCCAATGACTTGTTGAAGAAGTTAATGTAGCCCCTGGTGCATGAATTCTTTTACCATGTCGTTGGCATTCCTTGCATCTTCGTACGAACAATTTTGCGTCTGTATGCATATAAGGCCAGTAATATCCTTGTATCTTTGCTCTATATGCTAGAGATCTTCCCCCACTATGATTGCCTACTTCTCCTCCATGTAACATCTTCAATATCTTTTCTCCTTCTTCGCGAGTTAAGCACACGAGAGGTGGTCCACTAAAAGATTTCCTATATAAAATTCCTTCTCGCAACTCATAGTTTGTTGCACGACTCTTTAGTTTATGTGCTTCTAGTCTGTTCCTGGATGTTTCTCTGTTGCGAGGTATTCATGAATTTCTTTTCTCCAATCTGCGATGTTGTTTGATAATTCTCTTTCTACTTCCATCGCAATGACTTCTTCAATTTCTTTCTCTTTGTCCTGTGATGGGTTTTGAATTGTTTGTATTTGGATATTTCTTGTATTTGGATTTGTCATCATGCTTGGAATAAATGCAAAAGCATCTGCGAGACGGTTATATTTTCTTGATATATGTCTCCATTTTAATTTTGGTATCTTCGCAGATAATTCCTCAACGAGTTTCTTGTATTTCTTCAAAGAAGATTCATTTGTGGTATATTCCCCTTTAATTTGACAAATCACTAATTGTGAATCACTTGTTATCCTTATACTTTCAAGCTTCTTTTCCATTGCGATCTTTAATGCATGCACTACAACTTCGTACTCTGTTTCGTTGTTCGTGGATGCAAATTCTAGTCTGAATGAGAATGTTGTTCTTTCTCCTTCTGGCGAAATCAACACGACTCCAATCCCATTTCCCTCACTATTGGATGATCCATCCACCAGAATTTCCCATCTATCAGGCTCTGTTAACAAGTCTTTTGGATTTCCAAATTCTTCTTCAACATCCATCATTTCCTCTATTGCTTCATCTTCTTCCAAAGGAAATTCTGCCAAAAAAATATGCGACAACTTGTGATTTTTGCGATGACAACACTTCGTATTTTATCTTGTAATGGTTTACTTGTGCATTCCACCTTTCTATTCTTCCTGACCTTTTTGTGTTCTTCATGACTGATTCAATTGGGACTTTGGTTACCACTTTTATTACATGTGCTTGAAAGTATATTCGCAACTTGAATGATGCATAAACCAAGGCTAAGATTAACTTCTCCATTTTAGAATAGTTCTTTTTTGCTGCATTAAAGGTTTTACTAATGTAGTAAATGGGCCTTTCTACTCCTGCGTCTGCTCGTAACATAAGCGCACTTAGAGCATATGGAGTTGTTGTTGCGAGGTATACCAATAATTCTTCGTTTTTCTCTGGTTTCGTAGTATAGATGTATTTGCGAGGTATTCTTTGATTCCTTGAAAAGCTTTTTCACATTCATCAGTCCATTTGAATTTTGCTCCCTTCTTAAGTATGTTGAAAAAATGCTTGCACTTATCGACATTCGCGAAATAAATCTCCCAAGTGAAGCCAAGAGTCCATTTAGTTTTTGTACTTCTTTTACCGTTGCAGGTGTTGGCATGTCACGAACTGCTTGGACTTTTCTGGATCAACTTGTATTCCCTCCTTCGATACTATGTATCCCAAGAACTTTCCAGATGAAACCCCAATTATACATTTCTCGGGATTTAATTTGATGTTGAACTTTCTCATTTGCTCAAATATTTCCTTCAAATCTTGCACATGGTCTTTAGCTTCCTTGCTTTTTATCAACATATCATCTACATATACCTCCAAAGTTTTATGTATCCACTTCGCGAACACTTTTTCAACCATACGTTGATATGTAGCACCCGCATTCCGCAAACCAAATGGCATCTTCACATAACAATACAAACCCCTTGGAGCAAAAAGGAAGTATGTTCTTGATCTTCTTCTGCGAGTGATATTTGATTATACCCTTTATATCCATCAAGTGAAGTGACTCTATCATGACCTGCAGCTGATTCCACCATTTGTGGTATATCTAGTAATGGAAAACTATCTTTGGGACATGCCTTGTTTAAATCAGTGAAATCTATGCAAATTCTTATTCCTTTATTCTTTTTCGGAACAATGACCATATTCGCAATCCATTCTGGATATTTTGCTTCCCTTATAATCCCGCATCCAACATCTTTTGTAATTCTTCTTCTATCTGTACATGATAATTTTGTGATATCTTCCTTATTCTTTGTTTGAATGGTCTTACATTTTTATCTATATTCAATCTATGACATGCCACTTTGATGGATCAATTCTGGTATCTCATCTATACTTCCGCGAAGATATCTTTATATTCTCATAAAAGATCAGTAGTCCTTTTTTCTTCTTCTTCATCCATCTTAGTTCCAATTCGTAAGAATAAAGGCTCTTCTTTACTTCCAATATTTATTTCTTTGGTTGGTTCATTTGCAACATAGCTTGGACTTTTCTCCCCATAGGTGTTGGTTCTTTAATTATTTTTTTGGTTCCCCTTCTTTTTCTCGAATTTCATTTGGTATACCTCTCCCTTCCTTTGCTCTTATTGTATACACTCGAATTCTTCTTCTTTTCTTGTTTCCTTCGCAAGTTTCCTACGAAGTTGTTTCTTTCTTGCTCTTCCTCCGCATTGTGTTACTTCAATTTGATAACAAAATTTTGCACTATCAAGATCTCCTTTTATTTCTTGAATTCCATTTGGTGTAGGAAATTTGATTTTTTGATGTAATGTTGAAGCAACATCTTTGATCGCATGAATCCATGGCCTTCCTATCAGCATGTTATATGGAGATTCCATATCTATCACACACAAGATTACATGCATTTCGATTTCTCCTAGTAATACCATGCAGACGATTTCTCCTTTAGATTTTGTTGTAGATTTCCCTAATCCATGAATAAGATACTTTGAATTTATGATTTCTTCATCTCTAATTCCCATCCCCTTAAGTGCATGATAGAATATAATATTAATGAGAACTCCTGTATCAACCAAAATTCGGTTTAATTTCCATTTTTCTTGACTTTCTTATCTTCTAGCATGATTGGCAATGTGATCACCAATGGTGAAGTGTGGTTCAAGTCTTCATTTGGAATTTCTCACTCTTTGAAAATGTGATTTTCTGCTTTTCCCATTCTTCTAAAGTTGTCATCTTTTCTTCCTCCATGATCTTTCTTCCTCTACAATCTCGCTTGTATATTTTTCCCTTCATATTACTATGAAATTCCTCAATCATTGTCTTTGTGATCATATTACATTCTTCTTTTTTGCCATCTCCATCTACTGACTTCATTTGATCTTCAAATTTTCCACAATTCCCTCAAATTTAGGCTACCACAATTCTCAAGTTCCCTGTTTCTAGCGCCAATTATGTAGTTGCAGAATAACCTACAACTACACCCTCAATAGAATTAGTAAAAACTCAAGAAGTTCTTGATGATGAATAACAATTTTCTTATTAATGTTCTCAATTGATCACAAAGAAGTATCTAGATGGAATTAGAATAGTTACAACTTTCTCTATTCTCTTTCCTCAAATATTTTCTAACACTCACTAAAAGAACCTCTCGAATTTTACATTTGAATTCCTATTTATAGTAAAATTTATACAGCTGTTCATGAGTTACGAAGTATCGCAACTCATGCTCGCACAATTACTCCATCCTCGCAAAACTTCATATTTCTCCGCGCTTCTTCTATCATCGTATCATTTTATAACTCTTTTCTCCTGATACTCGTGAACTATTATCTTGCGATATTCAGTACCTACAGTCAGTCCCCAGTATTTTGTTAAATCTCTCATTTTCGTTATCTCTTCTTCTGGAAAGACTTGGATAGAAGACCCATGTAGAAAAATTGATGTAAAGACCTAGGTGGTCGAAGTTGGAGATACCTTGATGAATTACTTAGTGGTAAGACGTGGTGGACACCGGTCGACTGTGGAAGTTATGAATCCCGTCTAAGAATTGCTGCTTGCATGTTGTAAGCTCTGGGAGCTGTAGAAACCTCATATGACGTCGGAATTCGATGATTGACCCCAACTTTTGAAGCTAAGAGACTGAGTTATCATATGAGAAAAGAATCACTCAATTTGGAGTTGTAGAGGTTAGCCAACGAAGCGTGAACATTTGTAATTTGTAATCCCGTACAAAATTTTCAGATTTCGTAGACCTGACGGTAAAGGCCATATCTTTCAGCTCGTATGTCGGATTGATGTGCTATTTTGGTATGTTGTAGAAGAGACATAGACGAACATCTTTCGTTGAGGAAGCTTTCTCTCATTCCTTACCCATTGGTACGTTTTTGTAAAACCATAGCCTGAAGCGTGTTGTATCTCATTTGTGGAGGTGATGAGAACATCTTATAGAAGACTTTGGATTGTGCCCACCAGTTGTCCAAGCTTTGAGAATACTTTCATGTGAGCATGTTATCAGGTGTACACATCTTGATATGAATCATTAGTTCTTGGAGAAGTCCGTTTCATGTGTAACTCTTCAGAGAATGGTTAGTTGATGAAGCCCTGACATGAAGATGTTGCTCCTGAGGCCGTTGTTGATGCTGAGATCATGGTTGGATTTCCTCCAGACATTCTTGTTGATCCTGAGACCATGGACGGAGTTCCTCCAGATATTTTTGTTGATGCCAATACTATGGTCAGGGTTGTTTCAGAGACTGAAAAAGCTAGAACCATGATTTATCGCCATAGTCTTTGCTCCTCCATCCGGTGAGCCTTCACATTTACGAACTAGTTGGTGGGTTGAGCATCTCTGAGATGACAGTGTTTTGGAGTTCAACATGAATTCTCCTGTACAACGTGATTTTAATATGAAGTCAGTGAGTCGACATTGTTGCGGCAGATTGCATCAACAGTCTCCATTCTGGGTGTGATCACTGAAGAGAGATGTTCCTTAGTCGTGTAAGGTTCGTGATGTAGAGATTCCGTTGATAAAGTTTTTCATGGAATAGCATTAGGTTGCAATGACTTGCTATGTATTGAATCTTGTCCAATAAGATCAAGTCCCCAGTGCATGTTGAAGGAATTCGTGCCACCGATGGATGAATGATATTGCATCTGCTTTAGAAGTCTTGTCATGGAGACAGTGAAGACTCAGCGATTGTAGTTCGATTTCACTTTGATCGTGTTGATGGTGAATCAGTGTGTCGTCGAGATATTTGTGCTAAAGCCAGAGGTGCCATTATCGAAGGTGTATTCTTTGATTGGGAGTACAATTTGAAGGCTTCTTAGATGCTTGAGCGTTGAAGCGTCATATCCCTTGAGCATGTCTTAGGTTTGATTGTCTTGGCCCCAACTATCTTCTGTTAATTCAGCATTCCTTTCCTTACGGTAGTGGGATTCAACACATGTGCAGAATCAAAGCTGTATGATTTGGTGGAACACATGGACACTCTTGCAAGGATATGGAGAAATGCTCGTAGTGTTCTTTTCCATGCTTGGACATTATCTCGGTATTTAATGTCCCAATGCTCGATTCAGAGAAATGTAAGATTCAACCAATTGGTAAAATACTAATACGGTGAAGCTATCATTCATAACGTCTTGCAGAGTTGCTAGCAGAAGTCCCCATGCTAAAAATAGCATGTGAGGAAATAAATGACACAGACATAAAATGAATGAGACTTGCCTGAGTGTGGAACCTCTTGATGAATGTCTATGCATATTTTGCAGGTTTCGTCAAAGTTCGAAATTCCCCCAAGTGCTCTGATGACGGAATGTCCGCCAAATCTTCTTGATCAGAAATTTCTTTGTTGGAGAGATGTGCAACCAAAGGAGCTTTGTTTGTAGTTATCTTTTCATCATGGATCCACACTCGTCTGAGGATCGTATCATATCTTGGATCTTCTTGATTATGTGAAACTTGGTCTCTGTTCAGGTTGAACCTATTCTCACCTTGAGAGTGATGTAGCCATAAGCATCTCTGAGCTTTCCTTCATGGTCTCTGATTGAGATATGAGTATGAGTAGCTTCTTGTCGAGTGATGCCTGCGACTCTGAAGGTTTTCAGTGAAATGTTGTTGATGGCGGTGTCAGCATCGATCAACATTCTTCCAAATTAATTTCCTCTGAGATGGACTGTGGTAAGCAGTCCCCAGTTGTGCATCTTCTTGTCTGTGGATGAAGGTTCAAAGAGTATTTTCGGGATGGACAGACTTCCGACACAATGTAATTTGGTGATGCCAACATGTCCTTCCCTTTGCCTTAGACAAATAGAGCAATTCACAGATATGCTCGATCAACGATTGAACTGCTTCTTTGACTGGTTGTTCAGAGAGTGTAATGTTTCTGACTGGGAGAGGATTCTTATGTAACCCTTCAGTCCCCAATTAAAGCTATTATGGATCAATCTTCTCCTTGAAGATGTGCTTCAAAATATTACAGTTACTTGTTAGATGATTGATGAACCTATGAAGGCGACAGTACCTGGGATTCTCCATTTCTTCTCCAGTTGGCTCTCTCATGATGAACAAAAATTTGATTGCACCATCTTGAACCAGACTTCCAGTAACTCAATCACTCCTTCATGACAAGAGAGAAGTTTGAGTCTGTCTGATCATTTCCCCGTTCGTTGATGCCGGGTCGAGGTTTGTGCATTTCAGGATTGGTTATCTTTTCTTTGTGCCTTTAGAGGAGCCCGGGATGTTGGAGAAACGCTCTGATGATGTGTTTAGGCTTTCCTTTCATTCATTTCGGCAACAACGTTGGTTAAAGGCCGGAGATTGTATTGATTGTTGACTGGGCATCGGCTGCTTCGAGGTTCCTCGACCTTGTACACTTTGCTCTTTCCAGTAAAGAAGGTGCAGTAGTCGCTGATCATTTGGCTGCTTCATGAAGCTCTGAGAAAGTATGGAAATGGAGTTTTTCTAGAAAATCTCTGTAGACTGGGATCATTCCATTGATGCACAAGTACACCAGTTGTTTTCAGTGACATTCGAGTCATGACAATCCAAAGCTTGGACTCTGAACTTCTTCATATAATCGTTTGGATGTTCGTTGCTCTTCTGAGACATTCTTCCTAAGTCGGAGAGAGTAATATTCTCTGATACAAAGAAGTATTTATGCTAGATGCTCCCAGGTGTAATGTTGTTGTACCAGGTATATGCTCATCCTGTCATAGATTTTGAGAACTCCTTCAAACATACAACATGGTTATTTTCGTGCTCACCTAGTGCTTCCAGGAATCGAGAGACGTGTTCTCGAGCGTTCCATGTTCCATTGTACATCGTGAATGTTGGAGAAGTGTAGCCCTTTGGGAGAGGGATTATTTGCATGGCAGCGGGATATGGAGGTTGATGACGATGAACCGATGGTGTCTTGTCTTTTCCTCGATCCCCCATAAAGCGTTCCAGGTCTTCACGGGTGATGAAGCCTGCAGGTTCCTTTGTTGGTGAATTATCTGCAGCCTTGTGGACTTCATCATCATCTGCTACATGGATCAGAGTGACTTCAAGATCAGCAGCCGAAGATGTTTCTTTGGCTTTTCCTTTCTTCTGAGCGTTCTCTGACATCTTTTCAGTGAGAGTTTTGAGATCATTGCACAGCTCCTTTTGAGTGTTATCCATGTCAATCTGATTCTTGGCAAGACTTTCTTGCACCTTCATGAGATCACATATGGTAGGTGTGTAGTTGCAGGAAATCCTACAACTACACCCTCAGTAGAATTCGTAAAACTTTAAGAAGTTCTTGATGAAAAATGACAATTTTGATTAATATTCTCAACTGATTACAAAGAAATATCTTAATGGAAATTAGAACAGTTACAATTTTCTCTGTTCTCTCTCTCTTAAGACTTTTTCTAACACTCACTTAAAGAATCCCCCAATCTAGCATTTGAACTAGTATTTATAGTGAAATCTGTACAACTGTATATAACCTGCGAAGCATCGCAACCTTTGATCGTAAATTTATTATATATTCTCAAACCCTTCACACTTCTCCCGTGATTCTTCTATTATCGCATTACCTTGTGACACTTTTATCTTGTATTTGTTACTATGTTCATAACCCAATATCTTGCGATATTCTGTCCCTACATCTTGCCTCTTCTCATGTCAGTTCTGCGAAAAAGAAATGTCATGAGAATCATTATTCTCGCAAATTTAATATAGTTATCATCACCTGTTATATTCGCAACACGTATTTTCTCTTTCATTAAATCTTCGACACGTTTTTTCGTAACCTTTCCTTCTCAACCACTCACGTCTAATCGCATTGATGAATTTCTATCTTCATCATGAATTTATATTTTTACCAAACTATTTTTTTTATAAATACTATCTTTAATTCCTCATTTTATTCTTTTATCTTTTTCATCTTCCTCCTTACGTCTGCTTCTGTAATTTCTTCCTTCTTTCTTCTACTACTATTTCTTTCCTTTTTTATTTCTTTTCTTCTCTGTTTTTTATCCTTCATCTAATGGCTCCGAAGAAGAAAACTGTGGAACAACTTAATGCAGAGCTTGTTGATAGAGATCTTGTTCTTTCTGAGATTGATGGTCATACCAATAAATTCTATCTCTGTATGGAACTCTTTACTGATCTCCATTGGGATGATCAGGTAGTTTTAGTCTCACGAGGCCAAATCCTTGCAGGTCTTCCTCTTCCTCTTTATGATGTCAATTTTCCTTTATTCTATGAGATTATTTCCCACCCAAATTTCTCACGATCCATTTATCAATTGACTGGGGATTGCATTCGCATTCTGGTTGAGTTCGCAAACCGTGCTGCTACTAGAAAATCTTTATATCCAATTGAACTTAGGAGACCTGTATTTAGAGATGTAGAGATTATCGCTGCCAATTATACAGTCGAGAATTTCTTTAAAAATTACACATTGATTCCTGCGAAGAGGGAAGATAAGCGTTGGGGTGTTCGTCTTCATCGTAAAAATGATGTCGCAGAAGCTGATCTTCTTATGCATGATATTGATTATGCTTCCGGAAATAATCAAACCCCTCGCCATTGTCATGATGAAGATTGGTACAATTATCCTCTAGCATTATCGGGTTCTTACATCTCTGGGATAGTAGATCTTCCTGCGAATCTTCATGATCGTAACTATCAACCTTGGGTCTTTTCTTGGCCTAATAGAGATAAAGATGTATGTATCTCCATCTCCTTATCTTCTTGTTATTTTTCTTCTTTTACTAATCCTTTTGCAATATTTGTCAGGTGAATGAACTTAAGGAAAGTTACCTTAAAAATGGGAAATCCAGTACTGGCGAGGATTTCAAATTGTTTTCAAATGAGGTAAGAAACATTCTTGTATGTATTTTAAACAATATATTGTTGCCTCTGTTTCTTATCCTTATTTGAATTTGTAGGTTCTTCCTGACTTCCCTGGGGCTGTTGTGAGTAAGAATAAGAATTCAAATTCTTCTGAAGCGCTAACTACGAGACAAAAAAAACTTCGCTCTGCGAAGAATACCAAGACTTCTGGTAATAAAGAAGATGTTCTTCGCAAAGGACAAGGAAAACTTAAGGATATTGTTCATGCGAAGAACAAAGTAATAAAGAAGAGGAAGAGACTCCCACCCAGTGCTTACTCCAATGTGATCTCCTCTAGCAAGGATGTTGACGAAGAACAAAGTGATGAAGATGATAGGCTTTCTGAGAAGGATCTTAGTTCTAATTCTGATACTAATTCTGATAGGAGGAATGATGATGAAGAAGATGAAGACTACAACAATGTGGAAACTTTTGAATCTGCAATGACTCGATTGTCTGAGGTTTTTCTCAACTCTTCTCGTGGATTAGGAAACTCTCCTACTGCGAATGCTCATAGGCATATTGCGAAGGCTTGCAAAGTTCCCACTTTAATCAACAATAATTCCCTTAATGGAATTTCAAGATTTATTTCTCCTGTTGCATTATACTCTTTGGGGAGTATGGTAAATTTCTCTTCTATTCCTTGTTAATTTCCCCTACTTTATTGATTTCTAATCCATTTTATTTGCTCAGGTTGGGAGGGTTAGCTGTGCAGCTGCTTCAAATTGGGAAATACGTCATGCAATTGCTGAGAAGAAAACTTTAAGTCGTTGTAACAAGCTAGAGGTTGAGAATGCAAAACTTCTCGTGAAGATAGAGGATTTGAATATTGATAATGCAGAATTAAAATCCCGCTGCGAAGATAATGCGCAATCTGCGAGTATCGCAATTGGGAATTCTTCTCTCCTTGAGAAGAATAATCAACTGGAGATTGAAGTCACTTCTCTTCGTAATGATAAGAAGCAATTAGAAGGTAAGTTTGCAAATCTTGATCACTTTAACTCCACAATTTTCTAATCAATTCCTTAATTTATTCCTTTACTCTTTATTCTCTTATTTCTTACTTATCATTTTTCTTTGTAAATGCTGAAGAAAATTATACGAAGAGGATTGAAGAGGTGGAAGCTACTCTTTCTTTGCGCGTAATCGAAGATTTCGATTTAAAGTCTCAACATCAAATTTCTCACAACAACCATGGCTTAAATATCAAACGCTTCCGAGCTATGATGACTCGCAGGATTTGTGAAGACA
Organism: Papaver bracteatum; assembly: GCA_023529315.1. Lineage (NCBI taxonomy): Eukaryota > Viridiplantae > Streptophyta > Magnoliopsida > Ranunculales > Papaveraceae > Papaver > Papaver bracteatum. The sequence continues at coordinate 1,161,760 of JAJJWX010004157.1, forward strand.
ATCAAATTCCTCTCACTAAGTATCAGACGCTCCTTTCTGAAGAAATTTCTGATGATACCCCATATTTGGATATCTCTGATAGTGAAGCTGAAGATGATATCTCCGAAGAAGAAAGAGAAGATAATTTTGATGAAGATAAATCTCCCACAGAGTAGCTTTATTCCTTCCTGTATATTTGCTTTAGTTCTTTTCGTCTTGTCTATTTGAGTACAATATTTTCTTCTTTCCTGCACTTTCAATCAACCAGCAATTTCTTTTCGCAACTTAATTAGTACCAATGTCTTAGTTTTGCGATGATGAGTTGATCTTTCTTTAATTGAATGCTTTCCTTATTTGCATAACTTGATCATTATGAAGATAAATAATATATTTTGAAGACCTAGCTTAGTATTCCCTTTCCCCTTATTATTGCTCTTTAGGTGATCAATTATTGTTGTAAATATTAGAATATATGCCTCAGTTTAAGTTGCAAAGTTTAGGTTGTTGCGAAGTAAATAAGAAGTCTCCCCCTTGAAGTATAAGAAGTATGAAACCTCCTTGTAGAATTATGAAACATCCTTGAAGAAGTATAAGAATTATGAAACATCCTTGAAGAAGCATAAGAAGTATTCAATCCTTGAAGAAATATGAGAAGTATTTAATCCTCGAAAAATTTAATGAGTATGAAATATCCAACCTTGATTGCGAATAAAATTGCCTCTTTTGGTAGGAATTATTGATATATATTCTTGTTGAGAATATAAAGAATCTCCAATGATATTGACGGAATTGACTTCATTAGTTTATGTGGTCTTATCATGCCTTCCTAAGTAAAGGTCTTACTTTGCCACCTCTTTTGCGATAAAGTCGTAGGACGTTGGTGCATTCGCATGCCTCAACCCCTTGACTTTATCTTAACAATATTTTTGTGTTTGCGATAATATGACAAGTCTGAATATACTTGTGAATATACAGCCTTGTTACATTATCGTCTTGCGATGAAATCGCAGGACGTTATCACACTTTCATGTAATAACCCATTGATCTCATCTTAACTTCTTTGTATTTAATTCTGCGAGTATATATATATATATATATATTTTTACTCGCAGAAATACGATTGTTGTACAAATATGACAAGCCTTTATGTTCTTGCGATAAAAAAGCCTCGTGACATTTGCGTCTTATAGCACTTATCATCTCCCTAATGGAGGGTGCTTCCCTTTATCTTCCCCTTGGTTGCCCCTTCAAGGAAGCGTACATCGACCATACAAGGTTAGCTCTTCACATCCGGTTCTAGAAACAACCAGCTTGTGTTCGCAACCTCTTATCCTTTTTGCCTATAGGTCTTATAGTTACGAGGTTGCACCCTATGGGGTATCTTTGGGCCAAGTGCATCATTTGCCAAGACTTGTCAAAAATGGAAGATGTGCTTCAAACCCATCCGGCACTCTTGACTCAACCGTGTACCTCGGCGCCTTGATCGTTTTCTGCACTTCTTGGGAAAGACAGTATGCCTTAGTCGCCCAACCTAAATCATGTTACATCGCAAGATTAGGTTGAGAATCCAAGGTGTCTTACCCGGATAGGTACCCCGTTTTTGGGTTATGTACCCCGTAATGTCCATATACTCAGGTTCCGTGGTGGTGTTCCGTTTCCCCTGAGCCATGCTTATAGTTACCCCATTAAATGACGTACTTTAGGACTTTGCCTCTTGCGAAATGTTGCTTCACGAACTAGGGTGTACTTCACAAAGGTTTGCCTGTGTAAAATTTCTGCGGCTTTCTTTCTTTTTTGAAAGCTGATCACAGTTTGCGGCTTTCTTTTATGAAAGCTGATCGCAATAAATCGTTTTTATTCGTAAAAACTCATCACAAATTTTTCATGTTGCGAAATACCTCATTTCATTTTCTTGTTTTTCAAAATACATTTTGTTATACGTTGCGAACAAATATATTGATTACCTTTTTGTTTCATTACCTTTTTTCTTCATTCTCTTTTATTCGCAAACCATATCCCTTTTCTATCATCGTAAATTTCTTGTATGCTTAACATTGTAACTTTATTCCTTCATGCCTTAGTCCTCAGTCATTAAATTTTCGCTTCTTTTCGCAGCCTTTGCTCTTTTTCTCCAACTTTCCTTTTCAACAGCTTTTCCTTCGCAAACTTCTACTTTTGTATCGTAACATTTCTTCCCTTCTGCCCAATCACCCTTGATAACTCCAATACCCTTTGGATGAGGAAATTTTATGCATTGATGAAGAGTTGAAGCTACGCCTAGAATCCCATGAAGCCAAGGTCTCCCTATCAAAGCATTGTATGGTGATTCGACATCAACAACGCAAAATAGAATTTCAATTCGCATTCCACTTAAGGGAATTCGCATGCTTACTTCTCCATTAGGTTTATTAGCAGTTCCATTAAAGCCATAAATCCTGTAGGTAGAAGGTATTAGATATGCGTATTTTCCCCCCATGGTTTTGTAAGCATAATAGAAGAGAATATTGACAGAACTTCCCGTATCAATTAAGATTCTATTAAGACCAAATGATTCTTCGCCTGTATCATCTTCACTTTCTTCCATATTCAGATAAATTTCTAATCTCACTACCAATGGATATCATGTATTTCGCAACCTTCTAGAATTTCTGTGGCTTCAAAAGAAATTTCACGCTTCTTCCAACCTTCAAGTCGTGAAATTTTTGCGATGTTCATTATTTACCTTCCTTCACCATCTCTTGCATATACCTGATTAACACATTATCATGAAAATCTTCTATGGTTTTATATGAGTGAACAATAGAATTGCAGAAAACATTCCTTTCTTTTGGTCCCACTTCTATGTGTAAGGTTTCCTTTCCCTTTTCTTGTATTGTGTTCACCATGCGAGTTATCACTGGAGCCTGTGGTAATTGTTGCGACTGTGCTTGCTTGAGTAAAAAGTGGTCCAGTTTACCTTGATCAATCATTCACAAGATAATCTTTTTGATATTATTGCAATTATTTGTAGAATGTCCATGAAAGTGATGGTACAAGCAAAATTCATGACTTCTTGGACCCATTGGTGGTTCTTTTCCCATATTCCATGGCGTTGGTATATTCTCCATCAAGATGATTGCTTGCCATATCTTTTCTACACTTGTATTCAAAGGTGGCATCTTTATTTCTTCTCTTATCATTATTTGACTTCCCTGTCCATTGTTATAGTTTTGTCTATGATTCCCTTATCCAAAATAGTTCTGCCTTTGTCCTCCATAATTTTCCTGTTGCTGATCTAATCTTGGGATCTGGTTATTTCCTCCTCGGCTATAGAAATTCCTTTCTCTATCATACTCTTCTTGATCCTTGCTACTCATTGCTACCATTTTTGGTTGGCCATTGTCAATTTTCTTCTCTTCTGATATCTGCGAAGAAGTTTGCGAGGATGTCTGCGAGGTACCTGCTACGACATTGACTATTTTAGGAAGTAAGTTTGCTCATGTATCTTGAGTGTTGGTGTTTGTAACTGGATATGACTCCATATTGTTTTGATTTTTTCTCTAATGTAATGTACTCCTCTTGCAATTCTCGCAACTCTGTCATCATAATGGAATTCTTTCTTCTGAAGATTTGAATATATAATTGTTCAGTTGCGAACATCGCATTTACGAAAGATAAAATAAAGTACCTCTCATCCACATGCCCTGCCATATCACTGCACATAGTTTTCCATCTTCTTACCAAATGCTTCAAACTTTCGCCAATTCTTTGTTTTAAACCAAACACATCTTCAATACCAAGTCGCGAGGAATGATTCGTGATATATGCTCCTAAGAAAGTTACTTGTAGATGATTAAATGATGTAATAGTGTTCTTTGGAAGTCCTTCAAACCATTTTAGAGCTTCTCCTGTTAAGCTTGATGTGAAGTACTTGCATAATACAGCATCGTGATTCTCCCATTGTAACATGCATCTTAAATACGCTTTAATATGCTGAATAGCACATGAAGTCCCATCAAAGATGCTGGTTAATGTAGGCAGATTGAATTTTGGTGGAATCCTTCCCAATTGCACTTCTCTAGAAAAAGGAGTCCTCACAGCTTCTTCTATTGCTTCATCTAATTGCCTTCTATCTCCTCCTCCTCTATTGTTTAACATTCCTCTCATTTTCGCTAATTCTCTAAAGATCCGTTCATTTGCCTCAGAATTCTCATCCATTGGTCTCTTCAACGCAGACTCTCTTCTTCTACGTTCTTGCATTTCTTCTCTTGCGATCCTTCACATTCTATCATACTCTTCATTAATGTTTCCATTTGTACAATTTTGCAAATATCTTCTTTCCATATTGTCACAATTGTTTTGTTGCAGAGCATCTTGAAATTCTTGTTCTTCTATTTTTGTTCTCCTCATCCTTCTCATGTGAATATTAGGAATTTCTTCTTCCTCATTTATCCTCCTTCTGCAATTTACCTCTCCCTGATTTTCCTGAATTCTGATTTGAAGATTTGGTTCATTCCTTACTATTTATGTTCGTTGATTTCCAACTCTCCTCTGAATTCTACCATACTCAAGATTTTGATTGTGTAATGAATCAATAACAATAACATTAAGACTAACAACAACCTTCTCCAAAGTAGGAGCCTAATTCTCTTAATTTCATTACTTGCCTTCCTCTTACAAACTGATTGGGCATTAATAGTTCACAAACACCAATCCGCTGCTAAGCTTTAGCCGTTGGATTAATACTGCCCTAATTAAAGAAATACAAGACTTTCCCAAAAACCCAATCAATTAGAATTTAAAGACAAGAAGAGATAAACTGACTAAGGCTTGTGCCAACAAGGCCCATTAAGGAAGTAATAAGCCTAAGGCTCTAGGCAGGCCCATGACAATACCTTCCCCATTTAAGCATCCTTGTCCTCAAGGATAAAGTGAGGGAATTGAGCTTGAATGTGGGAGGTGTCTTCCCAAGTTGCCTCACGTTTGGTGTGGAATTAGACCAGTGAATGAGAATCGAGACACAGGAACATCAACACGCAAAGTAACTCTAGATGCCAAGACTGCAATTGGAGTGACAATGAAAGAAACCCGAGGTATCCACAAATTCCCCGATCACTATGCCTACTCATTTCAAATTCTTCATCAACATTATCATAATCATCATTATAAAAATATGAAAATGGTTGCTAAAAAGTAGTGAGAGAGGAGGATCGCAATATTCAACCCAATCTTCTTTTTGAGCCGAGAGACATGAAAAATCGGGTGAAAATCTAGGTGAAGAACTATTTTCCCCAAAATATATTTGAATGTTGAAGATGGAGTGCCTGATCCAAAACACGGTACCTTTATCACTTGGGTGCATGGGTGCCCTTATCCAAGTGAGGGTGCTTTAACTTTTTCTCAGGAGGTCAAAAAGCACTAAACTTTTCATAAGTGTATTCCTCAAAACACCTACAAACATAAAAACACCATAATAAGTACAAAAAAGACTAACAATACAGACATCGAGGACAATTGTGTCCTCACCTTCCTTCCTGAAAACCGGTTAAGGCATAATAGTTCACAAACACCAAATCTTATAGAAAGAACTCTAATTAAAAGAAAACGAAAGTCCAAAACCCAATCAATTAGAATTTAAAGACACGAGGCTAAGGCTTGTGTCCTCAATATTCAACCCAATCTTCTTTTCGAGACAGAACATGAAAAGTAACTGCGCGATCCCACTGGCAACTTCAATTTGTAAGCCACAACTCCAATTTTCTGCAGTACTTCAAAGGGGCCATAGTACCTGGGAGATAGTTTAAAGTTTTTTCTCAAAGCTACGATGAGACTTCCTATAAGGTTGGAGCTTGAGGAAGACCATGTCACCCATCTCAAAAGATCTGTCACTCCCGTGTTTATCAGCAAAGTGTTTCATCCTGTCTTGAGCTTTAGCTAAGTCATCTTTAAGCATTGTAACATGTGGTCCCTCTCCTGCAAGTATTCTTGAATGAAGCTCGAAGTAGTAGTATGGGATGGGAAGGCTAGATGAGGAGGTGTGTAGCCATATAAAGCTTGAAATGGTGTCATTTTCAGGCTAGTGTGATAATTAGTGTTAAACCACCATTCAGCCAGAGCTAACCAGTTGGCCCAAAGTTTAGGAGTGTTACCAGTCATACATCTGAGATATTTCTCTAGGCAGGCATTGGTTCTCTCAGTTTGTCCATCAGATTGAGGGTGGTATCAGACCGAGATTCAAGGTTGTTCCAAGTGACCTGAACATCTCTCCTTAATTGGCTGATGAAAATCTTATCTCTATCTGACACAATAGAAGAAGGTAATCCATGGAGCTTGAAAATGTGATGAAGAAATTCCTTAGCCATAGATAAGGCAGTGAATGGGTGACTTAGAGCAATAAAGTGACTGTACTTGGTTAATCTATCTACCACCACCAGTATCACAGATTTCCTATGAGAGATTGGTAAGCCTTCAATGAAGTCTAATGATATGTGTTTCCAAGTAGTGTCAGGAATAGGTAAGGGCTGCAAGAGACCAGCATGAGCAGAATTCTCAGTTTTGTTGCACTCGGCAAATATCACGATTGGCAACAAATGAATGATGTCTTGTTTCATCTTTGGCCAGTAAAAATGTGCCTTAGCTCTAGTATAAGTACCCCACATACCTGAATGGCCACCAACAGAGGAAGCATGCACTGAATGGATAATGGAGTCCCTAATCTTTCCTCCAGAACCCACATACAACCTAGTCTTGTACCTCAATATGCCACCAGAGAGAGAAACATTTATGAGCGGGATGAATTAACTTGGTGAGCCAGAAGTTGCTGGACAGTGGAGTCATGCTCATAGCTAGAGAGGATATCTTGAGCCCACAGTGGTTGTGTCATAGAGATAGAAGAGCAGGAGGGAGTAGAAGGTAACCTGGATAAGGCATCTGCAGCAGTGTTTTCTTTTCCCTTCTTGTATTGAATCACATAGTCCAATCCCAAAAGTTTCATTAACCATTTTTGTTGAAGTACAGATGTCATCCTTTGCTCCATAAAGAATTTCAAACTCTGGTGATCAGTATGGATAATGAACTGATTGTGGGAGAGATAATGTTTCCACTTCTGCACTGCCATAACTATGGCTAGAAGCTCCTTCTCATAGGTGGACAGAGCAAGCGCTTTTGGTCCCAATGGTTTACTAAGGAATGCAATGGGTCTTCCTAATTGCATTAAAACCGCACCAATTCCTCTGGAGAAAGCATCAGTTTCCAATGTAAAGGGAATATAAAAATTTGGAAGGGCCAAAACTGGTGCAGTGGTCATTGCAGTCTTGAGATCCAAGAAGGCTTGTAGTGCAGGTGGAGACCATTGAAAGGCATCTATCTTGAGCATGTTAGTGAGAGGTTTACTGATGGTGCCATATCATTTAATGAATCTTCTGTAATACCCAGTGAGGCCTAGAAACCCTCTCAACTGCTTCAAAGTTGTTGGTTGTGGCCATTGTTGCATGGCAGATATCTTCTTAGGGTCAGCTGCTACACCATCAGCAGTGATAAGGTGTCCCAGATAAGCCAATTGAGACTGAGCAAAACAACATTTCTTGAGGTTGGCATATAAGGAATGATGTCTGAGTAATTCCAGCACTTGAGATAGGTGAAGTAGGTGCTCCTCCAAAGAAGGACTATAAATCAATATGTCATCAAAGAACACCAGAACAAATTTCCTTAGAAATGGCTGAAAAACTTTGTTCATAAGGGCCTGGAATGTAGCAGGTGCATTGGTAAGGCCAAATGGCATCACTTTGAACTCATAGTGGCCATGGTGTGTCTTGAAAGCTGTCTTGAAAATGTCATCCAAGTGCATTCTTATCTGATGGTACCCAGCTCTCAAGTCCAATTTAGTGAATATAATAGCTCCATTGAGTTCATCAAGAAGCTTTTCAATTAGAGGAATAGGGAACTTGTCTTTGACAGTCATCTCATTAAGTTTCCTATAATCTACACAAAATCTCCATGAGCCATCTTTCTTTTTGACCAATAAGATGGGTGCAGCAAAGGGGCTATGACTGTCTTGGATGAGACCAAAATCCAGCATCTCCTTGACCAACTGTTCAACCACAACTTTGTGAATGTATGGGAATTTATAGGGTCTTTGAGAGACAGGGACTGAGTTAGGCTTTAAAGGTATTTTATGGTCAAGTTCTCTTGAGGGGGGTAAGGTGGAAGGTGTGCTAAAAACATCTTGAAAGGTGTCCAGCAGGGATGAAATTTCTGTAGGTATAGAAGAAATGGTAGGAGTGGTAGTTAAAGAGAAAAATTGCCCAATAATGGTAGGTGTGTGGTTTTTTATGAACTTCAAAAAGGACTCACCACTGATCATCTTTGCGCAAGAAGGAGTAGAAGAGCTGCCCCTGTAGTGTGATTTGTCTCCTTGATGCAGAAAAGATATTTTCAACTCGGCCCAGATTGAATATCACATCACCCAATTGCCTCAACCAGTCTACCCCCTAGCACCATATCACACCCTCCTAGCGGAAGAACCCTCAAATCTCCAGAAAAACGTAGCCTTGCATAGACCATGGTAACCCTTGGAGATACCCTTGCTCATAGTGGTATCCCCATTTGCCACGGTGACCAACATTTGTGCAAGAGGTGTAATATGTAATTGTAAATTAGCGACTAATGAAGAATCCACAAAACGTGAGTGCTACCGTGTCGATAAGAACCAAGATGTCTTTCTTTTTGAGTTTACCTGGAACTCGAATAGTAGACTGGGTCACCAATCCCATGAGGGCATGGAGAGAAATCTCCATGGTTGTATCGACTGATGTTGTTGGAGAATGTTCCTCTTCTTCAAAATCATCCACTGATTGAGAAGATGGGTCTTCATCAGAGGCTATAAGCATAAACAATTGTTGGGTTTTGCATCGGTGACCTGGTCGATAAATAGCATCACAATTGTAGCAAAGACCCTTGTCACGTCTGGCTTGCATTTGGGCAGGTGTAAGGCGTTTAATGGGAGGTGTGGGTGGCTCAGGTTTGGTAGGTGTAATGGGATGAGTGACAGTGGGTTTATCAGGGGAAAAATATGGTTTAGGTAGGCTGGTAAGAGGAGGTAGAGATTGTCTGAATATGGTGGAGGGTGAAAAGGAGCTAGAGGGTGATTGAAATGGTCTAGGAAACTGTTTAAATTTTTTGGTATTATTGTCTACAGAAGCTTGTTGAATGCGTGCTAAATAAAAAGCTTCGGTATCACTGGATGGTTTAAACATTTGGACTGGGTTACGAATTTCCTCTTTCAAACCACTAATAAAGCTCATAGTGAAGTAATCCTCAGAGAGATTCTTATTCTTAGATTTCATAATTGCTTTCAGATGTTCATAACGTTCATTATATTCCTCGACAGTGGAGGTTTGAAGAAGTTTATTAAAGCTACCAACATAGTTATCATGTACAACATCTTCAAAACGGAAACACACATCCATAGCAAAGGTATCCCACTTTATGAATGGTTTTCCCTCCACATAATCTAAGAACCAAGCATCTGCCTTGCTATCTAAATGAATAGAAGCGAAATCTACTTTTTTCAGTGGATCAATAGAATTAAGAAGGAAATAGCGCTCACATTTGCGAACCCAACCCCTAGGATTAGAATCATCAAATATGGGAAAATCAATTTTAGGATGACGAACAAAATTACCTGCTGTAAGATGAAATCCATGAAGATTACCATTGTCGTCAAACGGATTGCGCTGATTTGAAGAATCAAGATCAGTTTCTTCGGAAGACGGGGTAGGAGCTGTAACAGGAAGACGAGCTAATATTTGCTCTACAGAAGATTGCAACGAGTTCTTAAGCTCTGCAATTGCTTTCTCTAATGCCAAAATTCATTCACCATCTAGTCTCTGCTGGTTAGCAACCTCTTTTAATGTTGGTGCTTTTTCTGCTCCTGTCATGATTCAGGTACACATGATCGAATAGCTGATACCAATTGTAATGAATCAATAACAATCACATTAAGACTAACAACAACCTTCTCCAAAGTAGGAGCCTAATTATTTTAATTTCATTACTTGCCTTCCTCTTACAAACTGATTGGGCATTAATAGTTCACAAACACCCAATCCGCAATGGCTAATCTTAGCCGTTGGATTAATACTGCCCTAATTAAAGAAATACAAGACTTTCCCAAAAACCAAATCAATTAGAATTTAAAGACAAGAAGAGATAAACTGACTAAGGCTTGTGCCAACAAGTCCCAGTAAGGAAGTAATAAGCCTAAGGCTCTAGGCAGGCCCATGACAGATTGTTGCGAGCTTGTTCATTTCTTCTTACTCCATCCTCGTAATTATTTTGATGCATTGCTTGTTGCCTCTCAATTTCTTCCACAAGTTGCTGCTCTTCCTCTCGATTTTCTTCGCTATTCTGGTTATTTTCCCTTGGAAATGGTTCTGTTCGTAAATTTTCCACGTTTTGTTCGTTGTTCGGTACTAAAATGAAGCGATTCTCTCGATTTATTTCAACCAGATTCTGTGCTTGTCCTTGCATAGCACTTTCACTATTGATTGTTGGCGAATTTCGTTCTTCTCTCTCTGGTCTAACACTTGATCTCGCAGCACTTTGAGATCTCCTCCTTTGTAACATCTCATTTTCCCTCCTCAATTCTTGATTCCATCTTGTTAGATTTGCACGTTCTTCAACTTCAAACCTTCATTCTTCCAGAATTCCTTGTCTCAATGTTTCTAATGCCTCCATTTCTCTTTCATGAATTGTTCCTCCCATCAATCTCCCATTTTCTCTGATTTGCGTTTCTCTATATGCTTCCTCTGGTGTATCAGTTCTTCAAGTGTGTACACTCACTCGATCTTGATTTATTGCTCTTCCTTGTGTTACTGTTTATTGAGTTTGATTTCTTCGATTGCTCCTTCCCCTACTAGGTTCTCCTGTTACGTTTGCTTCTCCACCTGCAAGTCTTACACTTCTTCTTACTGCAGTCAATGGTTCTGATATATTTCTTCTTTTAGCCATTTCTCTGATGCAAAATTCTTTAATTATCTCTTTATTCTTTGATCCCTGTTTCTAGCGCCAATTATGTAGTTGCAGGAAATCCTACAACTACACCCTCGGTAGAATTCGTAAAACTTTAAGAAGTTCTTGATGAAAAATGACAATTTTGATTAATATTCTCAACTGATTACAAAGAAATATGTTAATGGAAATTAGAACAGTTACAAAGAAAAGGTTTTCTCTGATTTCTTCGGGAGACCAGCCGAAGAGAGGACTATCTCCAATGTTGGTTTGTGGAGGAGTGGTATCAACATCACCGGTGTTGGAAACAGGAGTAGTTTCTGGAGTACCACCATTGTTCCAAGTACTAGCGTTGTTTGTGTTAGGATTTGTGACTGAACCTGACCTAAGATCAATGATTTTATGAAAGTTGAGATTGCAACTGAGAGATTAATCTCCCACTATGGTCGCCAATCTGTATATGGGGAAAAACAGTTCGTTGGTTTTTTATGAAAGTGAAGAGTCGAGCGTGTTGTCGAGACTCCTCGAACCGAGCAAACTGCTAAACCTCACACAGATGCACTGCAAAATGAGTACTTAGATTCGAGAGATTAATCTGTAGGGATCCGGCCTAAACCAAGTTAATGGCCGTTCCAGAGTCAATTCGGTCGCAAAGAGGGAGATGGGTTAATCTGTAGGAGGGAAGCTGAGAATTGTGTGGGATCTGTGATGATCAAGGATTATAGATGTGTTGAAGGTTTCTGCAATAATTGGTGAACTATTGAGTTCTAATAAGTTTTGATGGATTGATGAATTCTTAAGAGTAGTTACTCAAGAAATTCTGTGTTAACGATTGCTGATAGCTAGTGATCATTCGTTTTTTGTTGTTCTCAATCATGGATTCAGAGACTTATTTATAATGTCAGAGTTGTGAACACCTTGATCCTTGTAAGTGTGACGGTTTCATAGTGAAAGAGTGGGCAAGTGGAAGATCGTGGTAAAGTCATTTCCAGGTCGTGTGGAAACCTGACGGATCATGCACCCACTACTATGCTAACTCCTTCAACCATTGACACAACTTACGCACATTTCTCGTCGTGGATGAATCCACGTGTTGTAGGCCTCCAGACCAAAACCCTAGCTGTTATCCCCCAATTTGACGTGATTTATGTCTCACGAATCGTGGAGTCTGCATGACATGCATGTATTTAGCTGGATCAATATTTGAATAACTGAGCAAAGTTGCTCAATTCGACGAAATATTTATTGGTGACGTGACCCAATAAAATATATAATAATATTGGTAGATTACCAAATATTATTTGATTAATCATGTGGATCAATATATAAATTTATTTGGTGTTTGAACTTGCTCAGAATGATGATTTGTTGAGCGTTTTTTCGAAAACCCTAATTTTGATGAATTGCTCATTATTCGATGAATTGCTGAAAATAGGTCAGGAGCAAAGGAGAGACCGACCACATGAGACTATGGACGTCCATGTGATGCCCAATTGCTCGAGTGAGCGTGTACTAGGGTTCTCAGTTGGAGAGTTGGTGAAAGCATGATGATTAAGTGTAGGTTTCATCATTTATTGAATTACTTCTGGGTTCAACATTAGGTGATGAAACCTAAATATGAAAGATGCATATATGGGACCGGATCTTGGTGGTCACGGGGCTAGATGTTGTCCGTTTGAGCAATCCCCAGGTTGGTTGGAGAGAGTTTGGGCCCAATACGAGCAATTCAGCAAATTAGGTCAGAATTATGAAAACATGTGGGATCGGCTTTGTGCAAGCCCTAGGAATAATCCTGGTCGGTCATTAGGGCATGTGCGTGTTTCCATGGTGTCTGTGTCTTCGTACTGAGAGTTTCAGTATTTTCTGACGTGCGTTCGAGCAACATTGTGAATTTTCAGATGAGTTTCATTTTGTCTGAAATTCTTGATTTTCGTTGGAATGAGCATGTATACTCAATTGATCGATATTTTGTAAATATTAAAATAAGAATATTTTAACATCCAAAATTTCCATGAGAGGTTAGCCGGTCACGTGACCATGTTGGCATCTTGAATTTTCATGATTTGAGCAAAATTTGAGAAATTATGAAGAAATCATGATTTTTGCTCAAACCAAAGAGTTTCATGAATTCAAGGAAAATAATAATTATAAAATATTAGGGATTTCAGGGTGTGGGATCGGCTAGGGCATGGCCGGCCGGCCATGTTGCCCGGTCCCGCACACTTTTCCCTGTTTTATAATATTATTTCAGGGATCCATGATTTTATGAAGAATCCATGAGTTTTCGTTGAAACGAAGGAGTTTCACGAGTTTAGGGAATAATAATTATTATTATAAGAAGCTAGGGATTGTAAGGTGTGGGACCGGCCACGACTAGGGAATGGCCGGCCGGTTATGTTGCACGGTCCCGCATACCTTTCCCTATTTTATAATAATATTATTATTATTATTTCATGAATTCGTGAAGTTTATGGAGAATCCATTAATTTTTTTGAAACCAAGGAGTTTCATGAAATTGGGGAATGATTATTATAATAGGCTAAGGATTGTAAGGTGTGGGACCAGCCAAGACTTGGGCATTGCCGGGAGGTCATGATGCCCGGTCCCGCACACCTTTCCTTATTTTATAATATTATTATTTCATGAATCCATGAAGTTATGGAGAATTCATGAGATTTGCACAAACAAGGAAAGTTGCTAAATTGAAGGAGTTTTTCATGAGTTCATGAATAATAACAAAAATAGGGAAACATAATAGAAGAGGCATGGGACCGGCCACGGCTAGGGCATGGCCGGCCGGCCAGTAGGCCCACCCCTGGACGACTCTTATTATTTTATTATTATTTGTTATTTTTCTCCTGTTTTGCGTAGGATTCCTCATCTATTCATGTTTCTGGATCCTCGTTCGTGCATCTGGGTTCTTAGTCGTGCATCATTGTCTAGTACACTTACACCATTTTTGTGGGGCTTACTTAGTGATGATCCAGATGCCCGATGATTGAATATTTATTGCTAATTCATGAAATTCAGTGTAACATAATTCATGAAACGAGACAATAAAATAAGTAGTTATTTATTATTAATTCATATGATCAACCGTGGATTCTACCATGAACTCGGAGTAATAAAATAGACATTACTATTCCATGGTATCGTGGATTCGACCATAGAATCGGAGTAATAAAATTATCAATTACCATTTTATGAGATTAGCAGTGAATTCGATCATGAAATCGGAGTAATGAGATAAATTGTTGTTGACATTCCATGAGATCAAGTCGTAGATTCGATCATGAAATTGGAGCAATTGTTATTGCCATTTCATGGGATCAGGACGTGGATTCGACCATGGAATCAGAGCAATTGTTATTGCCATTCCATGGGTTCAGGCCGTGGATTCGACCATGTAATATGAGCAATTGTTATTTCCATTCCATGTGATCATGCCTTGGATTCGACCATGGAATAGGAGCAACAATAGATTATTCTGGGATTTCAGTGGTGAATGTCATGGCAGAATTAATCTATGTGCATATTCAGGAGACGGATGATCCTGAGGGTGCTCTCAGACACTACGGAGAACACCCGAGTCTATACACGTCGTTCTACATAGTTAGGATCAGGGAGTATCACTGAAGGCGTTGTTGTTCTCAATCTGACGGAGAACCGCCCAATCGTTCTTTTATGTAAAGGTAGGTCACTCTCCTATAGTCAGGAACAGTGAGTATCACCGAAGTCCTGAAGGCGTTAAGCCCTCTCAACAAACAATTATGTAGGAGGACCGCCCAATTCTATTATTCTACACAGAGGTCACAATGAAATGACATGGATTAAACACTCAGCTAGTGGAGGCTTTTCGAAAGACATGTTCATCATGGCTTCGTAAAATATGAATCGTTACATGCCTGAAGCAGTATCATAAAGATGCAGTATCATGATTTTATGGATTTGACCTTTGTTGAAAATCCACCATCAACAACCATATGGATCACGCCTTAGCTAATCACCGGATTTATTTTAAGTTTTGAAACACTGGATTTATTTTAAGTTTTCAACATCTAATTACCCATCTTGGATAACTGAGTGTATCATAGGATGAACATGTGTAATTCTTTCTTATTTAAATAGATCTCCTTTCATATTAAAATAAAATAAAATCTGAACACATGAAGAAAAAAGTTGGCATTTCCGTTTTGTATGTCATTAACAATAATGTCTTTTTATGAGAAATATGTGTAGATAACGTTGAGTTCCCCTGCGATTTCATAACATGCATATGTATCTTAACTTCTCTCTTTTCAAGGCTCCGATTTCAGTCATCAAAACATTATAAAAAAATGTGGAATTTCCTTTGGGAGGTAGCAGTTGTTCTCATTTAGTCAAATGGGATTTTGATTATGCTGACAAAGAAAAATGAGGTCTGGATGTGTTAAACTTGAGACACATGAACATGGCTTTCCTAGCAAAATGGAGTTGGAGATTTGGGTTGGATAAAAATAATTTTTTGTACGAGCTTATTGTGGAGAAATATAGTAGTGTATTCTCAAATTGGGTTCCTGGTACTGTAAGCACTCCCCATGGAGTGTCTTGTAGGAGAACAATTGCAGATGCTATTGATTTGGTAAACATTAACACCATACTAAGCATTCATTCATGGGAATTAACTTCTTTCTGGAATGACAATTGGGTAGGAGATACTTATTTAGCAAAGAATTTTCATCTCCTTAGTAAACTGGATAGATTGGAGTTTGGCAGTATTGCTGATCATATTACACCTGATGGTTCATGGAGATTTGATTTCAAAAGGGTTTTAAATAATGATGAAGCTTCTCAACTGGCAGATCTTTTTACCATCATTGGTTGTAATCCACCCATTACAGACAATTTACCTGATATTAGAAGGTGGAAGCTACATTCTACAGGTTATTTCACAGTAAAGTCTCTATATGAGACTTTCAGCTCAAATGTGGGAATGGATGATTTTTCATTCCAGTTTGTTTGGAAACCTGGAATTCCTCCTAAAGTTAGTTTTCTTCTCTGGTGCGCGGTGCATTGAAAACTTAATCTTTGGACATGCTTCAACACAAAGGTATGGACATCTACAGTTCATGTATTTTATGTGGAAATTGCACAAAATCACATGACCATATTTTCCTTCACTGTAAAGTAGCTTACCGTATTTGGATGGCGGCAACCAAACAAAAACTGGTCTTGGGTGTTTCCTAATACTATTTTCTCGTTGGCCCAAACTTGGTCTAACAATAAGCTTTCACTTTCGGGAAAAATTGTTTGAGTTTTAACACTTGTTGCAATTACCTAGGTTCTGTGGCGAGAAAGGAATTGTCGGATTTTTGAGGAAAAATATAGCTTCAAAACTGACTTGGATCTGGAAATGGAGTTGGGACTGTAATCTTGTCTTGGGCAGCTGCAAGTGGGAACATAATAAATTTCTCTAGTTCTGTTACAAACTGGGAGACTGTTTTTTCATGATTTCTCTTTAGTTCTATTTCTGTTCTTTCTAGTCTATCTTTGGTAGACTTGGTATATTCCTCCTTCTTTAATAAAGCTTCTCTTCTTATCAACATCAGGCCTATTCTCTACGTCATTTTGTCGAGTACAAAGCTAGGTGCCATAAGTTTAGCTAGGTGCCATATTTTTAGCCATTGGTATCAAAGGATTCGCAAATGTTTCCATTATAATAATAAAAATCAATGAAAAATTTGATGCCACCAGACCGTTAATAGTCGAGGTTGGTATTCCAAACCCAATTAGTGTCTGTCACATGCCTACATATCAAATCCGAAAACAGTCGAAAAAGTTCATGGAGTCAAAAAGACAAGATTAACTAATATATTCTCTCATTATCAGTTTAGGGAATTATAAGAAAATAGGTTGAAATGTTTTTCAAACAAATTAGCTAGTAGAGGAGCAGTTCTCCAACTCTTACCTATTCTACCACTCCATAACTTTTAGACATAGTTGTTGTTTATGGATTAAAAGATTTTTCTTCAAAAACAAACAAGATAAGACAACATTAACAATAAAAAGGGTCATGAAATTCACATAGTAGGAATGAATTAAGATTATCAAAAACCAACATTCGGATACTAATTAAGATTGGAGATATCTAAGAGAAGTTGGTTGCATAATTTATAAGCAATTGACTTATGAGGGAATTTAGACTAATTTTTCTCTAACTAAAAGTTCAAAAATTACCAACTCTATGATCCCCCTTACTCTTCATCCGCTTCTGTCTTTTTCTTTTTCTTTCTCTATAAATACTTTTGCCCGTCTCTTATCATTCATCACAAACAATTACCTCAACTTTCTCTCTACATCTGTCTATAATCCTTCATATAAAACTTTGATTATCACTTAGTTTGGAAAAATGGGTATCTCATCAATGTGGTGCGTCATGGTTCTATCACTCATTGCTTTAGCTCCAATTTGTTTATCTCACAAGATAGACGACAATGAAGGCAGTCTATACCCACAATTTTACGACCATTCATGTCCAAGAGCTCAAGAAATTGTTAAGTCTGTTGTTGAACGAGCTGTTGCAAAAGAAGCTCGAATGGCTGCTTCGTTGTTGAGGCTCCATTTCCATGATTGTTTCGTTAAGGTTTGTCATTTTTTCAATAAGCATGCATGTAAATTATAAGTTGGTTTTACTTACATAGTTACATTTCATATTTTCTTGTGCGTATATGCATGTATACTAATTAAGCTCTCGTTTATCACATTATTGCAGGGTTGTGATGCATCACTGTTGCTGGATAGCAGTGGTTCTATAACCAGTGAGAAGCGGTCAAACTCTAACAGGAAATCTGCACGAGGATTTGAAGTCATCGACGACATAAAAAAGGCTTTAGAGCATGAATGCCCAAAAACAGTCTCTTGTGCTGATATCTTAGCTCTTGCTGCTAGAGATTCTACTGTCTTGGTATATACATATATAAATCCTAGCCCGAACTCTGCTCAAAATGAAACCCTTTACTAGTTAATCAATATGTTTAATCGATTTTCATTGCGTAAATCAACAGGTTGGTGGTCCAAACTGGGAAGTTCCATTGGGAAGAAGAGATTCAAGGGATGCAAGTTTAAGTGGTTCAAACAACAACATTCCTGCACCAAACAACACATTCCAAACAATCTTGACTAAGTTCAAAGTTGTTGGACTCGACCTTGTTGACATGGTTGCACTCTCTGGTAAAAAAGAAAACAAACTGCTTGATTTACCCTTTTACTTTACAAGAAAATACATGTCTTTCTTTACCTGTCCTAATCAAAAAGTATATTATTAATCTTACAGGAAGTCACACAATTGGCGATGCTAGATGCACCAGTTTTAGACAAAGACTATACGGTCAAAATGGTAACGGCCGAATTGATACGACACTCGATCAATCTTATGCTGCTGAACTGAGAACTCGGTGCCCAAGATCCGGTGGTGATCAAAACTTATTCATCATGGATATCATAACCCCAAGAAAATTCGATAACAACTACTACAAGAACATTGTAGCTTCAAAGGGGTTATTGAATTCTGACCAAGTTTTGTGGACAAAGAATGAAGCTTCAAAGAAGTTAGTGGAGCAGTACGCTGAAGATATGGGACTCTTCTTCGACCATTTTGCTAAATCCATTGTTAAGATGGGAAATATTTCTCCATTGACCGGTTCCAGGGGAGAGATTAGAAGGGTTTGCAGGAGGGTTAATCACTTTTAAGTGATGATCAATATATGGTTTCTATTGGGCTACTGTTGGCTGTGCCATGTTTCGATACATATAGTACGATAAAAGTGTGATATGCATTTTCATTTCTTCTTATGTAGTTCTTAAGTAGTATTTGGGTTATGTTTGTAAGCAATAATTCTCTTCTATAAAATTTGAAATTTGTGTGTTGCATACATTTCTAAAATGATTCTCTCTTATTCAGTCCATAAATAAATCATCTTATTTCATCAAAAGCAAGAAGGGGTAATGAGTCTAATGACATGACTCATGATGTTAAAAATGAGCCAAGTAGGAGCACCCTTTGAAAAGTTTGAAGTGCTACTCCACTATACTGATAAGTTTCATCAAGGTCCCCAAGGATGTGCAACAACCCTTTTTTTTGTTTTTTTGGTAAGAGCAATATATTAAACAAAAAGCTACGCGAGCCTTACAGATATGGGGAAGACTCTCCCCGATACATCACCAAACAAAACATTACACAAAAAATCAGGGGGATTAGTCACCCAACTAGAACTAAGATCATCATTTGCAGCTTTCTTAGACAAGATATCAGCCGCATGATTACCTTCCTTGTAGTGATGTTGGAAAACAACTTGATCAAAAAAGGAGGACAATTGAAGAATGTCCTTCACCAGACCCTTACATAACCAAGTACCATGCAACAAACCATTACAAACATTTACAACATAATTAGAGTCACTTTCCACTATAAGATATTTCACTCCCAAGCTCGAGGCTAACTTCAAACCATCCCTAATCGCCCACAACTCGGCAACGTTATTGGAATTGCGGTAGATATGTCTAGCAAATGCAGCCAAAAAAGCACCATCACAATCACGAAGTACACCACCAATACCCGCCAAATCTGCATCCGTAGAAGCCCCATCAACATTAAGTTTCACAAAATTCACCTTCGGCGGATTCCACCGAACATGGTAAATGTTAGAGTTATTTTTAGGGGAGTGTAAAGCATTTGCGGAATAAAATTCCGCTGCAGATTGATAAGATTCCACAACTACAGTTTTCCACTGAAAAGGTGTATGAACAAAAACAAGTTTATTCCTGTGACACCATATATTCCAAAGAATAAAGGGAATAAGCACTTGCCAGCTTACATGAGTTGACCTTCCCTGCAAAGTTAAAGTCTTAATCAACCAATCCAAAGATAATGGAGGAGAAGGAATGGTGAGCTGAAATTCATAACCCAATGAATGCCAAATGGGAAGGATACAACGACAGGACAGAAACAAATGGGAAATAGATTCCTCCTCCCGTTGACATAAGGGACAAAATACAAAAATATCCAAGCCTCTTTTGCGAAGATTTGTGCGAACTAAGGTGCGGCCATGAGCAAGTAACCACAAAAAATGTTTAATATGAGCGGGACACTTAAACCTCCATAATGATTTCCACTTAGAACCATCCAATGAATGGGCACCACCGGTATTGATTAACCCTTTGCTGTTTCGCATATGCCCATTGGATAAGTTCCAATGGGAATCTGCCGCCTGCATGTGAGCCGCGTAAACGGCGACGTGTTTTTCTATTCATCAATAAACAATTCAAGAATATTCTACAATTTTCAATCGAAATGTCATAATGTCATCATATGGCAAAGAAAAGAGCTCTAAAAAACAAAGATAAACTGGAAATCGGAAGGAAACCTTAAAAAAGGTGGCAAGGTTTTTTTAGGTAGAACGAACAAAGTGCATGGAAATGTTCCTATCCATTCAATCCACCAAAAACCGAGTAACTTCTGACCAAAAATTCTAACCCATCACATGCACTCCTTTGTTTCTTCTTTACTATCTTATAAAAACTCTTATTTAATCTTCTTCCTGTGACGTGTGAAAAACTCTCTAGCCATATGTTCTTATCCTCTCAATATTATCCATCTTTAAATTCGACCGTTATATTCTCATCTGTTTCTTATTTATACTCGTTCTTTATCCACTTTCATTTTCTCAACCAGCTCTAACCAATTCCAATTCCTATCAATATTCTTTAATCTCCATTAATCTAGAAATTAAGAAAAACCCATCATGGCTGCTGTTGTCATGAAAAGTCCAACCAAAGGATTTGATGAAATGATGACTTCATTCAACATGAATGACCTAAGAACCAATCTCCCCCAAAAGTAAGTATTTTTCTTATCTGTTAATAGAATTAGATTGTTTTGAATTGTTGTTTGATCAGCAATTGATTTATGTTTTTGTGTTTTGATTATTATTTCAGCAGAAGAGGATTATCAAGGTATTATTCGGGGAAATCTCAATCATTTACATGTTTATCAGACGTGCAAAGTGTTGAAGATTTGAAGAAACAACAAGCACCTGATCAGGCTAAGAAAAGGAAGAAATACTCTTCTAAGCAGGGAGGATCCTCAGCAGCATCGATGATTCCTCGACTTCCTTGTCGAAGAGTTTTGAGTTCTAACCATTGTGCTCAGCTTGTTATAGGTGTTTGATTAGCTCAACAAACCCACGCAGCATCAATGGTTCCTTCCCTCGATTTTCCTTGATGTCAAGTTTCATGCTTTAACCATTGTGCTGAACTTGCTATTGGTGTTTGATTAGCTAAACAAACCCAGGCAGATCGAAAAGATGTTGAGAAGAGAAATGTCCCGAACGAGGATCTTTAAAAAATTTGTACAAATTGAAATTAATTTTGGGATTTTGTTGAAACTTTTTGTATATTGAAATAAATATTTTGTTTTTTGTTTTGTTTTGTTTTGTTGAATTTCTTTTATTATGTTCAGTTTTCTCCAAATGTAAGGATGATGAACTTAGTTGAATGATCGTAACAGACAGCTATTGTCGAATGTTAACAATGAAATGGAATAAGGAAGAACAGCTGAATTTCCTTTCGCCCATTATCAAGTTTCAATGATGTTGCAGTAGATTATGAATCATAGTTTTCATATCGATTTTTTAATTTTGATATTAGTTGCTGGATCAATGTTTATAATTTAACCTTGATGTAAGGAAAGGTGAAATGCATATGGCCATGATGGGAAAGATCAAAGATTTTCCCGAGGAAAGATCAAAGATTTTCCCGAGGAAAGCAAGCTGTATTTTTTGGATTTCAGTAGATAAAATTTAACTTTACTTTAGCATGAACTAGCCCTTAACGCGCTTGATGTTGATTCATTTTTAATATCGTATAAAATATATCCCGAATACTTATCAATTTCTTCTGGTCCGATGTATATTAAATATGGTTTGGTTAGATATTCCCTGTTTGGTTTTCTCTTTGTTCTATCGGGTAAACAATTAATGTTGTTGACACACTCCATTAAATCAGAAATGTTTTCCAAAATTCAGAAATATTTTCCAAAACGCGTTGTCGCTATATAAAATTCAGAAAAATATATACTACAAATAATTTTAAAGGGAGTTTGTACGCGTTTAATATCTTAAATTAAGAAAATGAGTTCACCTCCATGATTCTTTATTTCCTTCCCAATTTAGGTTTAAAAAATCTTAAATAAGAAAATGAATTCACGTAATATGTACTTTCTCGGACCTTTTTTTTACTTATTGGAATATATGCTATTGAAATTTTACTTCTCGAAATATATTTCTTGATTTGTAAGACCATATATATACTCTTATGTTGCGAGGTCTCTTTGTCAGATAAGTCACCTCCAGAATCGTCAGTCTTTTTGGCAGCCATTTTCCGTAACCATTGAATGGCCTTTTATGGTCGAGGAGTATGCGGTTTAATCGGAATATGTATTTTTATTTTATTTTTAGAGAAAGAAATTTCAAAACCGACTAATATGTAATTGGGGAGGCAAGATCGAAGTTCCCTTATTTTCATGCATCCTGACAATAGGTGTCCATTGTCGCCTCTAGAATCGTTAACCTCTTTGGTAGGCGTATGACATAACAATCTTCTGTCTTTTCAATGTAGAGCAATCTGGTGACCAATTGGTGCGGCCTCACTTCTTTTAATTTATACTACCTCCGGTATTTCTGTAAACAAATTAAAAATAACCTGATCTGCCAGCGTTCGTGATGGTCATTGTAATGGCATTGTTTGATTTTTTATTTTTTTACCGCATATCAATCTGGAGAATTTCTATCAATAAGAAAAGTAGAACACGGAAACGTTATAACCTATTCAAGAAAATCGAACAATTGTATAGTAAAACACAAAAGTCAAGGTGCATTATCCGAAACCATAACATTTATTGGCGTCATTGATTTTTTTTTATTTTTTTTTTTGCCAAAAGTGAAATCTTATTTTTTATTTTTTGCCAAAAGTGAAATCATCTGCTTAGTAAGTTAAAATATGTTAGCTTGGTGATGCTAGTGTCAGAAAATTTCCTTCAAAACCACTATAATAAAATTAACATTCCAACTTTGAGATTCAGATCAAGTTTGGGAACATAAATTAGATTATCATATCAGCACGGTTACACACAGGGATAAATCAAATCCACCAATGCCAATGTAGATCACGATGAAAGGGACTAATACTGAAATGCAAAAAAAAAAATAGAGAGGAATTTACACGTCAACAAAATGAAATAAGGGAGACACACCAGAATAAAATGTAGAAAGGGAAACACACCTGAAAAAAATGCATATATACAAAGAAACATGATATACTATTCCCATGTATTGTTTTATTTGGTGCAAGGCTTCATAATGCTTAATCTTCGGCAATGGTAGATGCCGAGAAACCTTCGGGCATCTTCTGAAGGCAAGAATTTTTTGTGAGGTGGATCATTATCGGCAACATACTCATCTTTAGCGCGGATAATGGAGGGTGCTGCCCTTTATCTTCCCCCTGGTTTCCCCTTCAAGGAAGCGTACATCGACCATACAAGGTTAGCTCTTCCCATCCGGTTCTGCCAACAACCAGCTTTTGATCGCAACCTCTTATCCTTTTTGCCTATAGGGCTTATAGTTACGAGGTTGCACCCTATGGGGTATCTTTGGGCCAAGTGCATCATTTGCCAAGACTTGTCAAAAATGGCAGATGTGGTTCAACCTCACCCGGCACTCTTGACTCAACCGTGTACCTCGAGCCTTGATCGTTTTACGCACTTCTTGGGAAAGACAAGTATGCCTTAGTCGCCCAACCTAAATCCTCTTACACCGCATTTTATATTGCGTAATGTCGCTAGATTAGGTGAGAATCCAAGGTGTCTAACCCGGATAGGTACCCCATTATTGGGTTGTACCCCTAAATTTTTACCATGTACTAAGGGCCCTTGGTGGTGTTCCGGTTACCCTTAGCCACGTTCATAGGTACCCCCTTAAATGACGTACTTTAGGACTTTGCCTCTTACGAAATATAGCTTCGCGAACTAGGGTGTACGCCACAAAGGTTTGCCTGTATAAAATTTTATGTGGCTCTCTTTCTTTTTTGGAGGCTGATCACAGATTCGGTCTTTTATTCGCAAATTAATGAAAGTTTAATCGCAATATAAATTTTGAAACTCGTAACTTTTCCCAATTTCCTGCGAGCAAACAATATTCGTAAAAATTTTCATGAGTTTTATGGATAATACCTTTTCAAATATAGTCTGTTCCAAGGTCTACCAAGCCTCAAACCCATGTCTCTCCCTTCTGGATCCATCAGCCGATAAGCTCCGCTTCCTACAACTTCTTTAATAACATATGGTCCATCCCATTTTGGTGCTAATTTTCCTCCATTTTCTTTTTGATATGGAGGTGTTTCTCGCATGACCAAATCACCTGGTTTATATTCACGTTCAATGACTCTCTTGTTGTATTCTCGAGCTAATCGTTCACGATAAATCTTCATATGGTGCAACACCTTTTCTCTTTTTTCTTCCAAATCATCCAATTCACTTAATATTACTCCCGCACTTAAATTTCTTTCCCAAGCTTCTTTCTTTGTTGTCGGAATTACAACCTCTATGGGTATCTTCGCTTCTACTCCATATGTTAGACAATAAGGAGACATTCCAGTTGCTCCTCTTCTAGTTGTATTGTATGCCAAAACTGCGCTAGGTACTTGCTCGCACCACCCTTTGAGATGTCCTTCTAATTTATTTTTGATTGTATCTGCGATTGTTTTATTTGTTTCTTCTGCCTGTCCATTAGCTTGTGGATATAACGGGGTTGACTTCCCACATTTTATCCTAAAAGCACTGAGTAACATCTCTATGTTCTTCCCCTAAAATTGTTTTCCATTATCAGATACTAGTTGTGCTGGAACCCGTACCTGCAAATGAGATTCTCAAATATGAATGTAAAAACATCTTTATCACGAATATCTTTGTCTTGCTTTTACTTCACTGCGAGCTTCGTGAAATAATATGTTGCAACTATCAAGTATCGCCTTTGTCCAGATCCGGTATAAATGGTCCAACAATATCCAACCCCCATTTACCAAAAGGCCAGCAGACTTGTTGAAGAAGTTAATGTGGCCCCTGGTGCATGAATTCTTTTACCATGTCGTTGACATTCCTTGCATCTTTTCGTACGAACAATTTTGCGTCTGTATGCATATAAGGCCAAGTAATATCCTTGTATCTTTGGTCTATATGCTAGAGATCTTCCCCACTATGATTGACACTTCTCCTCCATGTAACATCTTCAATATTTTTTCTCCTTCTTCGCGAGTTAAGCACCTGAGAGGTGGTCCATTGAAAGATTTTCTATATAAAATTCCTTCTCGCAACTCATAGTTTGTTGCACGACTCTTTAATTTATGTGCTTCTAGTCTGTTCCTGGATATTTCTCATGTTGCGAGATATGCATGAATTTCTTTTCTCCAATCTGCGATGTTGTTTGATAACTCTCTTTCTACTTCCATCGCAACAACTTCCTCAATTTCTTTCTCTTTGTCCACTGATGGGTGTTGAATTGTCTGTATTTGGATATTTCTTGTATTTGGATTTGTCATCATGCTTGGAATAAATGCAAAAGCATCTGCGAGACGGTTATATTTTCTAGATATATGTCTCCATTTTAATTTTGGTATCTTCGCAGATAATTCTTCAACGAGTTTCTTGTATTTCTTCAAAGAAGATTCATTTGTGGTATATTCCCCTTTAATTTGACAAATCACTAATGCGAATCACTTGTTATCCTTATACTTTCGAGCTTCTTTTCTATTGCGATCTTTAATGCATGCACTACAGCTTCGTACTCTGTTTCATTGTTCGTGGATGCAAATTCTAGTCTGAATGAGAATCTTTGTTCTTTCTCCTTACGGTGAAATCAACACGACTCCAATTCCATTTCCCTCACTATTGGATGATCCGTCCACTAGAATTTCCCATCTATCTGGTTCTGTTAACAAGTCTTTTGGATTTCCAAATTCTTCTTCAACATCCATCATTTCCTCTCATGCTTCATCTTCTTCAAAAGGAAATTCTGCCAAAAAATCTGCGACGACTTGTGATTTTTGCGATGATAATACTTCGTATTTTATCTTGTAATGGTTTACTTGTGCATTCCACCTTTCTATTCTTCCTGACCTTTTTGTGTTCTTCATGATTGATTCAATTGGGACTTTGGTTACCACTTTTATCACATGTGCTTGAAAGTATATTCGTAACTTGAATGATGCATAAACCAGGGCTAAGATTAACTTCTCCATTTTAGAATAATTCTTCTCTGCTGCATTAAAGGTTTTACTAATGTAGTAAATGGGCCTTTCTACTCTCGTCTGCTCGCAATGAACCGCACTTAGAGCATATGGAGTTGTTGCGAGGTATACCAATAATTCTTCGTCTCTCTCTGGTTTCTGTAGTATAGATGTATTTGCGAGGTATTCTTTGATTCCTTGAAAATCTTTTTCACATTCATCAGTCCACTTGAATTTTGCTCCCTTCTTAAGTATGTTGAAAAAATGCTTGCACTTATCTAAAATTCGCGAAATAAATCTTCCAAGTGAAGCCAAGAGTCCATTTAGATTTTGTACTTCTTTTACCGTTGCAGGTGTTGGCATGTCACGAACTGCTTGGACCTTTTCTGGATCAACTTGTACTCCCTCCTTTGATACTATGTATCCCAAGAACTTTCCAGACGAAACCCCAATTATACATTTCTCAGGATTTAATTTGATGTTGAACTTTCTCATTTGCTCAAATATTTCCTTCAAATCTTGCACATGGTCTTTAGCTTCCTTTCTTTTTATCAACATATCATCTACATATACCTCCAAAGTTTTATGTATCCACTTCGCGAACACTTTTTCAACCATACGTTGATATGTAGCACCCGCATTCCGTAAACCAAATGGCATCTTCACATAACAATACAAACCCCTTGGAGCAAAAAAGGCGTATGTTCTTGATCTTCTTCTGCGAGTGATATTTGATTATACCCTTTATATCCATCAAGTGAAGTGACTCTATCATGACCTGCAGCTGATTCCACCATTTGTGGTATATCTGGTAATGGAAAACTGTCTTTGGGACATGCCTTGTTTAGATAAGTGAAATCTACGCAAATTCTTATTCCTTTATTCTTTTTCGGAACAATGACCATATTCGCAATCCATTCGGATATTTTGCTTCCCTTATGATCCCTGCATCCAACATCTTTTGTAATTCTTCTTCTATATGTACATGATAATTTTGTGATATCTTCCTTATTCTTTGTTTGAATGGTCTTACATTTTTATCTATGTTCAATCTATGACACGCCACTGATGGATCAATTCCTGGTATCTCATCTACACTTCCTGTGAAGATATCTTTATATTCTCGCAAAACATCAATAGTTATTTTTTCTTCTTCTTCATCCATCTTAGTTCCAATTCGCAAGAATAAAGGCTCCTCTTTACTTCCGATATTTATTTCTTTAGTTGGTTCAGCTGCAACATAGCTTGGACTTTGCTCCCCCATAGGTGTTGGTTCTTTGATTATTTTTGCTGGTTCCCCTTCTTTTTCTGGAATCTCATTTGGTATACCTCTCCTTCCTTTGCTCTTCATTGTATACACTCGGAATTCTTCTTTTTTTTGTTTCCTTCGCAAGTTTCCTACGAAGTTGTTTCTTTCTTGCTCTTCCTCCGCATTGCGTTACTTCAATTTGATAACAAAATTTTGCACTATCAAGATCTCCTTTTATTTCTTGTATTCCATTTGGTGTAGGAAATTTGATTTTCTGATGTAATGTTGAAGCAATAGCTTTGATCGCATGAATCCACTGCCTTCCTATCAGCATGTTATATGGAGATTCCATATCTATCACACACAAGATTACATGTGTTTCGATTTCTCCTAGTAATATTCGCAGCGCGATTCCCCTTTAGATTTTGTTGTAGATTTTCCTAATCCATGAATAAGACATTTTGAATTTGTGATTTCTTCATCTTTAATTCCCATCCCCTTAAGTGCATGATAGAATATGATATTAACAGAACTCCCTGTATCAACCAAAATTCGGTTTAATTTCCATTTTTCTACAACTTTCTTATCTTCTAGCATGATCGGAATTGTGATCACCAATGGTGAAGTGTGGTTCAAATCTTCATTTGGAATTTCTGCTGTTGAAAATGTGATTTTTCGCTTTTCCCATTCTTCTAAAGTTGTTATCTTTTCTTCCTCCATGATCTTTCTTCCTCTATAATCACGCTTGTATATTTTTCCCTTCATATTACTATGAAATTCATCAATCATTGTCTTTGTGATCATATTACATTCTTCTTTTTTACAATCTCCATCTACTAACTTCATTTGATCTTCAAATTTTCCACAATTCCCTCGAATTTAGGCTACCACAATTCTTAAGTCCCTGTTTCTAGCGCCAATTATGTAGTTGCAGAATAACCTACAACTACACCCTCAATAGAATTAGTAAAAACTCAAGAAGTTCTTGATGGTGAATGATAACTTTCATATTAATTCTCTTAATTGATTACATAGAATTATCAAAATGGAACTAGAATAGTTACAACTTTTTCTATTCTCTTTCCTAAGATAATTTCTTACACTCACTAAAAGAACCTCTCGAATTTTACATTTGAACTCCTATTTATAGTAAAACTTATGCAGCTGTATATGAATTACGAAGTATCGCAATTCATCCTCGCAAAATTATTTCATCCTCGCAAAACTTCATATTTTCCCGCACTACTTCTATCATCGTATCATTTTATAACTCTTTCCTCCTTTATTTATTACGATACTCGTGAATTGTTATCTTGCGATATTCAGTACCTACACCCTCTCCAACAGGAAGCTTGCGGGACTCTGTTTAAGTATTTTTGGCTCTGATTGTAATGATTCACGAGCGTCTTTATAGAATGAGATTGAAGTTCCGAGGAAAACTCTTCAAGCTAAAACTGCTGAGTGTGATACCTTGAATCACATGCTTCGTAACTCTTCTCTAGATTGCGAGAATCTTCGCAGAAAAAATGACGAGATGAAAGGTATATTTTTCTTGCCTCTGCTCTTTTTGCTTTTTTGTTTCATATACATACTTTCTTTACTTAGACTTCCTTCTTAAATTCTTGATTCATATATTAGTTTCAAATCGGGCTCGTTTCATAGAAAGACTCAAATCTGAATCTATTGCTGAAGAAGTTCGCGTTGAAAGAGATTCTTGGATAGATAAACATACTAGACTAGACAATCTGTACACTTATTCAATTGATCGCATAAATAATCTTACTAATGAGAACAATCAATTATTGCAAAGGCAGAATTTTTTGAGTGGCGAGCTTGATCGCCTCTCATATTTGTTTTTTAAGGCTAATTTGGCGATGGAATCTTTATCAGATGAGAATAAAACCCTGTCCCAAGAAAAAAATAGATTTTCAAGATTGATGACGATTTCCTCGCAGCAAATAAGTAATATTCAAAGTACATGTAATAGTCAAGAGCAATCTCTTCATTATCTTAAGAAGGAGCTCAAGGAGTTAACTGAATCATCTTCCGCCGAGAAGGATAAGCTTATCAAGGGTAGATTAACTCTTAGTTTAAGAGCCATCGAACTTCAAGACCAATACTCTCAGTTAAAGGAATCTCATTCTTTATTAGCAAAGGAAAATTTATATCTTTGCAACAAAGAAGAAGACATGAAATCTCGTCTGAAGGGTATGGTTGGCGATAAATTCGATGATGCCATGAATCAGTGGGAGAATTGTTTATTTGCTTTAATCCAAAACTTAACCTCGCAAAAATAAGGTAGTCAGTTGACTTCCTCTCTTGTTGATCTTCTCATAAAATCTTGTGTTATGTTCCTTGTGAGATTCTTGTTTAATTGATTTTATTTTGTTGCTCGCAGAATCCGAAAGAAATCTTCATTCCACTATTACTGATCTAACCACCAAGTTGGATAGTGTTCGCAAAGAAAACAAGATTCTCCTTTCCGATTTATTAAATGTTCGCGACAAGGCAGAAAGAAGACTTGATTATCTTGAATATTTTAAAAATATAGAAATTAGGAATCGTGAAAGAGGTCTCCTTCGCCAAGTCCATCTTAGCGCTGAAGTTCTTGTGAACGAGATTCTGCTTCCCCGTTCTCTTTCTCCTATTTCTGTTCCTCCTCTAAAGGTTGATTATGATGAAATCCCTCTTCCTATGGATGAAGATTTAGAGTTTACCAATGATGAAGAGAATACCACTCAAGAAGATGGTGGAGAAGAAGAATAAAAAAGAAGTCCTCCCAAAGAATCTCGTGACGAGGAGTTAAAAGAAGGAGAGACTCGTGATGAAAGAAATGCTGATGAAGCTGATAACTCTGGCAGAAATAATAAATCTGACGAGCAAGAAGAATGAATCTGGCAATGCCACCGCTGAAATTTGAATATTATCTTTGCTTTCCTTTTCTTCCTTTTTTCTTGCGAGCGATGTAACTTTTAAGATCCTTGGAATTTTAATCCTTCAATTTTAACTTACTTTGAATATTTTCAAGGAAGACAATGAGATCTTACTTCTCTATTCCCCTACTTGCCCTTCATTGTCTTTCTTGAAATGGTAAATCATTTTCTGTATCTTCTTTAAGTAAATTTGTTGTTGCACTATTCACGAAAGTATGAACATATCTGCGATATAAGGAATACTGTTGCACCTTTCTGAAAAATTCTGAGGGAATCCGCGATGTTAAAAATTTGCCTCCTTATATATAATTCTGCGATGAATGAATGTTTCCTCCAATCTTAAAGCAGAATAGTTAATTGGTAAGATTATTCTTTTGGTCTTATTTTGCTTTCCTAGTTAAAGGTCTTATTTTGCCAAACTTTTTCTGTCTGCGACAAAATCGCAGGATTTCTTAACATTTGCATGTAAAGACCCTTTGATCTTTTCTTATCCATGTTTCTTTCAAAATATTTGCGACAATATGATAAGCATACATTCTCTCGCAAGAATTTACTCTTATGACATTGCCGTCTTGCGATGAAATCGCAGGACGTTTTTACACTTTCATGTAAAAACCCATTGATCTCATCTTAACATTTCTCTCGTGGCTTGTTGCCTTTGCATTATTTACTTCACGCGACAATATGACAGGCCTAAATGTTCTTGCAATCATAGAGCCCCATGACATTGCCATCTTAAGACACTTATCAGCTCCCTAATGGAGGGTGCCGCCCTTATCTTCCCCCTGGTTGCCCCTTCAAGGAGGGAACATCGGCCATACAAGACTAGCTCCTCCCATCCAGATTTACCAACAACCAGCTGTTTTCCCTGCCTCTTGTCCTTTATGCCTATATGGCTTATAGTTACAAGGCTGCACCCTAGGTGAGGTTTTCTTCAGGCCAAGTGCATTGTAGCCAAGACTTACCAAGGATGGCAATAGAGTTTCGTACGCTCCGGGCACCATTGGCTCAACCGTGTACCTCGGCGCCTTGGTCATACTTTGCACTTCTTGGAAGAGACTCTCAGTCGTCCAACCAGGGTATAACCATATATAGTTGGAAATCCAAGATCTCTCTCCCGGATAGGTTTTCTTTAACCCCAACATCTGCATGACTCAGGTTCCAGCAGCGGTATAACCTTATCGCTGAGTCATGTCAAGAGATACCCCCTTTATAACGCACTATTAGGTCTTATATTTGCCTCTTACGAAATTTTATTCGCGAACTAGGTGCACGCCATAAAGGTTCGTCCCATTCTTATGTCTCTGCGAAATTTGTATTCGTTATTCTTGCGATATTGCTCGCTGTTTTTATTGTGCTTTGTTGTAAATAGAGATAGAAGAATTTTATTACCTGCTTCATTATATAACATACCAACATCTGTTATCTTGTAGAAGATGTCATTGATAATACCTTTTTAGAAATAATCTATTCCGTGGTCTATCAAGTCTTTGACCAACATCTCTTCCTTCAGGATCCATTAGTTTGTATGCCCCATTTCCAATTATCTCTTTGATGATATATGGTCCATCCCATGTTCTCGCCAAATTTCCACCACTCTCTCGCTGATAACTTGGTGTTTCTCGCAGCACTAAATCGTCAGGTTGGAATTCACGCTTCTTAACACGCTTGTTGTACTCACGAGCTAATCTTTGATGGTAATTTTCCATATGTTGCAAAGTTTTTTCTCTCTTTTCTTCCAATTCATCCAATTTATTTAAAATCATTCCATCACTTAGATTTCTTTCCCAAGCCTCTCTTTTTGTTGTAGGAATAGCGACTTCTGTTGGTAACACAGCTTCAACTCCATATGTCAAACAAAAAGGTGACATCCCAGTAGCTTCTCGTCTGGTGGTATTGTAGGCCCATATTGCATTATGCACTTGTTCACACCATGATCTGTGATACCCTTCTAATTTATTTTTCAAGATATCTGCGAATGTTTTATTAGTTGCCTCATCCTGACCATTTGCTTGTGGGTATAAAGGAGTATATTTCCCGTATTTTATCTTAAATGCATTGAGCAGCAACTCTATATTCTGTCCCTCAAACTGCTTTCCATTATCAGATACTAATTGTGCTGGAATCCCAAATCTGCAGATTATATTTTCAAAGATGAATGTAAAAATATCCTTATCGTGAATATGTTGTACTGCCTTTACTTCTCCCCATTTTGTGAAATAATCCGTTGCGACGATCAGATACCTTCTTTGTCCAGAACCAGGTACAAACGGTCCTACAATGTATAACCCCTATTTCCCAAAAGGCCATACACTTGTTTAAGATGATAATGGCGCTCCTGGCGCATGTATCCTTTTTCCGTATCGCTGGCAATCCTCGCAACGTATTGAGAGATGATTTGCATTCTCATGCATATATGGCCAGTAATAACCCTGCATTTTTGTTCTATATGCTAAAGATCTTCCTCCACTGTGATTACCAGCGTCACCACTATGTAACATCTTCAATATTTTTTGTCCTTCTTCTCTCGTCAAACATCTTAGCGATGGTCCATTAAAAGATCTGCGATATAATACTCCCTCTCTTAACTCATAATTGGTTGCCCTACTTTTTAATTTGTGTGCTTCTAATCTATTTCTTGGAATTTATCCTCTGGCCAGGTATGCATGAAGTTCTGCTCGCCAATCTGCGATATTGCTCGTGGGCTCTTCCTCGCCAGCTTCTACCATCATTACGTCTATCTCTTCTTCTTCTTTGTTTATCGATGGATTTGAGAGTGTTTGAATTTTTATGCATCTCGCCAATGGATTTGTCATCATGCTAGATATGAAAGCAAAAGCATCTGCGAGCCTATTATCTTTCCTTGATATGTGTCTCCATTTTATTTTTGGAATTTTCGCAGATAGTTCTTCAACAAGTTTTTTGTACTTCTTCAAAGATGGTTCATTTGTGGTATACTCTCCCTTTATCTGGAGAATAACCAATTGTGAATCACTGGTGATTCTAGCATTTTCCAACTTCATTTCTGTCGCAAACTATAATGCATGGATTACAGCTTCATATTTTGTTTCGTTGTTAGTGGATGCAAATTCTAATCTAAATGAAAAAGCTGTTTTTTCTCCTTCTGGTAAAATGAAAATAACCCCAATTCCATTTCCCTCTCCATTTGACGATCCATCCACTAATATTTCCCATCTGTCAGGTTCTGTCAATAGCTCTTTTGGGTCTCCATGTTTTTCTTCTATATCCATCATCTCTTCTACAGCTTCGTCATCTTCTAGAGGAAATTCAGCTAAGAAATCTGCGATAACTTGTGATTTTGGCGAGGATAGAATTTCATATTGAATATTAAAGTGACCTATTTGCGCATTCCATCTCTCAACTCTTCCTGATCTTTTTGAATTCTTCATCACCGATTCGATTGGCACTCTCGTTAACACTTTGACCTTATGCGCTTGGAAGTAAATTCGAAGCTTAAAAGCTGCGTGTACCAATGCTAGAATTAGTTTTTCAATCTTTTAATAATTTCTCTCTGCTGAATTAAATGTTTTGCTGATATAATAAATTGGTTTTTCTACACCTGCATCTACTCGCAATAACACAGCACTTAGCGCATATGGAGTTGTTGCGAGATAAATCAATAATTCTTCTCCCGGTTCAGCTTTCTGTAATATAGATATACTCGCCAAATGTTATTTTATTCCTTGAAAAGCTTTTTCGCATTCATCTGTCCACTTGAATTTTTTTCCCTTCTTGAGTATATCGAAAAAATGTTTACACTTGTCTGAAGATCGCGAAATGAACCTT
Organism: Papaver bracteatum; assembly: GCA_023529315.1. Classification (NCBI taxonomy): domain Eukaryota; kingdom Viridiplantae; phylum Streptophyta; class Magnoliopsida; order Ranunculales; family Papaveraceae; genus Papaver; species Papaver bracteatum. Next base: position 1,196,029 of record JAJJWX010004157.1, read on the forward strand.
CCTAGCGAGGTTAAGATTCCATTTAGTTTTTGCACATCTTTTACCGTCACAGGAGTTGGCATATCGCGAATTGCTTGTACCTTTTCTGGATCAACTTTTATTCCCTCTTTTGACACAATATACCCCAAAAACTTCCCTAAAGTTACTCCAAAGGTACACTTATCAGGATTCACTTTAATATTGAATTGCCGCATTTGATCGAAAATCTCTCTCAAATCTTGCACATGATTCTCAGCTTCTTTGCTTTTGATCAAGCATATCATCTACATACACTTCTAATGTTTTGTGGATCCACTTTGCAAACACCTTTTCCACCATTCTTTGATACGTTGCACCAGCATTTAGTAAGCCAAATGGCATATTGTATAACAATATAATCCTCTTGGAGCAAAAAATGCAGTATGTTCTTGATCTTCTTCAGCGAGAGGGATTTGATTATATCCTTTATACCCATCCAATGATTATATTATGGCGTTTCCTGCTGCTGATTCAACCATTTGTGGAATATCTGGCAACGGAAAACTATCTTTTGGACATGCCTTTTTTAGATCCGTAAAATCTATGCAAATTCTTATCCCTTTGTTATTCTTTGGGACCACCACCATGTTTGCAATCCATTCTGGATATTTTGCTTGTCTTATAATTCCTGCGTCGAGCATTTTCTGTAATTCTTCTTCTATTTGAGAATGATATGTTGTTGCGATCTTCCTTATTCTTTGCTTAAATGGTCTTATGTTTTTGTTGATTTCTAATTTATGACATGCTATTGACGGGTCTATCCCTGGCATCTCATCCATGTTCCACGTGAATATATCTGCATATTCTCGCAAAAGATTTATAGTTCTTTCTTCCTCATCTGCCTCCATTCTAGTCCCAATTTTCAGCATTTTAGGTTCTTCTTTACTTCCAATATTTATTTCTTTTGTTGGTTCAGCAGCAGTGTAGCTGGCTTCAGGTTCTCCCATTGGTGTTGGCGTTTTCATAACTCTCGTGAATTCATCTCCTTCTCGAGAAATTTCACTGGGCACTCCTTTTCCTTCTTTTGCTCTTATCATGTAAACTTTAAATTCTTCTTCCTTCTTCAATTCTCTTTCCAGTTTTCTGCGAGCCTTTCGCAACTTTGGACGGTTTTCACAACTTTTCACTTCAATTTGGTAACATAGTTTTGAAAAATCTGTATCTCCCCTAATTTCTCCAATTCCACTGGGCATAGGAAATTTAATGCACTGATACAACGTTGATGCTACATCCTTGATTGCATGTATCCATGGTCTTCCCAGTATCATATTGTACGGTGATTCCACATCTACCACGCATAATGACACTTGCGTTTCAATTTCTCCTAGCGGAATTCGTACCACTATTTCACCTTTAGGTTTTGTTAACGATTTTCCAAAGCCATGAATATAATATGCTGAATTAAACATTTCTTCATCTTTATATCCCATTTTCTTAAAAGTATGATAGAATATCCACAGAACTTCCTGCATCTACCAAAGTTCTATTCATAGCCCATTTTTCTTCAGATTTTACTAATTTCTCCTATTTTATTGGTATAGCGGCCATTGTGACTACCAATGGAGATGTATGACTTAGATCTTCCTCTGGTATTTCTGCTGCTGTAAACGTGATTTATTGCTTTTCCCAATCTCTTAATGGTGATATTTTTTCCACCGTCATAATCTTTCTTCCTTCAAAATCCCGTTTATGTATCTTCCCCTTAATATTTTCATGAAATTTATCAACCATTGCTCTCGTTACCATATCACACTCCAATTTTCGACAATCCTTATTGACTCTGATCATTCATTCTTCATTGATCTCCACTGATTTCTTTAATCTTGAACAATTTTTACCTTTTTCTTCACTTTTCTTCAATTTTCATTAATCAATCCCTGTTTCGGGCGCCAAAATGTAGTTGCAGGATTTCCCACACTACACCCTTGTCAAGAATCTATGAAAACTAAGTCATAATTGTGGATGAACAACAACACTTTTATTAATTCACTTTCAGGAAAATTTACAAGAAATATCAAAACTCAGAAGTACAACTTTCTTTCTGGAGTTTCTCTCTCCTCAAAATTCTCTCAACTCTCAAAAATACATCATCCTTTTCTGGATCTATCGTGCTCTTTATATAGGGATTTACATAATGGATGACAGCTAAGTTTTCCTCCTATCTCGGATTCACTTTGAGATCTTATCGCGATCGTCACAATACTTCTTTATCGCAAGCATGATGATCATCGCAGGATCAATCATGTTCTTCTTTTATTTCTTCCATCGTCAATTTCTTTTAGTTGTTCTGTAACGCTCGTGAAATGTCGTTGAAGAATTGTCAGTGATACTCGCAGAAATGTTGTTAATATCGCGGGAATAGCGTTGTAGAATTTTTAACATCGCGGATTCCCTCATAATTTTTCAGAAAGGTGCAACAGTATTCCTTATATCGCAGATATGTTCATACTTTCGTGAATAGTGCAACAACAAATTTACTTAAAGAAGATACAGAAAATGATTTACCATTTCAAGAAACACAATGAAGGGCAAGTAGGGGAATAGAGAAGTAAGATCTCATTAACTTCCTTGAAAATATTCAAAGTAAGTTAAAATTGAAGGATTAAAATTCCAAGGATCTTAAAAGTTACATCGCTCGCAAGAAAAAAGGAAGAAAAGGAAAGCAAAGATAATATTCAAATTTCAGCGGTGGCGTTGCCAGATTCATTCTTCTTGCTCGTTAGATTTATTATTTCTGCCAGAGTTATCAGCTTCATCAGCATTTCTTTCATCATGAGTCTCTCCTTCTTTTAACTCCTCGTCACGAGATTCTTTGGGAGGACTTATTTTTTCTTCTTCTTCTCCACCATCTTCTTGAGTGGTATTCTCTTCATCATTGGTAAACTCTAAATCTTCATCCATAGGAAGAGGGATTTCATTATAATCAACCTTTAAAGGAGGAACAGAAACAGGAGAAAGAGAACGGGGAAGCAGAATCTCGTTCACAAGAACTTCAGCGCTAAGATGGACTTGGAGAAGGATACCTCTTTCACGATTCCTAATTTCTATATTTTTAAAATATTCAAGATAATCAAGTCTTCTTTCTGCCTTGTCGTGAATATTTAATAAATCGGAAAGGAGAATCTTGTTTTCTTTGCGAACACTATCCAACTTGGTGGTTAGATCAGTAATAGTGGAATGAAGATTTCTTTCGGATTCTGCGAGCAACAAAATAAAATCAATTAAACAAGAATCTCACAAGGAACATAACACAAGATTTTATGAGAAGATCAACAAGAGAGGCAGTCAACTGACTACCTTCTTTTTGCGAGGTTAAGTTTTGGATTAAAGCAAATAAACAGTTCTCCCACTGATTCATGGCATCATCGAATTTATCGCCAACCATACCCTTCAGACGAGATTTCATGTCTTCTTCTTTGTTGCAAAGATATAAATTTTCCTTTGCTAATAAAGAATGAGATTCCTTTAACTGAGAGTATTGGTCTTGAAGTTCACTGGCTCTTAAACTAAGAGTTAATCTACCCTTGATAAGCTTATCCTTCTCGGCGGAAGATGATTCAGTTAACTCCTTGAGCTCCTTCTTAAGATAATGAAGAGATTGCTCTTGACTATTACATGTACTTTGAATATTACTTATTTGCTGCGAGGAAATCGTCATGAAGCTTGAAAATCTATGTTTTTCTTGGGACAGGGCTTTATTCTTATCTGATAAAGATTCCATCGCCAAATTAGCCTTAAAAAACAAATATGAGAGGCGATCAAGCTCGCCACTCAAAAAATTCTGCCTTTGCAATAATTGATTGTTCTCATTAGTAAGATTATTTATGCGATCAATTGAATAAGTGTACAGATTGTCTAGTCTAGTATGTTGATCTATCCAAGAATCTTTTTCAACGCGAACTTCTTCAGCAATAGATTCAGATTTGAGTCTTTCTATGAAACGAGACCGATTTG